>JAGDQO010000397.1:0-706686 GCA_018342035.1 Solanum appendiculatum | reverse complement strand
AAGAGAGCTTTTTAGGGGATAGAGTCTAGTTTTGTTCTGTTAAGGGGCAGTCTCTGTTTCAGGATTTTACCAATTTCGCAAAAGTAACGGTGAATAGAGAATGTCAACTCGTAAGCACTCTCTCTTATCTCTTGCAAGCTGTGCTAAAATAGACACGAAATTGGGTTTAAAGGAACAAGTTTTGAGAAATCAGATCTTCTTTTGTAGATTCTTCACTCATAAAACAACCTATTATGGGAATGAACATCAAGACATACAACCTTCCCTATTGGTATCCAATACAGAAACCTCTACCTTCATTTAAACTTGGTCCATATCTTTGAATAGTTACCCGGTTTTAGAAATGAAAAAAAACTAAGTTTCTGCTTGATTACATTTAAATCACCTTAGATATAGCACAGGCAAAAAGTTACGCGATTAATGCTCCACACTTTATTATTCCACTTATCATACACAATTCCCATCTTAAGCTAAGAGCATCAATATACATCTACTATAGCAAAAAAAAAAAGTTCACAAAATACAAGAACTAACAAGTAACAATGTCATAAAATCTTGAGAAATGTTGATGACCTAAATTCAGATAGAATTTGTTGTGGAATTTTGAATGTCACTTTTTTTTAATCAAGCAAAACTATTTTTCATTCATAAACATGGCCATAAAAGTGGTTGTATACAAGGGTTATACCAAAAGTTAAAGAATCTACAAAAAGAAATGATTCTCTAAAACTCCACCCAATCGTCTATACAAGAAGAAACTCTACGAGTACACCAAAAGAAAATACGTGACAGAGACTGCCCCTTAACAGAACAAAACTAGACTCTATCCCCTAAAAAGCTCTCTTATTTCTCTCTTTGGAGAATCCACATTAACTCAAGAGGGACCACATTACATGCCATGCATTTTTCCTTCTTCTCCTGCTCTTTCAACAAAACATCAACTCTTTCAAAGTTTTTGGCATTTCCCATGAAGTTACCATACCACATAAGCATATCCCATCATAACCTCATGGTTAGGCCACAGTGAAGGAGAAGATGATCCACATCCTTATACGTTCCCTTATACATGAAACATCAAGTGACACAAACAACCTACCACTTTCGAAGATTCCCCGTTGTCAATATCGCCTCTCCAATAGCTAGCCAAGTGAGAAGACATACCTTTCTCAGCACCTTGGGTATCCAACAAATTGCACTACAAGGAAAAACATCTATCTTTCTAACCAAAAGTTTCTCATAAAAAGCCTTAATAGAGAAACTACTTCCCCAAACCCCACCACAAAACATCAGGGTTTCTGAACTTGTAGGTACTATATTTTAAAATAGATGTTAATTTGAGTTTGAGCTTAAGCAAAACTTGTAAAAAAAATAATCCAAATTCAAGTTTCATGAATTTATGGTTTAGAAGTGTTCTCCAAATTTGAACCCAAAAGTGTAGCATGGTTTTTAACGAATGAGAGTAGAACCATAAGGTGATTTGAACCTAAGACATTATCGTTTGTTCTACCTAAGTCTTGGAGGGTAAAATTACCCGGTACCTGTGTTTGTGAGAGGCGCAAGTACCTGGTGGAATAGACGAGGTACACATCAGTTGGTCGAGACACCACTATCATTAAAAAAAAGTGTCTCCAAATTCTTTACCTTTTTTTCTGATAAGTTATAATTGTTCCAACACAACATCAAATTTCATTTTGCAACTCCAATATTAAACATTTTTTCTTGTTCTCAAATGATGTCCAAACAACTATGAATCAAGTTCAGATTATGCTGAAGATGCCAAGGATAGTTGAAGACTAGTTATACGGTCAAAAGTTCAAGAGAAAAAGGATAGGAAAACAGTACGATAAGTGGTCCCGGACACTCGGATAATCTATTTGGTAAAACAGAAATAAAAGAGCTTTTCAAATTGTTTAAAATCTGTTGGGTCTACTACTTCACTAAGAAAGTTCATCAAGAAATATTAGAACCATGTTTGCTTTGTGCAAATTTTTGGAGCACTAACGAAATTACGATATAAGTTCAAATTTGTAGCATGCATACCTTTGTTTAAGTTTTTATTTATTTTATAGACACTACCCACACAAGAGGTGGTCCCTAGTTTACATCAATAAATAAACTATTTTTCCTAAAAAAACATTGAAGTAGAAACTATCTTATCTTACATAGAGAGAAAATACTATAATTAATTGTATAGCATTTCAACTATCAGAACAATTACAAGTAAATGACTGCAAGTATATGTATCCAACAGGTGACTCGATACATTTGCAGTTCAAATTTACATAAAGAATAAGGAGTTTGCCTATCTTAAATACATTGTATGTATTCGCAATTGGAAACTTAACATAGGAAGTGAACCATATCATCCAAAACTGTTCATGATTGAGTAGCCTCCAAACCATTCTTGGTTTTATCAAAAAGTAACAACTCATGTGCAATATCTACATAAGGGGGAGGGACGCAAGGTGTCTAAAATTACAAGAGAACAACATCATAAAATAATCTGATATCAGAAGAAACTTAAACATAGTGAGATGTCTTAAGCATATATTTAAGCAAAAATAAAACATGAGCCCCTAAAACTAAAGGGTAACACACATTCGACAACATAGAATTAGGTTGATATCTTTTGCTATAGTTCTGAGTCATCAGGAGGGAATGACAACCAAAATCCTTATGGTGTAAGTACACAACAAAGTCATGGGGTTCTTATTTCTAAAGAAAACATTGTTTTATTTTTATTCACTTATTAAAAGATTAAAAAAGGGGGGGGGGGGGGGATTTTCTTCTTTGAGTTATATAAAACACAATATAATTTATTGAATTAGCATCGATTTCATTTAGTGAAATGAGCAAAGAGAAGAAATGATTACATTCAAAACACATTCATTTTTCCATATATATTTCAAAAAATTTAAAAACAATTTGGAGACTTCCACATAAGTTTTTGTTTATTAAATTGGCTCATTATTGCAACTTCAAACTTGAAATATGAAATTTGAAAAATTAGATTTATGAATTTTTCACTTACAAATTTGTCGAGGGTCTATACCTCTCCACCCCACAGATAAGGTTTGGATACACACTACTCTCCTTAGACCCCCACTTGTGGGATTACATTGGGTTGTTGTTGTTTGCACTTACAAGTCTCAACTGTATTTTCATGTCCAACACAACTTTAACTTCTAAAGACCCTTTTTCAACTTAACTTCAAATACTACTTTTCTTCTCAAAATACAAATCAATTCATGTCTAAATGCCTACGTAGATGACTTAAAAACTGTGTCTCACCTAAGCACAATACTATAATAATTAACAAGATGACAAACAAACTATCTTGTTTGGCTATGGTTCTTAAACAAAGTTACCAACAAGTTGATTTTTAATACAAGAAACAAAAATTGGTATGTGTGTGATTATAATGCGACTACAACAATTGGTAAAATCACACAAGAAAGAAAAAAGGCAATTTGACCTCTAATTCTTTGGTAAAAGTGCAAGTGAATAAACCAATTGAAGATAGCAAGGTAAGTGACTAATTAGATTATTACCTCCCCTTCGACCCAAAACTCTCAATATATAAGAAATTTGGAGCCTGTATGGATGGGTTATAGTTTATGACTTATAAGCCAGTCATAAGTTATGATTTCTAGTTTATGACTTTTGGCTTATTTTTGTAATTTTGGCTTAAAATCAAGTGTTTAAAAGCACGTTTTAACCTTACCCAAACACTACAAAATTGCTTAAAAGTTAGCTTGGCTTAAAAGCACCTAAAATAAATCATAAATCTAAACAGGTTCTTAGTCACTAATCCTAAAAGAAATTTTAGCTTCTTTACCATCTAGACCATAAAGTATCGAACAATTTGTCATGGTAAGATCTAGTTTGACAATCATAAAATCCATAACATTCAAATACACATTTATAAGACATGTTCACAAAAAAACTTGACATGATTTGTTTGCATCAGTTCGAATTACTTTGATATACTATGAGTATATATGAAAACTATGATCATGTTTTAAGTGGGCGTTTGGCCATGGAGACCAAATATTTTTCACTTTAGTTGAAATTTTTAAAGTTGGAGTTGGAGTTGTGTTTGATCATACTTTTAACAATGGATATTTAGAATTTGAATGCACTTTTTCTAAATATGATTTATACTCCCCAAATTTCTACATACTAGCAAAATCACCCAACTTGACTAATTTACATGAAACAAATACTCAAATCTACTTTAAAAGAGTAATATCTCAAAATAGATAAAGTCACATAATGTCATAGATTACATCTCGTATACCAGCTACTACATACTATTACAGATATTTTCACTTCGTTTGGAATTTTTGTCTAATTGCACAGACTCTTCATTTTTGTTGTCGCACCCATATCGACACGACACAGGTGCAGGATTCAATCAACCCATCCATATTGAGATTTTAATTTCTCAAAATAAAAGATATAACATATTTAAGACATGGAAAATGGTATCTTCAATCCTTTTAGCTTTTCCTCTTGGTAAATATTTGATTTTTATAAATGTTTTCTTTCCCATAGAAAAAGGGATAATTTCTAAATGAATTATTAGCATGTTGATCTTTTGACAATTAATTTATGTTTTTTAACGTCCATCTTGGAGAATGAAAGATTGAATTCTACCACATACATGTAAGTTTTCCATAGGATCTTTCAAAATTTAAAATATCTTTATAGCTCTATTTTATAGTTTTGAATTTTTTAGCCGAACAGCTGCATCCATACTTAGATCCATATTTCCAAATCTTAAAATTTAGATTTTATCGAATCCTTGAGTTGAAGATGGAGTTGTGTTTGGTTATAGTTTACGAAAACAATATTTGGTTGTTTGAATATTCTTTTTCATAAAAAACATGAAATATAATTTTAATGGGATCATATTTACAAAAATAAAAAATTGAGGGTAAAATTTGAAAAAGAAAGATATAGTTGTTAGAATAGGAATATGAATAAGAGTAGTATATAGAATTCTACTTGGTTCTGACATGGTATCAGAGCATCAGTGAGAAAATCTGTAGTGCAATATTCTAGCAAAGTTTCGGGAGAAAAATCACCACCACGCATAATTTTTCCGGTGGCTGGTCACATCACAATCTTTATCTAGTAGTGTTGTGAAAAATTCGACACTACCACAGCATAGATCACGTTCAGGCGAGAAAACCCTAGTCCGTCACTCAGGGAAAACAATCCCCCACGTGACCTCACGTGCTTCTCATAGGTCCTACACCTGCGCGTGAGAAATCTTTTGAAGATAGCTCTTTTGTATGTGATTTGTGTTTTCCCCATACCTTCTTCAAGTTTATGTTGTAACTCTTGCTCCAATTCTCTTGAATCTGATATGACTTATTTGTACCACCATGTTGGTGCTTCATCAAATACCATATAAGGTATTTCAGCTGGCATGCCATAGATTGACTCTAATCTTCTTTCCTAGATGATTGATGTGCTTGTGACTTTCAAATTTTGATATACTTTGTCATTTAGCTCAAACAAGACATAGTTTCCTGAATTTGTTAGTTGTGACACATATAATAAGTTCTTCATAGACATGGTAGATATTTTGAAGTTCCACTTGTCTCGGGCTACGACGAGGCACAAACATGTCTTACCAATATTATAAGTTATTGACATTTTTGAATTATTTGTAGTCACCACTACTTACCACATTTATATTCGCTCATGTTGATAAGCTTTTCACATCACTGGTCATATGATTGGAGCATCCCAAATTAATGATTCAATCATATGCTCATAACTAATCAGTTTATCATTTACAGTTGCAAGATCTAGCTTCCTTTCTTCGTTAGAGTGAGAGATGAGAAGCTCTTCCTGTTGATTCTTTCCCGGTCTTCCCCTCACATTGTCTGTGAGCTTCTCTCTTCATCCCCTTTATTGGTAGCATTGCCTTCTGCTAAAGAGTGTCTTATCTTCATCTTTTATAAGAACACTTGATAATGGTTTCCCCAAAGTCTTCTTCGTTTTACCAATAAATTTTTCAACTCAGATAAAGTTGGTTCTCTGGCCAACCTGCGTGTGGCCATAATTATGTCTTTATACTCCGGTCTTAGACCATGAACCATGATTATCCTCATCCTTGTCTCTCTCTAGATCTAATTTTGATATTTCATTAGATAAAGATTTTACCTTTGAGAAGTATTGATTGATCGTCCTCATCTGTTGTGAGATCGACATAACTCATTTTCAAGCTGTAATCGCGCATCATTCTGCTCATATGAAATTGTCATCAGGGTGTCCCAAGCTTCTTTGTGTGTCTTGGCGTTCTTAATTTGTTGCACGAACTCATCTTCGACTGTTACAAGTGAGAGCATTAATGGACTTTCCAGCTTTAACCTTCCACATTTTTGTTGCTTTGGCATCAATTGGTGGTGTAGCATCTGATCCACCAACGATATCCCATAATTCTTGGCAGAGAAAATAATATCCCATCCTCTTACTCAATGATATGTAGCTGCCTGCATTGAGCTTCTCATGTTTGTCGAGATCATTAATCAATGGCTCGTGACTTGTAGCTCCTTTTGAGTTGCTACCTCATTCTTTACCCACTAGACTTTAATTCCACTTGTTGAGAATTGTTGGGCTCACAACTTGAATTTCATTATGTCATTGCAAAGTAAAGATCCACTTCGATCTTACAATTCTTACCTTGTATTTTTCTTGCACTCACTCTCAAGCAACTCTCCTTTGTTGCTCTATTTGATTTTTATCTTGATCACTCACTTCTTGCCTTCTTACTTGCTTGAACACTCACTCTTTACTTGAGTTCAACTCATTTGAGCACTCTCTCTTTATTGAGTAAACCTTGTTGAGCACACACACCTCAAATGAACCACTTCTATTTATATGTGGTGATGGAAGATTCTACTTATAGGTGGTGATGGAAGAATCTAGTTAAAGGATATTTATTACTCTCTCCGGCCAACAATAGTTGTCTACTATACTAAAAATAGTTGTCCAACAATACTTGTCCAATTGATTTTAATTTAGAAAATCAAGAGATAATTTACCTTTTGTGTCTATTTACCCTTGCTATTAAATACTATTTATCATCTAACACATTTATCAAAGCATTAAATTTAATAAAGTCAAAGGATAATGTAGTAATATTACCCCTATTATTTATTGTTTCTTAAGGGATGTTTCAATTCAATAGTGGACAACTATTGTTGGACAGAGGGAGTATTTTATTCTAGAACGTTCCTCCAACTATTTATTTCTAGAATATTTCTATACTCTTCTCCCTAGAATACTCATACTAGAGATTTTTTCCTTCAATTCTCTAATGCTCTTGAATATTTTAGATTCTCCTTTAAAATATAAATTAATTAAGTTGGTGATGAACACTTACACGGTAGATTCATCAAATTCCTATCATCCTTTATATCTTATTAGACATGCTCTACTATCCCTATAGGGCTTCCAAATCTACAACAAAGATACACCCTTATTCCTAACTTTGCTTTCTTTAGAAACTACCAGATTAAAGAGTCCATTCATAATTCTCATGTACTACGGTAGTAAAATTTCAACTTTGATGTTGTTAATGGGTATTTCAATACTGGTGTCCACAGCAGTATATTATGACATGCAGTAAATTCTCTGCCCAATGTTTTAGACACTGCGTATAACATAGGCCTCGGTTGCATATATACAGCTTTTCTAACAAACAAATCCTCAAGGAACTTAAGATAATAAATGTAAACTTGTCTGCGTCAGCTTAGATAGCTAGCTGTCTTGCTACAATTGAGCGGTGAGTTTTATCTAGATAGAAAAAAAAATGATTTTGCAAATATCTAGGACTCAAAATATCATTATCATTATAATATACAACTTTCTTTGTTATATTTTTCTTTTTTTAGTATGTTTTAATAATAGAAAAAGTTTTCCAGGAAAGGATTTAGGCTTTTTAAAACATTACACACATATTTAAGGCTAGTGATTTACATTCAAAACTATTATCTATTATCTTAAAAAACTTATACCAATTCAAACCAACACAAGAGGAAATATTATAATAGAAAAATCAAGCATGTATTTTGAAGTGAAAAAAAAAATAATAGAAGGGGAAAATGAAGAAGAACCTGTTGGTACTGGAGAATTCAAAGAGGCGTCCACGGCTGGAGAAGACGAGGACGGCGACATCAACATCGCAGAGAATAGAGAGCTGTTTGGCTTTCTTCATGAGTCCATTTCTCCTTTTGGAGAAAGTTGCTTGCCTACTGCTCTTGTCTTCGATTCGCTTTATTTCCACTTTCTTCCTCCCCATTTCTTCAATCTCCCAAACCCTAGGCTAATTCTCACAAATGAAAATGGCCGTATATAAGAAGATTTGTACCTCCATCTCCATCACTTTCACGAATTTCATAAAGTGCTATGAGTTTTATAGTCTCTCCTTTTTCGAATCGTCGCAATAAAGCCTTAATTTCATGTTTACTTATAATTCCCACGCCTATTCGTCTTCTACATATTCACACCTCTAATTCTATTTTTTACAGGGGTAACTAGGTGCATATAAAATAGGGAAAAGTTACATGTGTGAAATCCAGCCAATGAGAGAGCAACACCTGGCTCGAAACGGAGATTCCAACAGAGGAAGCGACTGGTAGCGGTGATGGCGGCGTGGTGTTGTTAAAGACATAAGCGGTGATTGGCTGAAGAAAACGGTGACACAGACGGGTTCTTTTGATTTTAATTCCGTAGAAGTAATAATGAGGAAAAAGGCATCAACAAGATTTTTGGTGGAGTTGAGTTCCTTTGATACGGAGTCCTATTTATTAGGAAACGTTTTATTCCTACAGCGCGAATCTGAATTTAGTTGAATTTCAATACGAATATCAAATCTCTTGTTAAAGACATAAGCGGTGATTGGCTGAAGAAAACGGTGACACAGACGGGTTCTTTTGATTTTAATTCCGTAGAAGTAATAATGAGGAAAAAGGCATCAACAAGATTTTTGGTGGAGTTGAGTTCCTTTGATACGGAGTCCTATTTATTAGGAAACGTTTTATTCCTACAGCGCGAATCTGAATTTAGTTGAATTTCAATACAAATATCAAATCTCTTGTTAAAGACATAAGCGGTGATTGGCTGAAGAAAACGGTGACACAGACGGGTTCTTTTGATTTTAATTCCGTAGAAGTAATAATGAGGAAAAAGGCATCAACAAGATTTTTGGTGGAGTTGAGTTCCTTAGATACGGAGTCCTATTTATTAGGAAACGTTTTATTCCTACAGCGCGAATCTGAATTTAGTTGAATTTCAATACAAATATCAAATCTCGAGGGGAAAATAAAAAAGAAAAAGGCAATAATAACTTGGTAGATATTTTTTTCATCTTTGTTTCCCTTAAATGGAAAACATGCCAAAATGAATCAATTGGTGAATAATGCGGGTCATTGTGTTATTTTCTTTATCTTTAACATGGTTTGAGATTAGTTGGGAAGGTTTAGGGAGTGATTCCTTGATATGATAGGAATGTAGCACTGAAATGCAGGTGTGTTAGCTATACTCTTCATTCAAACTACCCACAATATGTCTAATACTATCACTATCTATTATTAGGGCCGTTGGGATATAATTTCAAATAATGACTTACAATCACATTGATTTAGAAATGAAATTTTGTTTGAGTATGCAATTCAAGTTATATTTCTTTTGTTAGTATGAATATCTTAAATTATAAAAAAATTCTTCTAACTTTTATACAAGTTTACTAAATTTGCAAAGCATAATTCATAAACAAGGTAACGAAATATCCTAAGGTGTTGAATTAATAATGAACAAATTGCAACCAAATACCTTTGGATCAACTAGCTTACAAAATGTATACATAAGAGTATAGGTAGTATATACTTTATAATTAGTACATGTCTACATCAACAACATACTCACTGTAGTCCCACAAAGTGAGGTTTGAGGAGAGTAGAGTGATTGCTTCTGATAGATACTCAATTATATAATATATATGTCTATACATACAATATTCATCCATATACGTGTAATATACATATGTATACACACCTTATACAACGAGTGTATATGTAGTGTATAATTTGGCTATGTTTGGTAAACGAGATGGCTAAATAATATTGTAACACCCCGTATGTTTGGGATTGTCCTTTATCCCATGTCGAGGGTTTGCAAGCCTTATTTGAAGGTCTTATGTTACTCGGTATGGTGCGCTAAAGGTTAGTCATGTAGGGAGAGTACTAAGGCTAGATAAGAGTTGAACCTAGATGTGTAGGCGTTGAGCTTGTCCCCACGAGGTAGCTTAGGACGGTGCATATATATATATGTCATCCTAAAGCTTTGGAGAAAGTCTAATCCATGTTAGACTCGTCATGTATGCATAGGTTCCTCGGTAGATTCAAAGTATAGATCTGTGTTTGTCATGGACAATAGGGTGATGATGTGATTTGAGGTAGATGGTAATATCTCTGAGCTTGTATAGCAAGGTGAGATCTTCCTCTTGTCAGTTTCTAGCTAGTTTAAGTCACGGATAGTATTTTATGGTAAAATACATATCTTTCATTGGATTATCATAGTTTTTCCTATTCTTGATTATTGAGTGAACTCCTGCCTTGTTGTAGTGATGCGAGTATGCTGGAAAAATTCTTTAGGGCGTTTGACGACGATGAGAAAGGTATGTTAAGGCTATTCCTTTCTTCAACATGTTTCCTTAAAGCTTAGAGTTATATATCTAGCGTACTTTAGACGAGCTCATAGCCATGATTGTTTATGTTGGGTGCCTCAAGTTGATGTAGTCATCCTTTGTTGAGACTCGTATTCTATTAAAAGCAACCTTGTGCTTAAGTACAACTTAGAGAATATTCATATAGGTCTCTTATAGTTCACTTTCTTGACTTTGGGATACTTGATTACTTGTTCATCCATATGGATATACAGAACCTTGTGTGCACAGATATACTGAGCCTAGATACACAAAACCTTATGTGCTTGAATAGATAGAGTTGGTTATACAGTTAGCCTATGGGCTAGTTAGGCTTTTGTGCTTAGTTATATAGTGCTACAGGGGCAGTATATAGTCGATGAGCTACTCAATTGTACACAACCTATTCATTTACGGGCTATTCAAATTTCCTAAGGAGGTATGTCAAAACCTTCGGGCAATATAGAACCTACAATCTAGAAAGTTATGCAGAGCATATGGGCTAGACATGTATATAGAGCCTACATGCTAGACATGTATATGGAACCTACGGGCTAGATATTTATACATGGCCTGCAGGCTAGACAGTGTATAGAGCCTACAAGCTAGTCGATTACACAAATCCTATCATCCATATAGTTATACAAACTGCCTATGGGGCTAGATTGTTGGCAATAGGGGTATGTAGAGTAATTTGTACATGTCAAACTTATAGGTGTTCGGGTAGATGTATTTATTGTTATTTGTACCTATCGAGCTTATGGTTAGGTTGTTCTTTGAATATTGTGGCATGATTCATATAAGGAACAATTAGGTTGTTGTAACGCTCAACTATACCTCACAATTAAGGTATAGGCGGTTGTTTGCAAAAAAATACCCAACTTAGGAGTCAAGGTCGAACCACGAAGACCGGCAGAGAGGATTACATTTTAATTGATTGTCAATTTAATACTAAGTAGCACAATGTCTTCAAACGAGAATATAAAATGGGTGGAATTAGGGAATCACAATCTTCGATTTGAATTTCAAGTAACACGATCAAGAAGTCAACTCAACAAAGATTTCAACAAGTTGGAAATAACTAGGGGTGTGTGCATTAGAGATAGGGTTTTAATCTAATAAGTAATGATTAATCAATTTCAAAGCAATTGATACATGGATAGCCTTTGGTGTATACTATATCTAATATTCTCTCGAACCCATGGATATATATATATCTTGGGTTCTTTCTGATCTTAGGCATATTTATATGCCGATTTGTCAAATATTGCCCATATTAGTATTGTGTTTAAGAATAATCTTCAAGCTATTTGTTACGTTTTGAGTAACTTACAATGATTGTGCACTAAGACATGTGATTAGATTATGCAGGAGTTCTCGAAGAAAAATGGAGTCTATGGAAGAAAGCACGAAGAGGGAAGCATGAATATAAGGCAAGGAAGCAAGTGCCGATGGAAATAAGAGAAGAATTGGGCCTCGCAGCCTTGGCGTACTGGCAGCGTACCATGCCAGGCCCTGAACTACAGAGGCAGAGGCAGTGGCGTACTGGCAGCGTGCCATGCCAGACCCAAAACTACTGAAGGGTTGGTCTGGCGCGATTCTGGCGCCTCACGCCATGACATGCCCGACTCCCCCAGTGAAAATTGGTTGAATTAGGACTCCTATTTTGGTCTAAATTAGGAAAATTATTTGTGGAAACTCTATAAATAGGACCCTAGGGTTATTTTGTAATCGTTGGCTATTTTTTGGTGTGCAAGAGCAAGGGGTTACAATTCATCTTAGGTTTCAATTCTCTTCTTCTTCTTTAGGTTTGAATTTTATGAATCTTATTATTTTTTAGTTTATGAATATTATGAGTGGCTAAAACACACTTGTTCTGTGGCTGTAGCTACGGGTTATTGTTGAATATCGAATTGCCTTGAATTGATTATTGGTTATCGTCTACATTGCTTTTATATTCTTGTTTCCGTATTTCATGATTGGCCACCATAGAAATAAATTTATAGTCTATACTTGGTCTCGAGAGATGAAGAGGTAGATAGACCAAAGAATATAAAAGGCTTGATCTAACTTGCATATCACTTGATTAGATTCGTGTTTAGGAGTGACGCCCGGACGAACACCAAGCTTGGTTAAGAAACAGGATGAAATATAAATGCTCACCAATTAGGACTGCCTATCCCTGCTCAACGATGTAGTTAGGCAGCTAGTTGGGGTAGGCGATTAGAGGTCGAGAGATCATGATCATAACATTAACCCTGTAAATCAGTAATGTGATAACTAAAATTGATTCATTGCATGAGATGAGATACAAGAAATCCAAAGCATGCTGCAGCCCTAGAATTGTCTCTTACTTGATTGAAACACCGAAATTAAAGTTGTCCTTGTTAGTTAGTTTAATAATTAAATTGTTCTCATTAGTAGTAACCAAAACCATCTCATAGTCATACTATGTTCTTTAAGTTGTAGATTTAATAGAATTGATAAACATTGATCATAAGTCCCTTGGGTACGACAACCCGGTTCTTAAAGAGCCACTTATTACTTCTGCGACCAAGTACACTTGCGTGTGCAATTGGGAGGAACAAGTTTTTGGCACCGTTGCCGGGGACTTTAGAATTAATTTATATTTAATTCTTCTAAGTCTACTAGCGATTGTTCAAGTACTAATAACTTGATCTTAGCTGTTCTGTATTGCACGAAATTGGGTTCTGCAGTCTGGCTCGAAAAGGAGATCTTGTTGAACCAGACGACGAACATGAACGAGCCCTTCGACGACGAAGAAAGCTGGTGAATCTCGGACAACAACATGAACTAGGACTAGGTCTACCTGGACATAGGGAAGAAAACCTAGCCGACAATCGCGAGAAAAACATGGGGCAAGAATATGATGACGTAGCGACAGTGATAGCTTCAAGGTCAGTCCGTGACGTGGCAGCCCCACTCACCACCAATATGACATCGAGCATACGGAAACAACTACCGGGTGGTAGATTTGAGTTGAAACAATCCATGGTGCAACTCATTCATTCTAATGGGCAATTCACTGGCCTGCCTCATGAAGATTCCCAAGTGCACCTCAGGAATTTTGCTGGAGATAAGCAGCACTTATATTCCACATGGGGTATCAACTGATTATGTGCGATTGACTCTTTTCCCATTTTCACTTTTGGGAGAAGCGAGGCGATGGTTAGATTCTGAGCCACCCAACTCCATCACCACATGGGACCAGTTAGCGAAGAAGTTCCTCAATCGATTCTTCCCCTCAGGCAGAACTGCAAGGCTGAGAAGTGACATATTGAGTTTCAACCAGAAAAGCAGGGAGAAATGTACCAAGCCTGGGATAGATTTAAACAAATGTTGCTTTCTTGTCCACATCACTATCAGGCAAATGAGGTACTAGCTCATACTTTTATTGAAGGCCTTGAATATAATGCTAGGGTACTATTGAATACTGCAGCAGGTGGGAAAGCTCTGGAGAAGACCTATGATGAACTAGTTGAGCTCTTGGACAAATTGTCTGAAGGCAACCGGACTAGAATGGAGATACGCAAAGGAACACTGTGCAGAAGACTATAGGTATGTTAGAAGTGGATCAAGCGACTGCACTAAATGCAAAGTTCGATGCCCTAGCAATTTTTTTCACCACACAATTGAAATAGTTATCAGTCAGGAAACAACAAGCACAGGTAAATATTATACACCAACTGCAAGGATGGTGTGAAGTTTGCGGGAGTGGAGACCATGTGGCTGATTATTGTGGTTCAAACCCAGACTCTGTGAACTATCTGGGGAATGTCCAAAGAGGTGGAGGTACGCAGAACTATAGGAACACCTATAACTCAAGTTGGAGAAACCACCATAATTTCTCATGGGGTGGAAATCAGAATCAACACCAAAATCAGGCACAAGGGCAAAACCAATACCGAGCACAATGTAATGGACCGCAGTTTCAACAACAAAATAATCAAGGTGCGAAGCAAAGAGACATGACTAATGAGGAGCTGGTCCAAAAGTTAAGTATAGAAATCAACACCAAACTATAGAAAATTGGGAGAAGAGTTGAGA
The DNA here is from genome assembly GCA_018342035.1 of Solanum appendiculatum. Lineage (NCBI taxonomy): Eukaryota > Viridiplantae > Streptophyta > Magnoliopsida > Solanales > Solanaceae > Solanum > Solanum appendiculatum. The sequence continues at coordinate 691,895 of JAGDQO010000397.1, read as the reverse complement.
AGCACCCAGATGGCACAGAAAAATCTAGAAAGGCAGTTCGCAAAATTGGCTAATGCTGTAAATGTGTGTCCCTCTAGAGGTCTTCCGGTGACACGGATCTGTACCCAAAGCAACTGAATGCGGTGAGCACAAGGAGGGGGTTACAACTGGAGGAGCTAGCTCCAAAGAAGAGAAGTTCTGAGGTGGTGAGAGAAGAAAATAAAGCCGAAGAGGTGGTTCAAGATGCAAATGTTGAGAGGGTTGCTCCTCAAGTAAAACCACCTCCTCCTTTCCCACAAAAGTTCAAAAAGCAGAATGAGGATGAATGCTTCGGTAAGTTTCTGTCTCTCCTTAAGCAAGTTCACATTAATCTACCTTTGGTTGATATTTTGCAGGGAATCCTAAGTACGCCAAGTATGTGAAGGAGATAGTGGCAAAAAAGAGGAGATTGACTGAGTACGAAATAGTGGCGCTCACGGAGGAGTGCAGTTCCCGGATTCAGAATAGACTGCCCAAAAAGTTGAAGGATCCAGGTAGCTTCACGGTACAAATCACCATTGGTCAAAGTGTTCATGCCCAAGGTTTGTGTGATTTAGGTGCTTTAATAAACCTTATGCTGACATCTTTGTACAAGAAACTTGGGTTGGGTAGTCCAAAACCAACCACAATTATCCTCCAATTGGCTGATAGGTCTGTGGCAAGGCCGGAAGGAGTTGTAGAAGATGTCTTGGTGCAAGTGGGGTCACTGATCTTTCCTGTGGACTTTGTTGTCCTAAATTTTGAGCCCGATCATGAAGTTCCATTTATTTTGGGACAACCATTCCTAGCCACGGGGCGAGCATTGATTGATGTGGCAGCTGGGCAGTTGCCCATGAGAGCTCATGATAAGGTGGAGGTGTTTGATGTCTATCGCGCCTTGAAACTGCCTTCTATCTATGAAGAATTGTTTGTCATTACGGTAGTGGATCTAGCCGTGGAGTCACAATGCATAACTCCCAAGGATCCCTTGGAAAGAGTTTCGGTGGGGCATGATGTAGATGGAGATACAGATGCACAAGAACTGGCTACTTGTCTTAATGTAGCACTAGTTGGTTCACGAAAAGGCGTAGTGGAACCATTAGAGAGAGTATTGGGTCCTCCTCCCAAACCCTCAATTGAAGAAGCACCAAAGCTGGAGTTAAAATATTTTCCGTCACACTTGAGGTATGCATATCTTGGCACTAATGAAACTTTACATGTTATAATTTCTGCGGAACTATCTGAAGCACAGGTTGATGCGGCTTTGGAGATATTGAAGAAAAGGAAGAAAGCAATAGGCTGGCACATGTCGGATATTCATGGAATTAGTCTGGCATTGTGTATGCATCGAATCTACATGGAGGAAGACCACAAATCGAGTGCACAACAGCAACGTCGGCTAAATCCGTTAATGAAGGAGGTTGTGAACAAAGAAGTGATCAAGTGGTTATATGCAGGAATTGTGTATCCTATCTCTGACAGTAAATGGGTAAGTCATGTGCAGTGTGTGCCAAAGAAAAGTGGGATGGCAGTCGTAAGAATGAAAAGAATGAGTTGATCCCAATAAGAACTGTCACCGGATGGAGAATCTGCATGGATTACCGGAAATTGAACGATGCCACAAGGAAGGATCACTACCATGTGTCGTTTATTGATCAAATGCTTGACCGACTAGCAGGGCAGGAGTACTACATCTTCTTGGATGGATATTCCGGATACAATCAGATCTTGATCGCACCTGAGGATCAAGAGAAGACTACTTTCACTTGTCCCTATGGCACGTATGCGTTCAAGAGCATGCCATTTGGGCTTTGCAATGCTCCTGCCACATTCCAGTGGTGCATGATGGCTATTTTCCATGATATGGTGGAGGACTTTGTAGAAGTATTCATAGATGACTTCTCCGTCTTTGGGAAGTCTTTTGAGGTATGTCTTCGAAACCTTGATAGAGTACTTGCGCGTTGTGAAGGCACTAACCTAGTGCTTAATTGGGAGAAGTGTCACTTCTTGGTCCAAGAAGGCATAGTTTTTGGTCATAAAGTGTCAACGCAGGGACTCGAGGTAGATAAAGCCAAGGTGGAAGTTATTGAGAAATTGCCCCCTCCTATTTCTATCAAAGGGGTAAGAAGTTTCCTTGGGCATGCTGGTTTTTACCAGAGATTCATCAAGGATTTTTCCAAGATTTCTAGGCCCATGTGCAGTCTTTTGGAAAAGCAGGTGAAAATTGATTTAGATGAGATGTGTTTAAAAGCTTTTGAGATGCTAAAGCGAAACTTAATTGAAGTTCCTATCTTGATTGCTCTTAATTGGGAGCTGCCATTTGAACTCATGTGTGATGCAAGCGATGTAGCAGTTGGTGCAGTGTTGGGACAAAGACAAGGCAGAGTGTTCCATTCAATCTACTATGCAAGCAAGACCCTTGATGCTGCTCAAGCTAATTACATAGTGACTGAGAAGGAGATGCTTGCTCTAGTGTTCGCCTTCGACAAGTTCATATCGTATTTGGTAGGTACCAAGGTTATTTTTTATACTGACCATGCAGCTATTAGGTACCTATTCTACAAGAAGGATGATAAGCCAAGGCTTATTCGGTGGATATTGCTTCTCCAAGAGTTTGACTTTGAAATCAAAGACCTTAAGGGTACTAAAAATCAGATTGCTGATCATCTGTCAAGGTTAGAAGATTTTTCTCACGTGCAAGAAGGGGAACAGATACGAGAAGAGTTTTCGGATGAGCAGTTAATAGCCTTGCATATCTCTCGAGTGCATTGGTATGCGAACATTGTGAATTTCTTGGTGAGTGGAGTGTTTCCACCTGGCGCAACAACCCAACAGAGAAAGAAATTGATACACGATGCTAAATTTTACATATGGGATGAGCCATTCTTGTTCAAACAAGGAGTGGACCAAGTGGTGAGGCGATGCATTCCGGAGAAGGAGGTCAAGCAAGTGCTCCAGAGCTGTCACGCAAGTCCTTATGGAGGGCACCATGGAAGAGAGCGCACGACTCACAAGGTATTGCAATCCGGCTTCTTTTGGCCCTCTTTGTTTAAAGATTTCATGGCTTATGTGAAGGGGCGTGATCAATGCCAAAGGTTGGGCACTATATCGAGAAGACATGAAATGCCCTTAAATAATATCCTTGAGGTGGAAATCTTTGATGTGTGGGGTATTGACTTCATGGGTCCCTTCCCACCATCGAGTGGAAACCAATATATTCTTGTGGCAGTTGATTATGTGTCTAAATGGGTTGAGGCTGTCGCTCCTCGCACGAATGACTCAAGAGTGGTGATTAGATTCATCAAGAAACACATTTTCACACGTTTTGGTACTCCAAGGGCAATCATAAGTGATGGAGGTAAGCACTTCATTAATCATCTAGTGAAGAATCTTCTTGCTAAGTATGGTATACGGCATAAGGTAGCTACAGCTTATCACCTACAAACTAGTGGTCAAGTTGAAGTGTCAAATCGTAAGGTGAAGCAAATACTGCAGAAAACGGTGAATGCACAGCGCAAAGATTGGTCTGAGAAGCTTGATGATACATTATGGGCGTATAGGACTGCATACAAAACACCTATAGGGACTTCTCCCTATCACATGGTGTTTGGAAAAGCATGTCATCTTCCGACAGAGTTAGAGCACCAACATATTAGGCGATAAAGAAGTTGAATCTTGACCCTGAGCTAGCCGGTAGGAAGAGAATTGGTCAATTGCATGAACTAGAGGAGTTTAGGCTCCACCCTTATGAGAATGCGAAGATGTACAAGGAGAAGACCAAGAGATGGCATGACAAACACATAATCCCTCGCAAGTTCACTCCAGGGCAAAAAGTATTACTCTTTAACTCAAGACTTAGATTATTCCCCAGAAAATTAAGGTCGAAATGGAGTGGACCCTTCGAAGTGATAAGGATGACTCAACATGGCGCGGTAGAGCTTAAAGACAAAATTTGCCCGTCGTTCTTGGTGAATGGACAAAGGGTCAAGCATTATTTTGGAGAGGATACAGATCGAGATCGTGAAACCCTTGAGCTAAATGATGAATGATCCATGCTGGGTCGAGCCGCGACGTTAAACCAGCCGCTCTACGGGAGGCAAACCGCGAAAACTTGTAATAATTAGCTAATTTTTGCTTTAGTTGATTTCTAACTTGGTAGTCAATTTAAGTTTTCTAGGATTTAGTTGCAAATTTTAGTTGGTAGGATTTTAGTTGATTTTGGTTTAATTGTAATGATTAGGACTTATAAACAAGAAAAACACCAAAACATGAGTCGTGCCACGACCGAAACAAAGGTGATGGGTGGGAGGCAACCCACCATTTATCTAATATAGGGTGTTTGTGATGCAGGCATACATGTAAATTCAGAGAAAACCAAGTTGGAATGACCCATGTACGAAGTAGCAAAGGGCAAAGGTTGGCCTGGTAGGCAGGCGCCTTAGTGGCGTGCCACGCCAAGCTAGGAACTGCTGCTCCAAACGTGAGCGCACTGTTGGCGCCCCACACACCCACTCGAACTACTGAACACCTTCCTAGGCGCGTTTGTGGCGCATCGCGCTAAGATATTATCAAGGGGGGCGCACTGTTGGCGCCCCACGCCATCAACAAAACTACTGAACGCCGCTTCAGGTGCGATAGAGGCGCTCCGCGCCAACCGGTCTGCAGCTGGGCGTACTGGCAGTGCTTAGCGCCTGCCATCAAACTTCAGACACATTTTTTAGGTGCTTTCTTGGCGCCTCGTGCCACCCTCCCCAGCCCACAATATTTTTTTTACAATTTGGGTAACTACCCGACCCACCCCCAAATTCCCTTTTAATTTTCCCACCCACCTAATTCTTATTACATTCTTTCTCTTTCTACATTACCCTACCGCCCCACTTTCCCAAATTCTCTCATCTTCCCCAAATTTTCTTCTTCTTCTCACTCACTTTCTTCCCTCAAAATTCCCTAATCCACCATTAATCTTCCCCCAAAGCTACTTCTAAACACTATTCCACAATCCCCAACCCTCAAAACCCACAAACCTTTAAGAAATTTCAAAACCCAAAAAAACCCCAAGCTCCCACTGCCCACAACCCGACCCCCCTACCCTTCCCCCAAAAATATTTTTTCTTTCTCTTTCTTGCTCTATTCTAGTTACCATGGCACCTAAGGGCAAATATTTGGAGGTTGGAGTGGGGAGCAAGCGGTCTCGCAAAGGAAATACCACCGACATATCAAGTTCACAACCTCCGTCTAGGCGGTTTGGGATGAAAGCGGTGGAACAATATGGTGAGGATTGGTTCAAGTGCCAAAAATAGGCAAAGTACCTCGGGGATGAACATGTCAATGAGGTAAGATTGCAACTTTAATTTCCTGGCATTCGTGAAACCATTTATGACCTTGGGCTGCAGTACATTTTTGTTGATCAAAGGGATTGTAATCTTACCCTTGTTCGTGAATTCTATGCTAACTGGCTCACTGAACAAAGACATAATTATTCTGTGGAGGTAAGAGGTCACACGGTTAGGTTTACTTCGAGAGTGCTTAATGCATTTTTGGGTACACCCCACTGCGATGCTTCTGAATTTAATCGGTTGAAAGAGACCCCTCCCTATAGGGATATTAGACATACTTTGTGTGGGGTTGAATCCACAGCTAGGTGGGAGCGTAGCAAAGATATGGGTCGACATGCCCACCTCCATTATTCATATCTTAATCTAGAGGCGAGGGTCTGGCTGAAAATTGTGTGTAGTGTGTTGTTGTCATGCAAGCACACAACAGAGTTGACTCGCAACCGGGTGGTCCTCGTTTACATGTTGATGAAGGGGATGCCGATCAATGTGTGTTCTGTACTGAGGCAGAACATGATGAAGTTTAGAAACAACAAGCGGTGGCGCTTCTGCTATGGTAGTTTGATGACTAATTTTCTACTAGCGGAGGGCATTGAGGATGAGGTGCATGACTTAGACCAAGCGAGAGCCCCATACCTCGTATGTAACTCTGTGGATGTCACTCGCACGAAGGCACAGGATGTGTCTCATTAGGGGGGTGTAGTCACTAATGAAACTCTAAATATTCCCTCCCTTACCTTAAGCCGATATTACAACCAAATGAAAGTCCTCTTGATTCCTCGTGTAATACTTTGTGAAAATTAAAGTACACTAAGGGCAAACTTATGGCATGTTATGATATGTGTGAATTTCTTTTGGAGAGTGAGTGAAAAATTTCGAAAAAAAGGGCCTTGTATTGAAATAAATGTGCGAACATAATGTTTGTAGAAATGAAGGCTATACCAAAAATTGGTGAGGGCATTCATGACACATGTTTGGGTATATTGCTATTTGGTGTGTTCTTATATGATTGCATTAGCCCGAAATTATGAAAAAATAGAGTCATTCATTGAGGTTATATGTTGTTGATATGTAGGCTAGCATAAGGAGTTTAAAATGTTGAATGTTACATTATGTGGGTACTACAAGAGCATGATTAAAAATGTTTGGTTGATTTTGAGGCGGGTAGATGAGTTCAAAGGTAGCAATGAAAAGGTGATAGTGAAAAGTTTGTTCGAGGACGAACAAGAGTTTAAGTGTGGGGTGGTGATCTTAGGCATATTTATATGCCGGTTTGTCAAATATTGCCCACATTAGTCTTGTGTTTAAGAATAATCTTTAAGCTATTTGTTGTGTTTTGAGTAACTTGCAATGATTGTGCACTAAGACATGTGATTAGATTATGCAGGAGTTCTCGAATAAAAGTGGAGTCTATGGAAGAAAGCGCAAAAAGGGAAGCATGAATATAAGCCAAGAAAGCAAGTGCCGATGGAAAGAAGAGAAGAATTGGGCCTCGTAGCCTTGGCATACTGGCAGCGTGCCACGCTAGGCCCTGAACTGCAGAGGCAGTGGCGTACTGGCAGCGTGCCACGCCAGACCCAAAACTACTGAAGGGTTGGTCTGGCGCGATTCTGGCACCCCACGCCATGACATGCCCAACTCCCCCAGCGAAAATTGGTTGAATTAAGACTCTTATTTTGGTCTAAATTAGGAAAATTATTTGTGGGAACTCTATATATAGGACCCTAGAGTTATTTGTAAACGTTGGCTATTTTTTGGTGTGCAAGAGCAAGGGATTACAATTCATCTTAGGTTTCAATTCTCTTCTTCTTCTTTAGGTTTGAATTTTATGAATCTTATTATTTTTTAGTTTATGAATATTATGAGTGGCTAAAACACACTTGTTCTGTGGCTGTAGCTACGGGTTATTGTTGAATATCGAATTGCCTTGAATTGATTATTGGTTATCGTCTACATTACTTTTATATTCTTGTTTCTGTATTTCATGATTGGCCACCATAGAAATAAATTTATAGTCTATACTTGGTCTTGAGAGATGAAGAGGTAGATAGACCAAAGAATATAAAAGGTTTGATCTAACTTGCATATCACTTGATTAGATTCGTGTTTAGGAGTGATGCCCGGACAAACACCAAGCTTGGTTAAGAAACATGATGAAATATAAATGCTTGCCAATTAGGACTGCCTATCCCCGCTCAACGATGTAGTTAGGTAGCTAGTTGGGGTAGGCGATTAGAGATCGAGAGATAATGATCATAACATTAACCCTGTAAATCAATAATGTGATAACTAAAATTGATTCATTGCATGAGATGAGATACAGGAAATCCAAAGCATCCTGCAGCCCTGGAATTGTCTCTTACTTGATTGAAACACCGAAATTAAAGTAGTCCTTGTTAGTTAGTTTAATAATTAAATTGTTCTCATTAGTAGTAACCAAAACCATCTGTTTGTTAGTTTAATAATTAAATTGTTCTCATTCGTAGTAACCAAAACCATCTCATAGTCATACTACGTTCTTTAAGTTGTAGATTTAATAGAATTGATATACATTGATCATAAGTCCCTTGAGTACGACAACCCATTTCTCAAAGAGCCACTTATTACTTCTGTGACCACGTACACTTGCGTGTGCAATTGGGAGCAACACTTTCGAACCCCAAGACCAAGCAAACAAAACACCAAACATTGCTCGAGTGGGTTAGACTATCTCTAGCTCTAATCCTATGACTAATTTCTCAAGTCCTCACTAATGAAGTCTTACCCAACTTTATTTTGGTTTCTCGAGCAAAAATATTGTTAAAGAGTTCAACCGATGTCTGCAATCATTGATTTTTAGATTAAAACTTCAACACAACAATAGATCCATGCAATACAACTTATTTTAGAACTATTTAACCACTACCCACTAAGATTTATGCTCATATCTTGCACACACACCCCTAGCTAGAAATTTAGTTATTCATAAATGAAGAAATAGAGATTATACAAATAGCAGAAAGCTCCATTTCATGCATAATCAGTAACTATAGTTGAATCCAAGCTCGAGGATGTAAATTTGAGTTATCTTCTTGAGCAAGTAAAAACTCTACAATGTCTATTTTCTATCTTCTACTTTGCAATCTCTGTCTGGAATTATTTCTAATTGGGAAGAAGATAAGAGTACTTAATTACACATATTGCTATTTTGTCCTTGAAACCTTCCAAATGAAGTATCTTCAACATCAAGTATGTTTTTGCCCTTAAACTTCCGCTTCTCAATTGCGCTACATCGTCGGAACGCCGATGTAGAAACGTCATGTGCAGGTTATGGAGTAGCTTCAATACGTTCCGACCCAGTGATGCCTGTGGTTAGTCCGGCAAAACGTCGATCCACTTCTATCAAACGCCTATTCTTCTAGACATTTTCTTTCTCTTTTGATCGGCGTTGAGTCGGTGGAACGCCTATGCAATTCTGTTGGATGTCGGTTCCTTGCCAATGTGTTTCAGTGATATTCTGTGTTAGATCCTTCAATATTCATTTTCTAAGAAATGTCTGCACATAAGAGAACAAGGGCCTAAAATTCCCTTCGTTAGCAATAAAATATAGCAATAATTCATGAATAAGAGTCTAATAAGTTGGTAAAATACCAACTCATCAAACCCCTAAACTTGAACTATTGCTTGTCCTCAAGCAAAGCATTCACAAAGCATAGGATTGACTCTTAGCCACACACGATATGGATATGCACAATTTTGAACTATGACTCAAACTACCAAAAATAAAAGACTCAAAATAAAAGATTTTATATACAAACACAACTCACAATTGTTTCCACCATCATTATAGGGCAAATGTTATATTCTTTTGAAATCATTCTTAATTGAAACCACTTTTCAAGCAACATTTAGGGACAATATTTCGATCAAGCTCAATTTCAAAGCATCGCAAGCCAATGGCATCAATCTCCAAGGTTTGCCTAAGAATTCACACGAATTTATCGCATTCATGCAGCTCAATTGAAATAAAGACCTCACTCATTCACTTGAAGGGTGCAATGTCACTCACACAAGAGAGAATCTCACTCATAATTATAAATATCATATCAAGGGATTATAAATCGTGCAAATACACTCACTCTCATAAATTAAATCAAGTATACACACATTGAACCATAGGCTTGCCTAATATGTAAATTGTCATTAATGTAGATTGCAAAGCTCAGAATCACCAAGGACTTGCAGGTCAAATTTAAGCTCGGACAAAGGGTAAGATATCATTTGGTCAAAGTGACTTAGAGACCTCCCTAATGCCATCATGTCTCATTTTGAGCATACCACTTATATCACTAACTCATTTTTACCTTATTTTTTCAATTCAAGACATCAATTAATCATTCATACACTAATTTTTCTTTTCACATGAGGCATGTGCACAACACGAGCTAGCATCAAATTTTTGTTTTTCCTTATTTTTATTTTTTCATCCATGAGCTCACTAAGAACTTTTCAATTGAAGCTTATGGTGCTCTAAATACTTTTAGCTCATCTCTCTTTCTCTTCTTGGTGCACACACCCCCAAACTTAGGCTTTTGCCTACATCACATTTTCTTTGTTATGTACCGAACTACCAATTATTCTTTTCTAAATAAGTATTCTAAGGTTAACAATCATAGTCTAGAGTTGATAATCAAGCAAAGAGTTCCACATAAGAACACATAAGCAAATAAATTATAAAACAATCTAAAAATGAAGTAGTTATTGTTCTCCCCTCCTTTCTTAGATGTCTTCAAAAGAAGAAAGAGTGAATGAAGAGGATGAAAGCTAACTCCAAATTTTCTCAAGCTCCTCTCTTTTATTTCTGCATGGATGCAACTCGAGGGAGTGAAAGAGGCAAGTAAAGGGAAAATGCATATTTCAAATCTAGTAGCAATGTTGAGTCTCGCGTAAAACTCTTCTTTGCTCCGTATGCATGACCTTTTGCAGGACAGTGAACCAAGGCGGCAAGTTCGACTACTTGAATTTATGGGTCACAATCTCTTCCAAGACCCAAAGACAGACAAAAAATAAAGAGAAGTTCTTCCTTGTTAAGAGCCACAGGGATCAACAAACCACAAGGCAGAAGGTGTTTGCAAGAGTAAGCAAGAAAAAAGAATGAACAATAATTTTTAAGGTGCAGGGGCAGCGATTTCCAAAACATATCGAGAATAAAGTTTAACGAAATATTTATAGGTAGAAATTAGGGCTTCTTGAGCGAAAAATTTGAATTTCAGATTTTGAAATTAATCAAAAAATTGAACGTTGGGGTAGATTTTGGATAGACTTGTAAGATTCATGTGATTGAGAAGAAATAGCATGAAAATGGAGTAGCTTACCTCTGTCCATGGATGACAAGCTTTGTTTTTTAAAAAAAAATTGAAGGGAAGAAAAAGAAGCGCGTTGAGGGAGAGAGCGTGACTGTTGGGATTTTTTTTTTAGTAAGGTGAAGCCTTAATTGATTTAAAACTCATATGGGGCATTTTGGGTATTTCAGATGGTTAAGCTGAGGATATAATGGGGAATTAAAGTTATTTTAAGTGTTAAGAGTGCTTATGGTGTTTTGAGTTGCTACGTTTGAGCCATTATTTTTGGAGCATCTTGATAGATTTGGGTTGTTATTTGATAGTCAATTGTTGAAGTATTTTTGGTGTTTTTCTTATTCAAATTAATTCTTTTGAACTTCTAATTTAATAATTAGTGCAATTTATGATTAATACGTAAAAATAAAGTACTAACATTACAACTTTTTGTTAATAATTTAGAAAAATATATTCATTTATAACTAATTTAATAAGTAAGAAACTTGAAATAAGATGATGACAATAGAACGTTTAAAAGGTAGCTTTATTACTAATTCTGAAAGAAAATGTGACGACCATAAGACTAATAATAATAATGACAACAATAGTAGCAAGTCATAAAAATAATATGAAATAATGGTAAAAAAAATTATTAACTTAGAAGCTCAAACAAAATGTAATTTGAAGAAATGAGGGTCAAAATTGGGTGTCAACAAATAGTACATAGATTTCAATCTCATCGGTTTCTTTCATCATGTTTTCTTGATTCTTTTTTTTATTCTTTTTGGAAACTCGACAATTGAAAACTTTGTGGTAAAATTTTTCAAAATTTTGGCAGTTGTTTTTGAGTTTTTTCTGGTTATGCTCTTTCTTTTGCCCAGAAGTCATCTTCTTCTTTTTGTTCTTTGGAACATCTTCCACAAGATAAACATTCAAAATTGTGGATTTTCCCGGCAATGTCTTTTCATCAATTTTGTTACTCTTCTATCTTAAAATGAATCACCGTATGTTCTAGCAACATTTCTGTGTTTATGCTTAAGATAGTTCTTGAAATCCGTTCATGAATGAGGAAACTTTTCAAATATAACAGCAATCTGAAATGCATCATTTATAATTACATCCTATGCAATAGATCATGAAATAGAACTTGAAATTCTTGGACTAAGGCTCTAATCGAATTGTTGTCCACTATTTTGTAGTCCAAAAACTTGACAACTACGTGCAAACTTCTTCAAGAATCCATTTTCAATATTATATTTTTTTTCAAAAGTCATCCACACTTCTTTTAATATTTTTTACAAAATTTTAGATATTGTAAAAATCATTCTCTAAAGCGCTTAGGATATCTCCCTTGCACAAGAAGTCTGAGTGTGTTCAAGCTTCACGTACAATGGAACACTGTATTTTTGAACACTTTTTCTTCAGGAATAGGATGATCTTCGCTTGTAGATCTTTGCATTCCAAGTGTAATAAGCCAAATGAACAATCTTTGTTATAAACCTTTGAAGTTCACATTAGCAAACTTTTCTGATTTCTTTAGCGGTGCAATTGCTGCATTTGAACGGCTAGACGATGCAATATTTGTCGACGCAACATTTATCTTTTCAATATTGACTTCAATTTCATCAATTATTCCTGTGATCAAAATTTGACACACAACTTAGTAACACAAAATACTAACAATAAAGGTTTTTATCTTTATTCACATTATTTTTAGTTAACAATGAAGTTTTAATATTCTTCTAGTCGCTAACCAAATGAACTTTAAATCCTGACGAAGATTTAATATACTTCAAATCAAAATAAAATTCAAACGGATTAGAAAATCATAAAATTTTTATCTCCAGAAACAAAAGTACAGATTTAAAAAAGCAAAATGTAATTTCCTTAATTAATATTGTTATTTGTACTAAATCTATATTATTTTTTTTAATTATTATTATTATAATATAATAATAATAATAATATATTATCATTATTAAAAGTGAGAAGTTTCTAACCTCAAAATTGGATTACCATTTGGCCCTTATTTACCCCTAAACTAAATTAAATATTAATATCTAATTAGTTAATTAATTATAAAGTAATAATTATATTTAAATTCATGCATCAAACAAGATCTTAATGCAATCATTATATTCATATACTGAACGTGGGTAACGAAGAGTCAAAAAATAACCTTCAATTCTAATTTGTAAGATAAGTAGGGGTAATGAAGAGTCGTAAAATAACCTTCAATTTTAATTTGTAAGATAAATTGGGGTAATGAAGAGTCTATCAAAGACTCTCACCAACAACATTATTTATATTCCCTTCTTTCAACCAAATTTGTGATCATCTTACTTTCTACATTAGGTTAGTCTTACATCATTTGTAAAATTTTCATTACCAATTTGTAATTGTAAGAATTTTTACTGATTCATTTATTTGTATTATTTAAAATTTCATGCATATTCATCTTCTTTTTGTTGAGAAATATGTAAAATTGTCATAATTAAAAGATGAAAATTCTCCAATACGAAATTGTAAGTGAATTTTCATTTTTCTTAGCTCCATCTTTTTGAGTTTTCAAATATAATTTTGTAACTGGTTATTATATTTACGTATTCTTTATTTCTTCCACCTTTAGAATATAATATAATAAAGCTAATCCCAATCAATATATATATATATATAAAGGAGAAACATAAGCCCGCTGATGTGGCATGCCTCATTGATCTGGAAATGGATTTATCTATTTTCTCAATTTTTTGATTTTTTTTGTGATTTTCTTTGAATTTTTAATTAAAAAATGTATTAAATAAATATTAATTATGAAAAGCAATATATATATATATATATATATATATATATATATATATGAGAAACATAAGCCCGCTGATGTGGCATGCCTCATTGATCAGGAAATGGATTTATCTATTTTCTCAATTTTTTGAATTTTTTTTGTGAGTTTCTTTGAATTTTTAATTAAAAAAATGTATTAAATAAATATTAATTATGAATATATATATAAAGGAGAAACATAAGCCCACTGATGTGGCATGCCTCATTGATCAGGAAATGGATTTATCTATTTTCTCAATTTTTTGAATTTTTTTTTTGTGATTTTCTTTGAATTTTTAATTAAAAAATGTATTAAATAAATATTAATTATGAAAGAGAAATGTTAGCCGTTTAAAAACTTCTTGCTTAAAACGTTACCATATAAGAATACAGATTCCAAATAAATCTCTTACCTCTTAATTACATATTTATTACTCTTCCAAATTCTTAAAAATTAGCACAACGGTTCATTTTATGTAATTTTTACATTAATTTCCTATATCATGCCCTTAATATTGAGTTTTAATTCTTAAATAAAGTGGATAATTTATGAATATTGAGTTTTAATTCTTAAATAAAGTGGATAATTAATGAATATTGAGTGTATGTTTCTTCATCTTTTTTCTCCCTGTAACCCCCACATAATAAGACTTAAATTATTGGTTACATATTTAAAAATAACAATTACTCTTACATTTACTTTTTATATTAAATTTGGGGAGTAATGATCTTTCAATAATATTTTAGTATATATATGCTTTTCATCCATTTTCAACAACACTGCATGTTATGCTGAAAAAAAAAAGAAAAAGTAATGCAGAAAGAGAAGCAGACTTGTATAGGTACGTAATTCTTTGTCCTCTTTTAATTTATTTAATTTTGAACGGAGGAAAAATACTTTTATGATGATATAAAGAATTTGATTGTTATCTATTTGATATTTTTTTTCTTCTAATATGGCATGAATGTTGAATTTACATATATAAACAAGCATATAATAGTTGAGATTAAATTTTGAATAGGTTACTTCTTTATAATTATGATAATGAGTTTTTTGTTTTTTTCAATTCTTTATTTTTGTTGTGATGAATTTTGAGTGATAACAATTTAATATTATCTAATTTTTCTTCTGAAATAGGAACAAATGATACTAATCTTTTGGGCGTGTTTTTGATGTCATGGTAATTTGAGTGATGTTGCGGTCATTTCAGGATTTTTTTTCTAAAAATTCAAATATGAGAAAAACAAGTACTATATTTAATAACCGTTTAGCCATGTTTCGTTGTGAAAATAGAAAAAAAATAATTCATTTTCAAAGTGAAACGTTACCTTATCATGGCCAAACACCACTTTATTATTTTTATCAAGTAGCTAACTAAAATGAAAGTTATTTACACATGTTTAAAGTTAATTTTACATTAAAAATCTCAAATGTTTAACAATATTCGCCAAAAAGAGGTGTCACGTCTCTTTTTCATAAATTAATTTTATATAATATTCAATATATATAAACAATTATTTCATATAATATATAGATACAAATAGTTATTCAAGAGTTAATCTGATGTATTGATTAATAGGAGAGAATAACGAGACATTGAAATAGTAACAAGATAATTTTTAAAAATCAAAATTATATTTAAAATTTTGAAGTAAATGAAGGGATTTATTTGGTTAATGGGATGATAGATGGAATTCATTATTTTGTAAAGTACAACTGCAATGAAGGAAGGAAGAAAACAAAAAAGAAAAAATTGTATAAGATTTTCCATAGCATGATCACATAATTTTTTCTCTCTTTTTTTTGTTTATTTTTAATAAAATTAGATAAAAGAAAATTATAATTTATTTTTATATTTCATCAAATGGATGACCTCTTCTGCTAGAATTTCTGGCTATTCGTAGTATTAAGTTGAAAATTCTCACTATTATTGCTCAAGCTAATATGAAATTTATGTTTAATATTCGTCCTATAGCCAAATAGAATATGTAACTATTGAATTTTTTGTTAAAATTCAAAGTTTCTACATATCTTTTTTGTTATTTAAATTCTAACCACTTTTATGGAAGGTATAGTTTTTACAATTTTTGAATGTTTTTTAACCTTTTGTCTTCTTACTATTGTTGTCCTTTGGTTTGAAACAGAAAAAGATCCAAGTAATTGGTACGTAGAAATTCAATTTTTTCACTAAGATGACAATATGATGATTTCGCAGTGATTCATCCTAGAATAGTATAGTGGACAAGTAAAAATGAACAGAGGGAGTATTTTGGACAAATATTTTTAGTATACATGATAACTAAAAAGAAATGGAAGTATATTTTCAACTTTTGTTTACTTTTATAACCGCGCGAAGCGCGGATAAATTCACTAGTTTATATTTATAATTAACTATTTTGAGGGTAAGCATATTGAATCCCAATGAATATTTTCACTATTAGACCCATAAAAAGTAAGTCTTTGATAAATATTTATAGTTCTGTCTTCTTTGTCGTTTTATAAGCATTTATCTTTTTAAAACAACATGCTTGCGCTTTTTCCTTTTTATATGTAATCTCAAATGTTTTAAAAATTGATGTACATTACTTAACTACTAGTGAAATTATCCGCGCTTCACGCGATTATAAAAAAATCAATAAATTTATATATATATATATAATATCGATAGTTTCTTATTTTTAAATGAAGTAGTATGTAATATTTATATTTGGATTAGGCAGTGAAGACAATATAGATCTTTGTCTTCATCCTGAACATGATATATAGTTTTTTTTCATTTTTCTTCAACATGTAAAATATTAATTTTTTAAACAAAAAACGGATATATAAGTGGTCAGGTAAATGGAATATAAGAGGTTAATTTTGGACCAATAATCGACTGTATTGAATTGAAAAAGTTATTTTTTATTTTAGTTTTCTCTATCTTTTGTAGACAACAATCCTCTATGCAAACATTAATATTTTTTAAACAAAAACTTTTGAACTTCTAAGTTGTGACTTTATTATTACATATGTTTACTATATTTATTTACACATCAAATAAATATTTTTAAAATTTATGAAAATGAAAACAATAGGAATTATGAATAATATTTAAGAATAGATGTTATGAAGAAGATAAAGAGATATGAGTTACTAATAAGTTGAATGTATAATTTTATTAGATATTAAATGCATTAATCGTTATGCATTGATTTTGTAAAAATAAATAAATAATCAGTGAAAATGAGGGAGAAAGAAAAGAATAAATAATTGAGTTGCATACGAGACACATCACATAACTATTTCAAAGACTACAATTAAATAATATATAGACATAGATTTACATAATTAAGCAACAAAAAATAACCTACACTATCACATTCACAAAGTACTAAAAAATAAAAAATAAAAACTTATAAATACATTTTAAGCAAGAAAAGAATCGAGACAAAAATAAATTATTACATACACAAAAGATTTAATTTTCTTTGCTAGAAAAATAAAAATAAAACTCCTCATCATAATTCTTTTGGTTGAAATAAGGTAATTATAAATTATGCTTCATAAAAAAATAGAATCGTAGAAGACTAAATGAATAACATTATCAGTAGGTGTATCAAAACTACTGTTATAAGTCAGAGTAAAAAATTCCCTAGCAAAAATAATTTCTAATTATGCTTCAAAAAGTTTTCTTCTAGGCCTTCCTTTGCAAGTAGATCCATCACCATGTTCCGCTCCCTAAAGCTATGTCAAAGCCCTCGTCATATGCTACTAATTAATTTTTTAACACTATTATGAATAAATGAAATAAATTATTTAATGATAATAACATAAAATACAAAAAATGTATATACAATTGTTCATATGATTTTGCAATATGTATGATATTTATAATATTTCTATTCCAATTATACCAATTCAAAAATAATTATATCAAAAGAGAGGAAAGAGATTGTCACGACCCAAAAATCGGGTGTGATGTCACTTGTCCTATCCCGCCAGGACAAGTCAGCCTAAAACCCAACAAACGCAAATAACATAAAAGAAGAAGAGAAATAATCAAGCAGAAGTCTTTCACTTAACAAAACCAACCCAAGACTGGTTGTCACATGTACAAGACTCTAATACATCATTTAAATAGAAAGGTACAAGTCTCAAAGTCTTTGTATCTCAAACAGAAACAAAGCAAAAGGAAAAAGGCCGAGAGATCTCGCAGGCATCAAACAGCTACCTCTCAAGTATCCTCAACGAGCCTTGGAGAAAGAGAAGAGAGAACAAGGTTACGGTCCTGGCTCGGAACCTACACAAGTGTAGAAGCAAGGGTGAGTACCAAACAACACGGTACCAGCAAATCAACTAATAAAACGAGGAAAATCTAATAGAATCACGAAACCCTGACTTCCAACCGAACCTCCGATAACTACAACCTGCACTGAAAAATCAGCACAACCTAACAGATTCCAATCCACAGTTCAAACAATACAAGAGTCACAACAGCTCAACAAAATCACGAAGAATTCATATCAGTGTCAATATATCAATCCCAGAGTCACAAGGTATAGACATAACACCACAATAACGAAGATCAGACAATGCAATGCCAAGTAGAGAATGCATGTGTGTCCTACGATACATAACCGCTGAATCTCAGACCGGTACCCATGGGGGCCACACATGGACCATGTATCCACCGGAACCATTTTCCATCGGCATAATCATCAATCGCCGGAACCATTTCCCATCGGCACTGCCGAAACTATTTCCCATCGGCATATATCATCAAAGTGTCTCATCATAGTATTTCCAGAACCAATGCACACAAGCATATTCACACAAATAATGAGAAGAATGATAGTGCTCATAATCACAACGCAATTCATATCAATGCTAATCACGTCACACTATCAACAATATATCAATAACAACAGTCAAAATCTCAATATTCACAACATATCAATGATGTCGATTTCCTAGTCTCCATTTCAGTACTCCTTTCATCACAAGTAGAATCAATCACTAAGCAAGAGTTCTCAAGTCTAGTCTCATAATCAACAATGACCAAAAGACATATTCAACACGTTCATAACCATATCGAGACTATCAGAGCAATTCATCAATCACGAAATAATATCAAGTTCATGGACCAATCACACGTTGACCTATCACATTAGCACATATTGCTATTTTATTAACCCCGCCGGTCATTATTAGATTGATTCATACAAGAACTCACCCATACCTCAATCCCATTACTCCTCAACGAAATCAAGTAAGGAAGTCGAAATTCTAAGAGATTCACAAGGTTTTAAGAGTTCACTTGCCTTAATCAAATCGAAATCAATCAACAACTGGAGCTTTTCCCTTCTGTAAGCAATCCAAAGCAACACAATCTATTCAAATAATGAAAGCCAATCACAATCCGGGTCCAACAAAGCCAAGAATACGAAATTCGAAAAGAAAAGGTAAAACAACCCCAAACTCCGATTTCAAAAACAGAACTATAATTTGGAATTTCTTTCATGAAAGTGATCCTCAATGAAATAGGAACTCAATGGTGAAAACCAAATTGAAAAAGAAGCTCAAAACAGCTCGCAATCCTCAATTTTATCACCAACTCGGAGTTCAATCAAAACCACCAATTTCCATTTCAAAAACCTCAATTTTCCAATCAAAATCATGTTTAAATCAATGGGTAATCAAAGCCAAGGGTTAAAATTACTTACCCACACTGATTCACACGAAATGTCTCTTCAAAAATCACCCAAGAGAGCTCCAAAAAGATGAAAATGGGACATTTCCCGACTTTTACACTGCTAGGCCCAAAAATGACCTCTGCGAACGCGGCTAACTTAGCCTGCGAATGCGGATACCAGAACCCAACACTTCGCGAGCGCGGAGAACAACACGCTAGACCCTCCACGAACGCGGAGGTCACACACCTAACCCTCCGCGAACGCGGAGATCAAAATAGCTGGCACCAGATAACAGCAAAAACAACAATTTCACAAATCTCCGAATGGACCCTTGGGATTCGTTCGGTACCCTGGGCACACAAACCAGATATGCAACCCCACTAAATTCGACGTTTCGGACTCAATGGAATCGTCGAAATTTGGGTTCGAGGTCTCCTTGACCCGAAACCTGATAAAATGCAACAACACTAACTCAAGCTTCAAAATCTAAAAACAAACACGGGACTTCTAAAAATTCAACCAAGGCTATGCCTAGGCCTAAAATCATCCCTCGAATCCAACAGAGTCGTCGGAATCCACATCGAGCATCCGATCTCCGAATGTTGACCAAAGTCAACCCTATGATCAAAATTTCACAATTTTTCCAAATTAAGACCTCAAATCCACGATACAGCCCCAAAACTGATTCCGTCAACTCTCTTAGACCTATTTCCGCATTTTGGAATTGATAGGATCGACGGAATTCCAGTCTGAGTCTCGAAACACCGAAAGACCTCACAAATCACATTTAGACAACTTAAGCCTCTAGAATTCAAACTTTTCCAAAAACCACAACTGAACAAGACTTTTCGCAAAACCAACATCGTATATCAGTCAAACATGACTCGGGGCAACTCTCGGGATGGGTAAAACGGTCATTTAACAAAAATTACAAAAATTGACCTTCAGGGTCATTGCATCATCCACCACTAAAAAGCATGTTCGTCCTCGAACATAAAGTAAAAGACTCCCAGGTAGCCTCCCCAACTGAACGGTGACCCCACTGCACCTTCACTGAAGCAATCTCCTTGGTCCTAAGCTTATGAAACTGTCTATCAAGAATAGCTGTAGGCTCCTCCTCATAAGTGAAATCAGGACCCAGCTACATAGAATCGAGTGTTATCACATGAGACTCATCCGGGATGTACTTCCGAAGCATAGAAACATGAACACAGGATGCACAACTGATAAGCTAGGTGGTAAAACCAGCCTATAGGCCACCTCTCCCACTTGGTCCAAAATCTCAAAAGGACTAATAAATCTAGGGCTAAGCATGCCCTTCTTTCCAAACCACATAACATCCTTCATGGGTGATACTCGTAGCCAAACATAATCACACTCCATGAACTCCAAGTCTCGAACTCTCCGATCGGCATAACTCTTCTGTCGACTCTGAGCAGTCAACAGTCTACTCTGAATCAAACGGACCTGATCCATGGCATCTCTAAGCAAGTCAGTGTCTAAGGAATCCATCTCAGCCGAATCAAACCACCCAATCGGTGATCTACACCGTCTGCCATACAACGCCTCAAATGGGGCCATCTGAATGTTGGAATGATAGTTGTTGTTGTAGGCAAACTCCGCTAGGGGCAAATGCTGATCCCACCTAGGACCAAAGCCAATCACACAAGCTCGAAGCATATCCTCGAGTACCAAAATCGTCCGCTCAGACTGACCATTTGTCTGAGGGTGAAAGGCTGTGCTCATATAAAGCCGAGTACCCAAACCATGCTGTAAACCTCTCCAGAAATGCGAGGTGAACAAAGAACCCCGATCTGAGACTATAGATATCGGCAACCTATGAAGTCTAACAATCTGACTGATGTAAAGCTGGACTAACTTCTCCACTGTATACATCACCCAACTGGAATGAAATGAGCGGATTTAGTCAGCCTACTAAAAACCACCCAAATGGAGTCATAACCACCCACGGTGGTAGGTAAACCCACAACAAAGTCCATAGTGATCCGCTCCCACTTCCAAGTAGGAATGGGCATCCTCTGAGACACACCTCCAGGCCGCTGGTGCTCACACTTGACCTGTTGATAGGTCAAACATGTAGACACAAAGTCCACAATATCTCTCTTCATATCACACCACCAGTAATGCTGACTCAGATCATGATACATCTTTGCTGTCCCCGGATGGATAGAATATCTAGAACAATAGGCCTCCTCTAGAATCAGTCTAATAAGCTTGCCCACCTTGGGCACACAAATCCAGCCTCTAATCCTCAAAACTCCATCAGAGTCAAGTGCAGCCTCCTTGGCTTCACCTTTCATCACCTTGTCTCGAATGAGACACAACTTCTCATTCTCGAACTGGCCCTCACGAATCTGCTTAACTGAGGAAGAAAGGGCCTCAATGAATGCAATCAAACCACCGCTCTGCTCAGAAACCTGCAACCTAAGAAAGCTGTTGGCTAACCTCTGAAAATCCCTAGCCAAGGGCCTCATATCAACACTGATCGCATCGAGACTCCCCATACTAGGAGCCTTCCTACTCAAAGCATCGGCCACCACATTGGCCTTCCAGGATGATTTAAGATAGTCATATCGTAGTCCTTCAGTAACTCAAGCGTGCGTTGTCTCAAATTCAGATCCCTCTGACTAAAGATGTATTGAAGACTCCGATGATTGGTGAAGACCTCACAACGAACCCTGTACAAATAATGCCGTCATATCTTAAGCACAAACACCACCGCTGCAAGCTCTATATCGTGAGCAGGATAATTCTTCTCATGAGTCTTCAACTGTCTACAAGCATAGGCAATAACATTCCCCTTCTGCATCAACACACCTCCCAAACCAACTCCGGAGGCATCACAATACACGGTAAAACCCACACCCTCCTCAGGCAAGGTCAACACAGGAGCTGAAGCCAATAAGGTCTTGAGCTTTTGAAAGCTCACCTCACACTCATCGGACCAATGAAAATCCACAGTCTTCTGAGTCAATATGGTCAATGGCGCTGCAATAGTGGAGAAACCCTGCACAAACCGCCGATAGTAACCTGCTAACCCCACAAAGCTCCGAATCTCGGTAGGAGATATAGGTCTCGTCCAGCCCTTAACTGCCTCAATCTTGGTCGGATCAATCCTAATGCCCTCATTGGACACCACATGTCCCAAGAATGACACAGAATCAAGCTAAAACTCACACTTGGAGAACTTGGTATACAATTTCTTCTCCCTCAAAGTCTGAAGCACCAATCTCAAGTGACGGATGTGATCCTCCTCAATCTGGGAATATATAAGAATGCCATCAATAAACATGATCACGAAGGAATCCAAGTACGGACGGAACACTCCATTCATCAACTCCATAAATGCCGCAGGAGCTTTAGTCAGCCCAAAAGACATCACCAAGAACTCGTAGTGGCCATAACGAGTCCAAAAAGTTGTCTTAGGAATATCCGGTGGTCTAATCTTCAACTGGTGATAACCGAACCTCAAGTCAATCTTAGAAAACAATGCAGCACCCTGAAGCTGATCAAACAAATCATCAATGCGAGGAAGAGGATACTTGTTCTTAACAATTACCTTGTTCAAGTGCCTATTATCGATGCACATCCTCATAGAGCCATCTTTCTTCTGAACAAAGACAACCGGTGCTCCCCAAGGTGACACACTAGGGCGAATAAACCCTTTGCTCAACAGGTCTTGCAACTAATCCTTCAACTCCTTCAATTCAGCCAGGGCCATATGATACGGGGCAATAGAGATGGGCTTAGTGCCTGGCTCCAAGTCAATAGAAAAATCAATGTCCCTATCCGGAGGAACACTAGGAAGTTAGTAGGGAACACATCAGCAAATTCCTGAACCACAGGAACGGTCTCCATGGGAGGTGACCCAACACTAGTATCCCAAATAAAAGCCAAATAGGACAAACACCCTATATCAATCAACCTCTAGGCTCGGATGTAGGAGATAACCTAACTAGGATAAGAACCACTTGTACCCTTCCACTCTACCCTCGAAAAACCAAACATTGCTAAGGTGACAGTCTTAGCATGATAATCCAGAATTGCATGATAGGGAGAAAGCCAATCCATACCCAAAATCACATCAAAATCTACCATCCCCAGAATAATCAAGTCTACCCAAGTGTCGTACCCAGCCAAAGAAATGGGACACGATCAATACACTCGATCCACCACTAAGGGCTTACCTACGGGTGTAGAAACATGCACAGGCACAGGCATACGATCACATACCAAATCAAACTCAGATACAAAATAGGTAGAAACATAGGAGAAAGTAGACCCTAGATCAAACAGCACAGACACAGATCGATGGCAGACTGGGACAATACATGTGATGAATGCATCAGAATACTCAGCCTCGGGTCTCCCCGGAGAAGCATAACACTGGGCTCCTCTACCACCTCCTGTCTGAGCCTCACCTCTACCTTCACGCTGAGCCACATCACCACCACCCGAAACTCTGCCGCCTCTACCTACAGTCTGACCCCTACCCTGACCTCTAGCCTGAGGCGCTGGATCCCTCTCTGGAGCTGTTGAATAAGTACGCTGGGGCCCTCAATGAGTCTGTAGAGGGCACTGTCGCATGAAATGACCCTGATTCCCACAAGTATAACATGACCTTGGAACGATGATCTGCTGTGGTGAACCAGATGAAGTACCACGGCCACCCTGGCCAGAACTGTGAGACCCACAGGACACCTATCCACCCTCGACCACTGGCATGGAAGCATGTACTGGCCTCTGACGTTGGAAAGAGGTACCACCTCTCTGAGAACCCTTGCTTCTAGACGAGACACCAGAAAACTAGCCACTAGAACGGGCCCTCTTGGAGTCCCCATACTCCTCTCAAACCAACAACTCCGTCTCTATGGCTATACTCACAATGGACTGGAAGGAAGCACCCTCACAGGATGACCTGAACACATAAGATCTGATGGAGAAATTCAAACCTCTCACAAATCTACGGACCCTCTCCGCCTCATCTGGAACCAAAGACGTGGCATGGTGAGACAGTTGACAGAAATGTGCCTCGTACTCCGCAATTGACATGCTATCCTGAGTCAAACCCTCAAACCTTAACCTGCTCTCCTCACGCATACTCCAGGGAATGAAACGATCTCGAAAAGCACTAGAGAAAGCATTCCACTCAACCGGAGGAGATCCCACTGGCATGGACTCCACACAAGACCTCCACCACTCCCTGGTTGGCCCACGGAGCTTGAGAGCAAAAAAACAGACACCCCTCGCATCCACCATCCTCACCCCCTGAAGCATCTCATGGCACAAAGTCAGAAACTCATGAGCATCCTCACTCTTGCCACCCTGGAACAGGGGTGGTTTTATCTTTTGAAACCTCTCGTAGCACTGCTGGTCCTCTACCGTCAGAAACACATCTGGAGCAACCTGTGCACCGACAACTAGCGCGGGAACCAATGGTGGCTGACCTATTGGATCCTAAACACCCGGAGCCTGATGCTGCCCTGGGGTCTGCGCCTCTACTTTGGTCTATGATCCCTGTGGCATGCCTGCAGCACCCTTAGTAAAACTCTCCATCACTCCCAACATCCTCAATAAGGTCTCCTGAAAGGACGGTGCTGAGAATCCAGGAGGGACCTGGCCCTCGCCAACCTTAATCTGTGGCTTTGGGGAAGCCTCTCTAGCACGACCTCTAGCAGGTGCCACTCCTCGGGCATGGCCTCTACTAAGCGCTCCCCCACGAGTACGGCCCCTCAACTCGGGCTCTACCCCAACCTCTAACTGGGGCAACAACTGCTGCCTCGAGGATTGCCTCCTCTTCATCGCTCAAAACAGAAGCTCTGGTCCTCGGCATCTACCAAAACAACACGCGACACTTAGCACAAGTGAAAGGAGCCACGCACGACTAGAGAGAATGAAATGAAAGAATTTTCCTAACAGTCCTCATAGCCTCTCGAAGATAAGTACAGACGTTTCCGTACCTATCCGCGAGACTCTACTTAAACTTGGCTTGTACACGTGAGACCTATGAAATCTGGGCTCTGATACCATTTGTCACGACCCAAACACCGGGGGTATGATGGCACTTTCCCTACCCGCCAAGACAAGTCAGCCTAAAACCCAACAAATGAAATAGCATAAAAGAAGAGAAATAATCAAGCGGAAGTCCTTCACTTAACAAAATAAACCCAAGGCTGGTTGTCACATGTACAAGACTCTAATACGACATTTAAATAGAAAGGTACAAGTCTCAAAGTCTTTGTATCTCAAACAGAAACAAAGCAAAAGGAAAAAGGCCGAGAGAGATCACCGGCATCGAACAAGATCACGGTCCTGGCTCGGAACCTACACAAGTGTAGAAGCAAGGGTGAGTACCAAACAACACGATACCCAGCAAATCAACTAATAAAACGAGGCAAATCTAATAGAATCACGAAACCCTGACTTCCAACCGAACCTCCGAAACTACAACCTGCATAGAAAAATTAGCCCAACCTAACAGATTCCAATCCACAGTTCAAACAATACAAAAGTAACAACAGCTCCACAACATCACGAAAGAACTCATATCAGTATTAATATATCAATCTCAGAGTCACAATGTATAGACATAACAACACAGTAACAAGGATCAGACAATGCAATGCAATGCCAAGTAGAGAATGCATGTCTGTCCTACGATACACAACCGCTGAATCTCAGACTGGTACCCATGGGCGCCACACATGGACCATGTATCCGCCGGAACCATTTTCCATCGGCATAATCATCAATCGCCGGAACCATTTACCATCGGCATATATCATCACTCGCTGGAACCATTTCCCATCTGCACCGCTGGAACCATTTCCCATCAGCACCGCTGGAACTATTTCCCATCGGCATATATCATCAAAGTGTCTCATCATAGAGTTTCCAGAACCAATGCACACAAGCATATTCACACAAATAATGAGAAGAATGATAGTGCTCATAATCACAACGCAATTCATATCAATGCTAATCACGCCACACTATCAACAATATATCAATAACAACAGTCAAAATCTCAATATTCACAACATATCAATGATGTCGATTTCCTAGTCTCCATTTCAGTACTCCTTTCATCACAAGTAGAATCAATCACTAAGCAAGAGTTCTCAAGTCTAGTCTCATAATCAACAATGACCAAAAGACATATTCAACACGTTCATAACCATATCGAGACTATCAGAGCAATTCATCAATCACGAAATAATATCAAGTTCATTGCCCAATCACACGTTGACCTATCACATTAGCACATATTGCTATTTTAGTAACCCCGCCGGTCATTATTAGATTGATTCATACAAGAACTCACCCATACCTCAATCCCATTACTCCCCAACGAAATCAAGTAAGGAAGTCGAAATTCTAAAAAATTCAATAAGGTTTTAAGAGTTCACTTGCCTTAATCGAATTGAAATCAATCAACAACCGGATATTTTTCCTTCCGTAAGCAATCCAAAGCAACAAAATCTATTCAAATAATGAAACCCAATCACAATCTGGGTCCAATAAAGCAAAGAACACGAAATTCGGAAAGAGAAGGTAAAACTACCCCTAACTCCGATTTCGAAAATGGAACTAGAATTTGAGATTTCTTTCATGAAAGTGAACCTCAATGAAATAGGAACTCAATGGTGAAAACCAAATTTAAAACGAAGCTTAAAACATCCCACAATCCTCAATTTTATCACCAACTCGGAGTTCAATCAAAACCCCCAATTTTCCTTTCAAAAACCTCAATTTTCCAATCAAAATCATGTTTAAATCAATGGGTATTCAAAGCCAAGGGTTAAAATTACTTACCAACACTGATTCACACGGAACGTCTCTTCAAAAATTGCCCAAGAGAGCTCCAAAAAGATGAAAATGGGACATTTCTTGACTTTTATACTGCCAGGCCCAAAAATGACCTCCACGAACGCGACTAACTTAGCCCGCGAACGTGGAGACCAGAACCTAACACTCCGCTATCGCGGGTCCCTCTCCGCGAACATGGAGAACAACACGCTGGACCCTCCGCGAACGCGGTCCTACTCCACGAACGTGGTGGTCACACACCTAACCCTCCGCGAACGCAGGCAACAGCCCTCCACGAACGCGGAGGTCAAAATAGCTGGCACCTGATAACAGCAAAAACAATAATTTCACAAGTATTCGAATGAACCCTCGGGATTCGTTTGGAACCCCGGGCACACAAACCAGATATGCAACCCCACTAAATTCGACGTTCCGAACTCAATGGAACCGTCAGAATTTGGGGTCTAGGTCTCCTTGATCCGGTACCCGATAAAACGCAAAACACTGAGTCAAGCTTTAAAATCTTAAAATAAACACGGGACTTCTAAAAATTCAACCAAGGCCACCTCGAGGCCTTAAATAATCCCCCGAATCCAACGGAGTCGTCGGAATCCACATCCGAGCATCCGATCTCCAAATGTTCACCAAAGTCAACCCTATGATCAAAATTTCACAATTTTTCAAATTTAAGACCTCAAATTCATGATACAACTCCAAAACTGATTCCGTCAACTCTCCTAGACCTATTTCTGCATTTCGGAACTGATGAGATTGACGGAATTCCAATCCAAGTCCCGAAACTCTGAAAGACCTCAAAAATCACATTTTGACAACTTAAGCCTCTAGAGTTCAAATTTTTCCAAAAATCACAACTCAACAAGACTTTTTACAAAAACAACATCGTATATCAGTCAAACATGACTCAGGGCAACTCTCGGGATGGGTAAAATGGTCATTTAACAAAAATTACCAAAATTGAACTTCAGGGTCATTACATCATCCACCACTGAAAAACATGTTCGTCCTCGAACATAAAGTAAAAGAAGTACCTGAAGCCTTGAAAAGATGAGGATATCTGGCATGCATGTCTGACTCGGATTCCCAGGTAGCCTCCCCAACTGAACAGTGACCCCAATGTACCTTCACTGAAGCAATGTCCTTGGTCCTAAGCTTACGGAACTGTCTATCAAGAATAACTGTAGGCTCCTCCTCACAAGTGAAATCAGGACCCAACTCCATAGAATCGAGTGTTATCACATGAAACTTATTCGGGATGTACTTCCAAAGCATAGAAACATGAAACACATCATGCACAACCTATAAGATAGGTGGCAAAGCCAGCCTATAGGCCACCTCTCCTACTTGGTCTAAAATCTCAAAAGGACCAATAAATCTTGGGCTAAGCTTGCCCTTTTTTTCAAATCGCATAACACCTTTCATGGGTGATACTCGTAGCCAAACATGATCACCCTCCATGAACTCCAAGTCTCGAACTCTCTTATCGGCATAACTCTTTTGCTGACTCTGAGCAGTCAACAGTCTACTCTGAATCAAACGGACCTGATCCATGGCATCTCTAAGCAAGTCAGTTTCTAAGGAATCCATCTCAGCCGAATCAAACCACCCAATTGGTGATCTACACCGTCTGCCATACAACACCTCAAATGGGGCCATCTGAATGCTAGAATGATAGCTGTTGTAGTAGGCAAACTCAGCTAGGGGCAAATGTTGATCCCACCTAGCACCAAAGTCAATCACACAAGCTCGAAGCATGTCCTTGAGTACCTGAATCGTCCGCTCAGACTAACCATCTATTTGAGTGTGAAAGGCTGTGCTCATATCAAGCCGAGTACCCAAACCATGCTGCAAAGCTCTCTAGAAATGCAAGGTGAACAAAGAACCCCGATCCGATACTATAGATATCAACACCCCATGAAGTCTAACAATCTGCCTGATGTAAAGCTGGGCTAACTTCTCCGCTGTATACTTCTCCCGAACTAGAATGAAATGAGCGGATTTAGTTAGCCTATCAACAACCACCTAAATAGAGTCATAACCACCCATGGTGGTAGGTAAACCCACAACAAAGTCCATAGTGATCCGCTCCCACTTCCAAGTAGGAATGAGCATCCTCTGAGACACACCTCCGGGTCGCTGGTGCTCACACTTGACCTGTTGACAGGTCAAACATCTAGACACGAAGTCTGCAAGATCTCTCTTCATATCACACCACCAGTAATGCTGACTCAGATCATGATACATTTTCGCTGTCCCCGGATCGATAGAATATCTAGAACAATGGGTCTCATCTAGAATCAGTCTAATAAGCTCGCCCACCTTGGGCACACAAATCCGGCCTCCAATCCTCAAAACTCCATCATAGTCAAGTGCAGCCTCCTTGGCTTCACCTTTCATCACCTTGTCTCGAATGAGACACAATTTCTCATCCTCGAACTGGCCCCCACGAATCTGCTTGACTAAGGAAGAACGGGCCTTAATGAATGCAATCAAACCACCGTTCTGCTCAGAAACCTGCAACCTGACAAAGCTGTTGGCTAACCTCTGAACATCCCTAGCCAAGGGCCTCATATCAACAATGATCGCATTGAGACTCCCCATACTAGGAGCCTTCCTATTCAAAGCATCGGCCACCACATTGGCCTTCCTAGGATGATTCAAGATAGTCATATCGTAGTCCTTCAGTAACTCAAACGTGCGTTGTCTCAAATTCAGATCCCTTTGACTAAAGATGTACTGAAGACTCCGATGATCGGTGAAGACCTCACAACGAACCCCATACAAATAATGCTGCCATAGCTTAAGCACAAACACCACTGCTGCAAGCTCTATATCGTGCGTAGGATAATTCTTCTCATGAGTCTTCAACTGTCTACAAGCATAGGCAATAACCTTCCCCTTCTGCATCAACTCACCACCCAAACCAACTCCGGAGGCATCACAATACACGGTAAAACCCACACCCTCCTCAGGCAAGGTCAACACAGGAGCTGAAGTCAACAAGGTCTTGAGCTTTTGAAAGCTCGCCTCACACTCATCTGACCAATGAAAATCCACAGTCTTCTGAGTCAATCTGGTCAATGGCGCTGCAATGGTGGAGAAACCCTGCACAAACCGCCAATAGTAGCCTGCTAACCCCACGAAGCTCTGATTCTCGGTAGGAGATGTAGGTCTCGTCCAGCTTTTAACTGCCTCAATCTTGACCGGATCAACCCTAATGCCCTCTTTGGACACCACATGTCCCAAGAATGCCACAGAATCAATCCAAAACTTACACTTGTAGAACTTGGCATACAACTTCTGCTCCCTCAAAGTCTGAAGCACCAATCTCAAGTGACGGATTTGATCCTCCATGTCCGAAAATATATAAGAATGTCATCAATGAACACGATCACGAAGGAATCCAAGTACAGATGGAACACTCCGTTAATCAACTCCATAAACGCCGCAGTAGTGTTAGTCAGCCCAAAAGACATCACCAAAAACTCTTAGTGGCCATAACGAGTCCAAAAAATCTGTCTTAGGAATATCTGATGGTCTAATTTTCAACTGGTGATAACCGGACCTCAAGTCAATCTTAGAAAACAATGCAACACCATGAAGCTGATCAAACAAATCATCAATGCGAGGAATATGATACTTGTTCTTAACAGTTACCTTGTTTAACTGCCTATAATCGAAGCACATCCTCATAGAGCCATCTTTCTTCTGAACAAAGAGAATTGATGCTCCCCAAGGTGACACACTAGGGTGAATAATCCCTTTGGTCAACAAGTCTTGCAACTGATCCTTCAACTCCTTCAATTCAGCCGGAGCCAAATGATACGGGGCAATAAAGATAGGCTTAGTGCCCAGCTCCAAGTCAATAGCAAAATCAATATCCCTATTAGGAGGAACACCAGGAAGGTCAGTAGGGAACACATCAGCAAACTCTTAAACCACAGGAACGGTCTCCATGGGAGGTGATCCAACACTAGTATCCCAAATACAAGCCAAATAGGACAAACACCCTCTATCAATCAACCTCTGGGCTCGGATGTAGGAGATAACCTTAAGAGGGTAAGAACCACTAGTACCCTTCCACTATACCCTCGGAACACCAGGCATCGCTAAGGTGACAGTCTTAGCATGACAATCCAGAATCGCATGATAGGGAGAAAGTCAATCCATACCCAAAATCACATCAAAATCTACGATTCCCAGAATAATCAAGTCTACCCAAGTGTTGTACCAGGCCAATGAAACGGGACAGGATCGATACACTCGATCAACCTCTAAGGGCTCAGCCACGGGTGTAGAAACATGCACAGGCACATGCATAAGATCACATACCAAATCAAATTCAAATGCAAAATAGGTAAACACATAGGAGAAAGTAGACCCTGGATCAAACAACACAGACGCAGATCGATGGCAGACTGGGACAATACCCGTGATAACTGCATCACAAGACTCAGCCTGGGGTCTCCCCGAAAAAGCATAACACTGGGCTCCTCTACCACCTCATGTCTGAGCCTCACCTTTACCTCCACGCTGAGCCACATCACCACCACCCGAAGCTCTGCCGCCTCTACCTGTAATCTGACCCCTACCTCGACCTCTAGCCGGAGGCGCTGGATCCCTCTTTGGAGCTTCTGAATAAGTACATTGAGGCCCTGAAGTAGTCTATAGAGGGCACTGTCGCATCAAATGACCCAAATCCCCACAAGTATAACATGACCTCTGAACGATGATCTACGCTGGCGAACCAGATGAAGTACCACGGCCACCCTGGCTAGAACTGTGAGGCCCATGGGACATTTATCCACCCTCGGCCGCTGGTATGGAAGCATGAACTGGCCTCTGACACTGGAAAGAGGTACCACCTCTCTGAGAACCTGCCTCTAGACGAGGCACCAGAAAACTGGCCACTTGAACGGGCCCTCTTGGAGTCCCCATATTCCTCTCGAACCAACAACTCCGCCTCTCAAGCTATACTCACAATGGACTAGAAGGAAGCACCCTCACAAGATGACCTGAACACATAAGATCTAATGGAGAAATTCAAACCCTCACAAATCTGCGGACCCTCTTCACCTCATCTGGAACCAAAGACGTGGCATGGTGAGACAGATGACAGAAACGTGCCTCATACTCCACAACTGACATGACACCCTGGATCAAATCCTTAAACCTCAACCTGCTCTCCTCACGCACACTCCAAGAAATGAAACGATCCCGAAAAGGACTAGAGAAAGCATCCCACTAAACCGGAGGAGATCCCACTGGCATGGACTCCACACAAGACCTCCACCACTCCCTGGCTGGCCCACGGAGCTGGAGAGTAACAAAACGGACAACCTTCGCATCCACCATCCTCACCGCCTGAAGCATCTCATGGCACAAAGTCAGAAACTCATGAGCATCCTCGCTCTTACCACCCTGGAACAAGGGTGGTTTCATCTTCTGAAACCTCTCATAGCACTGTTGGACCTCTACCGTCAGAAATACATCTGGAGCAACCTGTGCACCGACAGCTGGCGTGGGAAGCAACGGTGGCTGACCCATCGGATCCTGAACACCCGAACTGTAACACCCCAAGCTTCCAAGGGATTTTAAATGCAGAATTCACCTGAAGACAGTGACCTACGGAGGCTACCTACGGGCCGTAGATGGATTGATGGGCCATAGGTGGGAACCGTCAATGGCACTGTGAAATTTCAGGATTTCCAAGTTTCTGAACCTTGACCTTCAGAACAGCATGACGGTTCGTAGTCCAGTTGACGGGCCGTAGATGGGTTCCGTAGATGCTTCCAGACTTAGCCAAATTTTCAGCCCAAAATGAACTTTCTGAATTAATTGATGGAAGAACAGGGTGGTCCGTCAATTGATGTACGGACCGTAGATCCTGTCCGTCGATTGGCCCCGATAATTTTTAATTAAGGGCTTTTTGGTCTTTTTCCTAATTGTTTACCTATTAAGATAAATTGGTTATACCATTAATCTTATATCTATAAATACTTTCTAAGCCTAATTCCTTTCATTCTAATTCATTCCAAAATTCTCCTCTCTCAAATATTTCTCTCTAAAAAAAAAAGAAACTCTCTCAACTCTCAAGGAAGAAGAAGGAGCTTGAATCCTCCATTGAAGACCTTCAATCTTCTTCAATTTCTTGTGGATTGCTTTGAGGTATGATAGTGTTCACCGTTAGGAGTCTTTTCCTCCAATGGGCCCTTCCTCTTCTTCATGATTTTCAAAGGTTTACTCTAACCCAATTGAATTAGGGTTTGTAATATATCATTGTGGGTTTTTCAAATTGTGATTCCAATTATTGATTTTATGATTCCTAGTGCATGATTTAGCGTGATAAAGTAACTTAGTGCACGAATTAGCGTGAATTACATGATTTGATGTAAAGATTGCATGAACCCCTATGATCCCAAGCTAATTCTCCCCAATTTGATAATCTATGCTTTGATTGTTGGGTTGAGTTATGGTTTGATGAAGTTTATGAATTTTCTGTGAAATCAAGTATGAATTATGAATGAATTGAGGATAATCTTATGAATTTAGCATGATCAAGTCAAAAAGCATGGTTTTCCTCTATTATGTGAGTTCCTTCAAGTATGGGTAAATTGTCTTAATTATGGCTTTCTAAGCATGAGCTTGCATTGAATTTCATGATATGAGTTGAACTTGCATGAACCCATATGAACTCTATGAACTATGAAATATGAGCATGATGAATTATGGGTGCTTTGAGAGTAAAGTGCCAAAGTTATGATATGATGATGCTATGGTCGAGTAGTGAAATGTTTTCTCACGTAATTCTCTCATTATGATAAAAGAAGAACGAAGAGGCGATTACCCATGTTCTTAAGGACCTATTCTAATGATGTAAGTTTGGACAAGGTCCATGAAAGATGAATATCTATAAGCATGATTTTAGCTTGAATTGGTAACCCTAGTTGTACCTTTTCATGTTTGATGATATAAATATGTTAATGACTAATTCGTGGGAATTATGCTTAGCACAGAGTCGATATTGAGATGGAAGCCCTCCCGTTAGTAGAGGCCGGGTTTTCTAGATGGAACTCTCCCATTAGTTGAGGCCGAGTCTCCTAAAGCAATCACTATCCCATAAACTATGTTTCCACCATAGGATGTTGTCTTTAAGTAGACATTAGTTAGTGGATCCACATAAGCTAAGAAGTTCATGGTCTTACCTTGCCAAGTAGGACACCCTTTTTCGGTGTGGGGTAGACACCAAATTCCGTGTTGATAGCTCACATGGTCTTACATGTCGGTTAAGGCTTTCCCCCACAAGTTAATGAACAAGTTTTCTCATGATGAAGCAAAGGAAAGAAGGAAAGATGATTTAGCTTGGTTTGACCTTGATATATGCTTTATGTTTCATGTTTCTCATGCTTATCATGTTTTTAGCTTGGCCATTGCATGTCATGATTATCTCTCTCTCTAGCATGATTTATGTGTTTATGTGCATTGCTATCATACTTAGTACTTAATTGTGCTAACGCATACTCTTGCCTACATTAACTTCTTTGGTGTTGGAGGTGGCAATTCACCTTCCACTCGTGGCTAGAGCATTGACTTAAAGTTGGGAAGAAGACTTGGTGAGTCCTCATCCATCCGAGGACATGGCCTAGTTGTTCTTATTTTTTCATGTCGTTTCTTTTCAGTGTTGGATATTGTATTGGGCTGCGTCCCTATCACTTTTATTCGTATTCTATGATATTAGAAGGCTTTGAGAGATGAGTTGTAGACTTCCGCTATTTTGAGTAAAGCTTTGATATAAAAATGCTCTTTTGAACTCTTATTTCTCTGTTATCTTGTATGTTATGTATGCTAAGGGCTTGTATGAGGCCTCTCGGGGTCTTGTACGCCGTGTTACGTCTAGGGGCTACCCTGGGTCGTGACAAACTTGGTATTTAGAGCGCAAGGTTTTAGAAAGATCCTAGGATGTCTTATAAGCCGCGTCAAGTAGAGTCTTGTTCATGAGTGTGAAATGCGCCACATTTATGAATGAGAGACTATAAGACGTTTAAGAAATTCCACTTCTTTTATTACTTGTAAGTCATGCCATAGAGTTTAACTCTATATATCTCTCTCCTAATCCCTATCCTACGCGTTTCAGGATATGGCGACCCGAAGAGCTTACGCTAGAAGAAACATGGGAGAGAATGTGGAACAAGAAGCTCCTCCTCAAGCTCCTCACGTTCCGGCCGATCCTTTGGCGGATCGGGTGACTAATGCGGAGTTTAGGGCTGCTTTCCAAGTGTTGGCTCAAGCCATGACGGCTCAAGCCAATAGAGAGGTGGTGGCTCCCGTGAACCCAAATGTGGGTACAGCGGCATCAAGAGTGAGGGACTTTACAAGGATGAATCCTCCGAAATTCCATGGCTCTAAGGTTGAGGAAGATCCTCAAGAATTCATTGATGAAGTGTACAAGGTGTTGATGATCATGGGTGTGACGCCGGAAGAAAAGGCAGAGTTGGCCGCTTATCAACTCAAGGGTGTCGCCCAAATTTGGTTCAATCAATGGAAGAGTGAGAGGGCGGTTAATGAGGGTCCCCTTGATTGGGAGAAATTCAAGGTTGCTTTCCTTGATAGGTTCTTCCCTCTTGAGAAGAGAGAGGCTAAGGTTCTTGAGTTTATCAACCTTCGACAAGGAAATATGAGTGTGAAAGAGTATGCATTGAAGTTCACACAATTTGCTAGATATGTTCCGTCCATAGTTGCCGACCCAAGAGCAAGAATGAGCAAATTTGTGTCGGGAATGTCCGATATGTTGGTGAAAGAGTGCCGCACCGCCATGCTTGTGCATGACATGGATATTTATCGCCTTATGGTTTATGCCGAACAAATTGAAGAAGAAAAGCTTAAGGAAAGGTCTAGGGAGACCAAAAGGGCTAGGACCGGAGATGGTAACTTTTCCCATGCAAGGTCCGATGGACATGGTCGTCCTAGAT
This sequence comes from Solanum appendiculatum, assembly GCA_018342035.1. Lineage (NCBI taxonomy): Eukaryota > Viridiplantae > Streptophyta > Magnoliopsida > Solanales > Solanaceae > Solanum > Solanum appendiculatum. The sequence continues at coordinate 655,931 of JAGDQO010000397.1, read as the reverse complement.
TTCGACCAAGGTTTTCTAACCAAGGCTTATCCAATGCTCCTCCGAAGTCCAACAATGATAGGGTGTCTAACCCCAAGTCTCAAGGAGGGAATAATGGTGGTTCTTTTTTCGCTCCTTGTGCCAAGTGTGGGAAAAAGCATGAAGATAGATGTCTAGCCGGTACGGATGGTTGTTATAATTGTGGAAAGAGTGGTCACAAGATGAGGGATTGTCCATCTCTCACGGCCAAGGGAAGAGAGAATAAGCAAGCTCCATCTAGAGGATCGGGTTTGAATGGTCAAAAGCAAAACCGATTTTATGCACTTCAGGCTTATCATGAGTAAGAGAGCTCTCCCGATGTGGTTACTGGTGTGTTAAGATTTTTCCATTTTGATGTTTAGCTTTGCTTGATCCCGGTGCTACCTTGTCTTCTGTGACGCCATATGTGGCTATGAGGTTTGATGTTGTTCCGGATGTGTTGCTAGATCCTTTTCGTGTCGTTACTCCGATTGGAGAATCTATCATGGCTAAGAGAGTTTATCGAGATTGTCCCGTCTCCTTATCCCATAGAGTCACTCATGTTGATCTTGTAGAGTTTGATATGCTAGATTTTGATGTTATTCTTGGGATGGATTGGTTGCATGCTTGTTATGCCTCTATTGAGTGTAGGACCCGAATGGTCAAGTTTCAGTTTCCAAATGAGCCTATCCTAGAGTGGAAGGGAGGAAATTCTATGTTTCGAGGTCAATTTGTTTCTTATCTAAAAGCTAGAAAGATGATCTAAAAGGGTTGCATTTACCATCTTGTTAAGGTGAGGGATATAGATTTCGAGACCCCTACTCTCGAGTCGATCCCCATTTTTAATGAGTTTCCGGAAGTGTTTCCCGATGACTTGCCCAGTATTCCTTCCGAAAGGGAAATAGACTTCGGTATTGACCTTCTCCCAGATACGCAACCTATTTCTATTCCTCCTTATAGAATGGCTCCGACGGAACTTAAGGAACTAAAAGAGCAGTTGAAAGACTTGTTAGATAAGGGTTTCATCCGGCCAAGTATTTCTCCATGGGGTGCTTCGGTCTTGTTTGTAAGGAAGAAATATGGTTCACTCCGTATGTGTATCGACTATCACCAATTGAACAAGGTTACCATTAAGAATAGGTATCCTCTACCAAGGATGGATGACTTGTTTGATCAACTTCAAGGGGCTAGTTATTTCTCTAAGATCGACCTTCGTTCGGGCTATCACCAATTAAGGGTGAAGGAAGATGATATTCTGAAAATGGCTTTCCGGACTAGGTATGGTCACTGCGAGTTCTTGGTAATGTCGTTTGGATTGACAAATGCTCCGGCCGCATTTATGGACTTGATGAATAGAGTGTTTAAGCAATACCTTGACATGTTTGTGATTGTGTTTATTGACGACATTTTAATCTACTCAAAGAATGAGGGTGAACATGTTAATCATTTGAGGATTGTGTTGCAAGCCCTCAAGGACGAACAACTCTTTGCGAAGTTTAGTAAATGTGAGTTTTGGTTAAGGTCCGTGGCTTTTCTTGGTCACATTGTTTTCGGTAAGGGCATTGAGGTAGATCCTAAGAAGACGGAAGCGGTTAAGAATTGGCCTAGACCTTTATCACCTTCGGATATCCATAGTTTCTTGGGCTTAGCCGGTTATTATAGTAGGTTTGTTGAGGGGTTTTCTTCAATTGCTTCTCCGTTAACGGCTTTGACTCAAAAGAAGGTTAAATTCTCATGGTCCGAAGCATGTGAGAAGAGTTTTCAAGAGTTGAAGGATTGAATTACTTCGGCTCCGATATTGACTCTACCGGAAGGATCCGATGGTTTTGTGGTTTATTGTGACGCCTCGAGAATTGGGCTAGGATGTGTTCTTATGAAAAATGGGAAGGTCATTGCTTATGCTTCAAGACAACTTAAGGTGCATGAAAAGAACTATTCTACTCATGACTTGGAATTAGAGCAGTTGTGTTTGCTTTGAAAATATGGCGACATTATCCTCGGGCTCGGCCTCTACCATGCGTTTCCCCACGAGCACGGCACCCTAACTCGGGCTCTACCCCGACCTCAAACCGGGGCCTCAACTGCTGCCTCGAGGACTGCCTCCCCTTCCATCACTCGAAACAGAAGCTCTGATCCTCGGCATCTACCAAAACAACACGCAACACTCAGCACAAGTGATAAGAGCCACGCACGACAAGGGAGAATGAAATGAAAGAAGTTTCCTAACAGTCCTCATAATCTCTCGAAGATAAGTACGGACGTCTCCGTCGATCCGCGAGACTCTACTTAGACTTGGCTTGTACACGTGAGACCTATGAAACCTGGGCTCTGATACCATTTGTCACGACCCAAACACCGGGGGTATGATGGCACTTGCCCTACCCGCCAGGACAAGTAAGCCTAAAACCCAACAAACAAAAATAGCATAAAAGAAGAAGATAAATAATCAAGCGGAAGTCTTTCACTTAACAAAACCAACCCAAGACTGGTCGTCACATGTACAAGCCTCTAATACAGCATTTGAATAGAAAGATACAAGTTTCAAAGTCTTTGTATCTCAAACAGAAACAAAGCAAAAGGAGAAAGGCCGAGAGAGATCGCCGGCATCGAACAACTACCTCCCACGTATCATCAACGAGCCTCGAAGAAAGAGAAGAGAGAGAACACGGTCACGGTCCTGGCTCGGATCCTACACAAGTGTAGAAGCAAGGGTGAGTACCAAACAACACGGTACCCAGCAAATCAACTAATAAAATGAGGCAAATCTAATAGAATCACGAAACCCTGACTTCCAACCGAACCTCCAATAACTACAACTTGCACTGAAAAATCAGCACAACCTAACATATTCCAATCCACAGTTCAAACAATACAAAAGTCACAACAGCTCAACAGAATCATGAAAGAATTCATATCAATATCGATATATCAATCCCAAAGTCATAAGGTATAGACATAACACCACAATAACGAAGATCAGACAATGCAATGCAATGCAATGCCAAGTAGAGAATGCATGTCTGTCCTACGATACACAACCGCTGAATCTCAGATCGGTACCCATGGGGGCCACACATGGACCATGTATCCGCCGAAACCATTTTCCATCGACATAATCATCAATCGCCGGAACCATTTCTCATCAGCATCGCCGGAACCATTTCCCATCGGCATATATCATTACTCACCGGAACCATTTCCCATCGACACCGCCGGAACTATTTCCCATCGGCATATATCATCAAAGTGTCTCATCATAGTGTTTCCAGAACCAATGCACACAAGCATATTCATACAAATAATGAGAAGAATGATAGTGCTCATAATCACAATGCAATTCATACCAATGCAAATCATGTCACACTATCAACGGTATATCAATAACAACAATCAAAATCTCAATATTCACAACATATCAATGATGTCAATTGCCTAGTCTCCATTTCACTATTCCTTTCATCACAAGTAGGATCAATCACTAAGCAAGAGTTCTCAAGTCTAGTCCCATAATCAACAATGACCAAAAGACATATTCAACACGTTCATAACCACATCGAGACTATCATAGCAATTCATCAATCACGCAACAATATCAAGTCCATGGCCCAATCACAAGTTGGCCTATCACATTAGCACACATTGCTATTTTACTAACCCCGCCGGTCATTATTAGATTGATTCATACAAGAACTCACCCATACCTCAATCCCATTACTCCCCAACGAAATCAAGTAAGGAAGTCGAAATTCTAAAAGATTCACAAGGTTTTAAGAGTTCACTTGCCTTAATCGAATTGAAATCAATCAACAACCGGAGCTTTTCCCTTCTGTAAGCAATCCAAAGCAATACAATCTATTCAAATACTGAAACCCAATCACAATCCGGGTCCAACAAAGTGAAGAACACGAAATTCGAAAAGAAAAGGTAAAACAACCCCAAATTTCTTTCATGAAAGTGATCCTCAATGAAATAGGAACTCAATAGTGAAAACCAAATTGAAAAAGAAGCTCAAAACAGCCCACAATCCTCAATTTTATCACCAACTCGGAGTTCAATCAAAACCCAATTTTCCATTTCAAAAACCTCAATTTTCCAATCAAAATCATGTTTAAATCAATGGGTAATCAAAGCCAAGGGTTAAAATTACTTACCCACGCTGATTAACACGAAACTTCTCTTCAAAAATCGCCCAAGAGAGCTCCAAAAAGATGAAAATGGAGAAAATGGGACATTTCCCGACTTTTACACTGTCAGGCCCTAAAAAGACCTTCCCGAACGCGGTTATCTTAGCTCGCGAACGCGGAGACCAGAACCCAACACTCCGCCAACGTGGGCCCCTCTCTGCGAACGCGGAGAACAACACGATGGACCCTCCGCGAACGCGAAGGTCACACACCTAACCCTCCTCGAATGCGGGCAACAACCCTTCGCGAACGCGGAGGTCAAAATAGCTGGCACCAGATAACAGCAAAAACAACAATTTCACAAGTCTCCGAATGGACCCTTGGGATTCGTTCGGAACCCCGGGCACACAAACCAGATATGCAACCCCACTAAATTCGACGTTCCGGACTCAATGGAACTGTCGGAATTCGGGTTCGAGGTCTTCTTGACTCGGAACCCGATAAAATGCAACAACACTAACCCAAGCTTCAAAATCTCAAAACAAACACAGGATTTCTAAAAATTCAACCAAGGCCACCCCTAGGCCTAAAATCATCTCCCGAATCCAACGGAGTCGTCATAATCCACATCTGAGCATCCGATCTCCGAATGTTGACCAAAGTCAACCCTATGATCAAAATTTCACAATCTTTCCAACTTAAGACCTCAAATCCACGATACAACCCCAAAACTAATTCCGTCAACTCTCCTAGACCAATTTCCGCATTTCGGAACTGATGGGACTGACGGAATTCCCATTCGAGTCCCGAAACTCCAAAAGACCTCAAAAATCACGTTTTGACAACTTAAGCCTCTAGAATTCAAATTTATCCAAAAAACACAACTTAACAAGACTTTTCGCAAAACCAACATCGGATATCAGTCAAGCATGACTCAGGGCAATTATCGGGAGGGATAAAATGGTCATTTAACAAAAATTACCAAAATTGACCTTCAGGATCATTACAGAAATCTACACTATACAATACATTTACAAAAATAAAATAAAAATGAGAGTATTAACAATCAAAAATCATGATTACTTGAAATCTAACAAATATTATAATCAAACTCTACTATGTAATTATTAAATTAGTGTCAGACATGAATTGATTTTCCGACCAACCACATAGAAATGACGCATTTAAAATATTACTACTATCAAAATTACCTCAATATTATTGTCATGGAGATTTTCTTGATCACACACACACACATATATATGTATACTCTCTTGGAGAAGTATAACGAATACGTAAAAAAACATTCTAAAATTAAGAAATCATAACTAATTACATAAAAATGAAAAGATATACTTAAAATGAAATATTTCTTATCTTCATATATTCCTTTCGTGTTATATGTTATAATTCACAACTCAAAAGTGATGGAGAAGAGAAAGACTAACTTTGGGAGTATTCATGAACAAAGCATGAGTTTATATAGGCAAAATAGAGGAATATAATAAGGCATTACAAATTAAAGTTTGGGGTTATGAACATGAAAATAATGGGAGTTATGGATATTATTAAGAGTAGAAATTGAAGGATTATGAATTATGAATAGTTACTCCTTATAAATACATTAAATTAAATATATATATATATATATATATATATATATATATATAATATATAAATAATTATTATTAATTTATAATTAGAAGAAGATAAAAAGAATTGATAATTTCTTGACCTAAATTAGTGTCATATCACTTTCTTTTTCCAACTTTAGTGTATATATATTCACAAAAAATAAAATAAAAAGTGAAAATTTAAAAAAAGAGTAATTAAAATGAATTAAGAAAGGAGAAGACATGGAATGACTTTTTCACTTCTTCAATCATATATATTATAACTAGTTTTTCGACACGTGTGTTGCACATGCAAATATGCACAGTTATTTATTAGCTGTGTAAAATAATTTCAATAAAATCAAAGAATTTTTTTGACTAAATATATTTTTATATAAAAGAATAAAGTACATGTTTTTGTGATAGATTAATATGAATTATTGTATAATGACTTCTTTTTCAAGGTCAGTATCATCAGAAACTTCAAAGATGAAGAATAATTTTTTTGTCAGATGCATATTATTTTTACTTATTTTGCTTTAATGAGATAAAAAATGTGATAAAACATATCTTATCTAATATGTTTTTTTTATAAATGATCTTCGTGGTGTATCTTTCTATCGACAGAATAAATTCACACTTACCACAAATCAGCATACCAAAAATCTAGAGAGTATTTAAACTAAAAATAACTCATACTCCCCATGACATGATTTATGTGAACCTTTTTAACTTTTTAGAAAATTAATTTTACTAATTTATGAAGAAAAATTGTATTACATCAACTCATTATTTTCACCTTAAATTTAGATATCCAAAGCTATAGGAAAAAAAACATAAATTACAATTTTTCTCATGCATATATCAAATTTAAATAGTTTAAATCTTGACGAACTAAAAATTCACATAGGGTGAGAAGAGGATGTCCTTGACCTCACCATCTTTAACCTTGTCCATGACCTTAGACCTTACTCCACATATATATAGAAAAAATAAAAATATGATTCTTAAGAATAATATAAAATATGATTTTATATTTATATGATTATTGTATTTTTGTTTTTTGTTCTCGCTTGAAAATCGCCGCCTTTTTATCAGTTTTTTGTAAAATCCTACTCAGTACTCCCTCCTCCAATTCCTTCGTCATGTTTCGTATTAATAATATTAGTTTTATGTAAATTTCTCCCAAAATACTAATTTTTTTAAAACCTCGTTCACCTCTTCTTCTCAGCCTATTTTTTAACAATTTCTTCTCTAACCCCACCCCGGGATAAACATAAGTCCTTCGGCATTCTAACCATAGCGGACATTCAACTCCCTAGGACTTTATAGGTTAGTCCATCGTTATTATTAAAAAGCTGAGAAAAGAACCATATACTAAAGGTTTATATACACCAGATCATAAACATTAATATTACAAACATTAAATTACATTATTTTACCTAATAGGGAAAAAACATACAAAAACATAATAATAACTACTTACATGACTTAGGTTGGAGAGAGGTTTCCCTTTCGGGAGTCCCCAAAAAACCTTTCCAAGCTGCTTTGAAGACTAACTTATTTCACACTACCACACTCGAATACACTTTATTTTTCTTACTATTTTACAATGAAAGAAGGTAGAAAATAGAGGATGATTTTTCTTTTGATGATTTTATGCTTTCTCTTGCTTGCTCCGCTCTTTCTCATAATATCTTGATATTTATAGGCATCTTCGGACTTCAAATTCGGATTTCAACTTGATCAAATAATTTCTTTCAACCTGCCAGGTGCGCTGTGGGCCCCATCGTCACATGGTTATGTTGAAAAACTTTCTCAATTATTGTCCTTTTCTTTGTCCGTGTCTATCTTTGAGTAATGACTTATTACGTCATTGCTTACGTCTTGTGGCCTAATGCGTCATTGCTTACCCATTATCTTGTCTTGTCTTCTTTACTCGATTTTCAGTCTCACTCTTTTTTTTTATGTGTCTAGATTATGTAATGCTATCGAATCGAAACTCATTCCTGAATCATCGTCTTCATTTGGATCTTGGGCGAATTGGTCCATCGTATGATCATATCCCGTACTTCCTGAATTTTTCGATTCTGTGGTCTTTGGTCTTTGCTTTGGTTCTGAATTTTCTATAATAACTTCTTTTGTTTTTTCGCTAAGAAATTTTTTAATTGCTTCGTCTACTATTTTTTCTATCTTTTTTTCTATCTCCTTTCTTTTTCCTTAAACATACTCCTTTTTTTGTACGTCTTTATTTTGTCTAGATAATCCTTCTGTTTCTGCATTAAAACTAGCTGGGAGTATCCTTACACTTTTGGGCAAAGTGTCAGCCGTAAACGGATTTGATATGTCTTTACTAGTTACCGTTTGAACTGGACTAGTTGTACCTCTATCTGATACAGTAGATATTTCTGCATTCATTGGGGAATGCACACCCTTCTTATCCATTGTTTATGAAGATGGAGAACTCCTTTGGAGGGTTTGTGGGATCTGTATCTGTGGGCTATTTGTCTGACAGAACTCGAAATGAAGAGTTTTCACTCTTTCTTGCAGCAGTCTAATATGTTCCATCATCTTTTCTTTTTCTATTCTGAGTTTTTCGTTTTCTTGGTTTAGTCTTTTGAATGCCTCAATCATTGTTGAGCAGTGGTCGCAGAAGATTATTTTGTCTGTGTCTTTTTGGATGTTGTATTGTGGAATATTTCTGGTGGTTTGTCTGAGTGCTGGGGTAATATAATAATTTGGCCCAAGGTTTCCCCTAGCATAGTCTAAAGCTTCATTCAACTCATTGAAGCGTTTGAATAGGGGTGCCGAATGATTTTTTACAGCGTCTACCACTTCTATCCATGTCTGAAAAACTCCTGGAACCTGTCCTTTTATCACTACATAAAACTTAAATTTTTTGTCTTGATTTTTATCTGTAAAATACTGATTTAAAGCATTTATTATTGAAATAAAATAACTATTGTCTCTTGGTGTCTTGTTATATGATATCCATAAGTTGTCTATCAAACACTTTTGTTGTTTATCAACCTGGGTATCTGATTTTAGTCTAAAACTCATATTAGACGGTGGATAGCATATCAAATTTTGCTTTCCAAACCATAGTCTCTCGAGTCTGTGGTTTTCGAACTTCGTCTAAGGTTTGAACTGAGTGTTACTTAGTAGAGTTTGTAAATACATGTCTTTAGCATTACTATCTTGAGAAGGTAAGGCTTCAGCCTTTCCTTTTCCTGCACTCATGATAGAAAATATGAACATAGGTTAGTTTATTTTATAATGAGTCTACTAAGTTGATCTGCTATATTATTATCCTTTCCTTTGATATGTTCTAATGTGATATTATAAATTGACATTGCGTCTAAAAAATTTAACCATCTTCTTTTCATTTATCTTTTGATAAAATTTTACTATTGCCTCGCAATCTGTTCTCACTAATATTTCTGATGTATTTAATATATAAAGTCGAAAACTATCTTATCTGTAAATTACTGCTAGTATTTCTGCATCTATGCTACTCATATTTCCTTTTTCCTTGTATTTACCACTTTGGTAAGCACAAATCCTTTCTTCTTTTTTATCACTATATTTACTTTTTCTTGCCTTTAGAACGACTCCCCATCTTTCCAGACTTCCATCTTTTTCAACTATTAAGTAGTATGTTTCTAATGGCATTGCTAAGTTCGGAATATTCTTCACCATAGTTTTAAGTCTTTGAACTAATTTTATATCTTCTTTATTTAAAGATTTTTGCCCTGTGGATCCTGTTTTAGAATAAAATGGTCCTGCCATTTTTCCTAGGTCTTTGATAAAATTTCTTGCATAATTTAGTATTCCTAAAAATTTCTGTAGTTCTTTGGTTTTATCTAGTATATCTGGCATTTCTAAAACCTTTTTTGCTATATGAGGTTGTAACTGTATTCTTCTTTCTCCTATTATTACACCAAGAAAACTAATATGAGTCTTGCATAATTTCATTTTCTTTTTATTAAATATGATTCCGTTGTCTACAAATAATTTAAAAATTATTTGCAGATGTCCTAAATGTTTTCTTATATTATTGCTAAAAACTAAAATATCATCCACATAAACTATAATGAAATTTTTATAATTTCTAAAAATATTATCCATTTTCCATTGGAAAATTGGGGGTGCTGTCTTTAGCCCGAATGACATTACTAGCCATTTGAAATGTCCTTCTAGACAAGTAAAGACTGTCCATTCTATACTTTCTTCTTCCATTTTAATTTGTCAATATCCCGATTTACAATCAAATTTACGAAATATTTTTCTCCCTTGGATTCTATTTATTAGTTCCATTTTATCTGGTAGCTTATATCCATCCATTCTTGTGTTATCATTAAGTCTTTTATAGTTAATTACCATTCTTGCCTTTCCTCTTATTATTTCGTTATGGTTTCTTACCATAAACGCTGCTGATCTATGTTTTGATCTTGATCTTCTTATTACTCCTAATTCTAATAATTCTTTTATTTGAATTTCGAAATCGATTAAGTCTTGCTTTGTTGCTTCTATGGGTGCTGTTTTTACTGTGTATTTCGGGTTAATTATGTCTAAACTACAAGTTATTTGATTGGAATCCCAATGTTTTAGGGGTTTTTCTCTAATTATTTCTAATTCGTCTATGATTTGTATTATTTTTTCCAAGTCCTTTTGATCCTTTATTATTCCTATTTGTTGCATACCTTTCTTAAAATTGTATAACTCTGTATTTATTTCTATTAGTGTGTATTCTTTTTCTGTCTCACCTGAATCGAACATTTCTTTTACTTCTTCATTTATGGTTGCCTTTTTGCAAGTGTCACATTCACAATTTTTTCCTTTCTCACATTTTTGTTTGAAATTAGTTTCTTCTCTTTGTTCATTATTTTAAAGGTAACAAAATTTAGTAGGTGTGGGTATCGTTGTTACTGGCGTTTGTGTAATGTTTTTAGATAAAATTACTCCAACTTCCATTATTTTGTAACAAAAAATCTAATCCTAACACAAAATCCACTCTAATATTTAAGTCTCTTACCCATATTTTATCAAGCTTATACGTAGGTTTATAAAAGTTAGTACAAGTGTTTACAAATCTTATTGTTGCCCTATTCACATAATGTCTATATGTGTTAAAATATCCATCCATTTGCATAGATGTCTGTGGGGTTGGTAATTCTTTTATTAGATTTGGTGGTAAAATCTCTTTATTAATTATACTCCGTGTACACCCTGAATCTACTAAAGCTAGACTTTATATCTCATAGTGTTGAATTTTTATTCTTGCTAAGATTTTTATAGTACTTATCTTTTTATCTTCATTACATATTAATCCTTCAAAGGAAGTACTCATAAGTTCTTCTTCTGTAGCCTTTTCTTTCCCTCTTTCTATTTTTTCTTGTCTCTTTTCTAAGCTGTCTATTCTGGCTTCTAAAATTTTTATCTTTTCATTTTTTAAATTATCTCTAGGAGTTTTATAAATATTAAGTTGTTCTTCAGTTTGATTGTATTCTTTCATATCGATTTGTAAAGTCTTATTTATACATGGTATACATCCTTCTATATAACAATTTTTACACTTAGCTTTGATATTTCTACTTGGGTACCAATGACAAACATAACATTGATTACTATCTAACCCTTTGCCTTTTTCAAATTCATGCTCACAGCTTTGTATTATGTTTACCAAGTTATGGTTGTCTAATTCTTCTAAATCTAGTTTCTCTAATCCTAATTCATTTATTAATTCGTGTCCTTCGGAGTCTGAGGAATTTTGTTTAGGTTCTCCAGATGTGTCTATACTTATAATAAAATATATGCTTTCATTATTTGACATGTATTCATCTACATTTATTAAGGTCTCTTGAAAATCGTCTATCAGTTGAGCGTTCCTAGTTCTACTATTATTTCTTTTTGGACAAGTATTTGCCAAATGTTCTATGCTTCCACATGTGAAACATTCGAGTTTATTTTTATAATTTCTATTATTATTATGTTTTCTTACATGTCTATATTTATCTAAATATGATTTTCTTGCTGATGATTTTCTCAGATAGTACTTCTTTCTTGGATAATAGTTTTGTCCAGATTGGTATGTCTTTTTATATTTTTTATAATTTCTTTTTTGTTGATATTCTTGATCGTAATTTTGTGTAGTATATAACCTTTTATAGAAATTGGTCTCATTTTGTTTTAACTTTTTTTGTATTTGTATATTTGTGCATTTTTCTTGTAATATTTCCATAATATGTTGTATTTTTTGTCCTATTGACCATCTTCAGCCTAGATTTTGTACTACTTCATCTCTCTTGTACCTTTTTTCTTCTATCTCTCTTCCTTGGCACCTGGTAGCTTATTAAAAAGCTTTTTTTCCTAAGTCTAGGTCAAAAACATTTTCGCTAATGCTACAATAATAAAAATATTCATTTAAAAATTCTTTTTTGTTAAACCAACTGCTTATCCTTAACTGTTCTAGTTTTATTAAGGCGTTCTTTTATAGTGTCACTAAGCCACTATTTGGGTCTTCTCCGGTTATAAAGCTATGTATTTTATTTGTAAAGTTATATGGATTAACTCCCATATTTACTAATCCTTGAAATTCTTCAGGAAATTCTTATTTATAGGCTTCCCATAACCCCTTAGTAGATTCTCCTAAAAATGTTTCCATATACCTATACATTGTGTCTGCATCTGTTTCTTGATTAGTTTGTATATAATCTACCACTACTATTCCTTTCCATATATCTATTACTAAGTTCCATAACTGGGGGTCATGTGCTGCTATATTTAGAATTTTTCCTTTGTTTCCCCCTTCTTGGAGTCTAATAGGTTCTTCTATGGGCATTCTTCTTCCTTTTGGCTTGATATTTTCTGTCTGTATATCAGGATTTACTCTATACACTCTGTGTCTTGGTAAGTTTCCTGTACTCATTTGTACTCTTTGCATTGAGGTTGTTCTTTGGAAAGGGCTTGAACTACTAGAGGCACTTTCCATTAATTCTTTTATACTTATCATTGTTTTATCTATACTAATAATTGATTCTTCTTCACAATCCTCTTGTATTTTATTCTCGAATTTTCTTCTGTATCCATAATTATCATTTCTTAATTCGCATTTTCTAAAATGTTCTTTCACATTAGTAAAGTCTAGTCCTCCTTTTCCACATCCTTTGCATTTAAATTTTTGGCTGCTATTTTTTTCATACATTTTTTCCGCTTTTAGTATAGCCTCATCTACCATGAAATCATCTTCGGGTATTATTTCTATATTCATGTGTTCAGTATCTTCAATTTCTTCATCAATTTCCTTTTGATCTGTATATGCATAATCTGTAAATCATATAGAAGTTTGTCCTTTACTATTTGTGTACATCAAATGATCTTTTGGTCTAAGTGTGTTTTTTCTACTAAGAATTTTTAAATTCCATTATAATCTCGCATATTCCTCTGATTCTATTTTTAACGGTTTCATAACCTTTATTCTTTTATTTCCCATTAATCCTACTACATCTTCTACTTTAAGTTTAAATTTAGTGTTACTATTAGTAGCAATTTTTCCTATAAAGCCTACACATATTAATAAATTATTACCTCTTATCATTTCTTCATATCCTTTAGTTTTGAATGACTATCTTTATATGTTGTCCAAACTCAGAAGAATTTAACATAAAATCGAGACTGCAGTAAAAAATTCCTCTATTGTTGGACATGTCTACTTATGTTAAACCTATTATGGATTTCTTTAAATCTGTCCATCTATCATCATATATAGTAGGCAGAAAATGAAAGAAGGTAGAATTAGGTAGAAAATTTGTATATCTCTATCTACACTTGAAAACAATCATCAGCAATAAATATCAAAATAATATGAGAAAGATGTAAAGAGAGGGAGAAAGCAAGAGAAAGCATAAAATCATCAAGAGAAAAATCATCCTCTAATTTCTACCTTCTTTCATTGTAAAATAGTAAGTAAAATAAAGTGTATTCGAGTGTGGTAATGTGAAATAAGTTAGTTCTCAAAGCAGCTTGGAAAGGTTTTTTGGGGACTCCCGAAAGGGAAACCTCTCTCCAACCAGAGTGAGATTGAAAATCGAGTAAAGAAGACAAGACAGGATAATGGGTAAGCAATGACGCATTAGGCCACAAGACGTAAGCAATGACGTAATAAGTCATTACTCAAAGATAGACACGGACAGAGAAAAGGACAATAATTAAGAAAGTTTTTCTACATAACCATGTGACGATGGGGCCCACAACGCACCCGGCAGGTTGAAATAAATTCTTTGATCAAGTTGAAATCCGAATTTGAAGTCTGAAGACGCCTATAAATATCAAGATAATATGAGAAAGAGGTAAAGAGAGGGAGCAAGCAAGAGAAAACATAAAATCATCAAGAGAAAAATCATCCTCTAATTTCTACCTGGCTTTATATTTTCTGTCTGTATATCAAGATTTACTCTATAGACTCTATGTCTTGGTAAGTTTCCTGTACTTATTTGTACTCTTTGCATTGAGGTTGTTTTTTGGAAAGGGCTTGAACTACTAGAGGCACATTCCATTAATTCTTTTATTCTTATCATTGTTTCATCTATACTAATAATTGATTCTTCTTCACTATCCTCTTGTATTTTGTTCTCGAATTTTCTTCTGTATCCATAATTATCATTTCTTAATTCGCATTTTCTAAAATGTTCTTTCACATTAGTAAAGTCCCGCATATTCCTCTGAGTGTATTTTTAACGGTTTCATAACCTTTATTCCTTTATTTCCCATTAATCCTACTACACCTTCTACTTTAAGTTTAAATTTAGTGTTACTATTAGTAGCAATTTTTCCTATAAAGCCTACACATATTAATAAATTATTACCACTTATCATTTTTTCATATCCTTTAGTTTGAATGCCTATCTTTATATGTTGTCCAAACTCAGAAGAATTTAACATAAAATCGGGACTGCAGTAAAAAATTCCTCCATAGTTGTCCACATGTCTACTTCTGTTAAACCTATTATAGATTTCTTTAAATCTGTCCATCTATCATCATATATAGTGATTAATACTTTAGTCCCTAGATTTTTTCTTGTTAGCCCTTTTAATCCTGTAACTATTAAGTTTTTTTTATGTTTTCTCCCTATTAGGTAAAATTAATATAAATTAATGTTTATGATCTGATGTTTATCTATAAACCTTTAGTATATGGTTCTTTTCTCAGCTTTTTAATAATAATGATGGACTAACCTGTAAAGTCCTAGGGAGTTGAATGCCCGCTATGGTTAGAATGCCGAAAGACTTATGTTTATCCCAGGGTGGGGTTAGACAAGAAAATTGTTAAAAAATAGGCTGAGAAGAAGAGATGAACGAGGTTTAAAAAAAATTTATTAGTATTTTGGGAGAAATTTACATAAAACTAATAATATTAATATGAAACATGACGAAGGAATTGGAGGAGGGAGTACTGAGTAGGATTTTACGAAAATTGATAAAAAGGCGGCAATTTTCAAGCGAAAACAAAAACAAAATACAATAATCATATAAATATAAAATCATATTTTATATAATTCTTAAGAATTATTATTTTTATTGTTTTATATTATTCTAGTATCAGAGCCGAAAGACTATTTATGAGACAAAATAGGTTTTCAAGATATATAAGTTTCCACCATATTATTGCTCATACAACAACTATAGAAATAAAAGAAATTAAAAGGATTAGAAAAAAACTAATAAAAACTTTAACAGACTTTGAAAGTAACTTAGAACTAGAATTAAAACTAAACGATTCAAATACTGTTCAAATAAAGAATTATTTACTCTGAGAAATACATAACACAACGTACGATATAACAAGACGGTTAGACTATAAAAATATATATTAAATAAAGTAAAATAATACCCTTTTAGGATAAAAGCTATTTAATTCATCTATGAAAAAATACCAAAAAGTAAAAACAAAGCTAGAAAAATTATACCCAGAATATATTAGGTTAAATCAAAATAAACAAAATCCTAAAAGATTAGATAAATTAATAAATAGTATCTCAAAATTAGAAGCCAAGCTAATAAAATACCTAAAAATAAAAAATAAAAAGGATAATAAAGCACAATAGATAGTTTAAAGAAATTAGACTATTTAGATTTAAAAATACAATCAGAGAAAAAATATAGAAGGCTAAAAGATAATTCACTTATAAGATGCAATTTTAATAATGGAGAACATGTTCTACATGGAGAAGACCAGCAATTAAATACTATTACAGATCTAATAATAAATCTAGGAGAAGCTGTTCAGAAAGATAATACTGGAATACTTAAAGTCTTGAATACTCTTGAAGATCTGCAAAATAAACAGAAGACACTTTTAGAAAAACTAGACAAAAATTTTGATTTTCTAAAAATACAGCAGTTAGAAATATATAGAAAAATACACGTTTTAACCAATAAAGAAAGAAATAATAACATTATAGAATATTCTAAATTTGATAGTTTTCAAAGAGAACTACAAGATTTAAGAAAAGATATTAACCAAATAAAAGAAATAACCATTTCATGAATGACTCATTTTATGAGATAAATTTAAAAAAGGCAGAACAAATTCAGCCGAACCCAGAAGGACTATCAGGATATCAACCACAAGGCAAGTCAGATTCAATAATAATAAAACAACACAATATGATAATACTCTTATTATTAGAAATCAATAAAAATCTAGAAAAACTTGTTAAAGAAAAAGTACACGAAGAAAAAACATAGATGAATTAATAGAACAATTAAAAAGAATAGAGGTAACTCCTCAAAAATAAAAGATAAAAATTACTAAAAAGAAACAAAATTCTGTAGTTACTTTTTCTAAAATACACATTTGTAATAAAATTTAAGTATTTTCCTTTCCAATTCAAAATCTCAGCCTTATATTAAAGAAAAAATAACTAAAAAAGACAATAAATAAATGTTGTGCGATCATATAATGTTGTGAGCTCTACTATAACTAATTTTCACATATAATAAATATTGTGTCAAATGTATGTATAATACTCATTCCATTTAAAAAAGAATAACCTAGTTTGACTTTCAAAAAAGAAAAGGGGTCATTTTATTTTGTAATGGAGAAAGTATTATCAAAGATTGGGGTTGAACAAAATAATTATGACAGTAAAATATGAATGGAAGTATATCTGCGTATCCAAACCAAATGAAGGATAATTTGATCCGTCTCCTAAAGAGGAAAAATAAGTGACATTTAGGATGTATTTGATATGAAGGACAATGCATTTTTTTTTATGAAAATAAATATATTTCTTACTTATTTTCTTGTGTTCGACACACAAGTAAATCTATTATTCTAAAATATTTTTATATATATATGAAAAGAATATGGGAGGTGGTGATGGGGTGACGGAGGAGTGGGTTGGTGAAAAATTGGGAATATATAGGACTATAGGAGGTGGGTGAAGATAAGGATTGTTGGAGGTGTTATAAGGAGGACACAAAGAATTTGGAATGTTACTTGTAGAACTTGTTTTACTTACTTAAATTAGGCAAGTCATTTTCATTATATTTAACGAACTTGATTTTCTAGAAAAAATATTTGCTTATGATTTTGATCAAACAAACATGAAAAAAATCAGAAAACATAAACACACCCTTACTAATTACTGTAATCTCACTATCTATAACCATTTTGCATCACTTTGTTATCAAGCAAATGCATATAAAAAAAAAAGATTATTAGTAATACACCATATAACCAATATTCATTAATGAAGTAGTTACTAAATTTTAGATTCATTACAATAACACATGGTTCATGTGTATACAAATTCAGACCAAAGAAAATTCATGAGTACTACAAGTGACACAATTTCTTATAGAAATTGTCAACTTTTTCTAATGCTTTCATTGCAACATGTTTGCGTTTTTTCTCTAGTCCCTCAAATTACTTAAGGTACTTCGTTATTTTTGAGCTTCAACATCTTTAATTTACATTCATGACTCTTTTCCCTATCAGATAGTATTGTATTTGTGTATGGAGAGTACTATAATAAGTGATCATTTTGAGTACAAAACAAAAAACATAATGTTAAATACAAAAAGCCAAACTTTATAATTTCAACTTTTCAAGAGAAAAGGTTTGATGAGATTGAACATAAACAAAAATAGAATTACTATGGGAGACTTGTCTAAAATATTTTAGATAAAAACACTCATTTCTTTAATAAAGCATACAATGCAAGTAGTGTTTAGTATTTACACCAGAATTCATTCGACAATGCCCTTCAGGATTTAAAAATTTGTAAATGTTTGTATGATCTGATCCATTGTGACTCACGTGATTCAGTTTTCATTCGTTAAAATGGAGTTCAATGCGATTATGTTATTGTTTTTGGTGTCTTTAGTAGGCCGACCGATTAGTGATTGATAGTCCATAAAGTTGTACAATTTGACTTTGTTCCATACTAAAAGTGCAGAATTGGACCTAATGGTTTCATGTCACTTCAATCTCCTCTTCTTGATCAAACATTATATATTTTTTCCACTGTTCCATATCTTGCTCTACACTTCACCCATATTTAAAAAAATAGTTTAAAACTCAATGAACACTTCAAAAATGAGAAGTGTAGTCTTTCTTTCTAGGGTTTATATTCTGCTATAATGAATGAACAAATCTCTATGATGATGTATAGATCAGGTAATCCAATTTTGATGGCCAGGCTAAGTGTAGAAAGCAGATTAGTACTTGGTTTGGGATTTCTTTGTAGCCGTTTTATTTTTAAGGAAGCCCTTCATGTAATGGTTTTTCTGATATAAGTAGTTGGAAAGAAGAATGTTACATTAGGGGTCTCTTCCTTGTGTGGTACCTCAAATTTCGTTGAACTTTGAACTTATTCAACTATTGCAAATCACACTTGACATTTTTTAAGAGAGGAAGAGTAGAAAACTTAAAAAATTGTAGTGTAAAAATGAGAGGAAACCCCTCCATTTATAGCTAACAAATGGTAGTATGAATAGGTACTAATTGTGTCTTATCATAAAAGTCACAACGCTTTGAAAAATTCACTGCTAATCGAAAAAGTCACAACCCGTTGGAAAAGTCACAACCCTTCGAAAAAGTCACAACTCATCGGAAAAGTCACAACACTTTGGAAAAGTCACAACTCATCGGGGAAGTTACAACTCTTCGGAAAAGTCACAACCTTTCGAAAAAGTCACAACTCATCGGAAAAGTCACAACCCTTTGGCAAAGTCACAACTCATCGGAAAAGTCACATCCCTTCAATGTGAAAATGTGTCTACTTTTAATATAATATAATTAGATAAATAAACTAAATTGAGTGGTTTTAGCTGGGGATATTATAGTAATTTAACATTCAAGTTTGGGAGTTCATGCTTTTAAGGTAGTATAGATATAGATATAGATATAGATAGATTAAATAATCAATGTAGTAACTTATAGACAATGAATTAATATGATTGTTAAAAAAATTAATGAAACCTCATAAATAGGATAGATTATAGTTAATTTTTGAATTAAAAAAATAAGGAAAAAATAGAGAAAATGTCCAAAAAAAGGAGAAAAAAGATAAATAACAATGGTGGCCTTAGAGATGTGCCACATCACCTTGTCTACATTTGGCTTTATATATTATATATAGATTACATAGAGGTAAAAAAATTGGTGCAGAAATAAAAAAAATAAAAAAATAATAATGTAAAAGTAAATAGATGACCTAAATGTTATATTGAATTTTATTGTATTAGAATTCGTATTTAATTTTTTATATACAAATCATTTAATATAGTTCAAGAAATATAGTGTATCTGTATTTTTAGTATAGTCATGCTCTCTTTTTTGTTTATTTTTCATTGATTTTAAAGAATTATTTCTCTATACATGTAAATCATTTTGTCTATATCAAGTCGACTTCTAACAAAATGTAATTCAATCTGTATGACAATATTTTTGTCTGTATATTTTAATGTGTTGTCTTTTATTATGCATGTCATGTCTTTATTTATTATTTTTCTTTTTAGTTTGAACTTGTAATTTTTTCTTTAAATTTGATGTCACACCACCTAGACATTTTGTAATATTTTTCTTTATTCGCATATCTTTTTGATTGCCAATTCCTTTTCTGATTATTAACAATTACGTTTAGTAAATAAATATATTAATTTCTGATATAATAAAAGGTTTATTTTTCATGAAACATTAAAATATCCAACCTCCAACATCTGACACAAGATTTTCACGCTATATTTTGTGAAGAGTTATATTCTTATGTCAAAATTACATACAAAAGGACTTAGCTTTGAACCCAACGATGAATTTATGTATGCTCTATTATGATATATTTACTTACATAAATTAACTTTTGTAATGCCAATTAGGGAAAACGTGCAATGCATGTTCCCATAACTAGTTCAATAAAATATGAATAGTAAACACTTTTAAAAGTAATAGTAAAAATGAGATGGAAAGAAAAATCGATCCCACTGAATTCACAATGTGTTCTTAGGGAGATTATGTAATACCCTATAATTAAATAAATGTATACTTGTCATTAGTTTTTTTTTAAAAAAAGGGACAGTAAGCAATTTGCTTTTAAAAAAAGAGAGGAAGAAAAGAGGTCAGTGGGCTTAACCCCAAAGAAAAAGCCTTCTGGCGTGAATAGGGGTAAAAGACCCTATATTCCATCTCCTTCACTTTCAAAGAAGTGAAAAATTGAGCAGCAAACAGAAGCTTTGGGAAAAAAATGATAGTTGAGTCGGACTAGATTCTTTGAGGTTCTATTAAAAGTTTTGACACCTACTTGAGTTGAACCACCATTACAGAAATTCAAGGTATTAATTTAATATTCTTCTTATGAGTATCATCATGTATGATTGATAAATAGGGTGGAAATAATGGATGTTGATCAAATGGGAACATATATAGAGTTCCATTTTAATTTGTTTTAAGAAGTAACTTTGATTCCCAACAAGCAAGAGAAAAATAGAGAAAGATTTGAGCTTTAAGATCCTGTCGGATTGGGTGTTCTAAACTAGTTATGAGTTAAGCCTAGGTAAAAGAAATTAATACGAGTTTAATGTGTTGTGATTATAGATTGATTGAAAAAGTCATACGGATTGCTTGAGGCGATGAATTTGATATTTTGACACGAGTACTGTGAGTAGTAATCTTACCACAATTTATATTTTATAACTCTCATAATTTATACATAGTTTATAAAGTGAATGTGTTACCGAATATTTTGAACATGTGTGTGGGACAAGTCTTTTACTTAATATGATATTGAAACAGTTATATGACATGTTCTCACTTTTATAAGATTTGTTTATTGTTAATTGAAATATGATTTACCATTATTGAAAAAGTTTGTTATTTACTTGAAAAGTAAGTATCTTGACATATGTTTTTGATTTAAATTTTATATAATATGATTTGATAAGAAATTGAATTTCTTGTACTATTTTGGAAAATGCTTCTAATTGTTATAAAGAAAAGTATAAATAGGAGTAGACCTTGATGTATCTCGTAGCTAACAACGGGTTCGTTAGACCTGGTGCACCTTGTAGTTATAGATTATCGATATAGCCCTTGCTAGTGGGAAGGTAGAACTAGCATACTATTACTGATATCCCTCGAGTAGGGATCTATTGATATGAATATTTGACTCCTTTATGAGGAGTAATGTTATTGGTTACTTCGTAAAGAAAAAGTCACACTGATTACATGACTCATTCTTGGAAACCTCCCAAATATAAGATTTGTTATGAAAATATTTTTCTGAGTTTATTTCTAAATGTTCACATTGATTTTTGCTTACATGAGACAAATTAGGTTGAATATTGTTATCATTTCTAAAAGGGCATTTAATTCATTTTTTTGATTATCAAACTAACATGTTTTCCGACTTGTCCCTCATTAAAAATGATTGTGGTTAAGTGTTATTACACACTGAGCTAGCGTCTCACTCCTCTCTAAATATTTTTACAGATAACTCAGGTAGCGTTGGCGAGGATTTCATTAATTAGAGAGTGTGAATTGATAATATCTAGTAAGCCTCGCATTGCTTCGCGTGGCAAGAAATTTATCGAATTACTATGATTTATTTTGTTCTTTTAAAACTCTTAGAGTCACTCCTTTTGTCGGTCCTTTTATTAGAGTCATGGATATTCCTTCATATTGTAGTCAAGTGACTAGTTTTAAACTTCTTTCCGTATTTGGAGAAGAATTGGTATTATTGCATGACGATTGAATTGTTGATGGATATTGTGTCCTGAGTTGGAGATATTATTAGTTGTTTTGTTGATTTTTCTAAGATAGGGAAAAATTTTATAGGCCCAAAAACAGAGGAAACTCTATTTGATTTTTTGTAGATTTCTGTTAAGGCTTGCTTTGAGATTCTTTTCCCTTAGCACCGGTCATAGACCTAAAGTCCGGAAGCACACTTATACAATGTTAAATTTATCATTAGTTTCTAGAGGATTCATGGTGCTCTGTGATGCTTTGAGGGGGTTCAAGATATGTGTTCTCACGTAGAATAGTCGTGTGATAACTTATGTTTTGAGATAGTAGATTAAGCACGAGCAAAATTGTTTCACTCATATTTGAAGATGGTACAATGGTATTTGCTCGATAGATTTAGAGACAACACTTATACAACGAATCCAATGAAATTTATACAGACCACAAAAGTGTGAAGTTTATGTTCCACCTGAAAGATTTGATTTTCCAATTTACATCGATGGGCAAAACTACTCAATATGCATTATGTATCATCTTGAAAAGACAAATGTTGGTGGCTAATGCATTGAGAAGGAAATCTCGGGACTATTGGATACAAATTGCTCATTGTAAAGAGACTTTTGGCAAACAAAAAATGCATAGACTTGAGTATATAGGTATCAAGTTAGTGTGATAAACTCAAAGACATTGTTGGCTTATGTTCAAGCCAAGTCTTTATTGGTAGAACATGTCGAGGCCACCTAATACAAGGGTGAGAAATTAAGTGAATATTAAAATAGGATTCTAGTGAGTAAAGACACAGATATAAGTATTAACAGTTGTGTTGCTTTTGGACTAAGTGATTGATTATGATAATCAAACATAGATGGTGTGAGAGATTATTTTTGAGGAAGCCATATCTCTAAATACATTATAGATCCTGGATCCACTAAGACATATCATTACCTGAAGCAAATGTAATGGTGGGAACATATAAATAAATATATTGCTAACTTTATTTCTTGTTGGTTGGCTTGTGAACATGCTAAAGATGAGTATAAGCAACATACATGACTATTACTATAGTTTGAGATTCCAAGAGGTAAATTGGAAAGAGTTACTATTGATTTTATGACTGGGCTACCACAAACACTTAAGAGGTTATGACCCTATGTGGGTATTTGTAGATCGACTTACAAAGTCAGCACACTTCTTCCTGTTCAAAACTTAATAAAATGGAGAAACATCTGCAGAAATTTACATGAGCAAAATTGTTTGACTCCATGAGTTCCAGTGTCCATCATATTTGATATAATATCACTGATTACTTCACACTTTTAAGAAGCTTTTCAAGAAATATTGGGTCCACAAATAGATCTTAGTATTGCATTTCATCCATAGACAGACAAACATTTCAAATGTAATGTACAAATCTTAGAGGATATGTTAAGATCTTGTATTCTTGATTTTAAATGTAGTTGGGACCTTTACTTACCCTTAACGGAATTATCCTATAATAATGACTTCCAGTCAAGCTTTCAGTGGACTCTATATGAAGTCGTATATGATAGGTGATGTTGTTTTTCTCACCAAATAGTTTGAAGTTGATGAGGATTGCATATTAGGATTTAGGATCAAGCTTGGTAATGTACAAGGTTCAATTAATCAAACTGAAGTTGCTCATAGTTCAAATGGATGAAAATCCTATACACATAAAAGGAAAGGATATTTAGAGTACATAGTTGGAGAACAAATCTTCCTAAGAGTGTCAGGTGATTTGGGAAAAGAAGTAAAATTGAGCCAGAGAAATATAAGAGCGTATGTGATACTTGACCGGATAGAAGGAGTGACATATCATTTGGAACTTTCTCATGAGATGTCTTTCATCCCTTCGGTGTTCCATGTCTCTATATTAAGAAAATATATACCAGACTCCTCTAATATACTTGAAGTACCGACCTTGCAGCTTGATATGAATTTAAGGTATAAAGAGGAATCAGTGTCTATTATTGACAGACAAGTAAGAAGGTTACGATCAAAAGAATTTGTATCCGTGGAAGTCTTATGGAGAAATCATACCATTGAAGAAGCTACTTGGGAATTGGAAAATGACATACGAGTCAAATATCCTCAATTGTATCCATCCTCGGGTATACACTTGTTTAAATTCAGGAACCAAATTTCTCAAGGAGGGAAGAATGTAATACTTAATAATTAAATAAGGGTATACTTGTCATTAGATTTAAAAAAAAAAAGGATAGTAAGCAATTTGCTTTTAATAAAAAGAAGAAAAGAGGTCAGTGGGCTTAACCCCAAAGAAAAAGCCTTTTGGCGTGAATAGGGGTAAAAAAAACCCTATATTCCATCTCCTTCATTATCAAAGAAGAGAAAAATTGAGTAGCAAACAGAAGCTTTCGAAAAAAACTGATTGTTGAGTCCGACTAGATTCTTTGAGGTTCTATTAAAAGTTTTGACACATACTTGAGTTGAACCACCATTACAGAAATTCCAGTATTAATTTAATATTCTTCTTATGAGTATAATCATGTATGATTGATAAATAGGGTGGAAATAATGGATGTTGATCGAACTGGAACATACATAGAGTTCTATTTTAATTTGTTTTAAAAAGGAACTTTGATTCCCAGCAAGCAAGAGAAAAATAGAGAAAGATTTGAGCTTTAAGATCCTGTCGGATTGGGTGTTCTAAACTAGTCTTGGGTTAAGCCTAGGTAAAAGAAATTAATAGGAGTTTAATGAGTTGTGATTATAGACTGATCGAAGAAAGTCATACGGATTGCTTGAGGCGATGAATTTGGTATTTCGATACGAGTACTGTGAGTAGTAATCTTACCACAATTTAAATTTTATAACTCTCATGATTTATACATAGTTTATAAAGTGAATGTGTTGCCGAATCTTGCATGTGGGATAAGTCTTTTACTTAATATGATATTGAAACGGTTATGTGAGATGTTCTCACTTTATAAGACTTGTTTATTGTTAATTGAAATATGATTTTCCATTCTTGAAAAAGTTTGTTATTTACTTGAAAAGTAAGTAGCTTGACATATGTTTTTGATTTAAATTTTATATAATATTATTTGATAAGAACTTGAATTTCTTGTACTATTTTGGAAAATGCTTCTAATGGTTATAAAGAAAAGTACAAATAGGAGTAGGCCTTGATGTATCTCGTAGCTAACGATGGGTTCGTTAGACCTGGTGCACCTTTTAGTTATAGATTATCGATATAGCCCTTGCTAGTGGGAAGGTAGAACTAGCATACTATTACTGATATCCCTCGAGTAGAGATCTACTGATATGAATATTTGACT
The DNA here is from genome assembly GCA_018342035.1 of Solanum appendiculatum. Taxonomy (NCBI): domain Eukaryota; kingdom Viridiplantae; phylum Streptophyta; class Magnoliopsida; order Solanales; family Solanaceae; genus Solanum; species Solanum appendiculatum. Next base: position 630,637 of record JAGDQO010000397.1, on the reverse strand, counting down.
CCTTTATGAGGAGTAATGTTATTGGTTACTTCGTAAAGAAAAAGGCCACACTGATTATATGATTCATTCTTGGAAGCCTCCCAAATATAAGATTTGATATGAAAGTGTTTTTCTAAGTTTATTTATAAATGTTCACATTGATTTTTTGCTTACCTGAGGCAAATAAGATTGAATATTGTTATCGTTTCTGAAAGGGCATTTAATTCATTATTTTGATTATCATACTAGCATGTTTTCTGACTTGTCCCTCATTAAAATGGTTGTGGTTAAGTGTTATTACTCAGTGAGCTAGCGTCTCACTCCTCGCTAAATGTTTTTATAGAGAACTCAAGTAGCGTTGGCGAGGATTTCATTAATTAAAGAGTGTGGATTGATAGATTTGGTGAACTTCGCATTGCATCGTGTGGCAAGAGATTTATCGAATTGTTATGGTTTATTTTGTTCCTTTAAAACTCTTGGAGTCGCTCCACTTTTCAGTCCTTTTATTAGAGTAATGGATATTCCTTCATATTTTTTAGTCAAGTGACTAGTTTTAAACTTCTTTCCGTATTTGGAGAAGAATTGGTATTATTGCTTGGCGATTGAATTGTTGATGGATATTGTGTCTCAAGTAAGAGATGCCATTAGTTGTTTTGTTGATTTTTCTAAGACAGAAAAATTGGATAGGCACAAAAACAGAGAAAAACTCCCCCAATTTTTGTAAATTTATGTCAAGGCTTGCTTTGGGATTCTTTTCCCTTAGCGCCGGTCATAGATCTAAATTGGGTCATGATAGATTACTCCCCTCAAGCACAATAGGTTATAGAATATATCCCCACAAGATAGAATAATTTACTTCATTAGAATAGTCAATAGTGGTACCTCAAATTTTGTAAAACTTTAAATTTACTCAACAACTGTAAATCATACTTGAGTTTTTAAGAACGAAAGAGTATAGAACTTAGAAAATTAGTACTCAATATCTAAGGAAGTATTAAATATTTATAGCCACCAAGAATTGCTTCAAATAAGAAGCAAATGTTCGAAAAAGTTATACTAGCTCGAAAGCCGTGGAGCATGTGCGATCACAGTAGCACTTCAAAAATACAAAGTTGGAAACTTTACTGTTTGGGTTGTGAAGTTCATGTATTGCCCCGTGTCACGCCCCGAGAGAGTACCCTAGGCATGGACGGTACTCGGAGACCATTGCTGGTCCCAAGCTAACCACTTGGTCTGATCACTCATTCAATCACTTAGCGGAAGACTTAGATAAATCAAAGAAGACACTCAAGTGGGCTAACAATCAACAACTCAATAAAAGGATAGTTTAAACACACAGTTCAAATCAACTCAACATCATAATTCAATAATGACATTGTAGTTAAAAAAATAGACTTTGAAAGAATCATTCTAACTCAACTCTGACTCTGTCTAAGAAGCCTCTAAATGAATAGTAAGAAAGTGTTGAGACAAGCCCACAGCTACCTCGAAATACTGAAAGTAAAGACTCAAGAGCACCTCCAAATGCAAAGAGGTCTCACCAAAACGCTGGATGGAATCTGACCTTCAACGGTACACTTGTTGAGGATCTCTATCACCTGTGTCTACAGGTCAAATGGCGTCAATACATGGAACGTACGAGTATGTAATAAAGCTAAAAAGGAACTTACCAAACTCAACTCAACTCAACTCAACTCAACTCAACTCAACTCAAAGGACTCAACTATGAGAAATAGCCCAACTCACTAAAGCATACAATATATGTAAAACAGTGCTTTAAAAGATATGGATATGTAAATACAACTCAGTATATAAAATATAATATTTTACTCTTGGGGAGTTTCTCTAACCGACAACCATCACTTATGAGCTAGTGACGATACAACGCTTTGCACTGTCCTTGCCGCAACCGTCCAATACCTTGCCAGAGTAAGGGACGATCAACCTCATTGGATCCACAATCAATCAAAGTCCTCTTTTGGGACAAGAGAAGCATAGCCTCTATCCTACGCTGGCTACGTAGTTTATGGGGTTTGAGTTGTTAGTTACTCTTACCCAAATCGGTGCTCAATGCTACTTCCAAAAGACTCAATGTGCTCATATGCTCAATCAAATCAATTTACTCGAATCATTTCATCTAGTCTCATTGGACTCTCATCAAACTCAATCTCATCTCAACCATCAATTCTTTCATTTAAAACATGTTTTCAAACTCATTCATATCTCCTCAAGACTCTATCTCAATCAATCATTTATACTCAAAATACTCATGTTCAAAATAATAGAAGTTTAAGAACCTTTCAGACTCAACCCATTCTCATTCAAAAACGCTTTTAAGACTTACTCACATCTCATCAAACTATTTTCTCGAAAACATCATTTATGCTCGATTCTACACTCATTAAGACTCTGAAAATCATGCATAGTGAATAATGGTGATACTTTATCTTACTCGAACTCTGGAAATCATACATAATGAATAGTAATGCAAAAACTTTGAAAAATGCATTCTTAAAATAATGCATCATAACGGACGACTCAAGACTTTCAAAATTCAAATGAATGCACTCATGAACGCTCATGTTCCCTCAAAACCTTTCTCTTACTCATAGCATAAAAAAAATACTCTTTACTCAATTAAAATAGTGCATTATAGGAAGCAATGTAGTAACTCAACTAGGGTTCATGTGAAACTAGGCATGAACAGCGATTCGAGAATAAAACTCATATGGATAAACACAATCTTGATAAATAAATATGGAACTCAATGATGAAAATCATAACTCATTCGAAAACTCAATAGCATTAGGGTTAGAACTCAACTTGACTCTTTAATGACAGAATTGAGATATAGGGCGCCTGGACGAACTCAATCCAACGCTATGAATAGTCTTGCATACCTGGGAAGAATGAAGTTCTTGGTGAAATCGGAAGAACGATTGAAAACCCTAGCTTTTCTCCTCTTGAATCCTTGCTCTAAGTCGTTGAAGTGTTAAAGAACGTAAAATAATGTTTTAACACTGCTTAGACCCTTAATTAGGTGAAAAAAGGTCGTGGGTTAGGCATAGAAGGGGTGGGAAAAGACCGAACTACCCCTCTTTAAAAGCTTATAAAAACTGTCCACGGGACCATCTACGGTTTGTGGTTTGATCTACGGACCGAAGATCCCATTCGTGGAATTGATATTGAATTTTTAAGGCTCAAAAGTCCACATATGGGTCCAAACGACGGCCTGTAGTAGTACTTACGGCCCGTTGTTTGGATCCATTGGTTTTGGGTCTCAAAAGTTGACTCTCAATACTCTACCGACGAGTTGAAAGGATGGGTCATCATTCAACCTACGGCCTGTAGTTTGGAGTCGTCATTCACAGACTCAGAAAACTCTGATATGACAGTCTCTGGTAAAATGGTCATAACTTTTTACTCCTAGCTAAAAAAAAAGCAAATTGGTGGCGTTGGAAAGAGGACTCAAAGACCTTCAATTTGATAGGTTATGGGCTACCTAATTCTTTATGAGTTGAGATATATAGTCATTTGAAGTTGACCTATGTAGAATCTTATGTCAAAACTTAATCGATAATGAAGTTTTCAACTCAACTTTGTGCTAGGGGGTTCTTGTGACCTTAAGTCATATCCAAAATCATTCCCACACTAAAGAATTGAACTTAACACCTAATATCAATTAAGAATCACTCGGTACGATCTTATAAGCAAATTCAAGAATTGTTTGGGTCTTAACTAAGAAATTTCTGAGGTGTTACACCCCAGTGCGATCCACACTTCTATTGCACACTCAAAACAGTGTACTGAGGATTCAGAGATGCGCCTCTTTAGTGAGCGCTACATGTGTGATTTGCACTTTATCCCAAAAAGATAAGCTCTCGATCGATTGCCAAAGCTGAATTGAGTGAGCGAGGTCGACAGCGCAAGGTTGATCTTCTTAACCCTTTTATCAACATGAAGAAGTGTTTTTATATTTAAGCAATTGAAAGTTCCTTTCTCCCACCAATGTGGAAGAGATGCTTCTTTCAGAATGTGAAGTAACATTTTCACTTTTCTCTAATTTTCTTTCCTCCATTTTCCATCCACTTTCAACACTAGAAGCCAACAAGTTTTTATTTCAAGGCTCCCTTGACTTCCAACTTTGGTCCAATACTTTGAATATCTTCATACATCACTCCCTTGATACAAACATCCATTATTGCAACTTTATTCTCCCAACATCTTCTCGACGGATGATGTAAAGCGAGAGAATTATACTCGTAAGTCTTTGATGAGCTAAATCAAACACTCGGAACGTGCGGGGTGTTACACCTTCAATCCAATACCTTGGCCTTCATGACCTACCTACACAGGGAGCGATTTTTACAAATCAAATTTAACACTCACATTTTCAAGGTTTGGTCCGGATTTAATAATAGTGGCTACATCTTCCTTGAGATGGGTTCCTATTTGAGCTAAAATTTGCTTCAAGTAGTCCCAATTGAATAGTTGATACTTCAATTCTTGAAGCAATAACCAAGTGGTAGCAACATAGGTTTCTTTATTCAGGTCGAAATCTAGGGACCATTTGAACGTATGCATTATACAACCGTTAATGACATAAATCTCTTCAAATAGACATCATTTAAGTCAGATTAAATGTTAAAAGATATTAAGATGCGCCTGTAATCATAGGTCCCGATTCTTCTATCTTTTCCTTTCAGGGGCATTTGCTCAAGAAATTTTGATCAGATCATGTAATGATTACTGCCGGCATGCCATTGTGGGTTGTTTGTGGAGCCTTGATGAGGGAGATGCATTTTTTATTCTATTTTGGGGAGCTCTAATTGCAATGATGAAATATAGTTTAGGGCTGATGCAATCTTTCAATGTTGTCACCCCAAGAGGAGGGATGGATTCTCTTTTGGGCTCGCTGGAGTGGTAGTGGCTGGCGACGCCATGTGTAGGTGCTTCCACCTCCGTAGAACAGAGTGAACGCTAGTTACACAATGCGAAAGTTTACATTTATTTGTTTGACCAGTGAGTATGCTTACAAGTTACGTTCCTACGCTCTACTACAAACCCCATCCTGTAACGAAGGAAGGACATTAGATGAAGCAGTGAGTGAAAACTAGAAAATTCACAAATAATAATACTCATACTATAGAGTTTCAATTTCTATAAGTGAAGTTGTGGAATAGAAGTTGAAATTTCAATATAACATCTACTTTCTAATTCATAGCTAAAATGTGACTAGCTCGTGCTATTTACGTACATAAAGATAATTCCCTTGAAGAGAGCCGGGTGCTCTGATCCAAAATTTTCACTCATTGCCAGTTTCGGAGAAGTGAGAACCACTCAGAAGAGGGCACGAGCCTAAGGAAATATAGCTCGAGAGCACAAATATACTTGAACTTTAGGCTGGCTGGTGTACTTGAGTTGATTGTACACTGCACTTATCTCTTTTCATTAAGAGCCAAGACCCAAACAAAGCAGCAACTAAAGAAGAGAAAATGGAGGAACATAACTTAACTGATTAAGCACTAAAGGAAATGTAGTTTATGATTTACTAACAACAACGGGATTGTCTTATGGATCCCCATTTAGTCCACGATGAAACGTTTTCTCAAACAACATACACAAATTAGGAGAGATTCAATGTTTATGACAGGAAAACCATTGAGCATATTTATAATAATGTTATGATCAGAATCATGAGCTTTCAAGGCAACCAGCCAGCCATGTAGTTATTCACACTCGGCCCTGCTCCTCCTACTGTTATTGGATCATTCTGATACCTGCCATAATAGTTGAAAAAAAGAACTATCGATAAGTTTCGCAACAGAGAACTGCGCCGGAAATAAATCGATGTGTTTACCGTTATAAGGCCTTAGACATGCATGAACATATGTTCTATATGAGTATGGAGTATTAATATTTTTTGTATATTTTGAAGAATTTACATGAAGTATCCACTAGCATGTCACACACCATACAATTACGTTGAACAAATGATAGATTCATATAACATATTATGCAACATAGCAAACATAACTAACCCTATATATGCGAGGTCAACTTGTCACTCAATGCAGTTTAATTGACTAGAGCTATTTGTTTATTCTACTTCATTGGATGATTTTAATTGTCTTGGTCGGATTGTTTTTACTCTCTTCTAGGAATTCCCACCTTTTTGCTTCCTTAGTGACTCAAAATCACAATCTTAACGTTAAAGTTAGCAGATGCTTATCATCTGAGCAAACCCCTCTTGTCCATGATGAATTATCTTCCCAAACATACTGTCAAACTGCAACAAACATATTGAAATAGAAATATATGTTCCAAAAAGTTGAGGACATACCCAATTTGCAAAGTAGGTTCACAATCCAAAGGATGAAAGAAGCCATCGCCCTGAGTTTGAGTTGTTTGGCGGCCGTAGCCCACATCTTGTGCATTTGGCTGCCACTGCAGATTTAGCTGGCTTCCTTCCATCAACTACAAAATGAAGTTCTCCAAATTCTTATTTGACAGTTAAATATTTAGTACATATGATAGTTCATATTCTTGTGAAACAACTATGACCAAGAGTACATAAAATATTGATTCTGTTGGTGAGACCTTCACTCCCAATGTAAGCTCTTAGTAAAAGGTCTCACCTCATCTCGTTCTTCTTAAACGAGGAAGTAAACATATCAATAATGCTTCTCTATATATTCTTGCTTTATGGAGAGTGTGAAGCGCTCCCAAGATCCTTCTCCGGAAGACATTCTTTTAGATTATATAAATGTACTGTAATTATGAACAACCCTTTTAGGCAGGAATTTGAGCAAACCCAAGGAAAAAGTCACGGGTTACCTCTGTGGGATTACTATCTCAAGAAAGTCACTTGTATCTCTAAAGAAGTTTATGCACCACCACGACAAGCTCGTGTACATGTTATTGTGTCTCAAAGCTAAGACCAAATATAGCGTATGATGAACAAGAAAAAAATACATAAATCCTCTCCTTTCGCTTTGCATCCAACACAGACAACATGCACTTACACGAAACACATTTTTCTTAATGGTTTCAAATGATCGAGTACTACACAATGCACTATCAAGAAAGGAGAAGAAGGAAAAATGCACCTACCCTTTGTTTCAAGGTTCTGTTTGCTTCGTTCAGTGCATGTTCCTGCAATAAAAGGTTACCATATCGTGATGAATATAAGTAGGAAAACTCAAAGTTTTTTTTTTTTTTTCTTTTGGGGGGTAAACAAACATTTCATTGATACGAAAAGCAATAAAATACTAGTCTATCAAAAGCACCTATTACAACCAGTTTAAACAACAGAAAACAGTAAGCAAATACATGAAGTAGAAACTATCTGTAGTATGCTTCAAGGCATATTGTTCCCATGCTGCCTAATGTAATCTATCAAAATCACCTCACATATTGTTCAAAGATCATCTTTGTTAACCAGTAATCATTAAAATAAACATATTTACCTTTCTCTGAAGATCTGTAAGTTGATCCAACATTAACTGAGTCTGGAAAATCAGAAACTAGTGGTCAGTGCAATCGAAAGACGGAAGCAAATCTAAAGGGCTATATGTGAAATTTACCCGAGTTGATCTGATCTGTTTCAGCGACATATCAAGCTGCCTCTCAAGTGATTCAAGTTCTTTGCTGTTCAAAGGACCAAGATCTTCACCAAGAAGATTCCTATTCACAAATCATCAAAAAGAGTAGTTATTGCGAAAACGCACTTCATAAATGAACAAATTAAATGAAGCTTTCTTCTTAATACCATTATCATGCATATACCTCTGTGATCGCTGCAATGCTTCATAACGTCCTTTAAGCTTCAAGTACTCCTGCTGACTGCTAATTTCCTATCACCATAAACAGTAATAGAACATTTAAATGCTTAATTTTACATGTTTTTTGGCTTATGGACTGCAGTCAACTTTTTAAGTGCTTTTGTTTATCATATATATGTGAAGTTTACTTTACCTAGTTCTTGCCAGTTGCCCCTTTTAGTTCAAAGTTTACGTCTCTAGGAAGTTCATCTTGATATCATACTTTGCAACTAATATTTAAAAGGCTACTCAACAATGATAATTTATGTACCAAAATTATTGAACTTTATTTTATATTAATAAAATTATTTTAACTTCAAATTTTTATCTTCTAAAATTACTCGACTATACTATCATTAAAATAAATTTAACATAACAAAATAAATTATTTTTTTATGGCATATAAATGTGAACTTTACAAATAAACAAAATGAAAAAGAAAACATTAGGCTTCTTTCCTTCTTGCTTGTTACTCCAAAATTCTCACAAGAAAAAAGGCTTTTGAAAGATTTTTTAAGGTTATTAATACTTAAATTCTTTTTAAACAATAGAATTCATTAGTTTGGTGTTATTAGAATGTCGTTTTCTCGTAAAGAGTATAATTATATTCTTGACTTTGAATCAAATAATTCTTTTTTTTACTAGGAAATAAAGTTGGATATAAGCTTAAACACATTAAATTAGAATGTGTGGATTTATTGAAGGACAACTCGATTCACAAAACATTTTGTGTTAACAAAGTTCAAAGAATTGTCGCACCCCAAAGTGTGTGACACAATCTGACTAACTTAATGCAAGCATTTGTGGCCAAATTAGGAAATTGAATTATTATAAACTGATTTAAATAAGTGGTATTGGTAAGATCAATTATCTATTTTACTAACTTTTTATCAAATCAATAAAAAATACTAGATATTCTTGAAAGTCTTCAAAATAAATAGACAAGAAATATATAGCAACTCAAATAGTAGAAAAGATGATCAACCACAAAACTCTACTAAATTTATATACTTTTTAACGATAAATAATGAGTTAGACTTTACCATCACTCCATTATGAATGATAAAAAGAAAACATAACAAGAACATTATAGTAGTACAAGACTTAGCATTGCCTTTAATTTGCAACATCACAACTACAATTAGAGTTGAACATAACACTTCAAGGACTGGGTCCTGTACTTGAAATCTACAAACAATATCATGTCAATAAGGAGAAACATGATTTTTATTAAACTTTTTTTTGTGGGGTCTATATTTATTTGACATAAAAAAAATACTAGATATTAAGTGCCTACTCGTGCACTCCCAAAGTTGAAGGGCATAAATATAAGCCGAGGCCAAGTTAAAGAGGCTATTTATGTATTATGCCTTTCAGATATTAGCTCCATACTTTGATTGTTTCTCTTTGACAAGTTTTATTTTCTTGTTCACTGGAAGTTCGACCTAATTATGGATCAACACCCAGCAATTGTTTCAAAATGACATACTTCCAATGGTGGAATAAGATTTATTGTTACTACTATTGAATTGTGAAATAGGGATATATATGATCATCACATTCTGGTGGAAGAAATTAAAAAGGAACTTAAATGTGAGTTTAAATAGCTATAAACATAGAGTTGATGTAATCTTTCACTTACTACTTAAAAACCTCAATCTCAGATGCTAAGATAGCCTTTCACAATAAAAGGGTTAAGTTCCTGCCATCCATAATGTAGCTTTTTACCTTTAGACATCCAAATGTCTTGAGAAATTTAAAAATTCATGATTTGTTATCATGGAGTCTCTATATGATCGAATGTGTTTACTATGATTATGAATTACTTGGCAAGAGTCAACTAACTATCCCTATAGTACGTTGGTTTTCTTTAAGATGCCCAAACAAATTTATATTATCCTGGTGCTACCTTAAGGTTTTAGTTGGATACCCAAAATTTTCCACTAGCATTAATTACGCCTTAGGCCAACATGTCATTACACGTAATTTAAGCTGCACAATTTCTCATGAAAAATACACATGTTTTTGATTGAAAATCTTTTTCTTTCAAATTATAAGTTCTTCATATTCAAGGCCAAGGTTTTATGAAGTCGGCAGATGAAGGAAGATAATTGGAACTTTGACCCACTTCTGTGGAAAACGCACCATATATGGATGGGATATCTTAAACACCTAGCACACTTTTTATCTTACTTGCTTGTACTCGGGTGCAGTTGTCCATTACAAGTGTGGATCTAGAGGTCCATCCTCTATGATCTAAATTTTAAGATTCGGAATATGGTTTTATGTATAGATAGGGTGCGGGAATTCGAGTAAAATAATTTACATATCGAAAAATAGAGTTATATATTATATGGAAAACTTTAGGAGCAAATATTGATCAAGATGAGAATCCTCGAGGGAGAGATAAAGGAAAGGAAGTGACAATAGAAAATTGTATATATATATATAAGATACTTCAATTTCCCATAGTTTTTATTTTAATTACACAAATCACCAAATCTTTCTACAATTTCTTCCTTGAATTTGATCAAAGTAACCAAAATCGATTGACCAAATCGGATTCGCATCTCACACCCACACCCACATCGTATCGACACGTATGCAATACCAAAATAGAGTCTGAGCAATTTAGTTGTTCATGACTTATGAACACTTCCGTTTATTTTTTATAACATGAGATCTTTCTCCTTCATCACCTTAATAGATTTAAACCCTATAATTTGTTTTAAAACAATAAAATAAGGATAATTGAAGGATGTATTAGTTTTGTTATGAATTGCATCATTACTTGTATACATGGGTCGAATATAATCTTTTCCCTTAGATAATATTGATACTCAGTACCCTATAGTTTTTCTGAATCAATTTTACACATAGATGTGAGAATTTTCTTGAAATTAACAGCAGTTACACAGTAATTATGTCCTAATATAGCAAGAATAGTCGAAGTTGGAATATTAACATTTACCAGTGCTTCTCGTGTGGATATATTCGGTTCAGGTGCTCCATAGTTGCACTTCTGGTACCTCTCCAACGTCTTTAGCATGCTGTTCATAATTGTCACAAACATATATCATGTTTCAGTTCATGAAACAACAAATTTGAAAATTCTAAAAAAATATTGTAATAGTCAGATCCAGACACAAACCCACTACTTGTCTTCATCTAATAACGTAAAGTCAATTTTGAAAGACATTCTGATAGATCTACTTTCTTTTTTTAAAGATCTAGTTATTGAACCAAAAGTCTTGTACCGCAACCGGATATAAGATTGTTTCATCAACTGATCAAAAGAAGAAAGACAACTTAGAGATCAATAATTAGATTAAATATTTAGTAAATTTTTAAGTGAAAAAAGATGCTAGGGAAAAGCATTAAGAAGAAGAAAAAATAAGATAATCCAAGTTTGAACATGAACTTCCATCAAAAGTGAATGATCAAAACACAAAGTAAAAGCAAATCCCAATAAAATACAAAAGTAGAGTTGTAAAAGCCCTAAAAATTGGAACAACTCCAACCAAAAGCAATATTGATGAATGAACAGTGAACCCTAAATTTGTTGATTAAAAGAAAGCCCAAGTGATGAATTAGAGATGAAGATTAAAACTTTAAGCTTTATTACAAAGAACATGATCTTCAAGAAATTCTTCTTTAAAAGTAAAGAAAATTTAGAAGGAAGGTATAACAAAAAAGAAACAGTAATTAGCTTTATAGATCAAAGAGAAAAATATTGTTTGGTTTAAGAGGTCCAAAGGAGAAGAAGAAGAAATGAGTAGAAAGAACACAAAATAGAGGAGACTAACAAGGAAGAAACCACAACCCTCAGAAGAGAAACTCAACATAGATATAGAAATTTTATCTTCTTTTCATGATTTCCTCTTGCAGATCTAACAACACCTACAAGCACAAAGTCCTATACACACCAAAATATTCACAAAAATGGAAAATTTACTCCATATACAAATAAAAAGAGAAATACTTAAATCACTTGACACAAAATTTCCAATCTTACTCATTTAGATCTCAAAACAACAAGAAAGAGAGACATATGAGTAGACAAAGATAGCTTTAATTGAAAAGATGATATACCTAGAGCTACTGCAAAACTCATAGAGTTTTCCCCTATTAGAGAAGATGATTAGAGCAACTTCAGCATCACAAAGAACAGAAAGCTCATAAGCTTTCTTCAAAAGTCCATTTCTTCTCTTAGCAAAGGTCACTTGCCTGTTGATCTTGTTCTCTATTCTCTTTAGCTCAACCCTACCCCTTCCCATTTTTTTTTTCTCTCACTCACAAAAGCAACAAACCCCTTTTTCTTTGCTTCAATCTTTTTATATATACATGCATTTATAGATACATACGCAATATGTATATATAGCCATAACCATACTAAGAACGACAGTACTCCTACATAACCCTTACTATTACACAAATTGTTACAAGTCTTTTCTTGTTCGATCTGTACCAATTACGTCTCATGTAATAAGTTACATATAAAGTCGTGAATATTTTATTTACAAACATAAATTATAGGATCGTTCGTTGTACAAATTAAACTTCTTTTATAGTGAGTTTTATGAGTTTATTCCTACGATATTTGGTATTGTATGAGATTGTCACGTTACATGACTTTAGTTGTCTTATTTGATATGTTTTTATTTTGTTAGCTTCATAATGACACCCGATTATCTCAATGGAACACTTTTTTTCCCTACTGTGGCTCTGAGAGCCTAAACTATTTTGAGCATTTTTATTTGTGTGTTTACCATATTTTGGAGTTGATTGGAGAAACAATTTGGTGTTTGGTAAGTAGGAAACCTTAAAGCTGATGTGTAAACGGGTACCCTAAACAGATATGTTATCTGATGTCATAGTGACTAAACAGATTTGATACAACTGGCTTACGTCTAGAGAGCCTATTTTTGTATGCTGGATTCATATAGTGTGTTACATTAACTTTGTGTATTTGTGTATAACTAGTATTTTGTTTCATACTCTCCCGTTTCAATTTATGTGACACATTTTGGATTATGAGATTTAAACAAATCTATCTTTGACTTTAAATATTTCATATATCTTTTAAATATTTTGGATTGTCAATTATTGTGATTTATAGTACTTTTTACCTAGTTTATAAATATATAAATTTCATTTCAAAAAAATTGAAAATTTCATGCGCAAATTCCTGATCAAACTTAAACTGTTTGTCTCTCGAAAAACGAAATGTGTCACATAAATTAGGACAGAGAGAGTACATTTTTTCAATCTATATATATAAATAATATAAGTATTAGTTATACACTCTATTGGTACTAAGAATTGTATATAATTTATGAAAATCCATGATATTATTAATGCAAGGGGTTTTAATGCATGTACTATCATAGTTTTTTTTTTGTGGTTTCCCACCCGATCTTCGGAGCCCACAGTAGAGCTCTGAATAAATTCAGATCGCGCACAATAGAGGGCCCATTCGGGGGTGGCGCTCCCCACAGGATTTTCTCCATACCCAGGCTCGAACCCGAGACCTCTGATTAAGGGTGAAGCAGTCCCACCACTTCACCACAACCATGTAAAGATACACTTGTCACTCAGAACCTATTTCACATCATTTTTATCTGATTTATGGAGGTTATTTTTGTAAATAAATAATTATTTTTTTAAATTGTGTGATGCATTTTACTTTTAATATACCAAATCAGACACTACATAACAAAAAAATTTCAGTATAATTAATGCAAATATTACTAATACATCATATATAACATTATTCTTATATATTCTACCAAACGACCCCTTAAATCGAAAACTTTTTGGATATGTATTACTAGTATCATTTAAGCTTCAGTATAACAGTTAAACTTTTTTTTATTAAAAAACGACTTTCATATAACATTATATTATATGCACTTTGTAACACATCTTGTTTTAGAACAGTTAAAAAATATTGGGACAAATGATATCATTAAGTCTTAATCTAATCCTATATGTATTGAATGACAAGAAGCGACTACTTATTCATTATATATATATAGCACACTGATGCTACTAAAAAAAATGCAACATGAATACAAATTTAGGATGTGTTCAGTACGGAGGAAAATGTTTATTTCCTTATGTTTGGTTGGTCAAAACTTTAAAAATGATTTTCTCGAAGAAAATAAGTAGCTTAAAAATGAGGAAAATGATTTACATTATAAAAATATCGAAAACAAGTTGTACAAGTTAATTTCATATTGATTGTATTTTATCCATCCTCCATCACACATCATCTTCACCCCCACTCCACATAGCCCCCATAGCCCCCACACCCACCACACCCACCCACCACCCACCACCCACGTCTCATATTATTTATCTAAATTATATATAAATAATATTAGAAATAGTTTTTACATACATACCAAATTTAAGAAAATAAGTAGAAAATATTTTCCATTCGCACCCAGCCGAACACACTCAGAGAGCATATTTTGTGAGAGCATCGATTTTTACCAATGATTCTTTTCCAATTTGAAAGCGACAACCATAATTTAATCATGCAAACTTAAATAAAAACTTAACTGGAAACTTTGAGTCGACAATTTAGTCTTACTTTAAATGACGAACCTTACTACTCATAAACGATTCAAGAAAAATAAACTCTTTCGCATAATTATTCACTAAAGGATCTCGATAAGCCAAGAAATGGATCTTTCTATTTGTGTCTTTGAACAGTTGCATAGTGAGATAATATCTCAGATGGTCATTCAGCTAAGAAATTTTTTCCTCAAAAAAGTCACTTAATTAATTATGAATTCTTTTTTGAGAAAGTCACTAAACATTCTTTTATAACATCCAAGTTACTCAACTATGAGTTCTTTTTTCAGAAAGTCACTCAACTACGAGTTATTCTCTCAGAAAGTCACTTGCGATGGTGTGTGAAAAATATTGTAGAGTGCATGAAAAAGTGAGAAAAAGAGAGTTCTATTTGTTGAAGTAAAATGTTATTTTAGTGGAGCTTTCGTTTAAATATTTTGTCTAGAGTTTATTGAGTTATACAACTTAATTCGGTTGTTACTTCTGAGGAGACAAGTCAAAAAATATAGTGAACCATCCCGCCATTATAACTTTTGTTGGGATGTAAGTACATGAGTAAAGTTTTCATTGGAAGAGTGTCACAATCCAAGTCTACTCCCTAGGTGTGACCCGCACATAGGATTACAAGTGACCCCAAGCGAATCATTGATATTGGCAATACTTGTTTTGACAATGCATGGTTTAGGCATTCAACCGCCTCCTTCTTAAACACTAGTCACACCTCATGCATAGATTCTCCTAGTAATTGCTGAAAGTTATTAGTCTCATCCTGCAATCTCAACATCCACGAGGGTGGGAGAAATCTCTCAAGGAAAGCAAACTTTAGTTCAGTCCAAGACATAATCGACCCTTGGGGCAATTCCACAAACCATGAGGTGGCTTCTCCAGTTTGTGAGAAAGGAAACAACCTTAGGCAAATGGACTCTTGGCTAATGTTCCGCACCTTAAAAGGGAGACAAACATATCCACAAAATTTTTTAGGTGCCGATTTGCATAAACCACAACTTTCCCTCCAAACAACCCCTTAATTTGTATGAGCTAAAGCATGAGACTGGTAACTTGAAACACAACATTCTCTAACTCCAGTGGTAGGCGAATTGCTCCAGCGACACCCAGTTCCATGGGTTCATCCACAAACTCATTGGCAAAATCAATCACACTTTCATCTTCGTCCGCTTGGCTCATCTTGCCCAATTTTTAGCAACCACAACACAAAATAAAAAGTAACAAGAATACAAAATCCACGAAAGTTTGAATCTGAAAATCAACAAAAGTTGATTATTAACCAATTTCTAACAACGGTGCCATTTTTGATAAATGCTCAACTATGTATCATTTTCAGAGCATAGTTAGTCGTATGCAAAAAAATACCCAACTTTAGAGGTAGGGGTCAAACCACAAAGATCAGAATATGGGATCACCCTCAATTTATTTCGCAAATCAATACAAACTAGCAAATTGAATTTTCAATAAGTATATATATATAAATGGGTCGGGGGTTTAGGAACAACTAAAACTCGCTAATTTCAAGTAACAAAAAGAAGAAATCAAAGAAAATATGATTTATCAAGTTTTGAAAAGACCAGGGGTGTGCGCATTTTGACGGGGTTTCAACTCAATAGGTAACGATTAATCACAATCGAATTGATTGATACATGGATAACATTTGGTCTAGGCTACATTCAATATTCTCTAAAACTATTAAACGTATATCTCAGGTATTCTATGAAATTCCAAGACCTTTACCAATAAAACACCAAGCATTATGTAACACCTAGGATTCGAAAGTAAGGAAATTTCTACTTTTCAGGTCGGGTGCCAGTATTGACGGAAGCCACCTACGGACCGTAGGTTGACTTACGAGTCGTAGGTGGGAGCCGTAGATGGAAAGGTACATATTTTAAAAATGTCAAATTTTAGGATCCCATTGACGGTTTACCAGGACGGCCCGTCATTTCATGTACGAGTCGTAAGTAGGTTTCGTAGGTCCTTCTAGGCTTAGTGAAATTTTGAGGGTTGAAGGGGTGGACTGACGGTTGCCATGTACGGTCCATCAATGGACCTACGAACCGTACATGGGGTCTCGTCATTTGAAGGTCCAAAATAATAGTTTCTAAATATTTCTACGGTTGGACAGGACGTTATTTTTAAGAGCTTTTTGGTCTTTTCCCTAATTGACCTATTCCTAATCTAGGTCGGTTAAGCTCTAATCCTAAGCCCTTTATAAACCCTCTAAGCTTAATTCTACCCCTCTCTAATCACTTCCAAAATCCCTCCAAAATCTTTCCCCAAATATTTCTCTCTCTAGAAGATTGAAGAAGAAGAAGAAGATCCTAGGGTTTTCATTCAAATCTCCTAAGTTCACCATTGATTTCAAGCTTTTGGCAACAATGTATGATAGTTTTCACCTATGTAGCCCTTTCCTCCATAGGGTTCCTAAATTCTCCAAGTTGAAAAGTTAGATTCTTCAATTGAATTTAGGGTTCTTCTTCTATCTCATGGGTTCTTTCCAATTATGATCTGCTTGATTGAATTATGTTTATTTATGCATGAATTGAGTTAATTCAATGATTTTAAGAAGGAATTTATGAGCCCATGCTTGAATTATGATTTCTAAGCTATGATTCTACGATGAAGTTTTATGAATGATCAAAGGATGAATTTTATGAAGTTATGCATGTTCAATTTATGAAATTATGATGATTTAAAATTTATTTTGAGATTGAAGCATAAATTTTGTTGTTATTGGGTTGTGAAAGGATTTCTCACATACTACTCAAAAACATGATTTGTGAAAGGACCTTTCTCACGTGAAGGATTCATAAGGGTTGAAAGATTTTCTCAACTAAACTTTGAATCAAGACTAAGGAGCTAATCTAAATGACGTAAGCTTGGACTAGTCTATGGAAGATGAAACGCCAATACTAATGAACTTTTGCTTGGAGTGGTAACTCTAGTTGTACCTTTTCATGGATAATAAGATGAATAAGAATTATAACTATTCCGTGGGATTTATGCTTAGCACTGAGAGGATATTGAAATGGAAGCTCTCCCTTACATAGCTTGAGGCCGGGTTTCTAGTAACAATCTCCTAATCCCATACCTATCCCATACCTATCCCATACCTATGTGCCCCCATAGGATGATTGTCTTAGATAGACATTAGCTAGTGGATCCACGTAAGCTAGAAGTTCATGGTCTTACCTTGGCAAGTGGACACCCCTTTTCGGTGTGGGGCAGACACCATATTCCATGTTATAGCTCACATGGTCTCTATGTCGGTTAAGGCTACTTCCCACAATAATTATGAACTAAGGTTACTTCAAGAAGTATCTCACAAGTGTTCAAAGATGAGTTTTACCTGCATTGACCATGATTATGATGATGTTTTCTAACCTCTTATTTTATGGTTTTAACTTGGTCTTTGCATGACATGAAATGTCCCTTTTAGCATGATTTTATAAGTCTATGCATTGCTATCATACTTGATACATTTTTGTACTAACACATACTCTTGCCTACATTGTTTCACTAATGTAGGGCATGACGACTCCTCTCATCCACCCGTGCCTTAGTAGACCTTGAAGATTGGTGAGTCCTCATGTTCCGAGGACCAAATTTTATTGCTTATTGTCTTTAATTCCTTTCAGTATTGTATGTGATGTACGGGTTACGTCCTGATCACGCTTGATGTACTAGATGGCTTTGAGATTATGTTAGACTTCCGCTACATTTGATAAACTCTTATGATTTGAAATTTGTTTTTTAACTCTCTTGATTTTCTATTATCTTGTATGATGTATGTTAAGTGGCTTGTATATGGCCTCTCGGGGTCTTATACGCCATGTCACATCTAGGGTCTACTTTGGGTTGTGACAAACTTGGTATTCAGAGCACAAGATTTAGAAAGGTCTTAGGATGTCTCATAAGCCACGTCGAGTAGAGTCTTGTTCATGAGTGTGAAGCGCACCACATTTATGAATGAGAGGCTATAAGATGTTTAGGAAATTTCACTTATTTTATTACTCTAAGTCGTGCGATATAGTGTAATTCTATATGTCCTTTCTCCTAATCCCTATCCGATGCCTTTTAGGATATGGCCCCTCGAAGAGCATACGTTAGGAGGAATGCGAACGATAATGTGGAACAAGAAGCTCCTTAAGTTTTGGCCGACCCTTTAGCCGAGCAAGCAACCAATGCAGAGTATAGGGATGCTTTTCAAGTGTTGGCTCAAGCCATGACGGCTCAAGCCAATAGGGAGACTGTGGCCCCCGTGAACCCAAATGTGGGTATGACGACATCTAGAGTGAGGGACTTCACTAGAATGAATCCTCTGGAGTTTTATGGATCTAAGGTTGAGAAAGATCCTCAAGAGTTCATTGATGAGGTGTACAAGGTGCTAATGATCATGGGTGTGACACCGGTGGAAAAGGCAGAGTTGGCCGCTTATCAACTTAAGGGTGTTGCTCAAGTGTGGTTTGAACAATGGAAGAGTGAGAGGATGGTTGATGCGGGTCCTACTGATTGGGAAAAGTTTAAGGTTGCTTTCCTTGATAGGTTCTTTCCTCTTGAGATGAGGGAGGCAAAGGTACTTGAGTTCATCAACCTTCGCCAAGGAAACATGAGTGTGAAGGAATATGCTTTGAAGTTCACACAATTGTCTAGGTATGCTCTTACTATGATTGCCGATCCTAGGGCAAGGATGAGTAAGTTCGTTTTGAGGGTGTACGAAATGATGGTCAAAGAGTGCTGTATCGCCATGCTTATCAATGATATGGACATTTCTCATCTAATGGTGTGTGCTAAACTAATAGAAGAGGAGAAGCTTAAGGAAAATCCTAGGGAGGCTAACAAGGCTAAGACCGGTGATAGTGACTTCTCACGTTCAAGGTCCGATGGACACGGTCATTCTAGGTTCCGACCAAAGCTTTTCAGTCAAGGTTCCTCCAATGCTCCTGTCACAACCCAAGATACCCCCTAGACGTGACATGGCGTACAAGACCCCGAAAGACCTCATACAAGCCACTTAGCATACATACATACAAGATCATAGAGAATTAAGAGTTCAAAAGATAATGTCATATCAAAGCATATAAGCAAAATAGAGGAAGTCTACATCTCATGTCTCATAGCCAATCTAACATAAGAAAGAGTAATAAAGGTTGGGACGTAACCCAATACAATGCCAAACTGAAAGAACATAACAGAAATAACAACTAGGCTATGTCCTCGAATGGATGAGGACTCACCAAGTCTTCAACAATCTTCTACTAAGCTCTAGCCATGAATAGATGAAGAATCGCCGGTCCCTACATTAACAAGTCAATGTAGGAAAGAGTATGCGTTAGTACAATCAAGTATCAAGTATGATAACAATGCACAAAATCCTTTAAAACATGCTAAAATGGGATATTTTCATGACATGCTATGACCAAGCTAAAACATGATAAAAGTTAAGAAGCATGAAACATAAACCATGGTCAAAGAAAACTAAAAATCTTTACTTTACTTGAGAAACATCATAAAAACACTTTAGTTCATTACTATGGGGAATAGCCTTAACCGACATATAAGACCATGTGAGCTAACAACATGGAATCCGGTGTCTAACCCCACACCGATAGGGCCATCCTACTTGCCAAGGTAGGAACATTTACTTAACATATAGCTTACGTGGATCCACTAGCTAGTGTCTATCAAAGACCATCATCCTATGGTGTCACATAATTTATGGGGCATGGGTAATCGCCACTTGTCCACTCGGTGCTAAGCATAATTCCCACAGATTAGACATAGTTCAATTATCATAAGTAGACATGGGTAGTCGCTTCTTGTCTATATTAGGGAACATGGGTGATCGCCTCTTGTCCCTTCATTAGAATAGCTCCTTAATCATTGATTCAATTTTAGTTGAGCAACCCTTTCAACAAGTTATGAATCATTACATGTGAGAAAACCTTTCACATTCATAGGTTGAGTAATATGTGAGAATTCCTTTCACAACTCAACAACAACATCAACATATCATAAACTTTGGTACTTCAATCTCAAAGCACCTTTAATTCATCATTAGCTTCATAAGAGACATGCATGATTTCATAAACTTCATCTTTACATAATTCATCATGCTCATAATTTACAAATCATAGAGTTCATATAGGTTCATGAGAATTCCTCTTAAATCATGCATTTCAATGCAAACTCAGGCTTAGAAAACCATAAACAAGGCAATTTGTCCATAATTTAAGGAACCCACATAATAGAGGAAAATCATTGTTTTTGATTGGACATGCTTACTTCCATAAAACCATCCTTAGTTCATTCATAATCTTATCATGAAGACCTTAACTTAGAAATCATAATTCATGCATAGGTTCATAGAGATTTCATATAATTCATCACTTCATAATTCAACCCACCAACAAAGCATAACTTCGAAATTGGGGGAAAATTACATGGGTTCATGGGATTCATCTAAATTCATGAAATTCAATTCATGTCATATTTCATGCTTCTTAGTTCATAAATCAATCAATTAAATCATCATTTCAAGGAACCCATGACATGGAAGAAGACCCCTAATTCAATAGAGAAGTTCTAACTTGAAAATTGAAGAATTTAGGGATTCCATGGAGAAAGGGCTCCATGGATGAATACTATCATACCTTGGGGTCTTAATTCCTTAAGCAATTGATGAATAAAAGCTTGATTCCTTGAACCCTAGCTTGCCCTCTTCGTTTTCTTCTAACTTCTTGAGAGAGAAATATTTGAGAGAGAAGAGTTTGGGGAAATCTTGTAAAGTGATTGGAAAGGGTAGTTTTTAGGATTAAAATGACTTATATAGTGTTAGGAGTTGAGGGGAACCGACCTTGATTAGTAATATGCCATTAGGTGAAGAGACTAAACGACCCCTTTAAAATATAAATGCCAGGCCCCATCGACGGTCTGACCTACCGTCCGTAGGTCTATCAACGGACTGTCCTGGTTAACCGTTGTTGGGTTAAGAGATTGCCTAATTTGGACCCTGCAATGACGGGTCCCATGTACGGCTCGTGAGTCAATCGACGGACCGTACATGGAAACCGTACGTCTGAACTTATGGCTTAAGAGTTTTACTAAGTCTGGAGGAGACCTACGAGACCTATCTACGATTCTTACACTGGACGACGGGCCGTCCTGGCAGGCTGTCGTTGGGGTTCTGAAACTTGTCATTTTGAAAACTTGGGCTTGCCACCTACGGTTCCCACCTACGGGTCGTAAGTCAACCTATGATCCGTAGGTGGCTTCCGTCGTTACTGGCACCAACCCATAAAATTTAAAAACTTTCACCCATTCAAATATGGGGTATTACATTTTCTCTCCCTTGGGAACAATTGTCCTCGAATGAGAATCAAGACATCATAAGGATTGTAAGAAACAAGAACTAACAACCCAACCTAGAATGCAATCACATGAATGCACATATCCGAGGAGGAAAACAACAAATCCAAGCTAAAGCATGTTCAACACTTCATTTCATGAAGACTTTATGCAACTCATACTCAATGCGCATAATCATAGATAAATCTATTAGGCTATCTCATTTTCACAACTTAGACTCTTCATAAACATGCATAATCAAGGAATCATAGAAATAACTAAGACACATGAAACCAAAGAATGAACCATGAGGAACTAGGTACCTCAAGCTAGAGTAGGATCGGAGGGAAATAGACGAGGATATCGGGACATCATATCGGCCTCGGCCTCCCAAGTAGCACCCTCAACTAATTGATTCCTCCAAATAACTTTCACGGAAGCAACTTCTTTATTTCTTAACTTTCGGACTTGCCGGTCTAAAATCTCAACCGGAACTTCTTCATAAGAAAGACTATCCTTTATGCCAAGGTTCTCCAATGGCACTATAGACGTCGGATCAACAACACATTTCTTCAACAATGAGACATGGAAAATCGGATGCACCGATGCAAAATCATTAGGCAAATCAAGTTCATAAGCAACCTTACCAACACACCTCAAAATTTGGTATGTGCCTACATAACGGGGACTAAGCTTCCCTTTCTTCCCGAATCTCATTACACCCTTCACGGGTGAAATTTTCAAGTAAACCCAATCATCAACATCAAATTCTAAATCTCTCCTTCTAACATCAACATAGGACTTTTGTCGACTTTGAGCCGTTTTCAACCTTTCTCTAATAAGTCAAACTTTCTCCACAGCCTCATGTACTAACTCGGGACCTATCAAAGCAACTTCCCCAACTTCAAACCAACCTATAGGAGATCTACACCTCCTTCCATAGAGAGCCTCAAACAGAGCCATGCCAATACTAGAGTGGTAGCTATTATTATAAGCAAACTCAATCAAAGGCACATGATCATCCCAATTACCCTTGAAATCAATTACACAAGCTCTCAACATATCTTCCAAAGTTTGGATAGTATGCTCCGCTTGCCCATCGGTTTGAGGATGAAAGGCCTTACTAGGCTTAACACGAGTACCAAGACCCTTTTGGAAAGGCTTCCAAAATTGAGAGGTAAATTGTGCACCACGATCAAATATAATGGATAAAGGCACTCCATGAAACCTAACCATTTCTTTCAAGTACAGCTTAGCATAATCCTCCACCGAATAAGAAACTTTGACGGGAATGAAATGGGGTGATTTCGTCATACGATCTACAATAACTCAAATCGAATCGTATTGTCGCCGGGTATGTGGTAAACTAACAATAAAGTCCATATTCAAATCTTCCCACTTCCAAGTCGGAATACTAATATCTTGGGACAAACCTCCCATCTTTTGATGCTCAACCTTCACTTGTTGACAATTAGGAAATTTAGCCACAAATTCCGTAATATCCTACTTCATCCCATTCCACCAATAGACCTCCCGCAAATCACGGTATATCTTGGTAGCTCCAGGGTGAATGGAATATCGAGAAATATGGGCTTTCGATAAAAATTTTCCTCTTAGGTCACCTACATCGGGAACACATAAACGACCTTGATATTGAAGCACACAATCTCCCCCTTGGGAGAAAGCCTCAACGGACTTTTTGAGCACCGCTTCCTTCAACTCAACCAAATTGGGATCAAGATCTTGTTTAGCCTTCACATCATGCACAAATGACGATTCGGAACCATTGTGAACCATAACAACACCTTTAGTGGAATCAACCAACCGAACACCCAATCAGGCCAATCTATGAACATCACGAACCAACTCTTTCTTGCCATCCTTAAGATGAGCAACACAACCCATAGATAACCGACTAAGAGCATCAGCCACCACATTAGCCTTGCCGGGTGATAGAGGACACTCATGTCATAGTCCTATAACAACTCAAGCCACCTTCTTTGGCGAAGATTTAGATCCTTTTGCTTGAAAACATATCACAAACTCTTATGGTCAGTAAAGACATCAACATGCACACCGTACAAATAATGCCTCCAAATCTTTAAAGGAAACACAACTGCCTCTAATTCTAAATCATGAGTAGGATAGTTCTTATTATGAACCTTGAGTTGCCTTGAAGCGTAAGCAATACCTTTCCCATTTTGCATAAGAACACATCCTAACCCAATTCTCGAGGCATCACAATAAACCACCAAACCATCGGACCCTTCCGACAAAGTCAATATTGGAGCCGAGGTAAGTGTATCTTTCAACTCTTGAAAACTCTTCTCACATGCTTCGGACCAAGTGATCTTAGCCTTCTTTTGAGTCAAAGCAGTCAATAGGGAAGCAATCGAAGAAAACCCTTCAACAAACCTGCTATAATAACCGGCCAAACCCAAGAAACTACGAATATCCGAAGGTGATAGAAGTCTAGGCCAATTCTTAACCACATCCATCTTCTTAGGATCTACCTCAATACCCTTACCGGAGACAATGTGACCAAGAAAGGCCACAAACCTTAGCCAAAACTCACATTTACTAAACTTCGCAAAGAGTTGTTTGTCCTTGAGGATTTGCAACACAGTCCTCAAATGATCGGCATGCTCACCTTCACTCCTTGAGTAAATCAAAATATCGTCTATGAACACGATCACAAACATGTCAAGGTATTTTCTAAACACCCTATTCATCAAATCCATAAATGCGGCCGGAGCATTTATCAACCCAAATGACATCACTAGGAATTCATAATGGCCATATCTAGTTCGAAAAGCCGTTTTCAGAATATCATCTTCTTTCACCCTCAATTGGTGATAATCCGAACGAAGGTCGATCTTAGAGAAGTAACTAGCCCTTTGAAGTTGATCAAACAAGTCATCTATTCTTGGAAGAGGATACTTATTCTTAATAGTAACCTTGTTCAATTGGCGGTAGTCAATGCACGTACGAAGTGAACCGTCTTTCTTCCTTACAAACAAGACTGGAGCACCCCCATGGAGAAATACTTGGTCGAATAAAGCCCTTATCCAACAAGTCTTTCAATTGCTCTTTTAGTTCCTTAAGTTCCGCCGGAGCCATTCTATATGGAGGAATAGAGATAGGCTGCGTATTTAGGAGATGATCAATACCGAAGTTTATTTCCCTTTCGGGAGGGATATCGGGTAAATCATCGGGAAACACTTCAAAAAACTCATTAACAATGGGGACCGACTCAAGAGTAGGAGTTTCAAAATCCACATCCCTCACCCTAAAAAGATGGTATGTGCAACCTTTAGAAATCATCTTTCAAGCATTAATATATGACACAAGTTGACCTTTAGTCATAGAATTTCCCCCCTTCCAATATAGGATAGGCTCATTTGGGAATTGAAATTTGACCATTCAGGTCCTACAATCAATAGAAGCATAACCAGAATCCAATCAATCCATCCCAATAATGACATAAAAATCTAACATATCTAGCTCTACAAGATCAAGATGAGTGACTCTATGAGATAAAGAAACGGGACAATTTCTATAGACTCTCTCAGCCACAATGGATTCACCAATCAGAGTAGAGACATGAAAAGGATCTAACAACACATCCGGAACAACATCAAACCTCATAGCCACATAAGGCGTCACAAAAGACAAAGTAGCACCGGGATCAAGCAAAGCATAAACATCAAAGTGAAAGACTTTCAACATACCGGTAACCACATTGGGAGAACCCTCTTGCTCCTGACGAGCTTGAAGTGCATAGAATCGATTTTGCTTCTGATTTCCACTAGAACTCGATGGATTTTGAGGTTGAGTTCGTCGACGATTATCCCTTTCATTTTTAGCCACTAAGGGACAGTCCCTTATCTTGTGATCCATATTGCCACAACCAAATCATGCATTAGAACCGGCTAGACATTTACCCTCATGCTTCTTCCCACACTTAGCACAAGTAGTCGATGAAAAACCACCACCATTTCCTCCTTGAGGCCTAGAGTTGGACACCCTATCCTTTTTGGGCTTAGGAGGAACATTGGAAGAACCTTGACCGGAGAACCTTTGTCGAAATTTAGCATGCCGATGTAAATAAAAGCATAACAAGAATGCAACCAATCCATCCGAAGAATGACATCAAAATCTAACATATCTAGCTCTACAAGATCAACATGAGTGACTCTATAGGATAAAGAAACGGGACAATTTCTATAAACTCTCTCAGCCACAATGGATTCACCAATCGGAGTAGAGACATGAAAATGATCTAACAACACATCCGGAACAACATCAAACCTCATAGCCACATAAGGCGTCACAAAAGACAAAGTAGCATCGGGATCAAGCAAAGCATAAACATCAAAGTGAAAGACTTTCAACATACCGGTAACCACATCGGGAGAACCCTCTTGCTCCTGACGAGCTTGAAGTGCATAGAATCGATTTTGCTTTTGATTTCCACTAGAACTCGATGGATTTTGAGGTTGAGTTCGTCGACGATTATCCCCTTTATTTTTAGCCACTAAGGGACAATCCCTTATCTTGTAATCCATATTGCCACAACTAAAGCATGTATTATAACCGGCTAGACATTTAACCTCATGCCTCTTCCCACACTTAACACAAGTAGTCGATGAAAAATCACCACCATTTCCTCCTTGAGGCTTATGGTTGGACACCCTATCCTTTTTGGGTTGAGGAGGAACATTGGAGGAACCTTGACCGGAGAACCTTTGTCGAAATTTAGCACGCCGATGTCAATAGAAGCATAACAAGAATGCAACCAATTCATCCGAAGAATGACATCAAAATCTAACATATCTAGCTTTACAAGATCAACATGAGTGACTCTATAGGATAAAGAAACGGGAAAATTTCTATAGACTCTCTCAGCCACAATGGATTCACCAATCGGAGTAGAGACATGAAAATGATCTAACAACACATCAGGAACAACATCAAACCTCATAGCCACATAAGGCGTCACAAAAGAAAAAGTAGCATCGGGATCAAGCAAAGCATAAACATCAAAGTGAAAGACTTTCAACATACCGGTAACCACATCTGGAGAACCCTCTTGCTCCTGACGAGCTTGAAGTGCATAGAATCGATTTTGCTTCTGATTTCCACTAGAACTCGATGGATTTTGAGGTTGAGTTCGTCGACGATTATCCCCTTTATTTTTAGCCACTAAGGGACAATCCCTTATCTTGTGATCCATATTGCCACAACCAAATCATGCATTAGAACCAGCTAGACATTTACCCTCATGCTTCTTCCCACACTTAGCACAAGTAGTCGATGAAAAACCACCACCATTTCCTCCTTGAGACTTAGGGTTGGACACCCTATCCTTTTTGTGCTGAGGAGGAACATTGGAGGAACCTTGACCGGAGAACCTTTGTCGAAATTTAGCACGCCGATGTCAATAGAAGCATAACAAGAATGTAACCAATCCATCCGAAGAATGACATCAAAATCTAACATATCTAGCTCTACAAGATCAACATGAGTCTCTATAGGATAAAGAAACGGGACAATTTTTATAGACTCTCTCAGCCATAGTAGATTCACCAATCGGAGTAGAGACATGAAAATGATCTAACAACACATTCGGAACAACATCAAACCGCATAGCCACATAAGGCGTCACAAAAGACAAAGTAGCATCGGGATCAAGCAAAGCATAAACATCAAAGTGAAATACTTTCAACATACCGGTAACCACATCGGGAGAACCCTCTTGCTCCTGACGAGCTTGAAGTGCATTGAATCGATTTTGCTTCTGATTTCCACTAGAACTCGATGGATTTTGAGGTTGAGTTCATCGATGATTATCCCCTTCATTTTTAGCCACTACGGGACAATCCCTTATCTTGTGATCCATCTTGCCACAACCAAAGCATGCATTAGAACCGGCTAGACATTTACCCTTATGCTTCTTCCCACACTTAGCACAAGTAGTCGATGAAAAGCCACCACCATTTCCTCCTTGAGGCTTAGGGTTGGACACCCTATCCTTGTTGGGCTTATGAGGAGCATTGGAGGAACCTTGACCGGAGAACCTTTGTCAAAATCTAGCACGCCCATGTCCTTCGGACCTTGAATGTGAGAAATTACCATCACCGGTCTTAGCCCTCTTTGTCTCTCTAAACCTTTCCTTATGATTTTCCTCTTCTATTTGTTGAGCATGAACCATAACACGAGAAATATCCATATCATGGATAAGCATAGCGGTACGACATTCCTTGACCACCATTTCAGACACTCCCGAAACAAACTTTCTCATTCTTGCCCTAGGATCGACAACCATAGAAGGAGCATATCGAGACAATTGTGTGAACTTCAAAGCATACTCTTTCACACTCATGTTTCCTTGATGAAGGTTGATAAACTCAAGCACCCTTGCCTCCCTCATCTCAAGGGGAAAGAACCTATCAAGAAAAGCAGCCCTGAATTTTTCCCAATCAAGAGGACCCGCATCATCTGCCCTGTCACTCTTCTATTGGTTGAACAAAACTTGAGCAACACCCTTAAGTTGATAAGCGGCCAACTCTGCCTTTTCCTCCGGCGTCACACCCATGATCATTAGCACCTTCTACATTTCATCAATGAACTCTTGAGGATCTTCCTCCACCTTAGAACCATGAAATTTCGGAGGGTTCATTTTGGTGAGATCCCTCACCCTTGATGCCATCGTACCCATATTTGGGTTCACGGGAGCCACAACCTCTCTATTGGCTTGAGCCGTCATGGCTTGAGCCAACATTTGAAAGGCAGCCCTAAACTCCGCATTAGACACTTGTTCGGCCAAAGGGTCGGCCGAAACTTGAGAAGCTTGAGGAGAGGCTTGTTGTTCCATATTCTCTCCCGCATTCCTTCTAGCATAAGCTCTTTGGGTAGCCATATCCTAAAATTAATAGGATAGGGATTAGGAGAGAGACGTATAGAGTTAAACTCTATGGTACGACTTAAGAGGAATGAAAGAAGTGAAGTTTCCTAAACGTCTCATAGCCTCTTATTCATAAATGTGGTGCACTTCACACTCATGAACAAGACTCTACTCGACGCGGCTTATGAGACATCCTAAAATCTTTCTAAAACCTTGTGCCTGAATACCAAGTTTGTCACGACCCAAGGTACCCCCTAGACGTGACATGGAGTACAAGACCCCAAAAGGCCTCATACAAGCCACTTAGCATACATACATACAAGATCATAGAGAATTAAAAGTTCAAAAGATAATGTCTTATCAAAGCTTTTAAGCAAAATAGAAAAAGTCTACATCTCATGTCTCATAGCCAATCTAACATAAGAAAGAGTAATAAATCTTGGGACGTAACCCAATAAAATGCCAAACTGAAAGAACATAACAGAAATAACAACTAGGCTATGTCTTCGAATAGATGAGGACTCACCAAGTCTTCAACAATCTTCTACTAAGTTCTAGCCACGAATAGATGGAGAATCGCCGGCCCCTACATTAACAAGTCAATGTAGGCAAGAGTATGCGTTAGTACAATCAAGTACAAAGTATGATAGCAATGCACAAAATCCTTAAAAACATGCTAAAGCGGGTCATTTTCATGACATGCAATGACCAAGCTAAAACATGATAAAAGTTAAGAAGCATGAAACATAAGCCATGGTCAAAGCAACCTAAACATCTTTACTTTACTCAAGAAACATCATAAAAACAATTTAGTTCATAACTGTGGGGAATAGCCTTAACCGACTTATAAAACCATGTGAGCTAACAACATAGAATCTGGTGTCTAACCTCACACCGATAGGGCCATCCTACTTGCCAAGGTAGGAAGCTTTACTTAACATATAACTTAGGTGGATCCACTAGCTAGTGTCTATCAAAGACCATCATCCTATGGTGGCACATAGTTTATGGGACATGGGTAATCGTCACTTATCCACTCGGTGCTAAGCATAATTCCACACACATTAGACATAGTTCAATTATCATAAGTAGACATGGGTAGTCGTCTCTTGTCTAAATTAGGGAACATGGGTGATCGCCTCTTGTCGCTTCATTAGAATAGCTCCTTAATCATTGATTCAATTTTAGAGCAACCCTTTCAACAAGTTATAAATCATTACATGTGAGAAAAACTTTCACATTCATAGGTTGAGTAATATATAAGAATTCCTTACACAACTCAACAACAACATCAACATATCATAAACTTTGGTACTTCAATCTCAAATCACCCTTAATTCATCATTAGCTTCATAAGAGACATGCATGATTTCATAAACTTCATCTTTACATAAATCATCATGCTCATAATTTACAAATCATAGAGTTCATATGGGTTCATGAGAATTCCTCTTAAATCATGCAATTTATTGCAAACTCAGGCTTAGAAAACCATAAACAAGGCAATTTGTCCATAATTTAAGGAACCCACATAATAGAGGAAAATCATAGTTTTTGATTGAACATGCCTACTTCCATAAAACCATCCTTACTTCCTTCATAATATTATCATGAATACCTTAACTTAGAAATCATAATTCATGCATAGGTTCATAGAGATTTTATATAATTCATCACTTCATAATTCAACCCACCAACAAAGCATAACTTTGAAATTGGGGGAAATTGGCATGGGTTCATGGGATTCATCTAAATTCATGAAATTCAACTCATTTCATATTTCATGCTTCTTAGATTATAAATCAATCAATTAAATCATCATTTCAAGGAACCCATGACATGGAAGAAGACCCCTAATTCAATAGAGAAGTTCTAACTTGAAAATTGAAGAATTTAGGGATTCCATGGAGAAAAGGGCTCCATGGATGAATACTATCATACCTTGGGGTCTTAATTTCTTAAGCAATTGATGAATAAAAGCTTGATTCCTTGAACCCTAGCTTGCCCTCTTCTTTTTCTTCTAACTTCTTGAGAGAGAAATATTTTAGAGAGGAGAATTTGGGGAATTCTTGTAAAGTTATTGGAAAGGGTAGTTTTTAGGATTAAAAGGGCTTATATAGTGTTAGGAGTTGAGGGGAATCGACCTTGATTAGTAAATAGGCCATTAGGTGAAGAGACTAAACGACCCCTTTAAAATATAATTGGCAGGCCCCATCTACAGTCTGACCTACGGTCCGTAGATCCATCGACGGACCGTCCTGGTCAACCGTCGTTGGGTTCAGAGACTGCTTAATTTGGACCCTGCAACGATGTGTCCCATGTACGGCTTGTGATTCAATCGACGAACCGTACATGGCAACCGTAGGTCTGAACTTATGGCTTAAGAATTTTACTAAGTCTGGAGGAGACCTACGAGACCCATCTATGATTCTTACACTGGATGACGGGCCATCTTGGCAAGCCATCGATGTGGTTCTAAAACTTGTCATTTTGAAAACTTGGTGTTGCCACCTACGGTTCTCACCTAGGGGCCGTAAGTCAACCTACGATCCGTAGGTGGCTTCCGTCGTTACTCGTACCAACCAAAAAAATCAAAAACATTTCACCCATTCGAATCCGGGGTATTATAGCTCCTTCTATGTTCAACAAAAATAGGGTGTTTAACCCTAAACCTCATGAAGGAAATGGTAGTGGATCTTCATTGTCTACTTGTGCTAAGTGTGGAAGGAAGCATTACGGTAAATGCTTAGCCGGTATGGATGGTTGCTATTGTTGTGGTAAGAGTGGCCATAAGATAAGAGATTGCCCAACACTTTTGGCTAAGGGAAGAAAAGGTAAGCAAGCTCCGCCTTGTGGTTTGGGTTCAAGTGCTCCAATGAAAAATTGATTTTATACACTTCAGACTCGTCATGAGCAAGAGGGTTCTCCCGATGTGGTTATCGGTATGTTGAAAGTCTTTCATTTTGATGTTTATGCTTTGATTGACCCTGGTGCTACTTTATCTTTTGTGACGCCATATGTGGCCATGAGTTTGATGTTGTTCCGGATGTGTTGTTATATCCTTTTTTCGTCTCTACTCATATTGGTGAATCTATGGTGGTTAAGAGAGTCTATAGAGATCGCCCCATATGCGTACCCCACAGAGTCACTCATGTTGATCTTGTAGAGCTTGATATGTTAGATTTTGATGTTATTCTTATGATGGATTGGATGCACTCTTGTGATGCTTCCATTGATTGTAGAACCCGAGTGATCAAGTTTCAGTTTCTAAATGAGCCTATCTTAGAGTGGAAATGGGGAAATTCTATGCTTAAGGGTCAGTTTGTTTCTTGTCTTAAAGCTAGAAAGATGATCTCTAAGGGTTGCATATAACATGTAGTCAGGGTGAGGGATATGGATTCTGAAACCCCTACCTTTGAATCGGTCCCCGTTGTTAATGAGTTTCCGGAAGTGTTTCCCGACGATTTACTCGGTGTTCCTCCCGAAAGGGAAATAGACTTAAGTATTGACCTTCTCCTAGATATGCAATCTATCTCTATTCCTCCTTAACGAATGGCTCCGGCAGAACTTATGGAATTAAGGAGCAATTAAAGGACTTACTGGATAAGAGCTTCATCTGACCGAGTATCTCTCCATGGGGTGCTCCTGTTTTGTTTGCTCGAAAAAAAGATGGTTCGTTTCGCATGTGCATTGATTATCGACACTTGAATAAGGTTACTATTAAGAATAAGTATACTTTTCCAAGGATAGATGATTTGTTTGACCAACTTCAAGGAGCGAGTTACTTTTGTAAGATTGACCTTCGGTCGGGCTATCACCAATTAAGGGTGAAGGAAGATGACATTCTGAAGATAACTTTTCAGACTGGATATGGTCATTATGAATTCTTAGTAATGTCATTTGGTTTGACAAATGCTCTGGCTGCATTTATGAATTTGATGAATAGGGAATTTACACAATACCTAGATATGTTTGTAATTGTGTTCATCGACGATATTTTGATTTACTCAAGGAGTGAAGATGATCATACCAATCATGTAAGGATTGTGTTGCAAGTTCTCACGGACTAACAACTCTTTGCGAAGTTTCATAAATGCGAGTTTTGGTTGAGGTTCGTGGCTTTTCTTGGTCACATCGTTTTTGGTAAGGGTATTGAGATAGATCCTAAGAAGACATATTTTGTTAAGAGTTGGCCTAGACCTCTATCCCCTTCAGATATTCAAAGTTTCTTGGGTTTGGCTGGTTACTATAGGAGGTTTGTTGAGGGGTTCTCTTCGATTGCCTCTCCATTGATGGTATTGACCCAAAAGAAAGTGAAGTTTGTATGGTCTGAAGTATGTGAGAAGAGCTTCCAAGAATTGAAAGATAGGCTTAGCTCCCCCCCCCCCCGATATTGACTCTACCGGAAGGATCCGATGGATTTGTGGTTTATTGCAATCCCTCAAGAATTGGTTGGGATGTGTTCTTATGCAAAATGGGAAGGTTATTGCTTATTCTTCAAGGCAACTTAAGTTTCATGAAAAGAACTATCCTACCCATGACCTAGAACTAGCGGTGGTTGTGTTTTCTTTAAAGATTTGGAGGCATTACTTATATGGTATTCATGTGAATGTCTTTACCAACCACAAGAGTTTGCAATATGTGTTCAAGCAAAAGGATCTGAATCTTAGCCAAAGGAGGTGGCTTGAGTTGCTAAAGGACCATGGCATGAGTTTCCTCTATCACCCTTGCTAGGCTAATGTGGTGGCGGACGCCCTCAGTCGGTTATCCATGGGTAGTATTTCTCATATTGAGGATGGTAAGAAAGAATTGGTTTGAGATGATCATAGATTGGCCCGATTGAGCATTCAGTTGATTGATTCCAATGAAGGAGGTGTTGTTGTTCATAATGGTTCAAAATTGTGTTTTGTATCAGATGTGAAAGTAAAGCAAGGTCTTGATCCGATCTTGATGGAATTGAAGGAAGAAGTGCTTAGAAAGTACGTTGAGGCTTTCTCACAAGGGGAGATGGTGTAAGTAGATATCAAGGTCGTTTGTATGTTCCGAATGTTGATAACTTGAGGGAGTAGATTTTGTCGGAAGCCTATAGTTCCCGATATTCCATTCACCTGGGAGCCACCAAGATGTACCGTGACTTGCGGGAGGTCTATTGGTGGAATGGGATGAAGAAGGACATTGTGGAATTTGTGGCTAAGTGCCGTAATTGTCAACAAGTGAAAGTTGAGCACCAAAAGGTGGAAGGTTTGTCCTAAGATATTAGTATTCCTACTTGGAAGTGGGGAGATTTGAACATGGACTTCATTTTTGGTTTATCACGCACCCAGCGACAACATGACTCTATATGTGTTATTGTGAACCGTATGATGAAATCAACTCATTTCATTCCCGTCAAGGTTTCTTATTTGGCGGAAGACTATGCTAAGTTGTACCTAAGGAAGATGGTTAGGTTGCTTGGAGAGCCCCTATCAATCATATCTGATCGTGGCACACAATTCACTTCTCAAATTTGGAAATCTTTCCAAAAGGGCCTTGGTACTCGTATTAAGCGTAGTACGACCTTTCATTCTCAAATAGATGGGCAAGCGGAGCATACTATCCAAACTTCAGAAGATATGTTGAAAGCTTGTGTGATTGATTTCAAGGATAATTGGGATGATCATTTGCCTTTGATTAAGTTTGCTTTTAATAATAGCTATCATTTGAGTATTGATATGGCTCCATTTGAGGCTCTTTATATGGTAGGAGGTGTAGATCTCCTATAGATTGGTTTGAAGTTGGCGAAGTTGCTTTGATAGGTCCTGAATTGGTTCATGAGGCTATGGAGAAAGTTTGGCTTATTAGAGAAAGGTTGAAAATGGTTCAAAGTCGACAAAAATTATATGCCGATGTTAGAGGAAGAGATCTAGAATTTGTCGTTGATGATTGGGCCTACTTTAAAGTCTCACCCATGAAGGGTGTGAAGAGGTTTGGAAAGAAAGGGAAGCTTAGTCCCCGTTATGTGGGCCTATATAAGATTTTGAGGTGAATTGGCACGGTTGCTTATGAACTTGACTTGCATAATGATTTATGATCGATTCATCCGATTTTCCATGTCTCCTTATTGAAGAAGTGTGTTGGCGATCTGACATCTATAATGCCATTAGAGAGTCTTGGTGTGTAGGAGAGTCTTTCTTATGAAGAGGTTTCGATTGAGATTTTAGACCGGCAAGTTAGGAAGTTGTGAAATAAAGAAGTTGCTTCCGTTATGGTCTTTTGGAGGAATCAGTTAGTTGAGGGTGCTACTTGGGAGGCCTAGGCCGATATGATGTCCCGTTATCCTCATCTCTTTCCCTCCCCTCCTACTCTAGCTTGAGGTATTTCGTTCCTCATGGTTCACTCTTTTTATCTCATGTGTCTTAGATATTCCCATGATTCCTCATTTATGCATGTTCATGAAAAAGCTTGAATTTGAGAAAATGAGTTAACTTGATTGATTTCTTCATGTTTATGTGCATTTGAGTATATCTTGCATATAGACCTTATGACATGATGTTTAGGACATGCTTTAGCTTGGAGTTGATGTTTCCTCCGCAGATATGTGCATTTATGTGATTGCATTCATGTTGGGCTGTTAGGTTTAGTTCCTATCCTCCTTATGATGTCTTGATTCTCATTCGAGGATGACTGTTCCCAAGGGGGAGATATTGTAACACCTCGTATTCTAAAGGAAGAAAATTTCTTGTTTCCAGGTCTAGTGCCAGTACTAACGGAAGCCACCTATGGACCGTAGGTTGACTTACGAGTCGTAGGTGGGAAACGTAGATGGCAAGGTAAATATTTTGAAAATGTCAAGTTTCAGGATCCCATCGATGGTTCGCCAAGATGGGCGGTCATATCATTACGAGTCGTAAGTAGGTTTCGTAGATCCTTCAAGACTTAGTGAAATTTTGAGGGTTAAAGGGGTGGACTGACGGTTGCCATGTACGGTCCATCAATGGACCTACTAACCGTACATGGGGTCTCGTCGTTTGAAGTCCAAAATAATAGTTTCTGAATCTTTCTGTGGTTGGACGTGACGGTCTGAAGTTGGACCTACAGATCGTAGGTCACAATCGTAGTTCGGGATCCGGCAGCTATTTTTAAAGGCTTTTTGGTCTTTTCCCTAATTGACCTATTCCTAATCTAGGCCGGTTAAGCTCTAATACTAAGCCCTATATAAGCCCTTTAAGCCTAATTCTACCCCTCTTTAATCACTTCCAAACTCCCTCCAAAATCTTTCCCCAAATATTTCTCTCTCTAGAAGATTGAATAAGAAGAAGAAAGTCCTAGGGTTTTCATTCAAGTCTCCTAAGTTCACCATTGATTTCAAGCTTTTGGCAACAATGTATGATAGTTTTCACCTATGGAGCCCTTTCCTCCATATGGTTCCCATATTCTCCAATTTGAAAAGTTAGATTCTTCAATTGAATTTAGGGTTCTTCTTCTATCTCATGGGTTCTTTCCAATTATGATCTATTTGATTGAATTATGTTTATTTATGCATGAATTTAGTTAATTCAATGATTTTAAGAAGGAATTTGGTGAGCCCATGTTGAATTATGATTTCTAAGCTATGATTCTATGATGAAGTTTTATGAATGATCAAAGAATGAATTTTATGAAGTTATACATGTTCAATTTATAAAATTATGATGATTTAAGATTTTCTTTGAGATTGAAGCATAAATGTTGTTGTTATTGGGTTGTGAAAGGTTTTTTCGCATACTACTCAAAAACATGATTTGTGAAAGGACTTTTCTCACACGAAGGATTCATAAGGGTTGAAAGGTTTTCTCAACTAAACTTTGAATCAAGACTAAGGATCTATTCTAATTGACGTAAGCTTGGACTAGTCCATGGAAGATGAAACATCAATACTAATGAACTTTAGTTGGGATTGGTAACTCTAGTTGTACCTTTCCACATATAATATGATGACTAAGAATTATGATTATTCCATGAGATTTATGATTAGCACCGAGAGGATATTGAGATGGAAGCTCTCCCGTAGCTTGAGGCTGGGTTTCTAGTAACAATCTCCTTATCCCATACCTATGTGCCCCCATAGGATGATCGTCTTATATAGACATTAGCTAGTGGATCCACGTAAGCTAGAAGTTCATGGTCTTACCTTTGCAAGTAGGACACCCCTTTTACGTGTGGGGAAGACTCCAGATTCCATGTTATAGCTCACATGGTCTCTATGTCGGTTAAGGCTACTTCCCACAATAATGATGTACTAAGGTTACTTCAAGAAGTGTCTCACAAGTGTTCAAAGATGAGTTTTACTTGCATTGACTATGATTACGATGATGTTTTCTAACCTCTTATTTTATGGTTTTAACTTGGTCTTTGCATGACATGAAATGTCCCTTTTAGCATGATTTTATAACTCTATGCATTGCTATCATACTTTGTACATTTTTGTACTAACGCATACTCTTGCCTACATTATTTCACTAATGTAGGGCGTGACGACTCCTCTCCGTCCACCCGTGGCTAGAGATTACCTTAGTAGACCTTGAAGATTGGTAAGTCCTTATGTTCCGAGGTCCAAATTTTATTGCTTATTGTCTTTAATTCCTTTCAGTATTGTATGTGATGTACGGGTTACGTCTCAATCACTCTTGATGTAGTAGATATCTTTGAGACTATGTTAGACTTTCGCTACATTTGATAAACTCTTATGATTTGAAATTTTTCTTTTATCTCTTGATTTTCTATTATCTTGTATGATGTATGCTAAGTGGATTGTATAGGGCCTCTCGGGGTCTTATACGCCATGCCACACCTAGGGTCTACTTTATGTCATGACACATTGCTTGAGTAGATAGACTATTCCTAGCTTATATCATTAAATTAAAAATTCGTTGGATTATCCTATTCTAGGCTCAAACCCATAGAGTAATTTCATCAAGTCTTCACTATTGAGTCTTACACAACTTGATTTTGGTTTATCAAGCCAAAACGGTGCTAGAGAGCTCAATCAATGCTTACAACCACTTATTTTAGATTAAAACTTCAAGACAACAATAGATTCATGCCAGGTAATCAATTTTAGAATGAATTAACCCACACCCACAGGGTTTTAGGCCCACATCTTGTGCACACACACATTAGCTAAAGATTTAGCTACTCATAAAAGAAGAAATACAGACAACACTCAAGTAGGAAATTTCCATTTCAAACTAATTTGATTAACAAAATTTGAAATCCAAGCTCAGAGTATTGTAAATTTGAGGTTTCTTCCTCTACAAGTAAGAAAGGTTCTTAGTTAATTTCTCAATACTACTAAGTGTAAAAATCCAAAAAAGTTAGTCTCATTTCTTATCCTCAATTAGGAAGAAGATAAAGGTAAATAATCACATAAATTCCTATTCTATTCCTAGAATCTTCTAAAGGAAACCCTTTATTCCCCAAGTACAATTTTATCCCTTCAGCTTCAGCTTCCGCTCCTTCACTTGCGCTTGACTGGCGAAACGACGACCCATAATTGTGCAGCTTCAATCGCATTGTTGCTTCAGCCTTCAGTTCTCTCAGAAATACCTACACTGGGATCAGTAGAACGCCGAAAAGGAATTATATCACACCAATGTGTCATCGGTTCTTTAGAAGTTTTGCTCCTGTCAAGCTGACGTTTAGCCGAGAAGACACCATCTGGCACCTGCGGGTTGTCGATTCCCTCGCCGGTGCTCTTCAGTGATTTTAGGCTTCAAATTCATCAAACTTGACTTTTCCAAGGAATGTTGTATACAAGAGAACTAGGGTCTAAAATTCCCTCAATTAGCACCAATACGTAGAAATAATTTATAAATTTGAGTTCAATGAGTTGGTAAAAATACCAACTCATCACCAAGCATTTGGATGACATTATAGAACTCAACATTAGC
This sequence comes from Solanum appendiculatum, assembly GCA_018342035.1. Classification (NCBI taxonomy): domain Eukaryota; kingdom Viridiplantae; phylum Streptophyta; class Magnoliopsida; order Solanales; family Solanaceae; genus Solanum; species Solanum appendiculatum. The sequence continues at coordinate 592,079 of JAGDQO010000397.1, read as the reverse complement.
AACATTAGCAAGAGGTGATTGAATAACAGGTGCACTAAGACCTCTTAGCCCGGCTGGCACTTGTGGCCCCTGATGATTCTTATTTTTCTTAGTGGGACGTGTTTCATTTCTAGTCTGCATTATATGAACAACGACTCTTATTGGAGGAATGATCTGAAATATGTATATACACAAATCAGAAAGGGAAAATAGAGTTGAACTCTATTGCTATACTGAGAGAACATAAGAAAGATAACATTTCCTAAACCTCCCTATAGCCTCCCCTTATAAGTGTGACACACATCATACTCATAAAAAAGTTTCTACTGTATTCGAATTTCAAGATATCCTAGGATACTTGAACCTAATGGTCTATGTCACGACCTAAAGTACCCCTAGACGTGACATGGTTTACAAGAATCCAAAAGGCCCCATACAAGCCACTTAGCATACGTTATACAAGATAATAGTAGTTAAGAGTTCAAAACACAATTTATATCATTTAGAGTTGAAAAAAGTAGCGGAAGTCTAACATAGTTTCAAAGCCATCTAATACATCAATTGTCACGACCCAAGCCTAGGGCCTAGATGTGACCGGCGAATGGGGAACCCGAAGGAACCCCAAACAAGCCTCATAGCGTATCATTACACATCCTTGGTCGCGGAAGCAATTAAATGACCATAAGCGATAAGCATAATCAAGGGGAAAATCGGGACTAAGGGAGCAAGACAACTATGACAACCGGAGACGAATTTGGCAATGTCCTTCTTCATGCCTCCCCACCAATACACATCCCTCAAATCTCTATACATTTTGGTGGAACCGGGGTGGATGGAGTAGGAAGAATTATGAGCCTCCTCAAGAATTTTCTCCCTCAAACCATCAACACAAGGCACACACAACCTACCTTGGTACCTAAGGGCACCATCTCCCCCTTGGGAGAAAACTTCCACCTTGACCTCTTTCACCAAGGCCTTCAATTCAAACAAGGAAGAATCAAGATCTTGTTTTGCTATCACCTCATCCACCAAGGAAGACCTAGCACCATCAACAACGACCACACCACCATTACCAACCTCTTCCAACCTAACCCCCAACCTAGCCAACCGATGTACCTCCCTAGCCATTTCCCTATCACCAATATCAACATGAGCTATGCTACCCATAGACACCCTACTCAAAGCATCCGCCACCACATTAGCTTTACCGGGATGATAATGCACACTCATATCATAATCTTTAAGAAATTCTAGCCACCTTCTTTGTCTCAAGTTGAGATCTTTTTGGGTGAAGACATATTGGAGGCTCTTATGATCGGTGAACACATCGACATGTACCCCATACAAATAATGGCGCCAAATCTTTAAAGCAAACACCACCGCGGCTAATTCAAGATCATGCGTAGGATAGTTCTTTTCATGCACTTTGAGTTGTCTAGAAGCATAGGCTATCACCTTACCATTTTGCATTAGGACACAACCCAAGCCAACTCTAGAAGCATCACAATACACAACAAATCCCTCAAGCCCATCCGGTAGTGACAATATAGGAGCGGACACAAGTTTATCTTTCAAGTTTTGAAAACTCCTTTCGCACTCGTCGGTCCACTCAAACTTAGCCTTCTTTTGTGTCAACTTAGTCATGGGAGAAGCAATAAAAGAAAACCCATTCACAAATCTCCGGTAGTAACCCGCTAAGCCCAAGAAGCTCCTAATATCCGACGGGGTCAATGGCCTAGGCCAATTTCTAATCACATCGGTCTTCTTAGGGTCTACCTTAATACCATCTCCCGACACCACATGACCTAGGAAGGCAACCTCCCTCAACCAAAATTCACACTTTTCATACTTGGCATATAACTTCTCCTCTCTTAATCTTTGCAACAGAACCCTCAAGTGACCCATATGTTCTTCCTCGCTATGCGAATAGATTAAAATATCATCAATGAAGACCACAACAAAGGAATCAAGGTAGGGTTTAAAGACCCTATTCATTAGGTCCATGAAGGTAGCCGGTGCATTGGTCAACCCAAGGGACATGACCACAAATTCATAATGTCCATACCTAGTCCGGAAGGCTGTCTTGGGAATGTCACCCTCCCTCACCTTCACTTGATGATACCCGGACCGAAGATCAATCTTAGAGAAGTGGCTAGCCCTTTGCAATTGGTCGAACAAGTCATCAATCCTAGGAAGAGGATATTTATTCTTGACGGTGACCCTATTGAGTTGCCGGTAATCAATACACATCCTAAGGGACCCATCTTTCTTCTTCACAAACAACACCAGTGCACCCCATGGTGATTGGCTAGGCCTAATAAAACCCTTCTCCAACAAGTCCCTCAATTGTTCTTTCAACTCCTTTAACTCCGCCGGGGCCATACGGTAAGGGGGAATAGAAATGGGTTGAGTATCGGGGAGGAGGTATATGCCAAAATCTATTTCCCTTTCGGGAGGAACACTGGGAAGGTCATTAGGAAAGACATCAAGGAATTCATTTACGACCGGAACCGACTCTATAAGAAGGGTTTTGGACTCCACATCCCTAACCCTCACGAGGTGATAGAGAATCCCCTTAGAGATCAACTTACGGGCTTTAATGCAAGAGATGAATCTACCCTTGACTACCACATTTTGGCTTTCCCACTCAAGAATGGGTTCACTTGGGAATTGGAACTTGACCCTTCGGGTTCCTACAATCAATAGAAGCATAGTAATGCATGCACCAATGCCATCCCAAGAGACAAATCAAAAAATTCGACCATGTTCAATTCAACAAGTCACAGGCAAAATTTCATATGCAGATGCAAATGGACAATTTTCTATAGACCTTCCTAGCAACAATATATGCACCAAATAGGAGTAGACACCTTATATGACTCACGCAACGAGTCGGGCTCGTCTTCCTCTTGTATTAGACATGATCTAGCATAGCAAAGAACAATCGTTAGGGAAGAACTTAATTCAACTCTACGGCACGACTTAGAACATGGAGAAGGGAAACATTTCCTAAAACGTCTCATAGCCTCCTACTCATAGTTGTGGTGCACAACACAACCATGAATTGGACTCTAATCAACGCGGTGTGTTGGACTCCGAGGAATCATTCAACCAGTGCTCTGATACCAAGTTTGTCACGACGCCAAGCCTAGGGCCCTAGATGTGACGCGAATGGGGAACCCGAAGGAACCCCAAACAAGCCTCATAGCGTATCATTACACATCCTTTGGTCGCCGGAAGCAATTAAATGCCATACCAATCGATAAGCATAGTTCAAGGGGAAAATCGGGACTAAGGGAGCAAAAGAAAAAAAAAGAAATGATACATAAATACCATAGATGAGTCAAGCTCAAGCATAAAACACAACTTGTCCAACACCACCTCTAAACATGAGTACTTAGCGGGGGCCAAGACAAACTACCGGGCTCACCCTCATAGTCAATACATAACTAGAAAGGAAAGTTTTATACATAGCAAAAGATCATGAGCAACGTCCCCGAAATGGAGGACTCACCAATAACCACTATAGAAAAATCGTACTAGCCACGCGGAGGAGGATGGTCAAGCGGTGCTCCGGTCCCTACATGGTGACATCATGTAGGCATAGAGTATGCGTTAGTACATTTGAATGTACTAAGTATATGGGATGCAATGCAATGCTACATTAGATGGACATCATAGGAAAATGCGTAATCATAACCGATAAATAGCATATTAATGAAATGATATGTATAATGATGCTTACATAAAAATCATATTTAGTGGGACGTAGTACATGTGTGGCGAGTGACCATCAATATAGTATTTCCAAGGCCTACCACCCCCTTGGAGAGGCGAAAGAGGTACAAACCCTCAATATGGTTACACGGGCCTACCACCCCCCCGAGCTAGGGACCAAGGTACAAACCCCTCGATATGGTTATACGGGCCTACTACCCCCCGTACTAGGAAACCAAGGTACCAACCCCTCGATACGGTTATACGGGCCTACACCACCCGTGCTAGTGGAACCAAGGTACAAACCCCTCAATATGGTTACACGGGCCTACCACCCCCGAGCTAGGGACCAAGGTACAAACCCCTCGATATGGTTATACGGGCCTACTACCCCCCGTACTAGGCAACCAAGGTACCAACCCCTCGATACGGTTTACCGGGCCTACTGCCCCCCGTACTGGGCAACCAAGGTACAAACCCCTCGATATGGTTATACGGGCCTACTACCCCCCGTACTAGGCATGGTCGACTCACAACACTTATTTAGAGAAAATCATATACATGTGTCCATTTCATCATCATTTCAGTAATTACATAACCATCCGTCTCATAGGACGTACCTTGGACCTTCCTTTCCTAAGAATTCTATAATGGGCATTTTATCAAACACAAGGTGGGCAATTGTTCATATAAATGAAATCATGTATTTCAAGAATACTAATTCCAACCAATTCCAAAATCCATATAAATCAGCCCACCAACAACATACATATATATATCAACCTTCATAATTTGATCATGGAAGCATGTAAACCATAAACATCACATAAAATTCCATTTCATGATAATATGCAAAAAAGGACCATAATAGGGTGTGTAGTAGTAATTCCCATAATTCAAGAGTTCATAAATGATCATAAGGACCCATAAACTTGAAGTAGAAATAGAGGATAAATGGTTGGACTTGTGGAAAGGAAGGTTTCCACAATCAAACCCACATACCTCAACTTTGGAGAATCCTTGATGAAGATTGGAATGGAGAATCGAAGCTTGAGATTGAGTCTTGAATCCGGAATTAGAGCTTGAGATGTTTGAATTTGGTTGAAGATCTTGGTGGAATTTTTGGAGAGGGCTTAGAGAGTGTTTTTGGAGTTAAGAAAATGACTAAGTATGGGACATATCCCCTTTTTATAAAAAATGTCTCCAACCCGCCTAGAAAATTCGCTCACTGGAATTGGAAATTCTGCACAGACAGGTTTTACGAAAATGGTCATAACTCCCTCATCCTAACGCGGAATAAGGTGAAACCAAGTGCGTTGGAAAGCTAACTCAAAGATATTTAATTTGATAGGTTGCAGCCCTTCCAGTTTTTTGTGTGCTAAGAGATATGCCCCTTTAAAGTTGACCCTCAAAATCGCAATTTTTGCGATTTTCGAATTTTGATACGGTTGCTCTAAAATTCGGGTTAGACCCATTTCCCACGAATAAGAATATGAAGTCGAATTTCCGAAATCATGCACGGATTTTGAGATATATGGAAATTACAATTATAGGTGTTTCCGAAGCACATTTTCGGGCATTTGGGTCGTTTCAACTTGGTACATTCTTGTACTAACGCATACTCTTGCCTACATTTTCTTATAAGTGTAGGATCTGACTTATCTCCATTCTCCCGTGGCTAGTCTGTTATGATATACACTTTGAAGATTCGGTGAGTCCTCATATGTTCGAGAACATAGCAACATTTACCTTTTCATATCATTTTCTTTTAAGACTTGTATGGGTTACGTTCCACTTTCATTTCAATGATGTATTAGATGGCTTTGAGACTATGTTAAGACTTCTGTTACTTTGATATAAATTGTCTTTGAACTTCTTACTTACTAATACCGTCTATGATGTATGCTAAGTGGCTTGTATGGGGCCTTTTGAGGTCTTGTACGCCTTTTCATGTCCAGGGGGTACTTTAGGTCATGAGAAGTTTAACCAATGGAAAAACATAGGGTGGTAGATGCGGGTCCTCTTTATTGGGAAAAGTTTAAGGTTGCTTTTCTTGATAGATTCTTTCCCCTTTAAATGAGGGAGGCGAAGGTGCTTGAATTTATTAACCTACGTCAAGGAAACATGAGTGTAAAGCAGTCTGCTTTGAAATTCGCACAATTGTTTAGGTGTGCTCCTACTATGGTTGCCGATCCTAGCGCAAGGATGAGTAAGTTTTCTTTGGGAGTGTCCGAAATGGTGGTCAAGGAATGTCGTACCGCTATACTTATCAATGATATGGACATTTCTCGTCTAAAGGTTCATGCTAAAAATATCAAAGAGGAGAAATTAAAGGAGAAGTCTATGGAGACAAAATGGGCTAGGACCGGATGATGGTGACTTTTCACACTCAAGGTCCAATAGACATGGTCTTTCTAAGTTCCGACAAAGATTCTCTGGTCAAGGTTCCTTCAATTCTCCAGCTCCTAAGTTAAACAAGGAAAGGTTGTCTAACCCTAATCCTCAAGGAGGAAATGGTAGTGGGTCTTCATTGTCTACTTGTGTTGAATGTGGAAGAAAGCATAGGGGTAAATGCCTAGCTTGTTCCAATTCATGTTTTGTTGTGGCAAGACAGACCATAAGACAAGGGATTGTCCCTTAGTTCCTAAAACTGATGGAGATAATCATCGGCAGGCTCAACCTTATCCTTTGTCAGGTTCTAGTTGAAATTAGAAGCAAAACAGATTCTATGCACTTCAAACTCATCATGAGCAAGAGGATTCTCCCGATCTGGTTATCGGTATGTTGAAAGTATATAATCTTGATGTTTATGCTTTGCTTGATCCCGGTTCTACCTTATTATTTGTGATGCCATATGTGGCTATGAGGTTTGATGTTCTTCCGGATGTGTTGATAGACCTTTTTTTTCTATTTCTACTCTTATTGGTGAATCTATTGTGGCTAAAAGAGTCTATAGAGATTGTTCTTTCTCCTTATCCCATAGATTCACTCATGTTTATCTTGTAGGGATTGATATGTTAAATTTTGATATTATTCTTGGGATTGATATGTTGCATTCATGTTATGCTTCTATTGATTGTAGAACCCGAGTGATCAAGTTTCAATTTCAAAATGAACCTGTTCTAGAGGGGAAAGGGGGAAATTCTATGCCTAAGGGTTAGTTTGTTTCTTGTCTTAAAGCTAGAAAGATGATTTCAAAGGGTTGCATGTACCATCTTCTTCGGGTTAGGGATATGGATTTAGAAACCCTATCTTTGAGTCGGTCCCCGTTGTTAATGAGTTTTTGAAAGTGTTTCTCGATGATTTACCCGGTGTTCTCCCAAAAGGGAAATAAACTTTGGTATTGACCTTCTCCAAAATACGGAACCTTTCTCTATTCCTCCTTACTAAATAGCTCTGGTCGAACTTAAGAAATTATAGTAGCAATTGAAACACTTGTTGGATAAGGGTTTAATCTGACTGAGTATCTCTCCATGGGGTGCTCCAATTTTGTTTGTTCAGAAGAAAGACGGTTCACTTCATATGTGTATTGACTATCGTTAGTTGAATAAGGTTACTATTAAGAATAAGTATCCTCTTTTAAGGATAGATGATTTGTTTGATAAACTCCAAGGAGAGAGTTACTTCTCTAAGATTGACCTTCAGTTGGGTTATCACCAATTAAGGGTGAAGGAAGATGACATTCCAAAAATGGCTTTCCGTAGTCGGTATGGCCACTACGAGTTCTATGTAATGTCGTTCGGTTTGACAAATGCTCCAGCCACATTTATGGATTTGATGAATAGAGTGTTTAGACAACACCTATATATATGTGTGATTATGTTCATCGATGATATTTTGATTTACTCAAGGAGTGAAGATGAGCACACCAATCATTTGAGGATTGTGTTGCAATTCCTCAAGGACCAACAACACTTTACAAAGCTTAGTAAATGTGGGTTTTGTTTGAGATCCATGGCATTTCTTGGTCACATTGTTTCTGGTAAAGGCATTGAGGTAGATCCTAAGAAGATGAATGTTGTTAAGAATTTGCCTAGACCTCTATCCCCTTCAGATAGTCGAAGTTTGTTGGGTTTGGCTGGTTATTATAGTAGGTTCGTGGAGAGGTATTCTTTGATTACCTTTCCATTGACATCATTGACCCAAAAGAAAGTTAAGTTTGTATGGTCGAAAGCTTGTGAAAGGAGTTTCCAAGAATTAAAAGATAGGCTTACCTCTCCTCCGGTGTTGACATTATCGGAAGGATTTGATGGATTTGTGGTTTTTTGTGATGCCTCAAGGGTTGGACTAGGATGTGTTCTTATGAAAAATTGGAAAATTATTGCTTATGCTTCACGGCAACTTAAAATCCATGAAAATAACTATATTACCCATGATTTATAACTAGTGACAGTTGTTTTTTCTTTAAAGATTTGGAGCCATTACTTATATGGTGTTCATGTTGACATCTTCACTGACCACAAGAGTTTGCAATGTGTGTTCAAGCAAAAGGATCTAAACCTTCGCCAAAGAAGGTGGCTAGAGCTGCTAAAGGATTATGATATGAGTGTTCTCTATCACCCCAGTAAGGTGAATATGGTGGCGGATGTTCTAAGTCAGTTATCACTAAATAGTGTTGCTCATGTGGAGGAGGATAAGAAGGAATTGGTTCGAGATGTTCATCGATTGGCCCCGTTGGGTGTTAAGTTGGTTGATTCTACTAAAGGTGGTGTTATGGTTCATAATGGCTCAGAATCATCTTTTGTGTCAGATGTAAAGGAAAATAAAGGTTTAGACCTGGTCTTGATGGAATTGAAAGAAGCAGTGCTTAAAAAGTCTGTTGAGGCTTTCTCCTAAGGGGGAGATAATGTGCTTCGATATGAAGATCGTTTGGGTATTCCCAATGTTGATGATTTGAAAGAGAGGATTTTATCGAAAGCCCATAGTTTTCAATATTCTATTCACCCGGGAGCCACCAAGATATACCATGACTATCGGGAGGTCTATTGGTAGAATGGGATGAAGAAGGATATTGCGGAATTGGTGGCTAAGTGTCCTAATTGTCAACAAGTGAAAGTTGAGCATCAATATCTGAGATGTTTGTCCCAAGACATTAGTATCCCTACTTGGAAGTGAGAAGATCTAAATATGGACTTTATAGTTAGTTTAGCCCCCACCCGGAGACAGCATGACTCAATTTGGGTTATTGTGGATCTTATGTTAAATCAACTCATTTCATTCCCATAAGGTTTCTTACTCGGCGGAAGACTATGCTAATTTTTACCTAAGGGAGATGGTTAGGTTGCATGGAGTGCCCTATCCATTATATCCGATCACTTCTCAATTTTTGAAATCTTTCCAAAAGGGCGTAGGTACTCGTTTTAAGCTTAGTACAACCTTTCATCCTCAAACTGATGGGAAAGCAGAGAGTACCATCCAAACCTTAGAAGATAGAATAAGAGCCTATGTAATTGAATTCAAGGGTAATTTTAATGATCATTTGCCTTTGATTGAGTTTGCTTGTAATAACGGCTATCATTCAAGTATTGATATGGCTCCATTTGTGGCTCTTTATGATAGGAGGTGTAGATCTCCTTTAGGTTGGTTTGAAATTAGTGAAGTTGCTTTGATATGACCCGAGTTGGTGCATGAGGTTATGGAGAAAGTTCAGCATATTAGAGAAAGGTTGAAAATGGATCAAAGTCGACAAAAGTCCTATGTCGATGTTAGATGAAGAGATCTATAATTTGATGCTAATGATTGGGTTTACTTGAAAATTTCACCCATGAAGGTTGTAATGAGGTTTGAAAAGAAAGGGAAGCTTACTCCCCGTTATGTGGGCCCATATCAAATTTTAAGGCGAGTTGGTAAGGTTACTTATGAACTTGATTTGATAGTATGTACCTATGAAGTCCTCTCCTCCATAGGGTTCATAAATTCTTCAATCTCATGGGTTCTTCTTAATTATGATCCAATTAGTTGTTTTATACCTTGTTATGCATTAATTGAAGTAATTACATGTTTCTATGTTGAATTCACATGAACCCATACATTATACAAGATTTCTAGACTTTGAACATATGATGAGGCTTTTGAACTATGAAAGATGAATTTATAAAGATATGCATGTTTTATCATGAAGTTGATATAATTTAATTGAGGTTGCTTTGAGAGTGCAGCATCGATGCTTTTGTTGTTGTTTGTGAAAGGATTTATCACATACTACTCAAAGCATGATTGTGAAAGGGTTTCTCACATAAAGGACTCATAGGGTTGAAAGTCTTTCTCACCTAAGTAGAATCAAGAACTTGGAGCTATTCTAATGAACTCTAGCTTTGATTAACTACTTCATGTGCCTTCCATGGATGATAAGACAAGCGGAAATTACCCATGTCCCCTAATGATAAGACAACTTAAAATTAATGACTAATCCATGGGAATTATGCTTAGCACTAAGTGGACAAGTGGCGATTACCCATGTTTGAGAACAATGTGCCACCATAGGATTGTCTTAGACATACATTAGCTAATGGTTCCACTTTAGCTCAATACTCATGGTCCTTACATTGGAAAGTAGAACAATCTCTTTTCAATGTGGGATAGACACCGGATTCCATATTATAGCTCATATGATCAATGTTGGTTAAGGCTAATTTCCCACAATAATGAACTGAGGTTACTTTCTAAAAGTATCTTAAATGTGTTTTAAAGATGTTTAGCTTGCATTGACCATGATTATGCTTATGTTTTCTAACATGTTGATTTATGAATTAGTTTGGTCTTTGCATGACATTTAAAGTCCCTTTTTGCATGATTGCATAACTCTTATGCATTGCTATCATACTTGGTACATTCCATGCATTAAAACATACTTTTGCCTACACTGCTTCACTAATGTAGGATCTGATGCTTCTCCCTCTATTCATGGCTAGTGTTTGCATTAGAGACTTGAAGTCTTGGTGAGTCCTCATACATTGAGGACGATCTCACATTTATTACTTTATGTCATTTCACCTTTGTTCAGGCGTTTTATGGGTTACGCCCCAGATTCATTCTATTGATGTAGTAGATGGATTATTGAGACTTATACTTACACTTCCATTCTTGCCAAACTCTTTTATATGAAATGTTGTTATTAAACTCTTTCGTTTCTATTATCTTGTATGATGCACGTTAAGTGGCTTGTGTGGGGCCTCTCGGGGTCTTATACGCCATGTGATGTCTAGGGTGTACTTTAGGTCATGACAGCATCTAACCAGCTTTTTGAAAATCACCAAGGGCATCAAATTTATGCTCGCCCTAAGATCACACAAGGCTTTTGCAAATTGGTACACCCCAATGGTGCAGGGAATACTGAAAGCCCCCTAGTCATCTTTCTTTATGATCACATTACTTGAAAAAATAGCACTTTAATTGTGAGAAACCTCATTCGTTTAAAACTCCATTTGCCTCTTCTTCGTGACCAACTTCTTCATGAACTTTGTATAGCCCGGCATCTAAAGTAAGGAATCCACTAAGGGAATGTTCACCAAAAAGTTCACTCAAAATTTTACATCATTTTCCTTCTTTCTCAAATGTTGAGAAAAAGGAGCCACTTTTATCAAAACTTGCATTGGTGGGGCAGCCACATCATCACCCCCTAAATTTGCATTAGAACCACTCCCAAGATTATCTTCATCAACGTTATCAACCAATGGTTCATGACTTTCTTCAGTGGCCATGATTGACAACAACCTTCTCGATCGGTACTAACATCTTAATTCAAAGATCCATTGTTCAATACTTTACCAATTCGAGTCACAATAGTTAACACATGAGCATCATTCTTCAAGCTGGCAGTCGTATCACTTGGAAAAACCCCTCTCGGTTTTTTAATTAGATAAGCTGAAATCTAGCCCATTTGAGCCTCAAGTTGCTTAATTGACACAGAGTGAGATGTGACGGTTTGGGTAAAAGTAGAGAAATCGATCTTCCTTTCTTTCCACACCTTGTCAGACCCCTCTACTTTGTTAAGTATTCTTGCTAGCATATCTTCGGGCCGAGAACTTTATTGATCTGTCTGTTGTTTCTTTTACTTGGGACAGTCGGGCGGTGGCACATACCTATCTACGTCACTTTTGTGCTCCTTCCAATTTGTGCCTCACGGTCTCTCCAACCATTATCGTGATCTACGTTCTAACCTTGATTCCCGCCCAACCTTGGATAGCTCGGATGAGAATCCCTTTCTTGATTTTTCAAAAGTTGGACCTCTTCATCATACATAGCCTCAAATTTCACACCCTCCAGGCTCAACCCGCTACTAAAATCAACTACACGTTACTAGCACCAACTGTATTCACCGACTTGAATCTACCCCCATGATATGCTTTGAAAACAAGTCAAGTTGGGTCATCATTTTTCCCATGTTTTCATCACGCTCTTGATTCTTTTTTAGTTGTATTTAGTCAAACCCAAATTAACTTGAGACACTTGATCTTCTCTTGCATGTCGTGCACAATTAATCTTTGTCATCTCATCAAGCAAAGCTGAAGCCACTACAAAAGATTGTCACATATTTCCACTTCAGATGAGATGATGAGCTATCCCCTTGTTCAAGGTTTGAAGGCTCCAGTAAAAGTATTGCAACGAAACATTATCTGACAGCACGTGATTAGGACATTGTAACCGTAACTTTTGGGATATTACCCAAGTCTGATGGATCAGCTCAGCATCAACCCACTATAAATTTTTAATACTATCCTGAAGCTTTAACATTCTCGAAGGAGGAAAGAATCTCTCAAAGAAAGCTTCGGTCAGATCTTCCCACAAAGTAATTGAATCCCTTGGAAGCACAGTCAACCATTTCGTTGCTTCCCCAATTAGAGAAAAGGAAAACAACCTCAGCCAAATAGACTCTTGAGAAATATTCTTAAAAGTAAACGGACCACATACACCGAAATAGTTGCAAATGCGGTCATGGGGATCTTCGTGAGCTTGACCCCCAAAGATTCATTTCTTTTGGAGTAGTTGGAGAATGGTCCCAGTCACATGAAATATAGCATTACCCAAGGCTGGGGGCAATCGGATAGCCCCAAAACTCCCTAGCTCATTCATATTGACATCATTTAAATCTCCGACATCATCATTCCGCCCATGGTGACTAGAAATATTGCTCCTAATGACACTCATGTCTTCACCTATTAAGAGCACAACAGAGAAAAAATGGTAACAGTGTTCTACTACAACTAAATCAGTTATCAAAATTACTTCACTAAATGAATTCTAAGCACCAGTGTCAGGAACGACGCTATTTTGATAAGGCTTAGATTACTCATATAACGATTCAACGAGTAGGTGATCGTTAGAAAAATAATAACCTAACTTACGAGGTCAGGATCGAATCCCATAGGGAGCGATGTAAGTAAGAATTCAATTATGAAGTTAAATCATGATCTAATATCTTGTATTGAAATAGAAACAAGCATTCAACATAAACAAAGTTTGATGTTTCCAATTATAAATTAAAAGTGATATAGTAACCAAATTTAACTTGTGTAAATTAAAATGAGTGTTTGCAAGTGGAGTAACAATCTAGGAGTTTACAGAAGTGGGTATTGATTTCAAATAATGGATTGATGTGATTGCTCAATAACATTAGTTTCCCATGGATATACTAGATTAATCTCAAAGACAATATTACATTTCTTAATAAAAACATGTTATCATAGGAGCTCTTTTCAAAGCCTCCCATGTTGAATATGCTAAATAATTTATTCTTTAACATAGATTTTCTTTTTAAAGCAAATCTAGCATTAAGACACGAAACCCTAAATTTCTCTTTTCAAGCAAACATAAAATTCCAATCTAAAATGCAAGCATCAAACTAACAATCTATTTCATGTAACCCTTTTTAAGCAATACATGAATATAAAAAGTAGAATTAAGTTTGCAACCTCAATTAACATTTAAACACATGACAATCAGTTTGAATCCTTGAAAACTAATGTAAAACAGAGCAATACAAGAAAATCCACTAAATTAATCAATACCCGACTTCAATTACACACCCTTAGAATCGAGGTTTTTGCTGTTCATACTGAACTTGACAGAAATTATACAAAAAATGTTGTATGCCGTTTGATTTTATGAATTAAAGCTTCAAAATCTAAGAAACCTAGCTCCAAATTCCACCCAATTGGATTACAATCTTTCTTAACATACAAAATCTTAGAATGTTCTCCTCTACTCTAATTTTAGATAATGTAAAATGAGTTTTATTTTTCCTCTCAGCAATTTATAACTCCCCCAAATCATTCAAAATTTCATTTAGAGACCCAACTGGTGACATTAGTCGGGCTAGTTGACCTAGTCGGTGACTTGCCAAGTGACATTTTTTCTCACTTTTTCTTCATTGACTTCAAGCTTTAGGTGTTTGAACCACAGTTGGTGAGCCCATTGTACATCACCATTCTCATTCAACGAGTCACTGAATATCACCTATTCTCGCCTTTTTGAGAAGATTGTGCAACCATTCCCTGGTACCACCTAATAAGTTGGTGGATAGATATGTTGAGGACACGAAGGTTACGGCAGTGGCTAAAATTAAACATGTGGCCAACCAAATGTATGGCTCGAGAACAGGACCTGCAACACCTTTCACAGTATTGCCACATGTTCTGATTGATCCTATGAGAGCCAAGGGGTGTCAGTGAGTAGGAAGAAGAAACATCCCAGGTAGCTTCAAGAATGCACCCTCAACTAGCACCACCATTTGTGGGTATAGGTACATTTGTTTCTTTGCCCACCATATTCCTGGAGAGATTAGTAGAAGAACAGCGCCAGACTCGAGCTATATTATACCAGGTGGTCGAAAGACTACCACAGGTGGTTCTGAGTCAGGTACAAGGTGCAGAGCAGCGCCTGCATGATGAACTCCGGCGAGAGGTTGCAGCACTTAAGAATAGGATGGACGGCTTAGAGTCTCATGTCAATAGCCGGTTAAATGCCTTCAATTCTTTAGATGTTGATTCTTTAAAAGTACAAATGGCCTCAATGAATGCTGAGATTGCAAAACTGAAAGAGAAACCAGTTGTTGTCCCTCCACCGGTTGTACGTGATTCATTGATGAACCTATTTAGCATGCCCCCAGCCGAGCAGTCAGTTGGAGATATCTGGGGTGATTTTGCTAGGCCAAATACTCACAAAGGAAAAGGGAAGGATTCAAGCTCGATATCGGAGCACCAGGACCTATCCAGGGAAGAGAAGCGGAGAGCGAAGAAATTAAGACGAGAGTCCAAGCAACTTGCTAGAGAGCAGGAGGCTTTGGAGCAGCAGTGTGATGCGATTAGGTCTGGAGCCTCAGGTAGTACTCATGTGGATAGTAGCCATCCTGCCCCAGCTTCTGTACTAGAAAGCGCACCCGATGATAAGGGTGCTAATATCACCCCGACACCCGATGCCTAGAGCATCGCAGGTAAGACCCCTCCTCACAGCCCTTATGTTTTTTACTTTGAGGTCAAAGTTTATTTTGTTAGGAAGGGGGTGGTTGAGCAACCTGACCTTAGTTGTAGTGCATGGAGGTTGACTCTTAGTTTTAGCCTTTGCTTTGTTTTGTGTGTTGTTGAAGTGATAACAACAGTTGAATCTTGTGTTTGGTAATATCCTGAATTTAATACTTGACTGTTAGGCTCTTTGTGTGATATCTCAAATACTTGCTTGTTGATCATCGCTAAACTAGAACATAATTGGTTGACTAAAATACTGAAAGTGTAAGCATGTGAGTGTGAGGATTGTTTGAAATCTAATGCTGTTTGTATAAGCTAGAACTTTCCAGAGTAGTCTTTGCTAAAATCATTGAATAATTGGAGAGAAAGTGATCATTAGGCCATTTTTGTATTAAATATGCTTTAACCAAAAACGACTACCAAATAAAATCATGAACCGTTGAACCCTATTTGAGCCTTGAAATTGATTTTGTTGTCACCCTTTTGAAATCGTATCCTTGGTTCTCCGAAAGCACGATGCCACAACTCAGGCCAAAAGCCTAAGTTGAGGGTGGTCGTGATCTGAATAAAAAGAGCTATCTTAGATATCGTATCCTTGGTTATTCCAAAGGAACAAAACCACCATGCATGTTTGAATGGGTATAGTTTGAATGGTTCAAGTAAATGGTAGTTACAAAAAAACACAACAAAACAAAGAATAAAGATGAAGAAAAACAAGAAAATAATAAAAGAAAGGATGTGGGTGTCGGGATGTAGTGAAGAAAGAAGAGATGGAACCACTAGAGTATGAGTTGTGTGTGCTGATAAGAACTTTGGAGGATCAAGGTAATCTAGTCACTCATAAACCAAATGTTCCACTCCCTAGACCGAGCCAACGCTACAAGCCAACAAAAGTCCTATAGTGATCCTATTCCGATTATTTGATAGTTGAAGCATAGAAAACAAGGGCAAGCCTATGGTCTAAATATATATAGTGTTAGAAGTTCTTTTGGAGAGGGAGAGTAGTCCTAAATCCCAAATTATCATGAGTGTTGGATTTCTTTGTTGTGAGGGCACTATGTTTGCAGCTGATAGTTGATTGTGTTAACTGATTGTTTATACTGCCATAAGCATGATCGACTGTGTGTAATGGGATGTCGTTCATTGATCCTTGCATGTTAAATAGATGATTCTGGATGCAAACCTGGTTAAAAGAGCTACTGCATATCTTTAATGGTTTTCTTACGTATTTGATCATCGAGTATTGGTCTTTTTCATTGCTTGAGGACAAACAATGGTTCTAAGTTGAGGGTGTTGATATGCTGCGAACTTATCGCACATCCGAGGCCCAAAAAAAGGAATTAGTGCTTGTATTTAAGCATGTTTATGTGGATATGATGTTCTTTTGCTAATGTGTAGGTAAAGTGTTTCGAAAACAAGTGCTGGAAAGAAAGAGTGAAAAGTGAACTGAGGGAGACTTGATGTGAGGATGTACGAGCCGTGATGCATTGTACGGAGCATGAGGATGCTCGTGAAAGTCTTCTGGAGGAATGAAAAGCTACAAGTATGAGGACACAAGACCCTAGATGGATCGTGATGCATAGTACAGGTCGTATAGTGTCTCGTGAAAGAGCTTTAGATGAAGTTGATAATTTTGTGTTAAAGTGTGACCCAAGGGGTTTGATGAGCAGTAAAGATCTTCACGAGCCATGTACCCTGCTTGTGACCTGGTCACCTGTATGTCTCCTACTCCATGTAGGACTCTTTCCAAAAGATTATTTTAATTACGTTTATTTTAGAAACTACCGAGGATCATCAGGAGGTTTTTGGAAGATTGTGAGCGAATAAAACACTATCTTCGATGCTTGAAAAATAGCTAATTATCTTTTGGGTACTTTGGGACTAAAAACTTGGTGTTTTTGGTTTAGCATTGATAATCAAGGAACTTTTGGACTTCTACTCTTGTAAGTTTATTCCATGATGCCTTCAATAATGTTTTATGCTTTGTTTCTTTGATTAATGAGCGGTTAAACACGACAACTAGGATTGTGGGAACCATGACAACAATTTAGCTACGGATCCAAATACGAATAATGCAAACTTGCTAACTACTTATGTTCTTTCTGCTTTTGGAATAGTTACTCTCTAATGAGTGCAATTAGAGGTCGCATGTATTCATCATTTGTTCGAGAGAAAAGTGATGATTAGGACAAAGTAGAAACAAACTCCATAAAATTGATGTAAAAGGTTAGAGTTCGAGAGAAGATAACTGTACCATCAAATAAGCAAGGGTAAGATCCGAAGTACTCTAAGACTGAGAAGAAAAGAGTGGAAATCATCTAATAGGGTTGAAAAGTGTTTAGATGTACCTAATTTGCTGGAACCATAACACGTAAACAAGAGGAGGTCATTCGTATAGTTTTCAATTGCTAAAACATTAGAATAGTGTTACTTTTGTTAACTGCGATATTAAACTTTACAATTAGTATTAAAATAACAAATAACCCACTATTTATTTTCTGCATGTTACGTTTTTCTGGAAATATCAACGGCAACTGAAAAAGAGTGCCAGTAAGACTATTTCTGGAGTAAATTCCATGTGAGATCGACCTCAAATCCAGTTGAGTTCTATAAACTGACTTTGATCGTTTATACTTCTTAACTGAAGTGTAAGTTCGGACGTATCACCCTCATGTTCCAATCTGACTGGATCTAAATTTAGCCCTAGATTTTTACCACGTCTGGTGTTTTCCATACACCAACAAGTTCTATTTATTGTGTTATTGGATACGCCCAAATTAAACCTCCAAAAAGAAGTATAAGCGGTCATTGTTCAAATAATGAACATAATAGAGGTTAGAGTCGATCCCACGAGGAATGAGGTCTACACGTAGCTTAATTGTTTGTTAATTGAAATTGTAGTTGAGTTATTTCTCTAGGGGGGTTTGAAACAAAAGCTTGATTGAATGGTTGTAGTAACAAGTAACAAACTAAACACGATTTATGTTTACAAGAATTAATAGAAGATAAAACTAAGGTATTTGTGTTCCCCACAATTCTTTAACTCAGTAAACCTTGTAGTAGTAACCTTGCCTAGTGTCTAGCATGCAGAGTCGGTAAGTTAGGTATCACCTAAGTGGTTGGTCCCCTAAATAAGTGAATTTCACCACGCAACTTGGTTCTTCTATGTGTGTATGCTTTACTAACCCTTACCCTTGACCCCAGATAAGCTATCCCTTGGTCCATTCAACCTATTAGATGAGGTTTGGTAGCCTTAAATCTTTATTATATAATCTCTTTACCATTTGTTCCCCCCTTGGTCCGACGAGTAGGAATAATGTGAGTTCTAACGTAGGTCTCCATTAAAAAGCAATCAAAGTGAAGAAAAAATAATACATGCATAAACACTATTCAAGAATTACTAGTTATTAGGTCTACTTTGTTAATTTCTCATGGTTTCCACAACCCTAATTATGGAATTAGCTACTCTTGCTTGGTGATCACAATTCATATTAATTTGGTTAAGATAAATCATGAACTTACAATTAGATTTTTTGAATTCTGGAATCTTGAATTGATGTTGCAAAAAATAATTGATGAACGAAAGATGTAATATAAACCAAGGACTTAATAATTAAATGGAAAAGTGTTTCACAACTTAATTCTCAAAACCACTCTCAAAATAAAACATAGCAAGAGCATTTATAGACAACTAATCCTAATTAAAATAAGCTAAGGGAACAAAGGAAAAATAGACTTTGGCAGCCGTTTCTACGACCCACAATCTACAGGTCGTAGGACTTCCTACGGATCATGGAGTCCTTCTCGTGAAAGCAGACCTACGATCTGTAGACCTTTGAATGGTCCATCTTTTTCACTCGTAGTCCCATTAATGGAGCCTAACTTTCTGATCTTTTCTACGACCAGGGACCTATGGCTTATAGAACTTCCTATGGCTAATGGTCCACTCTCGTAGCTCAAGCCTTATCTTCAATTCATGCGGACCCTATTTACGAGTTCCACCTACGGCACGTAGAAGTTTCTACGACTAGTAGGTTTGCTCGTAGAATCACCAAAAACTTGCTGGAAACACTATCTTCTCAATCCAAGCTACCAAAACCTATTTTTCTACAAAATAAGGAAAAACACCATCAAATGTACTAACAAATGCTTAAAAGACATGAATAAATTTAAGTTTAAACAATTACAAGTACCATAAATATGTGGTACATCAGAAGTTTGAGTAACCAAAGAACCTGCATTGTGTTGCGGTGTCTCAGATACTACTGGGATGGTCCCATCAATAGTCGATGCCAAAATAGAAGCACATGTAGCACGCTACCGCTCTCTATCCTCTTTCAACCGATGATCAACTATGAATTGCTGCCTAAATTCCTTAGTCTCGTAGCACTCTCTTTTTCTAGATCTTTTTACCTTCTCCTAACATACAACCTCATCTTGAGTGTGCACTCGCTTCCCATGCGCCGGCTGGAGCTACTCATTGGTAAATAAATAAACAACAATCGATGGAGCATCTTGCATCAATATTGGGAAAGCAGATATGACTAGTGACTTAGTTGTTTCCAAAGAAGTGTTATATGATCAAAGCTGGGCCACCTCTTCTTGTAAAACCTGCAAGTCTGGGTGTTGCACATCCCTAAGCCGCTCAATAACATGGCACTCAAATGCATCAACCCGTCTATGCAACTCACAGGATACTCCATCAATTATGGACTGTACCTTTGTAGTCGTTTGTTCCTCAGCCACTTATTAGAGGTCTCAACCCATGGCTTCACCTACCAGATCAACTATACAAACTACGTCTCGATCCACGTCTAGCACTGGGCTAGCTCATGTAGTAACTCCGCATTGATAGTAACCATGCCCGACGTCTGTGGGCATGGGACTCCGATCAAAGTTCTAGTAGATGGCATTGCAGCTATAGTTGAAGCCCCCGTTAACTCTACGGTTGTAGTTCTCTCTTCCAGGATGGCACTCTCTATACCCAACTCCGAAGGTGGTCCCTTAAGAAACTCAAATAGTTGAACCTCAGGCAGAGGAGCTTATCTCTAGGAAACCATATTTGTATCATCTTTTATCAGCCCTAAATCTTATATCTGAGTTACTTCAATCAAACGGTCCACAAAATGTTATGTATGCACTCCGGAATCGTTACAAAGTATGAAGATCATGCATGGTAATGGGATGATGGTGCTCTCTCAAAAGTCACACTCATTGATCTGCTCAGTGATATAACATGGGATGTTGATGACGTAACCCACCATGATGCTAGCTACAAATTCAGCCTTGTACAGAGTCAATGTGTTATTCTCCAAAGTAGGGGAAAGATGGAAGTGTACTATATCCCACCAAAACTTATGTGCAAACTTTAGAGAGGCATTCTTAATTGGGCCCAATCCTGTCACCCAATCAGCTTCCTCACCCCTCTTGGTGATATAACTAGCAACCCATCTCAAAAACTAATCCTTTTGGGCTGGATACTTCATTTTGTTTTGGTATCTCGTTGACTTCATTCAATGGTCAAATTTAGTTGTGGCTATGGGAAGTTTATAATTTGGCTCATATAAGAGGCGATGAATAGTGTGCTCTGAGATATCAATAAACGTCTCACGAATAAGTGTGCTAGTGAGAAAAGGTAGGTGAATTGTATTTTTGGCCTCTAGTGTGGTCTGACCTACTATGGATACATACGAGGCATATAATTCACGTACCATGGCCGGACTATACTTCCCAACAAGCTCAGCCATCCATTTGAAATAGTATCAGTGAATGTCACCTGAATTTCAAGTACCGTAGCTAAGACCTCATCTCTAACTCTTGGTTCCTCCAATATATCTCATCTGGGAGTACCCTTTTTAGTGATAAAGGCATCTCGAGTGTAAACATGGTGTAAACATGGAACTTGTTAGGGACGCACCATCTTCTGGCATCACGAGCTCTGCTTATTTCATCCTTCTTGACTGGTATATCTGATGTACCCTATTCAGCCACAATATGTTGAATGGTGCAAGATCTCAAGGCTAAACTTGATAGATTTCCCTAGCTTCCTTCTGCTGATAATTCTTCCCCCTCTTCAGACTACGGAGAAGTAGGAGTCATAGGGGTGCGAGGGTAGAGGCAATCTGGAGGGGATTGGTAATGGGTGCGATCTTCCTAGTGCTTTGTCTTATAGCCCGGGGCTCAATGTTTAAGTTAGCACTAATATCAAAACTCTCCTCAAAAACACTCATTTCTGCATCAGAGGGCACATCTCTTAGGTGGCTTCAAACTTCCTGAGCCCCAACCCTCCTTTATGGTGTTTCGATCGCACCCTTGCGCTTTGGTGTTAATTTTGGAGGCATTGTACCTACAGAAATAATTTAAGTACACTAAAAAAGAAAAAAAAATAAGAAAGAAACATCAAAATATTTTTGTATTTTACTATTATGCATGGTATACGAGTGGTTTGTTATGGAACTCAGGAGGAACCATGGTCCGTGAAAGACCTCTCGTGAAAATCAGAACACTTTTTAGGTTTCAGAAATTTGAACTACAAGCACAATTTACAATCTGTAGATTCATGTAAGACTCATAAATTGTCTTGTAGTTCTAAAAGATCATCTTTTATATTTCAGGACTTCTGATTACCAGTTCTATTTACTCATTGCAGAATGATCGACGAACCATAAATAGTCTCATAGTTCTTGGAGCTTGCTTTTAAGGTTTCAGTAGTTTTAGATTACGAGCTCCATCTATTGTCCATAGCTTAATCTATGAGCCATAGATGGCACTCGTTCTATGTATGGGTGTGAAATTTTTCACTAGACTTACAGGGCTAATTGTACAAAGGGAAACTATGAATTGTAGGTAATCCACAAATTGTAGAAGACCCTCGTACTCACTTAGAACCCCTAGTTTAGTTTTTTGTAAATTTTGGCACACACGATTCAACACCCACACACAAGTTACACAATCACTACAATATATTGAAATACAAGCCACTCACATACAATCAGATCTAGGGTTCTTAGCATTTAGGAGTTACAACTCATGAACCCTAAGTTTAAGTAGTCTACCCAAATTTGGAGACGAAGCGAGTTTAAATATTATCCAAATGAAGATGAGTGATGTGTGGGTATTTTGAAGAGGAAAACTTGTGAGAATTTGATCAACAACTATGAACACCCTATCTTGACCCGCGATTTTGATACTTTTTTGGAGAAATTTAGTGGTTGGAGGTTGTAATTTGCTATTTTCGGTTGAATTTATGGGGAATTGAAAGAAGTATAAGATGGGGGTGTCTGAGGGAAGAAAGAGTAATGTCTTTTAGAATGGGGAGTGATGGGCTTGGAATTCTAGGGGAGAAATAAATAAGTGTGGAAATTTAAAAGATGTTGGTATGTCGCGGGTTAGTTTGGTGCCTTTCTCAAAACTGAAAAGTACGACACCATCTATGATCCATATATAGATCCACGGGACATAGAATGGTGTCGTGAATTTGGTCTTGAGAGTTGGAAATTTTTTTAAAACATACCTCAAACCTACGAACATTATTTACATACCATGGTTAATTTTATGGCTTGTAAAAAGAGTTCATAGAACCTACGAACATTATTTACGTACCATGGTTAATTCTACGTCTTGTAAAAAGGCTTCATAGATCTAATCTTGCAGCTATTAATATGCCTTGATTTCTACAAGCGACATCTACGATCCGTAGACTGAACTGTAACTTGTAAATAGGGCTCGTAGAAAAATGTCCTGCAGGTTGTCTTTTATCTTTGAATTCTACGAGTGGGATCTACGAGCCGTAGAATGAACCACAACCTATAAATCTTGCTCATAGATACTCCCTTAATTACCTTAAAATTTTTCCAGATTTTTCTTCCATTACCTCTACACTTCACAACCATTAGTTTTACCTTATATTTTAGTGACTCAAAACTAACTAACCTAAAATTAATCTACCTAAGTTAAGGAAATTAATGGTATATCTAAAAATAAATAGAGAGAAAATGAGAAATCTTGGGTTGCCTCCCAAGAAGAGCCTAATTTAATGTTGTGGTATGTCGTAGGCTCATTGGTTACTCAGAATTCACCAAGAGCCCATATTTCAACCACCTTGATCTCCTCAGCATATCCCAATTAAGCTTTCACTCTCTACCCATTTACCTTGAACCACGTTCCCTTATAGTTTTCCAATTCAATCGCACCATATGGGAATACTTGTACCACTCGGAATGGTCTCATCCACTTGGACCTTAGCTTGCCATGAAACAAGTGAAGCTTTGAGATGAATAGAAGGACCAGATCACCGAGTGCAAAATCTCATTTTTCAATATTGTTGTCATTATACTTCTTCATCCTATCCTTGTAGAAGGCTGAACTTTCATATGCTTTTAACCGAGCTCATAATTCTCATTCTATTGACTTAGTCTCTGATCAGATACATCTCCCCAGTCTAGATTTAGCTCTTGAGTGCCCACATGTCTTTGTGCTCAAGCTCTAAAGGCGGATGGAAAGACTTCCCAAACACTAGTTGATAGGAGGCATACTTATGGGAGTCTTGAATGCAGTTTGATATGCCTATATGGTGTCATCATGCTTTCTGGACCAATCTGTTCTATTAACAATCACAGCCTTTACTAAGACTTGCTTTATCTCACAGTTTGAAACTTCTACTTGTCCACTAGACTGTGGATGGCAGGGCGTTGCTACACTGTGTCTCACCCCATATTTCTCAAGTAGAGCACAAAACACCCTACGACAAAAGTGGGAACCTCCATTGCTAGTAATTGCCCGTGGCGTACCAAATCAAGAGAAAATAGTTTTCTTTAGGAATGTTGTGACACTTTTGTTGTACTTATTGGGAAGCGCTATGGCCTCCGCCCATTTGAACACATAGTCAACAACCACAAGTATGTGTTTCATCCCATTAGAACTCACAAAGGGGCCCATAAAGTCAATACCATCGAATACTTCAACCACAAGAATAGGAGTGAGTGGGAGCTCTTGATTCCTTGAAATGCCACCTTCTCTTTGACATTGATCACAAGCTTTGGAAAAATCATGAGCATCTTGTTGAATAGTCGGCCAATTGTAGCCATATTTTAGAATTTTATGGGCAGTCCAGATGCCTCTATGATGCCCGCCAACTAGAGAGGAATGGCATGCCTCTAATATACTCGTCATCTCTATCCCAGGTATGCAGTGATGAATAATCTCATCAGACACGAAACAAGTATGCCTCCTCCCAAAAAAACATTCTCACATCCAAAATAAATTTCTAGCACTTGTGTTACGACAAATGAAAAGGTTCCACATCACTCATCAAATAATTAGTGATATATGTGAACCAGGGAAATTGCACAAGGAATTTCTTAGATTCATCAAGGAATTTTCCAAAATTGCACACCAATAGTGGAAACTGCAAGAGAAGGAGATGAAG
This sequence comes from Solanum appendiculatum, assembly GCA_018342035.1. Lineage (NCBI taxonomy): Eukaryota > Viridiplantae > Streptophyta > Magnoliopsida > Solanales > Solanaceae > Solanum > Solanum appendiculatum. The sequence continues at coordinate 567,494 of JAGDQO010000397.1, read as the reverse complement.
TTTATTTTTAGTGATGCATGTCTAAAACCGTTTAAAGGATTGACAGAGATGTTGGTCTCTGCTCCAATAATTATTACACCAGATTAGACCCAGCAATTTGAAGTAATCTATGATGCTAGAAGAGTAGCATTGGGCGTAGTTTTAGGGTAGTGACAAGAAAATATTCTACACCCTATATACTATGCCAACAAAGCTCTAAATGTTGCTTAGAGGAACTATACAATGAAAGAACAAGAACTTCTTGCAATGGTCTTTGCATTCAAGAAATTCAGGTCTGACCTGTGTTGCACCAAGGTCATTGTACACACTAATCATGCAACACTTTGATACATTCTGACAAAGAAGGATGCTAAGACGATACTGAGAAATTCCCTAAGAAACTTCTCACACCATTTACAGAGATAGGTGGGGGCAATTTCTCAGTCACCTTAATTTTTTCTCTATCAACCTCAATACCTTTACTGGAAATTCGGTGACCGACAACTACACCCTCTTTCATCATAAAGTGACACTTCTCCTAGTTAAGCACAAGATTACATTCTTCACACCTTTTCAGCACATCACCTAAATGAGCCAAAAAATCATCAAAAGAGTCACCTACCACAAAAAGTCATCCATAAATACCACTATCGTGTCCTCAACCATGTATGAGAATATAGACAGTATACAACATTGAAATTTCACTGATGCATTAAACAATCCGAATAGCATCCTATTGAACGAAAATGTCTTATATGGGTAGGTGAAAGTGGTCTTCTCTGATTGTAACCCGAATGGCCATCAAGAAAATAGTACCAACCTTAACTAGCAAGATGGTCTGGCATCTGATCCATGAATGACATTGTGAAGTGATCCTTTTCGGTCTAAGCATTTAACTTTCTATAGTCCATACACACTCTCCACCGATGACTAGCCTTATTAGAATAAGCTCATTATTAGCATTTGGGACCACAATGATTCTTTCTTTTTTTGGCATACACTGAATGGGCTTTACCCATTTACTATCCATAATTGGATAAACCACTCCAGCATCTAACCATTTTATGAGTTCCTTATTGACAACTTTTTGCATAGGTAGATTTAGTCTGCGTTGGTGCTCAATACTAAGTTTGCAGTCTAGCATGAGTTTGATTTTGTGAGAACATATACCCAATGGAATGCTTATAATTTCTATAATGGACCAACCAATGGCCCTCTCAAATCATCTCAACACAGATGTCAATGCCTCCACTTGCCTTTAGTTTAGATCTACAACTATGATAACTGATAAAGTGTTGTTGAGGCCTAGAAAAACATGTCGCAGGTGAGAGGGAAGAGCTTTAAGCTCTAATGTTGGAGGTTCATCAATGGAAGGTTTGGTAGGAGGTGTTGCTCTATTCTTTAAGTTCAAATCAAGTTTCTTTGGTGCATAAGTGTATGTTCCTATACCAACAAGCTCCCCAACCATTTTCTCATACTCTGCAATGTGTTCTCCCTCAAAATTCATGATCATTGTCACTAATGCTTCAACCCCAATGTCTCTTCAATAGGTACTTCAGGTTGTTCCTCATCGGTTAGATCTATAACTGAAACCACTTTGAGATCACTAGAATGATTCATCGACTGACATATATTAAAAGTTACCTCTTCATTATTCAATCTATACTTCATCTGCCCTTTCTCCATACCAGCTAGGGGCGTCAAATGGGCGGGTTGGGTTGAAATTGGAGATATTAAAATGGGTTGAAATAGAAATCAGGTTGGGTCCTGACCTGCCCAAGTTTACTTTGGGCTCAAATGAGTTGGACTTAAATGGGCTAAAAAATGGGTTGGATCTTGACTCGTCCAATTTGACCCGCTTAATCTAAATAATTTTAACATGTTGATAATTAACTTTTATAACCACAATTTGAATTTCAACTCCAGAAATATTTTTTAAAAAAAGTTACAAATGGATAGATAAATTCTAAAAATATTAAATAGATAATAATTCATACCTTCAATATAGGAACATACATTACATAAATATAAATAAAGTGTTAAAATGGGTTGAAATTGAAGATTGAATTAGTCTCAATTGACGATTCTCTTAAAATGGGTTCTGGCTTGAATGGGTTGAGATTGAACTCAATTCAAATTATCTTGAGCCCAACCCTTAATATTTTGGGCAAGTTGGGCGGGTTACCTATATTTGGGTATATTTTTTATACCCCTAATACCAGTCAAAGCACGCCTTGTGGCAAGGAATAGTCATCCCAAGATAATAGGGACCTCCAAATCAACCTCACAGTCAAGAATCATGAAGATAGCAGGAAATATGAATGCCTCAACTTTGAAAAGAATATCATGAAGGATTTCTATTGGCATTTTGACTTTATGATCTTCCATGAGTAGAAGCATTACAGTCGATTTGGGGGCTCGTAAGCCCAACTGCTGAAACACTGATAGTGGCATCAAATTTAACCTTAAACCTAAGTCACATAGGGATCAAGAAAAATTCAATGCTCCAATAGTGCATGGTATTGTGAATGCTCTCAGGTCCTCTTTCTTCTATACTAGAGAGTTGGTGGCTATGGCACTACAATAATGCAACTTATCTTCTCCTTCAAAAATCATGGGCCTCTTTTTAGTTACCAGATCCTTCATAAACTTGGCATAGCCCGACATCTGTTCCATAGCTTCAATCAAAGGTATATTTACTCAAAGTTGTTTTAACATTGAGATAGACTTGCGGTATTTTCCTTCCTAAGGCTTCTTAGCTAGTATTTATGGGAAGGGTGGAGGTGGTCGTGACATGGGAGTTAAAAGAGAGAATTTTGTAGAATAAGTGAATGAGAGGATTTAGGCTAAGTATAATGAGTAAAAACAGTTATAGGATAGTTATAGGGCGAAAACAACGTAGTTTAGGAGTTAATTGGGTAGGAAAAAATGAAAACACCCTTAATTAAACTGTCGAGCAGGTTTACGGTTCAAACCTATGTTCCACAGGTCTTTCTATGGCCGTCTTGGTCAACTATAGAACTTGTTACCGGGGCTTAAAAATCCATTCAACTTCCACGAAACCATTCTATGGGTTGTCGTCCATTTTACAGTCCGTAGACCTCTTCCGTAGAATCCAACTTTAAGCCCAAAATTTTACTAAGTCTGGATCACTTGTACGAAACCCTCTTATGGCCGGTAGAACAGCCCAGGGCTCATCTTGTTTCCTCGTATGTCAAACATTAGAGACTTGACATTTCCGAAAACTAAAGCTAATCCTACGACTGCCTTCCTACAGTCTGTAGATGGCTTTCGTAGGATACTGCTTCAGTGCCAAAAATGTAAATTTTCCTTTCCAACTCATCTTTCAATTTCTAAGGTGTTACAGAGTACTAGCCACCATCATTGATTTCGAGGATCAGCGGGGACTTCCAGAGACAGAGGGTGAGCTGATGACGTCCTAGTTTGACTCGTCTCCGTTTGATTATAACTTTTTGCTAGTATTTTGTATTCGAGACAAGTTTGTACTTATCTTCTTTATTTTGTATCTTTGTACCTTCGTCCACCAGGTCATGGGATTGGATCTTTTCTTGTTGTGTATATATATATATATACATATATACATATTCATGTCTTTTCTCCTTCCGTTGTTATCCTTTTCAATATTTTAAGGTTTCTGCCCAAAGTGCTCGTTCCTGGTCATTCTTGAATATGGATTGACTTACTTATCAATGGGTTTTGGTAGGTTCCATCATGACTCGAGTTTAAGATTCAAAGCCCTAGATTCGCCGATGTCGTTGCTACAAGGCAATTCCTTAATTGTTTGCTCAGTAGGCAGTAGTATGCAACACACATAGACTTCTAGCAAGTTCAGAATCTTTGACTTTTTATTTTTGATTAGGGGCATTGAATCTTTAAGGATTTTTTATTTTTGATATTTAATTTAGTGCATCAAATGTAAATAGGAACAAAATCTGAAATGAGTTAGATTTTAAAATTAAAATGACCTTTTGCATTAAAATATATCATTAAATTTCATTTAAAAATTTATTTAAAGAAATTTCAACACCAAACACTAAATTGAAGAACCAAATTAAAAAATAATGAAATCAGACCAAATAACCGAAAAATCAAAATCGAAAAACCAAATTAGTTCATTTTCGATTTTTTAGTATTTATGTCCATCCCTAGTATTCAATATTACAAATGACACTACAAGTTATTAACATAATACTATATGTCACTAAAAGTGTTTTAAAAGCCATGGCGTGAACGCGGGATATTGTACTTAGCATGGGGCGAGGCGTAAGTCTCATGTGTCTTTTAATTTTTAATTTATAATGTAGCAAATAATATTCTAACAAAGCAATTATTAAATATACATTCCAGTTTTTTTTATTTTATATATATATATATATAACCAAACTTCTGACATGATTTTACAAGTATAAATAATATGATGATATAAAGTTTATTATGAGATGAACAACAATTCTAGTATCTCAATTTTCAAACAATAAAAGAATCACAATTTCTCAAAATATATTGCTAGCATACTATATAATTTACCACACTAAAAGAAAATAATCAATAAACTTTATCACTATTATAATCGCTACAACAAATAAAGTAATTTGCAGCAATTATTTAGCAGTAATAATATAGTGAACACTCTATTATATTTGGCGGCAATAATATAATATGGGTATCTATAACCATCACTTTATAAAAATGATTGCTACAGATTTTAGAGACTCTGGATATAATGACATTAACTCAATTGTCGCTAAATATTTTTGCGGCAATAAATGAAAATCTATTGCCACTATATGTAATTTTTTAAAAGTGAATTAAAACATCACTTCTTCATAAATAAAAACGAAATTACTTTCAAATAAGGAAATAATAAAACAGGATAATTTTGAGACATTAAACAAAAACATGAAATCAATGACAAGTGTATATATAAATTATTTTAAAAAGAAATGTTTAGTGATATTCACCATAATGGTTTTCTCATATAGTAAATATGCAATACTCTACTTGTTATTTAAGTTATTCACCATTTTCTTATTTCTATAGATAAAAAAACTATTAAGTATCATTCATTTATGAAGAATTTTGAAGGTCAACAATATTAACTATAGAATTTGACACATAATTTGTACAAGAACTATTAGGAAAGTCTTAGCATGGGGTTTATACATGTTTAGAGCATACAATTATGTGCTTAGGACATAAGCCTCGTGGAACTAAGCCCCATATGTGAGACTCGAGGGGTTCTTTCAATGTCTTAATGAGTCCCAAAATTGACTTTTAAAATATCGATTAGTACTAGCCAAATAAAACATATAATACATTTTATGGCCTAAAGCAAAACCCATCTTAATCATAAAATGTCCTACCCAAAACTCCAATCAATTATTCCATAACTGTCCCTTGTGGATGTACATTTAAACATATAATTTAATGAATAAGTTATTAATGGGATAAGCATACAATCAGTTAGGCTTGTAATTAGATAAGCTTGTAAGTAACTGGCATAACAACTTTTGTTCTTCTATAACAAGTGTTGACACCCAATTTTGACCTTTCTTTTCATCATTTTACTCATCCGAGCGTATATTTTATTTGTGTAAATACTAATTTTTCTTATTTTTATCAAATTTTGTGGTAACAAGTGTTATCCACATTTTCTTGTTGTTGTTGTTGTTGTTGTTGTTGTTGTAGACCAAACTCAACATTTCGGAGCTAATCGCGCTGATGAAATTCTCACCCGAGCTTGTTTACTCAGAATGTTGACAAAAGTCAAACTTAGGCCTTCACTTAAAAGTTTAAAAATGCCTAATCAAACAGACTCGCATTGAAAGTCTCGGGAGTCATGTCAACCATGCTACTAGCCTAAAATGACCCTTCCAGAGTTGATGGAATTGTCAAAATGGGATTATGGGGTCATCTTCTTAAACTTTTGGTCAAAACTGACTACTCAAGGTTCAAAAGCTCCAAAACACTAAAACTCAATAAAAACTAAACGAATGACCAGGTGACTAAACTGTCAGTCCCAGCAAGTCATAAATGAGTTGAGGTCAATAGAAGAAAGCTCTAAATGATGAACATAATGTGTAAACATAGAAATGACCTGGAGGTCTTTACTATTATTATTGTTGTTGTTATTTTTTTATTTTTATTGTTTTTTATTATTATTATTATTATTACTACAACTACTATTTATTATTAATATTATTTTTATTATTATTACTATTATTATTATTATTACTATTATTATTATTATTAATTATTATTATTATTTTTATTATCATTTTTATTATTATTTTATTTTTATTTTGTTATTATTTTTTTTATTTATTATTATTATTATTATTATTATTATTATTATTATTATTATTATTATTATTATTATTATTATTATTATTATTATTATTATTTTTATTATCATTTTTATTATTTTTATTTTTATTTTTATTTTTTTTATTTTTTTTGTTATTATTAATTTTATTATTATTATTTTTATTTTTGTTATTTTATTATGATTTTATTATTATTATAATTCTTATTATTATTATTATTATTATTATTATTATTATTATTATTATTATTATTATTATTATTATTATTATTATTATTATTATTATTATTATTATTATTATTGTTATTATCATTTTATTATTTTTTATTATTATTATTATTACTATTTTTATTATTATTATTATCATTATCATTTTTATTATTACCATTACCATTATTATATTATTTATCCAGTGAAGGTATATATTTACTTACTCTTTGACATTTATCTTTTATTTTATTTAATAAATATTTGAACAAAATATTTTAAAAGTTATTATTCGTTTATTGTATTGAATGATCCTCCTGGTCATTTTCTAGATCTTCATGCGTTTTCAGTTTTTCCCAATGGCTACACGTCATTTATGACTTCTCGGGACCATTGGTTTGGTCCCCAGGCAGTTTATTTAGTTTTTATGCAAGTTTCCCTATTTTGAAGCTTTTGAAGTTTAGATATTTGACTTCAGTTAAAACTTCAGGTAAACAACCTTAGAGTCCAATTATGATAGTTTCATTAGCTTAGGAGCGTTGATTTTAGTATAGAGGGACCCTTGTTTCAGATCCTGAGGCTTCCGAGCTCAAATTGAGCTATTTTTTTATTTTTAGCTAAAAATGGAACTTTGTGGTGTGGGGAGACTTTTCATCAATTCAAGATTTAGGGTTTTTAATATTCATCTTGTAAGTGCATGATTGCTGTTAATCTAATTATTATTGATTGTGATCATACAAGTATGAGTAGCTAAACCCACAAGTAGGGTTGTAAGAACCATCAAGATTTAACGACGTTAGACTTAATATATAGTAATTCTTGAATGATGTGCATGCATGTATTGTTCTTCCCTTTGTTTTGATTGCTTTTTAACGGAGTACTATCTTATAGCTCGCCTTATGCATAATTGTCTGATGAAGGAGGTAACGAATGGGAAAAGAGATTACACAACAGATATTTAAGGCTATCAACCCTCATCTAATAGCTTGAACTTACCCAAAAATAACTCATTTGAGATTAAAAAAAAAAGGGTTAGTAAAGCATACACCCATAGACTAACCATGTAGTGAGGTGAAATTCATCTACTGAGTCAACCATCCACTTAGATGATAATTAACTTATCGATCATGCATGTGATGCACTGGAAAAGGTTACTAATATCTGGTCTTACTAAGTTTTAAATTCATGGGGAACACATAACCCTAGTTTCATCTTCTATTACTTCAAAACACGTAAAATTGTTACTTTGTTACATGCTACTTTCGAAAATTACAAAAGTTATTGTATACCCCATCGTTCAGAAATAATACACGAAGAGTAAAAATAATAGCAATTGAACTATGTCCAAACCATATTCCTTGTGAGATCGACCCTAACCTTTGTTGGATTTTATATTTGAACAATGATCGCTTTATACTTCTTTTAGAAGGTGTAATTTGGACATATCAAATATTGGTGCTGCTACCACGGAATACGGCTTTTGAATTAGGCTAATTGTTTTATTTGACTGTTAGTCATTATTTCTTGATTTATTTTTTTGTTGTTTTTGTTTTAGTAGGTTGAGCATTAGTGCTACGCAGAATGAAGGCAGACCCCTGATTCCATTTTATCTCTCAATTCAAAGAACTATAATGGGAATGGCCAACAATGGTGGTCATGAAATGCAAGAAGAAGTCATAAAATAGCTTTGAATTGAGGAGGAAAAAGCCCACCAAAATGCACTGATTAATCAACCCATTAAGAGAGCAAAACAACCATCGAGACAGAGACCACAATTATGCATTTGGAATAATTATAGTGTTGATCAAGATGATTTTGGGAATATGGGTGCTATGGTGCTACCTCTGCTCCTGTCGGAACAAAGTTTGATATCCTACCAACATGATAAAAATGTTAAGCATGAGAGGATTGTTTATGAGCAAGCCAACTGATGACGCCTATGCACAGTTGAACAACTTTGTGAGTGTTTGCAAAAGTAATGGAGGCAGACCAAAGTTAGGCCAAGATTCCATAGCATTGAGGTTAATACTATTATCACTGACAGGAGAAGCAACTCTATGACTGTCTGAACTCATATATAACACAATCATAACATAAAGAGAATTGCGAGAGGTGTTTCTAGATAAGTACTTTCCCCTATTCAAGAAGTTACAAATGAAAGATGAAATAAACAACTTCTGATAACTGCCCGGAGATGCTTTATATCAGACATGGGAAAGGTTCACCATGAAGTTGAGAAGAGTACCAAATCACAGGATACCCGATGAGTCGCTCCTAGAAATCATCTATAGAGCATTGGATGCTAATGGAAAGGCAGTGGCAAACACTATCACAGGGGAGTATTTATGAAAAATACTTTTGAGGAAGCGGTGGAGGCACTTGATAGGGTTACAAAAACCAATAGAGCTTAGCACACAAGGGACACAAAAACCGTGAAGGGCACCTTTGTAGTAGGGGATGCTGCAAATTTTATGAGAATGAATGAGGAACTAAGTCAGGAGGTGGCCTAGATGAAAATTTATTTTAGCCTTTTTATAAAAAAAAACACAAAGACAATGGTCCAGACAAAGTCAATGCAATAGGTTTCTATGGTAGAGTGCGCACACAAAAAGAATACATATATGATAAGGATGCCTACTATGTATTAGACGGAGGTTTTTTGGACCAACGCCCAAGGATCCAATTAGGATACTTGGCACCAAGTTAAAAAAATTAAGGTCAGAAATTCAATCAAGACAACAATTACACCGAGGAAAATAACTTCTATAGGGATATTAACTTCAATCGAAATGGGTATAATGACCGAAATAGGGCCAAGATAGAGATGTCGAGTGGATGAAGAGACACAACTATAAAAATGATAGCAGTGGTGCATACATTACACCAGGAAATCGTGATGGAGGATCAAGTTTTTCAAGGCTCAAAGATATGATGGACAAGGTTCTTAAAAACGTTGAAACTTCTGATGAAAATATTAAGGAGATACGAAATGACATATCAGGTATTAATAGAAGGTAGAGTCACATGCCAAAACCATTAAACAACTTGAACAACACATAGGTTAGAAGTGCACAACCTTAAATCAATACTAGAAAGGAACACATCCAAGCAATAAAATCCAAAATATGAAAAATGATTTACATTGCATTGTAGTAACTACACGAAGTGGTAAGGAAAATGGGGATTCGCCAATGCTGGTAGTGATGGAGAAATCAAATGAACCCAAATCTATTATGGGTGAACATGTGGGATAACCTAAAGAGAAAATTGGGGATAAGATGGAGGCAAGGTGAAGAGCTAGGGTTTCAAGCTTCAAGATCTCACTCTTCATTGCTTTTGGGATTTGATTATCAAGGTATGTGGAAATTCACCAATGGATCGCTTTCATCCATTGGGTCCCAAAAGAATCTCAATCTCCTAAATTGATTTCACCGAATTTCATTAGGGTTTCATGCAATTCTCCATTGGTCCTATTTATTATGATTCAATTATTTATTTTCAATCTTATTATGCATGACTTGATTCAATTACATGGTTTACAATTGATTTCATATGAACACATGCCTATGACTACTATAATAATACCAATTATGAATTACGCTTATGAACTCATGAATTATGAATTATGAATTATGAAAGCTATGCATGTTTTATTAGAAGGATGATTTACGAACTATGGATGCTTTTGAGATAAGTGTCAACGATTTGTGAAAGGTTTTCTCACATATGAATGAAATCATGATTTAGATGCTTAGAAAGGTAAATATCTATTATGAAAAAGTTTATGAAATCATAATTTGAAAGGAGCTAATCTATGATAACTTGTGATTGGATTGGTAGTTTAATTGTACCTTTCCAAGTATTTTGATATGAATATGATTATATATTTTCCATTGGGATTTACTTTGCACCGAGAGGACTTTGAGATGTAGGCTCTTCCGTTAGAAGAGGTTGGGTCTCTAGAAGTAATCTCCTTGTCCGGAACTACATGCCCCTATAGGATTGTCTTAAATGACCTAACTAGTGGATCCATAATAGCAATTATAAATGAATGTGATGGAGTCTATCTTTGCGAGTAGATTCCCCTTTTTCGGTGTGAGGGTCATGCTTGATTCCATATTATAGCTAACATGGTCTTATTGTTGGTTAATGGTAAATATCCCACAAATGAACTATGTTTCTTCAAAAGGTTATTATGAAAGCTTCTCAAACAGCTTTAAGTATGCATTGACCTTGATTATAACTTATGGATTCTTTAAAGGCTTTTACTATGTTTTACTTGGTCGTGCATATTATGTATAAAGTTTCCACATTATCATTCCTCTATTTTTATGCATTTCCTCATACTTACTACCTTCAATATACTAATGCATACTTGTGTCTATATTGTCTTATAATATAGGGTCTGACACTCCTCCTCTTGGACGTGATTAGATCAGGATTGCTCAGTTTGGTCACTTGGATTGGTAAGTCCTCATGGTTCGAGGGCAACACCATATACACATTTATTACTTTTATTGTCTTCTCTATTTTAAACTTGTACGTGGTGTATGGGTTACGTCTCTTATGATGTTATGTTAGAAAGGCTTGTGTCTGACTTAGTAGTATTCCGCGTATCTCATATGTACTCTGTTGGTATACTTCATGTCATCTTATGATTTGAGACTTATATTGGTTATATCTCTTAAATTATATTTTATTACGTCTTGCTTATGTCAAGTGGCTTGTTTAGGGCCTCATGGGATCCTATTCATCATGTCAAGTCTAGGGTGTACTTTAGGTCATGAAAAACTTGGTATTCAGAGCATCAGGTTTTAGAAAGATTCTAGGATATCTGACAAGCAGCGTCAAGTAGAGTCTTGTTCATGAGTGTAAAGTGTGTCTTATATATGAATAGGAGGCTACAAGGCATTTAGGAAACTTCACTTTTTTTAATACTCTGAAGTCATGCCATAGAGTTCATCTCTATAAAGGCCCTTTCTCCTAACTCTTGTCTAATGCTTTTCAGGATATGCCTCCTCGAAGGGCAAACGCAAAAAGGAATGTAGAGCTCGAGGTTCCTCAAGTGCCAGTCAATCCTTTGGCTCACATGGTCTATGTCGGTTAAGACTCATTTCCCATATAATAAACTAAGGTTACTTCTTAAAGCAGAAAGGTATTTTAAGTGTGTTTGGTCTAAGATGATTTACTTGCATTGACCATGGTTTTTAACGCATGTTTTCCATCGTATTACTTTACGATTTGGCTTGGTTATTGTATCTTATGTATATCTCCTTTTAAGCATGATTTTATGACTTTTATGCATAGCTATCATACTTGGTACATTCTATGTACTAACACATACTCTTGCCTACATTGTCTCATAATGTAGGGTCAGGCTCTTCTCCATCCATTCGTGGCTAGTTCTTTGCAGTTGAGATTCGAATACTTGGTGAGTCCTCATACTTCGAGGATAATGCCATATTTATAGTTTTATGTCATTTTTACTTTTAAACTTGTATGATCTACGTCCAAACATTTCATTCTATAAATGTATTAGATGTCTTTGAGACTATGTTAGACTTCCGCTACTTTTGCCAAATCTTAATTATATCAATTGTCTTTCGAACTTATAAAAACTATTATCATGAATGACGTATGCTAAGTGGCTTGTATGGGGCCTTTCGTGATAAGAATGAAAGGGGAAATTGAAAGAAATAGGAAAACATATGTGGAATTATAGAAATCTAATTAAATTTATGAGCAACAAAGGATTGTATACCTTCACCTTTCAATTGAATCCTATCAAACAACATTAACCCAAACTCAATCAAAAACAAGAAAACCAAATTGAATCCACAAAGAGGGTAAGTCGATGATCGATTAAGCTAGAAGAAGTTAACACAAGCAATATCGGGAATCCACCCTAATTACTCAACTACAATTACCAACTATGAACTACACTAATGCTAGCTACACCTAGAAACTACAAGCTTCAAAGCTTTGAAATATTCAATTCATCATAATATTCATAATCTAAGTCTTCCAAAATAATAAAACTACTATTTATACTAAGGAAATAAAGAAGACACTTCTTTGACAATTTTACCCTTAATGAGATAAGGGCCTTGTTTGGTTGTCTTCTTTTGTGAATTCTTGAATTCATGAGATGACCATTTGCACACATGGCCACTTTCTTTCTTCTCTTCGCTTTCATGAACCTTTAACACATTTTATATCTTTATTTGGTGTCCATCAAGCTCCTCTAAAGCTATCATATGATCTTTGCTACCCATGCCGTTATCATCCTCCCCTTCTTGAAAAGGATTCTTCCTCGAATCCAAACCTTGCAAGAACATAAGAAGGACCAGCAACCAAGAGGTCCTCATAGCATGAGGGTTAGTACAATTGTTAGCACAAAAATCATTTTACCAAGGAGACTCAATCTCAAGGAACAACCAAGTATCCTCCATTATCATGACAATTAAGCCCATACATGGAGCACAAGGAAATTGACTATTCCACACATCAAAAGGATAATACCACCTAAAAGATGGCACTACTACAAGCTTACATACTCCAAAACATTCACCGGGTTCAAAATGATAGAAGGTCCACATAATCGGGTCATACAAACAAGTATATACCTCAATGAAATCCCAACCCAAATGCAATACATATTTAAGATAAATACGAGACTCGTCATAAGCAAAGAGATTATAGAGAAAGGTGGCATGCACATTGGGATCATCTAAGGTGTTCCTATATGCAAGATCATGACTAGGTTCAAGGATCCTAGCACTCATTACATCATAGGATGGAACACACAAAGACAACATGATGAATTTAGGATAAACCTCACCTTCTCTTGACAAATAACTCCTACCCCCATAAAATGTGCAATCAACAAGATCATATGAAAAGAGGTAGTAAAGAAAGGGGGTTAGAAAACTACCCTTCCCCATACACAATGTAGTCCCCTCAAGTGGATTGTAAACCCTCAAGAAGGACTTTCCATCATAGGGAAAGGTGCCAATAATTTCCCCCAAATTGTGTTTGTCATCTTAGCCAAGCATCACTAAACAAGTGCCAAAATTCAACTCATTACCAGGGTCAAATGGAAAGGAAATCCATGCACATGGATCAAGCACACTCTTTTTTGCCTGGTTGGCACCCTTATCTTCCAATATCATACTCCACTCAAAAGTGCAAGCATCATCATATGCAAACAAGAAGTAGAGAAAGGCATCACATAAATGAACTTCAATCAAGGTGCTCCTAAGATTAGCCTCCACTTTATATACTAAAGCATCATAACTCATATGAAGAATTGGAACACTCAAGGAAGAAGTAGCAATTAACACATAAGCATCACCTTTCTTCATAACACTATCCTCTCCAGTAAACGTACTATCATCTTCACAAAAGAGATTTCTGTCTTCGAAAAGTGTGTCATCACACCATAGTGGATTCTCAAACAATTGATAGCCTTCAAGAGTGGCTACACTTCCAACATTATAAGGTATTCCACTATGCACACTCTCAAGAATCATGTCATCATCAAACAAGATATTATTACACACAAGTTGATCAACATCAATATCACTTGATAGTGAACTATCATTCAAAGGAAATGTATCAACACTAGGTGGACACAACTTGATTTTACTAGAAGAATCAATTCATTCATTAATAGGATCAACTAGTGTATCCACATTCTCAGCATGCACATCATCAAAACATGACAAAGTACTATCATTCAAGGCACAAGTGTGTGGACACAAATTGATCTTACAAGACGAATCTATTCGGTCATTAATAGGATCAACTAGTGTATAAACACTCTCAACAAATATATTATCACTAGGTGACAAAGAGTCATTAAGCTCACATGAAATCAAGCTATCACTTATACTCAATTGGCTACTAGAGACATGATGAATTTCCGAGCTTAAGGAAGTACAAGAACTAGCATTGTTACCTTGTAGCTCATATCATGAAGTATCTCCACCTTGGTTGTGCAACTCCTTAAGTTCTACATCATGACGAGTAGTACCCTAAAATAGTCTTTCCAACTCATCGGATGCCATCTCGGTGACTATTTGAATGACCTTTTCAATATTTCTTTGTATTGAAGCAAACAACTCATTTGTGCTCATAGTACGAGGATCCCGATAGCAAAATGATAACGATCCTTTCACCATACCTATAAAACTCAACAAACAAGTTAGTAGAAAGGTTCCTCACGCCACTCTTTATTTGAACTCTCAACTCACCTTCTATGACTTTTTCTCAAAATTGATAGTGAACTAGTTTCGCTCAACCAATTCAAGGTCACCTATCCTTTGTGGTGGAGTGATTCTTATGACTCTTGAAAGAAGGATGATACAAAAAAAACTAACGGACTTGAATCAAGAAGGTTATCAACGATTTGAGATGAGAAAAGTAGAAGAAAGAAGAACAAAAAGATTCGGACTCAAAAAAAACTAAGTAACAAAAGTAGAAGAATTACGTGTTGTTACTTAATTAGAAGGATCAACGAAATAATTTGATGATTAAAATCTAGTTAACATGTAATTAAATAAGTTAATTAGTTGTTAAATAGTTGAGAAATAGAAGAAAAGTGAGTGTGGAAGAAGAAGAAGTGAATTTGGACACTTAGAAAAATATTTTAAGACTTAAAGAAGTTCATCACTTGTAAGACTTTGATTGGATGATTTGATGATTAAAACTAGTTAACAAGTAATTAATGATGTTAATTAGTTGTTAAATAGTTGAGGAATGGAAGAAAAATGAGTTTAGAAGAAGAAGAAGTGAATTTGGACACTTAGAAACTTTTTTAGTTCCAAAAACTCCCGTACTTAGCCAAATTGTGGGTTGTTTTACTCTCTGAAAGTGTATCTCACTTGCCTGCAGGTGAGAGTGGGGAAAGCTGGCATGCTGCGTTGGCTGCTGACTGGTGGCAGCTTGTTGCATTGGCGTTGATGTGGCGCTGGCGTGGCAGTTGACTGCTGACCAGATTGCTGATGTGGCGTCCACGTGGAATTTCATTTTTCATTTTTTTTTTTGAATTTTGAACTTCTTTTTTAAAAAAAATATTTCCACCAATGGACCCAAAAACACCTTGACCAACTTTGACTTGATAATGTTGGATCAAATGTACCTTTTTGCTCTTTCCTCAAAAACACATGAAGAACACCAAGAACATTGATGAACTTTAAAAATTCATAACTCACTAAATTTAGCTCCGAATTTTACGAAATTTCAAACACAAGCTCCTATCAACACCACGAAAAAATTCTAATAGTTTTTAACCCTCAATTTCAAGCCAAAAATAAACCTATTTCCTCCATCTTCAAGTTATGAAGAACACCATGAACATGAAAAACACCAAAAACAAACCCCACTTCAAATCTTCACCAAATCATCTCAAATTTCAAGATTATCTTTCCTCCAAGCTAGAAAACAAAACTCAATATCTTTTGAGCTCAAATTCAACCTTAATCAACAAGACCCACTTGAAATTTCTTCAAAGCTTCAAGCTCCTTTAATGGTGGATTCTTCTTCCCAACTCCAAATCACTTGAAATTTGAAATATAGACTCAAAAAACACTAGGAAACAAGAATCTAGTGTCAAAAATAACGAATCAAAAAAACATTTATGGATTTTTAGATTTTTTTTTATTTTGCAAACCAAGACTAGATTTGTAGGAACAAATCTAAACCTGGGCTCTTGATACCAAATGATAAGAATGAAAGGGGAAATAGAAAGAAATAAGAAAACATATGTGGAATTATCGAAATCTAATTGAATTTATGAGCGACAAAGGACTTTATACATTCACCTCTCAATTGAATCCGATCAAATAATAATAACCAAACTCAATCAAAAATGAGAAAACCAAATTGAATCCACAAAGAGGGTAACTCGGTGATCGATTAAGCTAGAAGAAGTTAACACAAGCAATATCGGGAATCCACCCTAATCACTCAACTACAATTACCAACTATGAACTACACTAGCACTACACCTAGAAACTACAAGCTTCAAAGCTTTCAAATATTCAATTCATCATAATATTCATAATCTAAGTCTTCCAAAATAATAAAACTACTATTTATACTAAGGAAATATAGAAGACACTTCTTTTACAATTTTACCCTTAATGAGATAAGGGTCTTGTTTGGTTGTCTTCTTTTGTGAATTCATGAGTTCATGAGATGACCATTTGCACAGATGGCCACTTTCTTCCTTCTCTTCACTTTGATGAACCTTTAACACATTTTATGTCTTTATTTGGTGTCCATCAAGCCCCTCTAAAGCTATCATATGATATTTGCTACCCATGTCGTTATCATTTCGGGGTCTTACATGTCATGTCACGTCTAGGGGGTACTTTAGGTCATGACAAACTGGGTATTCAGAGCACAAGTCAATAGGGAGGTTATGGTCCCTGTGAACCTAAATGTGGGTACGGCGGCATCTAGAGTGAGGGACTTCACTATGATGAATCCTCCGTAGTTTCATGGTTCCAAGGTTGAGAAGATCCTCAAGAGTGTATTCATGAGGTGTACAAGGTGCTAATGATCATGGGTGTGACGCCAGTGGAAAAGGCGGAATTGGCCACTTATCAACTTAAGGGCGTTGCTCAAGTTTGGTTCAACCAATGGAAGGAAGAGAGGGTGGTTGATGCGGGTCCTCTTGATTAGGAGAAGTTTAAGGTTGCTTTCCTTGATACATTCTTTCCCCTTAAGATAAGGGAGGCAAGGGTGCTAGATTTCATTAACCTTCTAATTTACCGTGGAGTTACGACACTTTTGATGCATTAAACTTAGAGTTTTGCATGTTTCTTAGGCATTTTGTTATTAGATGTGATGGTATTTTTGTTCAATTTTACAGGAAATAGTCTTTTGGAGCAGTTGGTGAGCAAAGTGTTGCAGCAATGGAATTTTAGTGATATACGAGTTGATTTATGAGCCGTCATTTCATGGACGAACCATAGGTTGAGGTTGCTCGTTCAGGTGCCTGAAGATTTGGCTAAGTATGGAACGACGGACTAGGATGACAAGTCATAGTTCCTGCTACGAACTGTAGATGGTGATATGTAGATAACTTTAGAGAGGGTATTTTGCAGTACTTGGTTGACGGAAGAGTAGGACAGGCCGTATAAAGGTCTACGAGCCGTAGATCATGCCCGTAGAAAGTGACCCTCGGGATTATTTCTAACTGCTGGATGATGGTGGGAACCTACGAGCCGTAGGTCTGACTACGAGCCGTAGGTCACCATCCGTAGACGACACTGCCCAAACCGAATTACCTTTGTTTTCCTTTTCTTACCTAGTTTAGGTTTTAGTATCTATAGATACAAGTTGTAATTTTTCGTTTTTGGGGGAGATAGACAATTTTTTAATATTTGGTTTTGGCTTTGGGAATTATTTTGCAACCTTTGTGGCAATTAATTCTTAAAGTTTGGATTATAAAGTCTGCTTTTGCTTTTCAATTCGAGATTGTGAATTTCGTCTATTATCACTGTAAGTTCATGATTTATTATTCAAACCCTAATCTGAATTGTGAATCCTCAAACATGAGTAGCTAAATCCACAACTAGGGTTGTGGGAACCATGAGTAATTAACGAACGTAAAACTAATAATGTTGTAATTCTTGATGAATGCATGTATTTATTAATCTCTTCATTTTGAATGCTTTTTAACGGTGCGCAATGTTAGAACTTGCCTTATTCCTACTTGCCGGACCAAGGAAGTAACAAATGGGAAAAGAGATTAAACAGTGGATATTTAGCGAGATATTCCGCTATCTAATAGTCTGAACCACATACGTAGAGGGCTAATCTAGGTCAAAGGTAAGGGTTAGTAAAGCATACACCCGTAGACGGACCAAGTTGCGTGGTGAAATTCCCTATTTGGAGGACCAATCACTTAGGGATACCTAACTTACCGACTATGCATGTTAAACACTAGGAAAGAGTTACTGTTATTAGATTTACTTAGTTAAGAACTTGTGAGGAACACATGTGCCCTAGTATCATTCTCATATTAATAGTAGAAACTGCAAACCTTGTTGCTTGTTTATTTGTTTTTACACATCAAGCAATTATAATTTTAGTTTTTATTTACAAACCCCCCCTCTTTCAGAGATAACTTGATTAAACGTACAATTAACAATAAATTAGACTAAGTCTGAATCTTATTCCTCGTGGGTTCAACCCTAGCCTTCGTTAGGTTCTTTATTTGACAACAACCGCTTATACATCTTAAGGGAGGTGTAATTTGGGTGTATCACCTTTGTCAAGGAAACATGAGTGTGAAGGAGTATGCTTTGAAATTCACATAATTGTCTAGGTATGCTCTACTATGGTCGTCGATCCTAGGGCAAATATGAGTAAGTTTGTTTCAGGAGTGTTCGAAATGGTGGTCAAAGAAGGCCGTACCGCTATGCTCATCAATGATATGGACATTTCTCGTCTAATGGTACATGCTCAACAAATAGAAGAGGAGAAACTTAATGAAAAGTCTAGGGAGGCGAAGAGGGCTAAGACCAGTGATGGTGACTTTTCACGCTCTAGGTCCAATGGGTATGGTCATCCTAAGTTTCAACAAAGGTTCTCCGGTCAGGGTTCCTCCAATGCTCCAGCTCCTAAGTTCAGCAAGGAAAGGGTGACTAACCCTAAGCCTCAAGGAGGGAATGGTGGTGGATTTTCATCGACTACTTGTACAAAATGAGGAAAGAAGCATGAGGATAAGTGCTTAGTTGGTATGGATGGTTGCTTTTGTTGTGGTAAGAGTGGTCATAAGATAAGGGATTGTCCATCACTTAGGGATAAGGAAAGAGAAGGTATACAAGCTACACCTAGTGGCTCGGGTTCGAATGCTCCCAAGCAAAACCGGTTCTACACCCTCCAAACTTTACATGATCAAGAGGTTCTCCCGATGTAGTTACTGGTATGTTGAAAGCCTTCAATCTTGATGTTTATGCTTTTCTTGATCCCGGTGCTACCTTGTCTTTTGTGATGTCATATGTGGGTATGTGGTTTGATATTCTTCTGGATGTGTTGTTAGATCATTTTTCCGTCTCTACTCCTATTGGTGAATCTATCGTGGCTAAGAGAGTCTATAGAAATTGTCCCATCTCCTTATCCCATAGAGTCACTCATGTTGATTTTGTAGATTTTGATGTGTTAGACTTCGATGTTATTCTTGGGATGGATTGGTTGCATTCATATTATGCTTCTATTGATTGTAGAACTCGAGTGGTCAAGTTCCCATTTCTGAACGAACCCATTCTAGTGGAAAGGGGAAATTTCTATGCATAAGAGTCGGTTTGTTTCTTGTCTTAAAGCCAGAAAGATGATTTCTAAGGGTTGCATATACTATCTTGTTTTGGTTAGGGATATGGATTTCGAAACCCCTACCTTCGAGTCGCTCCCCATTGTTAATGAGTTTCCAGAAGTGTTTCTCGATGATTTACCTGGTGTTCCTCTTGAAAGAGAAATAGACTTCGGTATCGACCTTTTCCCAGATACGTAACATATCTCTATTCCTTCTTACCGAATGGCTTCGGCAGAATTAAGGAATTGAAGGAGCAATTGAAAGATTTGTTGGATATAGGCTTTATCCGACGGAGTATCTCTCCATGGGGTGCTCCAGTTTTGTTTGTTTGAAAGAAGGATGGTTTTAATTCGTATATGTATTGACTATCGTCACTTGAATAAGGTTACTTTTAAGAATAAGTATTCTCTCCCTAGGATAGATGATTTGTTTGATCAACTTCAAGGAGCAAGCTACTTCTCTAAGATTGACCTTCGATCGGGTTATCACCAATTGAGGGTGAAGGAAGATGACATTCCGAAGATAGCTTTTCGGAATAAATATGGTCATTACGAATTCTTAGTAATGTCATTTGGTTTTACAAATGCTCCGGCTGCATTTATGGATTTGATTAATAGTGTTTAGAGAATACCTAGATATGTTTGTGATTGTGTTCATCGATGATATTTTGATTTACTCAAGGAGTGAGGATGAACATACCACTCACTTGAGGATTGTGTTGCAAGTTCTCAAGGACCAAAAACTCTTTGCAAAGCTTAGTAAATATGAGTTTTGGTTGAGGTCCATGGCCTCTCTTAGTCACATTATTTCTGGAAAGGTTATTGAGGTAGATCCTAAGAATACGGATGTGGTTAAGAGTTGGCCTAAACCTCTATCCCCTTCAGATATTCAAAGTTTCTTAGGTTTGACTGGTTACTATAAAAGGTTTGTTGAGGGTTTCTCTTTGATTGCCTCTTCATTGACGGCATTGACCCAAAAGAAAGTTAAGTTCGTATGGTCTGAAGCATATGAGAAGAGTTTCCAAGAATTGAAAGATAGGCTTACCTCCGCCCCGGTGTTAACTCTACTGGAAATATCCGATGGATTTGTGGTTTATTGTGATGCCTCAAGAATTGCGTTATGATGTGTCCTTATGCAGAATGGGAAAGTCATTGTTTATGCTTCAAGGCAACTTAAGATTCATGAAAAGAACTATCCTACCTATGACTTAGAACTAGCGGCGGTTGTGTTTGATCTAAAGATTTGGAGACATTACTGGTATGATGTTCATGTTGATGTCTTCACCGACCATAAGAGTTTGAAATATGTGTTCAAGCAAAAGGACATGAATCTTCACCAAAGGAGGTGACTTGAGTTGTTAAAGAACTATGACATGAGTGTCCTATATCACCCTGGCAAGGCGAATGTGGTGGCGGATGCCCTTAGTCAGTTATCCATGGGTAGTGTTGATCATATAGAGGATAATAAGGAGTTGGTCCGAGATGTTCATAGATTGGCCCGGTTGAGTATTCGGTTGATTGATTCTAACGAAGGCAGCGTTGTTGTTCATAACGGTTCAGAATTGTCTTTTGTATCGGATGTGAAATCAAAGCAACGTCTTCACCCAATCTAGATGGAATTAAAGAAAGCAGTGCTTACAAATTCCGTTGAGGCTTTCTCCCAAGGGGGAGATGGGGTACTTCGATATCAAGGTCGGTTGTGTGTTCCGAATGTTGATAATTTGAGGGAGCAGATTCTATTGGAAGCGCATAGTTCCCGATATTCCATTCACTCGGGAGCCATCAAGATGTACCGTGACTTGCAAGAGGTTTATTGGTGGAATGTGATGAAGAAGGACATTGCAGAATTTGTGGCTAAGTTTCCTAATTGTCAATAAATGAAAGTTGAACATCAAAAGCCGGGAGGTTTGTCCCAAGACATTAGCATTCCTACGTGGAAGTGGGAAGATTTGAATATTAAATTTATTGTGGGTTTACCTCGCACTCGGTGACAACGTGACTCGATTTGGGTTATTGTAGATTATATGATGAAATCAGCTCATTTAATTACCGTCAAGGTTTCTTATTCGGCAGAAAACTATGCCAAGTTATACCTAAGGAAATGGTTAGGTTACATGGAGTCCCCTATCCATCATATTTGATCATGGAACTCATTTCACTTCTCAATTTTGGAAATCTTTCCAAAAGGGCCGTGGTACCTGTGTTAAGCTTAGCACGGCTTTTCATCCTCAAACCAATGGGTAGGCAAAGCGTACTATCCAAACTTTGGAAGATATATTGAGAGCCTGTGTGATTGATTTCTAGGGTAATTGGGAAGAACATTTGCCTTTGATTAGTTTGCTTACAATAATAGCTATCATTCCAGTATTGGCATAGCTCCATTTGCGGCTCTTTATGGTAGGAGGTGTAGATCTCCTATAGGGTGGTTTGAAGTTGGCGAAGTCACTTTGATAGGTCCCGAATTGGTACATGATGCTATGGAGAAAGTTTGGCTTATTAGAGAGAGCTTGAAAACGGCTCAAAGTCGACAAAAGTCCTATGCCGATGTTAGGAGAAGAGATCTAGAATTTGATGTTAATGATTGGGTTTACTTTAAAATCTCACTCATGAAGGGTGTAATGAGGTTTGGGAAGAAAGGGAAACTTAGTCCCCGTTATATAGGCCCATATATGATTTTGAGGCAAATTGGTAAGGTTGCTTATGAACTTCACTTGCCTAATGATTTATTATCGATTCACCCTGTTTTCCATGTCTCCTTATTGAAGAAATGTATTGATGATCCGGAATCTATAGTACCATTGGAGAGTCTTGGTATAAAAGAGAGTCTTTCTTATGAAGAAGTTCCGGTTGAGATTTTGGACCGGCAAGTTCGGAAGTTAAGAAATAAAGAAATTGCTTCTGTAAAAGTTCTTTGGAGGAATCAGTCAATTGAGAGTGCTACTTGGGAGGCCGAGGCCGATATGATATCCCGTTATCCTCATCTTTTTCCCTCCTTTCCTACTCTAGCTTGAGGTAATTAGTTCCTCATGGTTCACTCTTTTGGTCTGATGTGTCTTAGATATTCCCAGGATTACTCATTTATGCATGTTCATGAAAAGCTTAATTTTTGAGAAAATGAGTTAACTTAATTGATTTCTTCATGTTATGTGCACTGATTATGAGTTGCATATAGACTTGATGAAATGATGCTTTGAACATGCTTTAGCTTGGAGTTGATATTTGCTCCTCGGATATGTGCATTTATATGAATGCATTCATGTTAGGCAGTTAGATTTACCTTCTTATGATGTCGTGAATCCCATTCAAGGACGAATGTTCCCAAGGGGGAGATATTGCAACACCTTGGATTCACAAAGAAGGAAAATTTCAGGTTTTCAGAACTGGTGCCAGTAATGACGGAAGCCATCTACGGACCATAGGTTGATTTACGAGCGATAGGTAGGAACCGTAGATAGAAGGGTAGATATTTTCAAAATGTCAAGTTTCTGAATCCCATTGACGGTTCGCCAAGATGGCCCGTCATTCCATGTACGAGTCATAGGTAGGTCTTGTAGGTCAATCCCAGACTTAGTAAATGTTGAGGGTCTAAGTTGGGATCTATGGTTTATATGTACGGTCTGTAAGTGGACCAACAAACCGTACTTGGAAACCATCACTTGAAGGTCAAAATTTAGCATTCTGAATCTTTCTACGGTTGACCAAGACGGTCCGTAGTTGGACCTACAGACCGTAGGTCTGAACTGTAGATAGGGATCCGAGAATTATTTTTAAGGGTTTTTTGGTCTTTTCCCTAATTGACTTATACCTAATCTAAGTCGGTTTAGTCCTAATCCTAGACCTTATATAAGTCTTCTAAGACTAATTCTACCCATTTTAATCACTCTTCAAATTCCCCCAAAATCCCTCCAAAGTTTTCCTCTTAAATATTTCTCTCTCTAAAGCTTGAAGAAGAAGAAGATCTAGGGTTTCCATTCAAGTCTCCTAGTTCACCATTGATTTTGGCCTTTTGATATCAAGATATGATGGCTTTCACCTATGGAGTCCTTTCCTCCATAGGGTTTCAAAATTCTCCAATTTTGTAAAGTTCGATTCTCCTATTGAAATTAGGGTTTTCTTCTATCTTATGGGTTCTTTCGAATTATGATCTAATTGAGTGATTTAAGTCTTTTTATGCATGAATTGAGTTAATTGTATGATTTGAAGTTGAATTACCATGAACCCATGCATGATCTATGATTTCTATACTTTGACCTTATGATGAGGTTTTGAATTATGAAAGATGAAAATTATGAAAATTGCATGTTCTTTTTATGTAATTGAGATAAATGATTTAAGGTTGCTTTGAGAGTGAAGCATCAATGATGTTATTGTTGTGTTGTGAATGGATTTTCTCACATAAAGGATTCATAAGGGTTGAAAGGTTTTCTCAACTAAACTTTGAATCAAGAAGTAAAGAGCTATTCTAATGAACTTAAGCTTGGATTGGCTATTTTATGTGCCTTCCATGAATAATGAGACAAGAGGTTATTACCCATGTCTACTAATGATAATATAAGTTATCATTAATGACTATTCCGTGGGATTTATGCTTAGCACCGAGAGGATATTGAGATGGAAGCTCTTCCATAGTAGAGGTCGAGTTTCTAGTAGCAATCTCCTTATCCCATAAACTATGTTCCACCATAGGATGACTGTCTTAGATAGACATTAGCTAGTAGATCAACTTAAGCTAGAAGTTATGGTTCTTACCTTGGCAAATAAAGACGCCTCTTTTCGGTGTGGGGTAGACACCGGATTCCATGTTATAGCTCACATGCTCTATGTCGGTTAAGGCTCATTTCCCACATAATAAACTAAGTTTACTTTTAAAGGAGAAAGGTATTTCAATTGTGTTACTTTACGATTTGGCTTGGTTATTGTATCTTATATATATCTCCTTTTGACCATGATTTTATGACTTTTATGCTTAGCTCTCCTACTTGTTACTTTCTATGTACTAACACATACTCTTGCCTACATTGTCTCATAATGTAGGGTCCGGCTCTTCTCCATCCATTCGTGGCTAGTTCGTTACATTTGAGATTCGAAGACTTGGTTAGTCCTCATACTTCGAGGATAATGCCACGTTTGTCTTTTTATGTCATTTTTACTTTTTGAACTTGTATGGGTTACGTCTCAACATTTCATTCCATTGATGTATTAGATGGCTTTGAGACTATGTTAGACTTCTGCTACTTTTGCCAACTCTTAATGATATCAATTGTCTTTCAAACTTTTAACAACTATTATTTTGTATGATGTACGCTAAGTGGCTTGTATGGGGCCTTTTGGGGTCTTATATGCCATGTCACATCTAGGGGGTACTTTAGGTTGTGACAACTACACACCATACCAATCAATGTGTAGGCGGTTGCTAGAAATATAAACCTGAACGTGTGAGGTCGGGGTCGAATCACACAAGGAACAATATAAAGGATATTGAATAAATAAAGAATTACAAACAACGTATTTGAATACGAATAATTGATACAAGTATTATTTGATGAGTTTTCGGTAACAATTAAGGGTAGGGGATAGAATATAGCAAGGACAAAGGTCTTTTCAAGTAAGGAATTCAAGAAGAATTGGGAATTGGAAGTCAATCAACATCCATACAATCCATTGCAAATCAATTGCATACAATCTCAATTAATCATGGGTCAAATCAAATATGCATTGTAACCTCAATAATCCACCTATATCCTTCTATCCACAAAACTTTAGAAGCGTGTTCATTATCTTTGTCAAAAACGTGCTCTTCTTCTTCTCATATTCCTTCAACTTCTTCTACTTCCTCTGGATCTTGGCCAACCTATCCTTAATCTACTGCTATTCCTGCACTATGGTAGATAAGGTCAATGAAGCCGTACTTGAGGTAGTGGAGGAACTCTCTCTAGGACCAGTAGAAAGGTGCTCTGCAGGCTGCCGAATCTGTGTATCCATATCATGCACCTGGGCGGATATGTGAAGTAATGTCGGAGGTCCACTCTACATTGGCCTAATAGATATGGAGGTAGATGTTGGATCAAGTGACTCACTACCCTCAGCGAATGTGCCAAACGCCCGATGAAGAACATCTATCTTTCTCTTCTTCGAAACATTTCTCGGTCCCTTTTTTTTCAAAGGATGAATCAGCTTTTCTAGGACTTTCATGCAATCATTCTCCTTTTGTTCAACCTCATCTGCCTAGCATAGATAAGTAATCAAAGAGAGAAATTAAATATTATTAGTGCCCTCAATGACTACATCTTCTATTTGTTGCACTATGATTTCACCGACATTTATTTTAAGTCCCTCTATAATAGCACAAATGAGTACCAATATATCAAGTGACACATTGGTTTCATTCCTCGATGATATGACCTGGATGCAAATGATGGATACCCATGTCTTGGCCTCGGCCGTGAATTTTGATGACTCAACCCTCAGGTTTGAAGTGATATCCATTGTGGTGTATGTCTATCATGCAAGTGTCTGACGAACCAATCTAGCCCTTCTTCCCTTACCCTTTTCTTGTGTACCTCATTATTAGAATTAGGAAGACTACAATAAGAATTAATTAGAGTGGGGTCAAATCATACTTCTTTACCCTAAATTGTGACTACCAAGTCATCGGCAAAGTTGGTTTTGGTGACCTTAACATAGAATTTATGAACCATTGAATGATTCACCTTTATTGGATCAGTTGCAAAACACATCCAACCGCTAGTCTCCAATCGTCCATAAAGATTGGGAATTCAGGCTTGAAGATGGCCTAAAAGAATGCATCTTTCCTTAGTTACATTCTTTAATGCGAGGCGGTCATTTACTCGGTGTCACTCAGCTAAAATGAGCAGATTGTAGCATTCATCTCCTACCAATTGTTCATCAACTTGTTGCTCACTTGGAATAGAATCTAAGCCCATTTTTTATGCTTAAAGTACCTACAAATGATGCAAACACGTTAGAGAAGTGTATATGCATGTAAAGCAATGTATTATCATGCAATTAGGTCAAAGAAATGGGTTAAAAGGGAACCGGGGGCACCGAGGCAGAGCTACTATTTTCAGCAGTCAAAACTACCAGTTATCTAACTCATCATGATCGCAGAATTATGCATTGTGATTGCAAATCTCTGCTCTTTATCTCCTCATGGTCGCGGAATTGGGCATTGCGATCACAAAAATCTGCCTTTTATCTGATCATGATCGCGGAGAACAATTAAGCACCAAAAAATCCATCCCTGCAATATGTCAAACAGGTTGTCGGCAACAGTTATTCAAGCAATATTCATCACAATCTTACTACCAATTCGCCCCAACATCACGTTACGAGGAAACACGACAATTAAAACTACTTTATCAACCCACAAATAACATAAAATTGCATGATCAAATGAAGCAACCTTAAAATACCACTGTTTCTAACTACTTTCACCCACCAATGAATCAACATAAGAGAGAAATCGAGAGTACATACCTTGGGGGATGACAATTAAAGAAGATTCTTTCACCAAAAAGATAACAGGGCTCTTGAGTTTAGAGGGAAAATTTGGGGTTAATGGGTATGAGAAACGTTTGCTCAAATTAAAAAAACATGACTTTTAAACTGATCACGAGTTATTGCGGTCACAACCCACTCCTCGCGATCGCGACTGGGCACCTTTTTACTCTTCGCAATCACAGCCCTTGGCTCACGCGATCACGTCTGGTCGGTATTTTCACTTTGTGATCGCGCCCTGTGGCTCACGCGATCATGTTGAAGCATTGAGTGACAGACGAACAGAACTCTTTGATATTTTTTGGTAATGAAAGGGTCCATTTGGCGACCAGCCAACTTCATTTGGCGATCCTGAGCTCCCAAAAGCTATTCCAAGTCCCATTTTCAAGATCAGACAACTCCAAAACTTCATCCCGTTCACATTTTTTCTTCCAAACCTGTCCAAACAACTATAGAAAATTTTGAAACTATGAAGATTAGTCAAAAATAAAATCATACACTAATCTAAAAATCAAAAACACAAAATCAAAATTTTTGGAAACCAATGGATTTCCACCCATCAAGTACACGATTTAACATTGTGGCGCGATGCCAGATGCATCACCCTTTATGCTTCCACTTCGAGGAGATGAATTTTCTCCAAAACTTCAAATCAACGCTTCATTGAGATGCATGAGGACAACATGAGAGAGTCATGAGTCACACTCAATCTCTCCACTTCGAAGATTTGAATATCTTACCCAATTGCACATCGTTTTTCTTTGAGGGTCATTAGGTAAAAGTTAGAAGATCACTAGGTCATTTATTGCACATTGTAACTCATCATTCTTGGTCTTCAAGTGAGTGACATTCCCATTTCCAAATGAACTAGAGTTGTCATAAGTGTTGTTTTTGAATTTTTCTTACAACTATAGTATCATTTCTTTGATTTCGACATTTTTTATTATTATTGACTCGATTGATTTGCAAATGCCCAAGATTTCTTCCACGTTTATCCCAACCCCTTTTTCTTGAGACTCCAACTTCAATTCGCTATTATTGACCACTTGACGAGGAACATCACATGCTCCAATCTTTGTTCTTACATTGGTCTTCAAATTTGAAATTTAAAGCTCCAGTTGTATCAATTCATGGTACCAAGTTAGGTGCAAGTCGCTGAATACATCCTTCATCCGGAATATGACATCTCACAGCCTCACACCACTTTCAAGTTTTTGAGACAAGCTCACGAGCCAAGTTTGACTCACAATACCTATTTTGTCACACATTTCTTCATTTTAAGAGGCATCCACACAACTTTTCCCAACATGAGGTCTTCCACAACAAGGACATGGGTCATCAACATATAGGAATTGCAATCACCAAGTTTGGTTTCATCACAAGAAGCCATAAACCCAACAAAAAAAGAAAACACAAACAAATATTCACAATTTGGATAGAAACTGGTAAATTATAAATTCTAAATCAGTTCAATATGCCAAATTGTTCCACGACAATGGTGTCATTTATGAGAACGCTCAACTACACACCATACAAATTGATGTGTAGGCGGTCACTAGCAATATAAAACCCAACATATGAGGTTGGGGTCAAATTTCCACAGGGAACCATGTAAAGGCGATTAAAGAAATGAAAAATTACAAGCTACTTGTTTGAATCCGAAAATTGATACAAGTATTTTTTAGAGGGATTTTTGGTAACAATTAAGGATAAGGGATAGAAGATAGCAAGGACAAATGTCTTTTCAAGCAAGGAATCCAAGGAGAATTGGGAATGAGAAGTCAATAAACGTGGGAATGAGAAGTCAATAAACGTCCATACGATCCATCGCATATCAATTTCATATAATCTCAATTAATCATGGGTCAAATCAAATATGCATTGAAACCTTAATTATCCGCCTATATTCTTCAATCATAGGAAAATATTTCTCAACTAGCTCATTTAAACCAAGCTGAGTGTCAACAAAGATGATCCAATAATGGGCATTGCAAGGATTTTTCACTCTTTCTAGATCTAATCCAATAAATGAGTAGCTACACCTCAAATTAGAACCAATCAATCTTTCCAAACCTCAATTAACTATTTCAAGCTAAATGAAAGTAAATAGGCAAGTACTCCTAGGAGTGATCAATTCCTTTGGAAAGCAATTAAAAACTAGCTCATTTAAACCAAGCTGAGTGTCAACAAAGATGATCCAATAATGGGCATTGCAAGGATTTTTCACTCTTTCTAGATCTAATCCAATAAATGAGTAGCTACACCTCAAATTAGCACCAATCAATCTTTCCAAACCTCAATTAACTATTTCAAGCTAAATGAAAGTAAATAGGCAAGTACTCCTAGGAGTGATCAATTCCTTTGGAAAGCAATTAAACTATGAGATTATTTAGATAATCAAAGACCTATTTCATATATGAGAAAATATTCAATTAACTACAAAAGCACAAGATAAAAATTAACAACCCATCAATTGTTTTTCACTAACACAATCCAAATCACCTATTAACAACTACACATAGAAATAAGCATTACAAAACATAGAGTTGAAGAAAGGGTGAATAATAATTACAGTCAAAGCATTCAATCTTCACTCTAACGGTGTTGGTTCTGGAAGCTTGCTCTCAAAGCTATATCAAAAATATAAATTCAGGAATGATCCTCTCTAAGATGGTTGTGCATGAGTGTATATTGTGAACTGTGATCAAATTGTGAATTTCTAGTTCCACCCAAAAAAGCCTAGCACTTTCTTCTTCGCGTTCGTGAGGTCAGTGTTGACCAAGCTTCCGCGATCATGATCTTTGACCATCGCGATGACTAATTTGTTTCCAGGTCTAATTTTAAGTTACAATCCCTTTTTCCTTGATTTCACTTAGTTGCTTATTTTATCTTCCCAATCACCTCTATATCTTATTATTCTGCAAAATACGAAGAACCACATCAAATGCACTCATTCTCAACTAAATAAGCCATAAACATTAGCTTAATGACAATATAAGTTGGTAAAAATACCCACTTATCAGCATTATAGGCTGAATAAGCATGGAAAGCAAATGCATAATGAAATGCGAGTAAGTAAATGATAACCAAGGGTTAGATATGTTAGACAATAGCGGAAAGTCTAACTATACATCTCAAATATCAAGAAGGAATGAGCGATAAAGTAAAATAGTTATCAAAAACCTAACTTGACGCCCATAAGCCCATAAGGTACACTCGTGCGCAATTGAAATAAAAATAACTCAAACGAACCCCATAAGCCCGATGAGTGCACATAACAACTAATGATATCCTAGTTATGATTAAGTATGTATCACGATCCAAAGTACACCCTAGATGTGACATGGCGTATAAGACCCCGAGAGGCCCTACACAAGCCACTTGACATACATACAACACAGTGTAATAGACAAAAGTAGAATTTAAGTAATTATGTCTCACAAAATAAAAGAGATTTTTGAACATAAATACAGAAAACTAAACTTTGCCTTGACAAGCCATTCTAAAAATCATAGAAGTGGTTGGGACGTAATCCATACACCACGTACAAAGTCATAAAGGAAAAATATGAAAGCAATAAAATTCTTTATGGCCTTGCCCTCGAAGTATGAGGATTCACAAATCCACTAGTACGAGAGCGATTCAATCTAGCCACGAGCGGTACGGGAGAGAGCGTCGGACCCTACATTATGAGACAATGTAGGCACAAATATGCATTAGTACATGGAATGTACTATGTATGAGGGAAATGTATAAAGAGATAAACATGATCATATGAGGACACTTAAGCATGATATGCATGACCAAGCTATAAACATAGTAAAGTCTTTAAAGATGAAAAATAAATCATGAACATGGCCAATGGATACTAAAACTCGTTTAAAAGCTTTCATAAAACCTTTGAAAGTAACATAGTTCATTTTGTGAGATATTTACCATTAATTGATATAGACCATGTGAGCTATGACATGGAATACAGTGTCTTACTCCCACACCGAAAAGAGATGTCCTACTTGCCAAGATAAGGACTATAACTTCTAGCTTAGGCGGATCCACTAGCTTAGTCACTTAAGACTATCCTATAGGGGCACGTAATTAGGGACAAGGAGATTGCCTCTAGAGACCCGACCTTTACTAATGGGAGAGCCTCCATCTCAATATCTTCTAGGTGCTAAATAAAATCCTAATGGAATAGTCATATTCATATTATCATACTTGAAAAGTACAATTAAATTTCCAATCCAATCTTAAGTCATTATAGAGTAGCTCCTTTAAATCAAGATTCATACATATGTGAGAAAACCTTTCAGAACCATGATTTCATAATATGTGAGAAAACCTTTCACAATTCATGCAAATGTGATAAATCCTTTCACAATTTATTGATACTTATCTTAAAAGCATCCTTAGTTCATAAAGCATCTTTTTCATAAAATATGCATAGTTTTCATAATCATAGTTAATAAGTTCATACGCTTTCTTCATAAATTCATCATCATAATCAAATAAGAAACATGGGTCCATATGAAATCAGTTGGAAACCTTTTAATTTAATCAAATCGTACATAATAAAATTACAATCAAACAATTGAATCATAATCAAATAGGACCCATGGAGATTTGCATGAAACCCTAATCAAATTGGGTGAAATTGACTTTTGGGGAAAGAGATTCTTGGGACCCAATGGATGAATGGAATCCATTGGGTAATTCCACATACCTTGATAATCAAATCCTAGGAAAGCAATAGAAAAGAAGAGGCTTGAAGCTTGGAACCCTAGTTTTCTTCCTTGAGTTTGAGAGAATTCAGAGAGGATGAATTTGGATTGGAATTGGGGTTTTGAGAGAATGAGAGAGTTAGGGTAGTTTAAGGGGAGGAAAGGTAGTTATAGGTCTTAGAATTTGGGTTAATATGACGTAGTATAGGTATTAAATGCATAAGAAAAGACCCAAATACCCTTAAGAAATAATTGTCGGAGGACCCCACGGTTTGGACCTACAGTCCATAGAACATTCTACGGCCCGTACTGGTCAACCGTAGATCACGTTATTGGGGCCTAAAATACAACCAACTTTCTACGAAACATATCTACGGTTCATTATTTGGTCTACAATCCATGGATCCGTAGTCTTCATCTTTAACCCCAAAATTTCATCAAGTCTAGATCGATTCTATGGGAACCTTCTACAACCTGTAGAACATGCTACGACCCGTCAAACCATTCCGTAGACCTAAGGCCTTAAATCAAATATCTGAATCAACTCTATGGGTCAATTCTACAACCTGTCAAACTTCCTACGGGTCATCCTGTCAAGTCGTAGGTCAACTTACTGGGACTTGAAAATTCCAAAACTCAACTCAAGGTCTACGTATTCCTTCATATGTCATGTAGGACTTCCTACGGTCCGTTGATAGGACTGGTAGATCACTGCTTCAGTATAATTTCTACAACTTTTCTTTCCAACTCGACTTTCTAATTTCTGAGGTATTACAATATCTCCCCCTCGGGAACTTTCATCCTCAAATGGGACTCAGGCTAGTATGAATAAAGTAGGAGAGAAACTAATAATTCAACATGAATGCAAATCTCATCATAATGCACATAAGCAAGGAAAAATCACTCCAAGCTAAATCATAACATAAAAATTAAGTTTTAATGAACATGCATGCATATGGAAACATGAGAATGACTTAAAACACATGAATTCGAAAGAATGACCATAAGGAACTAATACCTCAAACTAGAATAGGAGCGGAGGGAAAGAGATGAGGATACAGGGACATCATATCGGCTTTGGCCTCCCAAAAAGCACCCTCAACTAATTGATTCCTCCAAAGGACTTTCACGGAAGCAACTTCTTTGTTTCTCAACTTCCGAACTTGTCGGTCTAAAATTTCAACCGGAACCTTTTCATACGAAAGATTTTCCTTAACTCCAAAAGTTTCCAAAGGCACAATAGATGTCGGATCTCCAACACACTTTTTCAACAAAGAGACATGGAATTCCGGATGTACTAGGTAGCTCTAATTCATAAGCAACTTTTCCAAAACGCCTCAAAATCTGATATGGGCCCACATATTACGGACTAAGCTTCCCTTTCTATCCGAATCTCATCACACCCTTCATGGGTGAAATTTTCAAGTAAACCCAATCATCAACATCAAGTTCAAGCTCTCTTCTTCTAACATCGACATAATACTTTTGTCAACTTTGAGCCGTTTTCAACCTCTCTCGAATAAGTCAAACCTTTTCCATAGCCTCATCCACTAACTCGGACCCTATCAAAGCGACCTCATCAACTTAAAACGAATCTATAGGAGACCTACACCTCCTATCATAGAGAGCCTAAAACAGAGCCATCCCAATACTAGAATGATAACTATTGTTATAGGCAAACTCGATCAAAGGCAAATGATCATCCCAATTACCCTTGAAATCAATCACGCAAACTCTCAATATATCTTCCAAAAGTCTGAATAGTACATTCGACTTGTTCATCGGTCTGAGGATGAAAATTCATACTAAGCTTTACTTTGGTAGCGAGACCTTTTTCAAACGACTCAAAAATTGAAATGTAAACTAAGTACTACAATCGGAGATAATGAATAAGGGCACTACATGCAACCTCACCATTTCTAGAATATAATGCTTGGCATACTTTTCGGCTGAAAATGAAGTCTTTACGTAAAGAAAGTGAGCCGCTTTCGTCATTCGGTCCACAATAACCCAAATCGAGTCAAATTGATGATTAGTACGAGGTAAACCCATAATGAAGTCCATATTCAAATCTTCCCACTTCCAAGTAGGAATACTGATATCTTGAGCCAAACAGCCCATTTTTTTATGCTCAACCTTCACTTTTTGACAATTAGGTCATTTAGCCACAAATTCCGCAATATCTTTCTTCATCCCATTCCACCAATAGACTTTCCACAAATCACGGTACATATTGGTGGCTCCTGGGTGAATAGAATATCGAGAACTGTGAGCTTCTTCAAAATTTGATTCCTTAACTCATCAACGTTTGGAACACATAATCGACCTTGATATTGAAGGACACCATCTCCCCCTTGGGAGAAAGCCTCAATGGCTTTTTCGAAAATCGACTTCTTCAAGTTAACTAATATTCGATCATAATCTTGCCTAGTTTCACATTCGATACAAGAGACGATTTTGATCCATTCTGAACAATCACGCGACCTTCAATTGAACCAACCAAGTGAACACCCAATCGGGCCAACATTTGAACATCAAGAACTAACTCTTTCATACCATCCTCAACAGGAGCAACACTTTCCATCGATAGTCGACTAAAAGCATCTACCACCATATTTGCTTTACCGGATGATAGACGACACTTATGTCATAATCTTTTAATAACTCAAGCCACCTCATTTGGTGAAGATTCAAATCCTTTTGGGTGAACACATACTTCAAGCTCTTGTGGTCGGTAAACACATCTACATGAACACCATATATGTAGTGTGTCCAAATCTTTAGAGCAAACACTACCGCCGCTAATTCTAAATCATGCGTCGAATATTTCTTTTCATGAGCCTTCAATTGCCTTGAAGCATAAGCAATAACTTTCCCATGTTGCATCAAAATGCAACCAAGACTAATCCGTGAAGCATCACATAAACCACAAAACAATCCGACCCTTCCAGTAAAGTCAATATAAGGGTTAAAGTGAGTCTGTCCTTTACCTCTTAGAAACTCTTCTCACAAGCTTCTGACCATAGGAATTTCACCTTCTTTTGAGTCAATGTTTTCAAAGGCGGAGCAATAGAGGAAAATCGTTCCACAAACCTTCTTTAGGAACAAGCCAAACCTAGGAAACTCCATATATCTGAAGCGGACAAAGGTCTAGGCCAATTCTTAACCGCCTTGATTTTCTTAGGATCAACTTGAATACCTTTACCGGAGACAATATGGCCAAGGAAAGCAACGAACCTCAACAAAAACTCACACTTGCTAAACTTAGCATACAATTCACGATCCTTAAGATTTTACAACATAATTCTCAAATGCTCAACATGCTCATCCTCACTCCGTGAGTAAATTAAAATATCATCAATAAATATAATCATGAATATGTCAAGATATTTCTTGAAGACCCTATTCATCAAATCCATGAATGCCACCGGGGCATCAGTCAAACTAAAAGACATTCCAAAAACTCATAGTGACTATACCGAGTTCGGAAACCATCTTCGAAATGTCATTCTCCTTCACCGTCAATTGGTGATAATCTGACCGAAGTTTAATCTTGGATAAAAAAACTCGCACCTTGGAGTTGATAAAAAAAATCATCAATCCTTGGAATAGGATACTTTTTCTTTATGGTAACTTTGTTCAATTGACGATAATCAATGCACATTCGGAGGGAACCATCCTTCTTTCGAACAAACAACACCGAAGCACCCCATGGAGAGATACTCAGTCTAATAAAACCCTTATCTAGAAAATCCATCAATTGATCCTTTAACTCCTTAAGTTCTGTCGGGGCCATATGGTAAGGAGGAATAGAACTAGGTTGCGTATCTTGGAGAAGGTCAATACCAAAGTCTATTTCCCTTTCGAGAGGAATACCGAGAAGATCACCGGGAAACACTTCCGAAAAATCATTTACAATCGGAACTGACTCAAGAGTAGGGGTTTCAGAATCTGTATTCCTAACCCTAACAAGATGATAAATGCAACCCTTAGAAATCATTTTCCTAGCCTTAGGCAAGATATAAACTTACCCTTAAGAGCATACTTTCCCCTTTCCCATGACATGATAGGTTCGTTCGGAACCTTGAATGTGACTAATCGGGTCCTACAATCTATGGAAGCATAACATGCATGAAGCCAATCCATTCCCCGAATAACATTAAAATCTGACATATCAAGCTCTACAAGGTCAACATGAGTGACTCTATAAGAAGCAAAAATAGGGCAATTTTTATAAACTCTTTTAGCAACAATAGAATCACCAATAGGAGTAGAGACATGAAAGGGATTAAAAAGGATTTCAGGACCAATATCAAATCTCATGGCCACATAAGGAGTAATAAATGACAACATAGAACCGGGATCAAGCAAAGCATAAACATCAAGATGGAAGACTTTCAACATACCGATCACAACATCCAGAGAGTCCATATGATCCTGTCGAACCTGAAGGGCATAAAACGTAATCTTACGAGGAGCCCCAAACCAGAACCACTAGGTTGAGCCTGCTTGCCATCCCTTCCCTTAGAAGCAAGAAACATACATTCTCTCATCTTATGTCCACTCTTTCCACAACTAAAGTAACCATCCGTACCCACTAAGCATTTGCCTGAGTGATTCTTGCCACAGTTTTGGCAAGCAGGAGTAGAAGATCCATTACCACCACCTCCTTGAGACTTAGGGTTAGACACCCTATCTTTGTTGTACTTAGAGGTCAGAGCATTAGAGGAACCTTAATCGGAGAACTTTTGCTGGATTTGAGAATGACCATGCCCACCATACCTAGAATGAGAAAAGTCATCATAACCAGTCCTTGCCCTCTTTGACTCCCTACAATTCTCCTTTAGATTTTCTTCTTCAATTTGTTGGGCATGACCGATTAAACGAGAGATATCCATCTCTTTGATCAAGATGATGGTACAACACTCCTTGAACACCATTTCGAAAACACCTGACACAAACTTACTCATCCTTGCCCTTTAATCGGCTACCATAGTTGGAGCATACTTAGCCAAATGAGTAAACTTCAAAGCATACTCTTTTTCAATCATATTTTCTTGACGAAGATTAATGAATTCAAGAACCTTTTCTTCTACCATCTCAAGAGGAAAGAAATACTCAAGAAAAGCTCCTTTAAAATTTTCCCAATCAAGAGGACCCGCATCAATATCCCTCTCTTCCTTCCATTGGTTTAACCTAATTTGAGCCACACCCTTAAGTTGATAAGCGGACAATTCCGCTTTCTCCACCATTGACACTCCCATAATTCCCACTATCTTGTAAACCTCATCAATAAACTCTTGAGGGTCCTCATCAACTTTTGACGCATAAAACTCTTGAGAATTTATCCCAGTGAAGTCTCTCACCCTTATCGTTGTCGTACGTACAATTGGGTTTACGGGAGCATTGACTTCTCTATTAGCTTGGGCCGTCATAGCTTGAGCCAACACTTGGAAAGCGGCTCAGAATTTGGCATGAGTCACTTGTTCGGCCAAAGGGTCAATCGGAACTTGAGGAACCTCGGGGTTGCACATTGTCGCCCGCATTCCTTCTCACATAAGCTCTTCGGGGGGCCATATCATGAAAAGCATCGGATAAGAATTAGAAGAAGGACCTTTATAGAGATAGACTCTATGGCATGACTTTAGAGTAATGAAAAAGGTGAAGTTTCCTAAATGTTTTGTAGCCTCCTATTCATAAATGTGGCACGCTATACACTTATGAACAAGACTCTACTCAACGTGGCTTGCCATACATCCTAGGACTTTTTTCTAAAACCTTGTGCTCTGAATACCAAGTTTGTCACGTCCCAAAGTACACCCTAGACGTGACATGGCATATAAGACCCCGAGATTCCCTACACAAGCCACTTGACATAAATACAACACAATATAATAGACAAAAGTAGAATTTAAGCAATTGTGTCTCACATAATAAAAGAGAGTTATGTTCATAAATGCAGAAAACTAAACTTTGTCTTGACAAGCCCTTCTAAAGGTCGTAGGAGTGGTTGGGATGTAACCCATACACCATGTACAAAGTCATAAAGGAAAAACATGAAAGCAATAAAAGTATTCATGGCCTTGCCCTCGAAGTATGAGGACTTACCAATCCACTAGTATGACAGTGATCCAATCTAGCCACGAGCGGTAGGAGAGATAGCATCGGATCCTACATTATGAGACAATGTAAGCACAAGTATGCATTAGTACATAAAATGTACTAAGTATGAGGGAAATGTATAAAGACATAAACGTGATCATATGAGGATATTTAAGCATGATATGCATGACCAAGCTAAAAACATAATAAACCTCGTTTGAAAGCTTTCATAAAACCTTTGAAGGTAACATAGTTCATTTTGAGGTATATTTATTTAACCGACATAGACCATGTGAGCTATGACATGAAATTCAGTGTCTTACTCCCACACCGAAATGAGATGTCCTACTTGCCAAGGTAAGGACCATAACTTCTAGCTTAGGTGGATCCACTTGCTTAGTCATTTAAGACTATCCTACGGGGGCACATAGTTAGGGACAAGGAGATTGCTTCTAGAGACCCGACCTCTACTAACGGGAGATCCTCCATCTCAATATTCTCTCGATGCTAAGTAAAATTCCAACGGAATAGTCATATTCATATTCATATTATCATACTTGAAAAGGTACAATTAAATTACCAATCCAATCTTAAGTCAGCATAGAGTAGCTCCTTTAAATCATGATTCATACATATGTCAGAAAACCTTTCACAACCAAGATTTCATAATATGTGAGAAAACCTTTTAAAATTCATGCATATGTGAGAAAACCTTTCACAATTCAGTGATACTTATCTTAAAAGCATCCTTAGTTTATAAAACATCTTTTTCATAAAACATGCATAGCTTTCATAATCATAGTTCATAAGTTCATAAGTTTTCTTCATAAATTCATCATCATAATCAAATAAGAAATATGGGTCCATATGAAATCAATTGAAAACCTTTTAATTTAATCAAATCATGCATAATAAGATTGAAATCAAACAATTGAATCATAATCAAATAGAAACCCTAATCAAATTGGGTAAAATTGACTTTTGGAGATTTAGATTCTTGAGACCCATTGGATGAACGGTATCTATTGGTGAATTCCACATACCTTGATAATCAAATCCAAGGAAAGGAAGAGAAAAGAGTAGAGTTGAAGCTTGGGACCCTAGCTTTCTTCCTTGAGTTTGATAGAATTTGGATGGAAATTGCGATTTGGAGAGAATGAGAGAGTTAGGGTAGTTTTAGGGGAGGAAAGGTAGTTATAGGTCTTAGAATTTAGATTAAAATGACATAGTACAGGTATTAAATGCATAGGAAATGAACCAAATTCCCTTAAGAAATAAGTGCGGAGGACCCTGCAGTTTGGACCTACGGTCCGTAGAATATTCTACGGCCCGTAGGTCAACCACAAATCATGTAACTAGGGCCTAAAATTCAACAAACT
The DNA here is from genome assembly GCA_018342035.1 of Solanum appendiculatum. NCBI lineage: Eukaryota > Viridiplantae > Streptophyta > Magnoliopsida > Solanales > Solanaceae > Solanum > Solanum appendiculatum. Next base: position 527,919 of record JAGDQO010000397.1, on the reverse strand, counting down.
TTCTACGAAACCTTTCTACGTTCGTCGTTTGGTCTACGATCCGTAGTACTCATCTTTAAGCCCGAAATTTCATGAAGTCTGGATCGATTCTATGGGACCCTTCTATTACCTGTAGAATATAATACGACCTGTCAAACCATTTCGTAGACTTGAGATCTTAAATCAAATCCATGAATCAACTCTACGGGTCAGTCCTACGGCCCGTCAAACTTTCTATGGCTCGTCTTGTCAAGTCGTAGGTCAACTTACAAGGACTTGAAAATTCTAAAACTCAACTCATGGTCTACGACTTCCTTCCTAAGGCTCGTAGGACTTCCTATGGTCCATTGATAGGACTCGAGATCACTGCTTCAGTAAAATTTCTGCAACTTTTCTTTCCAACTCGACTTTCCAATTTTCGAGGTGTTACAGTATGACCCGGAACTAAAACAGTCAACCTCAGACTTGAACCGCAGTGAAGGAACCCAGAAGAACCCAATAGAACAAAGATGTCAGGACTCAAACCCGACTAATAGATGCGTGCCCAGACTCAAAATGCGGCTAGTAGAGAATGTGCCCACACTCGAACTGTGACTAGTTGAAAGTGCGCTCGGACCTCGAATTATGGCTAGTAGAAAATGCGTCCAAACCTCGAATCATGGAGAGAACACTCCGAAGAACTCCAAAATCACATGCTCATCATCAAGTGGAAAGATATCGTAGAGAAAAACCTCCAATGGAATCACAAAATGGATCCACTCCAGCACGAGACTCACGACCCAATCCAATATTTACCACAAAGGTCCGAAATCACAACTAAAGCATATTGGGGTCGTAGCATATGTATATTATGGATGAATGTTCAATAAGTGCGGAGTTTTCACCTAACTAAGGATTCATACTATCAGACCCAATTTATCTACACAGTCTATAGGGAGTTTGAACCGTTCGAAGCAATGTTAGTGGATTTCTAAGGCATAACGGCTCCAAAAATAGCAACTCTAAGGTAATCACTAGTGTACGCCTAGGCTAAGGCCTAGAATCAGCCACACATACCAATAAAAAGGCATCAAGTTACAACATGGCACGATAACAACGCGACTAAGGTAAACACGCTTAAATTCCTAAATTACCCAAAAAAGAAGGGCAAGGCATGAATTCTACCAACTAAACATGATACATGCTAGGAACCCCTCGCAAAGCTAGGTAATCAACTTGTAAATATCAACACAAGCTCAATCTAAGATCGGTAAGCCGTAGCCTACCTACCGATCACGCACGCTCCAAAGTCTATGAATCTGAAGTTTTACCCTTTCGAACCGCCTTCGATCTCTGCCATACTATCAAATAAGTGATCATGACGTCAGTATAGACGTAATAATACCCATATTGCACTATAAATTTATAGACCCAAAATTGGGTAAAAAAATGGATCAGTGGGCTTCGCATACGAAATTATGAAACTAACTATGTGAACGAGTCCCAACGAGCTCAAGGACATTGTGCCCAAAAGTTGGGTTCAATTCGAGCTCTAATTCAACCCAAAACAACCCACACAAAATAAAAGTATCAAAACCACCATTAAAGAGATAGATAGGAAGGTTCAGGATGAGAATTTATTTCAAAAAACTAGCCCCCAATGCAATCTCAATGAACCCAACATAAAGCTCTAGCAATTCCCAACAATTAGCACCAAAATTGAGCTGAATTAGAGCTCAATTGATCATGAATTCAATTTTTGGAAATTTGAGAAAATAAGCTGAAAACGGGTCTGATCTCAATATAAGGCCAATTAAATGACCTCCACGAAGGCATGCCTGATGGCTGGGAACGCGATAGTCAACTGGGTTGGATCAACGCTGACCCTTCAATTTGAATGTAGTATTTCATGTTAAATTAAACATTTTGATAATTTGTTCTCATTTTAAATTTCACTTGCATCAAAAAAATTGTTCAAGAAACATCAAATTAAAGTTGAAAAAACCAAACCGAATCAAATCCGATTTGATGCACCTTTTTCAAAATTGAAAACCAAAAAATCGAATCAAATTTTAACAAAATAGAACCGAAGAACGGACAATGCATACTTATGTCATTTGTCTAATTTTTTTTAAACTAAATTTCCGATTATATAAACCCTAACTAAGAAATGGAGTAAACCCGCCACTACAAAATCAGCATCGAAATCAAGTAAACGAGAGATGAGCAGCGTAATTGGTGGTAGAGTGTGGAATGGATTAGGCAGAAGGGGTTTGTTGAATGGAAATAGTAGGAGATGGTACGGTCTAATTCCGATGGTGATAGAACACTCTTCCCGTGGAGAGAGGGCTTACGACATATTTTCAAGGCTGCTCAAAGAGCGCATCATTTGCATCAATGGACCTATTAACGATGACACTTCCCATGTTGTCGTTGCTCAGCTTCTTTACCTTGAGTCTGAGAACCCTTCCAAGCCTATTCACATGTACCTCAACTCTCCCGGTGGCGCTGTTACCGCCGGTCTTGCTATCTACGATACTATGCAGTACATTCGATCTCCAATCAATACTATTTGTCTAGGTCAAGCAGCTTCAATGGGATCTCTTCTCTTAGCTGCTGGTGCCAAGGGTGAGAGACGCTCTCTCCCTAATGCTACAATCATGATTCATCAGCCTTCTGGTGGATATAGTGGTCAAGCTAAAGATATGACAATTCACACCAAACAGATTGTTCGGGTATGGGATGCTTTGAACCAACTATACTCCAAGCATACGGGACAACCAGTCGAAATAATTCAGAAGAACATGGATAGGGATTATTTCATGACAGCTCAAGAAGCCAAGGAATTTGGGATAATTGATGAGGTTATCGATCAAAGACCAATCACTCTGGTAACTGATGCGATTGCTAACGATGCCAAAGATAAAGGTTCAAGTTAGAATTTCTGGTAAGACTGAAGCTTCTTCCCAAACTTAAAGGGAGAGAGAGAGGTAAAAGAAAAAGATAGAGTGAAGGAATAAAAGGCTAAACTGTTTTATTGATTTATAGTTTTCCTAGGTACTATTTAGATATAAGACGTAGAAAATCACCCGTGGAAAGGGGAAAGAACATCTGCTATGCACTTTTATGCATATTTTCTTTGCATTGCTGGTTGATCCAGTGTTTATTACTAATGTGTATGAAAAAGATAACATTTTCTTTGTAATGCTTAGGAAAGTCTCTGGTTTACTTGCTGCTGTTAGTACTTGTATGTAAGTTGGATGAATTGATGTCTCAGTTCTTAATTTTCCTACTTTTAGACTTTAGTAAGTTTGTAAAAACAATCTAATATTTTCTTAAAAACAAGAGATGCTAACTATGACTATTACATGTATAGACACAAAATGTTCTCTTACTTAAGTGCATCTTTAAGCCTAAAACCACTTTTGTGCTTCAGTTTAACAGCAACTGAGAGCTAGTGCTTTTCTGCCTATGCCCCTCAGTTAGTTTTGGACTAATCTTGAGAGAACAAGTCTTGGATAATCGTGAAAATTCTTAGCAGTTGTCCCTTTGGGGATGACCTATTGATTAAGTTACTTGAGTGAATTCTTTTTCTTTACATCAGAATCTTTTTCCTTGCTCAGAGTTGTTATGGAAAAGAATTAAGTTTGACATAGGTGAGAAGGCTTTAACATTTTCGCAATGAAGCTAAAAGCAATATGCTGGAGCATGAGAGTTTTGAATGACGAAGACTAGAGAAAACTGGTTAAGCTGCCGCTAAAAAAGTGGGTACTGACCTTGTTTGTTTAATTTCAACCAAAATGAAAGCCAACAAAGGCATGAGATAGTGGTGGGCTCAAATGGGCTGAATAGGCTGAGATGGAGGTTCAAGGTAGTAGTGGGCATGTAGTCATTTATTGGGGCAAAAGAAATTAGAGATGCAGTGAGAAATTATTGGTTTGCATTCGGCCACTGTTCATAAGGAATAATTTAAATCTGGTTTCAACTGTATTTTCACAAGGTTTTATGGTCAGGTGACAGTAAAACTACGGATTGAGGAACTTAAAAATTCATAATAAGTGATTGTACATTAAATTGCTGTGGAGAGTCAATGAGAATGGAGTTGAGCTGTGGAAGGATTATAATCATTCAGATATGGTAGGAATAGATATTGGAGCTCTTGTTGATTCTCATGCATACTAAAAAGGGGGTATGGAAATAGATATGCATGTTATGACCGGAATGTCAAAAAGTATGTAAAACTGGAGGTTGGACTGGGAGCATTATGAGGTTTTGCTTGGATGTTTGGCTTGAGGGTGGAAGACAAATGGATAAATTTCCCATTTTCTATTGTTTAACTATAATAAAACAATGTACAGTGGCTAAATGTAATACAAGGTGTGGATGGCAATTTTATTTCAGCATAATTTGAAGATTGGGAATTAGATGAAGTTAGTCAATTTATTACATCCTCTGGAACCTACAGGCCTTGACATCAATCGGTTGGATTTTCAGATTTAGTTAGCTGGGAAAAATTGAAAATATTCAGTTAAAATTTGTGTTGGCCTTGGAAGATGTTGTAGAGAACAAGAGCGTCTCTAAAGGTTACTTTGTTTTGGTTGGATTAAAGTTCTGGATGCCTGTTTAACTAAAGATATGCTACAAGGGAAAGGCTTCTACCTTTGCAGCAGATGCTTTTTTCTGTGAAAAGACACAAGATTCTGCAGCTTATCTTCCCTTATGCTGCAAACTAACAAAACTGGTTTGGGATTTTATTTTAAGCATTGTCTGGGTGAACTTGGTGATGTGATAGTGAGATTTAATGGAGAGCTGGAGTGTTACAAAGTGAGCAGAAGCTGGAAACCGATCTGGAAGACCATCACTTTTGCATCATATAGACTATTTGGTTACAGTGGAATAAGAGAATCTTTTAAGATCAAAAACATCAAATCTCTTTTATAAAAGGTAGATGCCTACAGAATCCATGCTTTTGGTGTAGTCATAGCATGATGGAAAATACGTCTTAATATTTTGATTTTTTTGAACAGCAATGCTATAAGTGTTTTTTTGTTTCTTCTTGTGCAGTACCTCCTTGGTACTCCAACAAAATTTAGCTCATCTTATTTTAAGAAGGCCCCAACTTATTTGGGACTGTACATAGTTGTTGTTAGTGTTAGAGGTAGGGGGTTAGTTGTGTTAATTCTTAAATTGGTAATCTTTTCACATTGGACGACTATCACACTTATTTTTTATTTAACACTTAGGGGTCGTTTGGTGTGAGGGATAAAAAAAAATAGTCCTAGGATAAAATTTTATTGTCTTGTTTGCTTGTCATGTTTGGGATAACTTATCCCACCATTTATACCATAGTGATGGGATAAGTTATCCCATATACACGGTGGGATAAGTTATCCCAGGACAAACTTGTTCCCAACCAAACTTACATATAAGTATGCCTTGTTTTGCTGTTATACTCTGTTTGGCGAAACTTCCAAATTCTACGTATTTTGAGAAGTGCTTTCCGATAAACTACTTTTGGAGAGTAGCAGTTTGTGTGTGGCTAATCAATTTCAAAAGCACTTTTGTCAATATTAGAGCAAAATTTTGCTTGGCCAAGGTCCTAAAACTATTTTTGGGGAGAAGCTACTTTTCCCAGCTTCTGAATAATAACTTCAGTTGCTACTCAAAAGAACTTATGTTTTTCCTAAAAACATGACCAAACACCTCAACTTTCTAAAATAAGCACTTTTTCAGAACAAGAAAAAAGAAAAAAGAAAAAAAAAGAGACCTTTTAGCTTCCCAAAAGCTTGGCCAAACAAGCTATTAATCATGACCAATAAAGGAGTTACATACCTAACTATTCTACGCCTAGTGGCAGTTTCAAATGCACCGGGCTGTCACAACTCTTAAAAATGCTATAGAAAACTTTGCTAGAATTGTTCACAGGAGACACATGGTTGAAAAGGTTCTACTGGCCCAAGACGTGTCTAACTTCTAAATAAGATTGAACCTTTAATCTTTTTCCTGATGAGGATGAGACGAGTAATTAAAGTCACCATTGTCATATCTTGCTATTCTGACATGACACAAAGAAACTGTAAAGTAATTTGCTGGGACATCCATAGATGCCAAAGAATTTTTGCCTTCTTCAGGTAACTGGGGTTATGATAAATGGAATTAAGAGGCACCCTTCAGGTGTCTCTTATTAATTCTGGTATATCCTTATGGATTGAATTGGTCTTTTCAGGTGGTTATCCTTAATTGTCTTATCCCTCAAACCTATTCGTTTGAGTTTGATGGCTGCATGGAAGCAAAAGTTAATTTTGTTTAATATTTGTGCTTTTCAGTCTGCTACCTCGTGACACTAGGGTTTGAAGTGGAATATTTTGGGAATAGAATCTCAGAGGAGATAGAATATTTCGATTCATAAATATGAAGTCATTGATTCTCAATTTTGAGTTAAGATTTTCTTTTAAGAGTGATACACGAGCTTCAGGGATGTAAGATACAGCGAATATGTGCCTTCAATGAGAAGGAGCAGAAGGGAGCTATCATTGGTAGTTGGCAAAATTAGAAGCATCTTCTATCTCCAATTTTTGATCACCTGCTTAAAATAGGTACTGCTCAATAGGTGGTAACAAGGAACCCCTTATATACGAGACAAGGAGCAGCCATGAGGGCTTTACTCAGTGATTTTGTAAACCTATCTTAGGTTAAAACTGATGTTTTCGCCGTAGTAGAGTAGTCAATAGTTCCAGGGAATTGTGGCTATCCATGCTTTTTGATGTTTTTGGATAAAGGAACTTGAGTATATATCAAGTTCACTTTATATCTTGAACAACTTCCTCTGTCTTCTAAAATCATTGCTTCATTTGCTTTGTATCTTGCTATTTTGTGATGCCATACTTTTCTTACAATCCTGCTTGGAAAGCTTTTTCTTTGAGCCGAGAGTCTATCGGTATCAGCCTCCGACCACACAAAGGTCGGGGTGTAAGGTCCACATACATTCCCTCCCCAGACCTCAGTTGTGGGACTACACTGGGTATGTTGTTGAGGCTAAACAAGTCTCATCTAATTTCTGAAGACTTGTGTTGCACGCTGTAATGTTTTGTTTGATCAACTATATAACAATTATGTGGTTGTTTGATTTTGAGTGATTCTCTTCAATTCTTACATTGAATACTTTTCGTTGGAAAGATTGAACTAAATTTAGGTGTGGTTGATTTGTAATAATAGGACTTCTACACTAGCAGTCAGACTCGATATAATTTTATCTTTATATTCAGTCTAGTGCATCGCTGCTGGCACTTGTAAGCTCCCCATGACTTCATTTATCTGCTTGAATTTCAGACAGCAGTATAAATTTGGGAAGCTGAGGTTGCTTCCCTCTCCTACTTGATTTTTGAAAATATGTCCCCATCATATGCCCCTCAACTGAAAATCAATTTGGAAGCTAAATCCCTTTGATTTCTATGGTGTGACTAAAGTGAGGATAAGTGACTATTCTTAAAACTGGTATTCAGTAGGTTTATGAGAACGGAATGCACTTCATTTTGTATAATATCATGTCTGAGTTTGTCAACCTGGTAGTTGATTCTTGAACTGTCCACTAAACCCCTCCCCCTTTTTCTCCCACACACAAGAAAAAGAGGTTGCAGAAGATTAACTTGTGTTTGATATTCTTCATTTGCTGAAGTTCATTGATTGATTATTCAACCAGACCAGAAGCATGGAAGTAGTTTTCTTCCAGTGGCTTGGGTGGTATTTGGATGTGTTACTTGAGATAATGACAATCTGTTTCATTTGGATGCAGGGATCTACATTCTGGGTTGAAATCTGAGAACTTTCATGCAATATTTCACTTATGGAGATTAACATGAGAACTTTCTTGAAGTAGTAATAAGAATGATTTTCAGCAATGTAAGTCATTGTTTATTTTTACATGTAGAAGTGAGGAAGAATTGTTGTACAAAATTCCTGATTTAAGTTTCTCAGTTTGAGCTCAATGCCAAAGATGTTACTTGCAGAATTTTTCTTCTAACAAGGCCAATAATTTTCAACAATGTAAGTCATTGTTTATTTTTAAATGTAGAAGTGAGGAAGAATTGTTGTACAAAATTCCTGATTTAAGTTTCTCATTTTGAGCTCAATGCCAAAGATGTTATTTGCAGAATTATGTTATTTAACCCCGCTTTAGATAAAAGAGCTTTTGTGTGGGCCACGAAGCCTGGTTGGCATATTTGTTTGGAAAAAAATTGTAAAAATTACACAAATCCTATTGTGTTAAGAGGTAACTATATCCTATCCTTACTCTTTTTCAAAGTAGAAAATTTCCTTAAAATTTAAGAATTTCAAATACATCGCTCAACATCTCGATACATCGAGTCTCGATACATCGAGTCTCGATACATTACCTTTGTTAATACAAGATACACTCGTCTCGATACATGGCTCAACGCCCCGATACATTACGTATCTTTGTTGATACGAGATACACATGTCCCGATATATCACTCAATGTCTTGATACATCGTGTCCCAATACATTATCTTTGTTGATGCAAGACACTCCTGTCTTGATATATTGCGTCTGATACATTGCATCATGATACATCGCGTAAGAGTGATGTATCCGAGAATAGGAGAGAGTGAGGAAAATAGGAATTTTGTAATTTTTTTAAATGGTAGGAAATTTTAGAGAATATGGTAAAATAAGTTGTGTATTTAGATAATTTTTCCAAAAAAGTTACATAAGAAGCCAAATATGTGATATGTATTTGCTATACACAACTATTGTTTAAGATAATTATGATCTATAGCTATAGTTAAGATTTTATAGCAAATTTCTCTCTCCCTCCCTTTCTCCCTCGCCTCTATCTTCTCTCTCTCTTGCCTCTCTTCTCTTTGCCCTCTCTCTCTCTTTGTGCAATGCAAAGACAAATGGTAACATTCAATGATGCAAATGGTAACAATCAATGATACAAATACACATGGTAACACAAACACAATACACAGGGCAATAGATGAATACAAATGGTAACATTCAATGATACAAATGGTAACAATCAATGATACAAATACACATGGTAACACAAACACAATACACATGGCAATAGATGAATACAAATACAAATACACATAAATATAAATATAATTTATTTCGAATTACAGCAATGATAAAACTGTATTCGTTGATACAAATTATATTTGGATACAAATTGTGTCACGCCCCTATTTTTTCAAAACGATGTGTTTTGAAAAAGAGAGTTGTTTCCAATTAAAGTGACATTTAGAAAAGGGGTTATTTATTTTACAGAGTCGTCATTTGGAATTGAGTTTTGGTGTTCCAAGTCACCTTATTTAAATCTCTAATCAAAAGGAAATTGACTCTTTATTTTGGTCTGCGAAAACAAAAGACCGAGTAAGGAATTCCTTTGACCGAGGGGAAGGTGTTAGGTATCCCTCGAGTCCCGTGGTTCTAGCACGGTCACTTTATTGACTTTTATATGATTTGAGATAATTTGGGATATATTATATTTATTGATTTAATAATAAAAATGTCATTTAGCCTCCTTCTTTGATTTATTATAAGCATATTTAAAACTGCCTTATTTTATTCCATTAATAAAAATGTATAAGCGCATAAATTTACTCAAACAAAAATAGAATAAAATTAAGAGATGGACCTTTGCAAATTTGAAACTCGAAATCCGTATTTTATTTATTTATTTATATTTTCTCTTCTTTTTTTTACGTGTGTTGGTATTTTGTTGTGTTATTATAGATAGGAATTCAGATTTGTGCGGGAATGAGATTTTTTAGAGTTAGAGTAATTTTAGGATTTTAGTTGGGTTAAAAATAGGAGATAAAATTTTATGAGATTTAAGATTATTTTTAATAAAAGAGTTTTAAAAAAATTAGGACAAATTTTATTTAAAGAATTTTTTTCCCTCTTTTAGCTATTCGTTCTTTTTTTCTTTTGTTTTCATTTTTTTTAATATATTTTTTAGCAATCTGTTACTTCTCCTTTTTTTTTTACAGTTTCTTGTCTTCCCTTATTTATTTATTTATTTTTCCTTACCTTTTATTTTAAAAAAAAAATGTTCTGTCCCTCCTTTTCTTTTCTTTTTAAAATTTTTTTTTTTCATTATTATTTTTTTTTAACATTCTGTACACATTTTCTTTTTCTTCTTTTCATCTTCTTTGTTTTTTACTTACATTTTTTTTCGAAGAACTTCATATTATTGGAATCTAGTTTTGTACAATCGCTTCATTTAAATCATACAAGAATTTAGAATTACCTTTTCGTGAAAATTGATTCACCACACAAAAAAAAGCAACTGCTACGATCTATTGATTTTCAAAAGAGCCACGAACCCGAAATTATGAACAAAATTTCGAACTCAAGCTTAATTCTCGAAGAAGAAAAAAAAAACAAGCTTAATTTTTTTTACTTTGCCTTATTTTTATTTTCTCTCTAGTTTTTTTTCTCTCTGGCATCACTCTCTCTGTTCCTCCTTTTTTTTTGGTTGTTTTGCCTCACAAAAAAAAATTCCCCCCGAATATGTTGTGGTATCTGTGTACTTTTAGGGTTGGGGAAGTATTAGGAGTTGAAGAGAACTTGGGGCAGTAAGTTGAGATAATGGGGTTGGTTAGAGGTTTGGGTAGTTTAGGTCACTTATTTTTTAATTAAATATATATAAAAATAATAATAATAATAATAATAATAATACTAATAATAATAATAAATATATTAGTTAACTATTCTGAACAAACAACATATAAGAAAAGTTAAATAGCCAATCTAAAAATATATTTAAGAAACACTAACTTATTTATTAAATCTATATAAAACGTAAAAATATATATTTTTTAATAGATTTTCTTTTTTTTTTGGAGAAATTGAAAAATAAAACTTAGCCTAAAATGTGACTCTATTTTTTTTTTTGTAATTTTCAAATCTTTTAAAAATAAGATAAAAATAAAAATTTCTAATTTAGATCCAAAATAAATATTTAAATATTAAAAGGTGTAAAACTTTAGTTTTGGTCAAAAATTAGGTGTTCACAGGATGCTCCTCTTTGTTTGGGAACATGAAGAGATTTCAAGCAAAGAAGTGAACAATGTGCCTGATTTTTGACGTACCATTTATTTAAAAGTAGAAAATAAATAAGGAAAAATGTGACCGAGCCCTGGTTTTGGACAAACTACCTATCTTAAGTTACTGACAAGGAGTCAGGTGTACTTCAAGTATATGGAAGGACAAGAGAATGAGTTGGATAGTCGAGTGAGTTTCTGTCGAGGTTTCGGTCTGTAGCTCCTATTAGTATATCAAAAGGAAAAATACAATAGGAGAGAAAGAAAAAATACAAAATTCTATCTACTCCACTAGTCATGGATCTTCGTTTTGAATCTTCGATTATCACTTCGCCCTCTTTTGGTAGGTAGATCGATCTCGAACTTTGATGTTGACATTTGAATTTAAGACTTGAAACTTATGATTTGACTTGAGTCCTTGGCGCTCTTTTGCATGATATTCTTGAATGTTTGTTTTCTTGAGAAGATGATTCCTGATATGTTGAGTTGTTACATGGGTCGAAAGAAACTTTAAATGTCATTGACATTTAGCATTCTTCGTTTCTCTAGTCAAAATGAGGACTTTATTCTTGAACTTCCAATTTGTATACTAAGTCGAAACCTGCACGCCATAAAACACAAAACAAAACCAAATTTTCTGCCCTAGTTTACACTAGGAAAATTTTGTGAGTTATTAATAAAAGCTATCAAAGTCTATACTAGGTGTAAAAATAATATTCTTGTACCCAATATAGATATAAAATAGAAATAAAAGGAAGATTTGTGCCCAAAAACGCAACCATGGGTTATTGTGCCCTGTGAAGACATGAAAATAAAGTAGGAGTTATTGTGCCCTACATGCAACCAGGGGTTGTTGTACCCGGTTAAGACATGAGAATGAAGTAGGGGTTATTGTGCCCTACATGCAACCAGGGGTTATTGTGCCCTCTGAAGACATGAAAATAGAATAGGAGTTATTGTGCCCTATATGCAACCAGGGGTTATCGTGCCTTGTGAAAAAATGAAAATATAATAGGAGTTATTGTGCCCTATATGCAACCGGGGCCATTGTGCCCTGTGAAGACATGAAAATGCAACCAGGGGTTATTGTGCCCTGTGAAGACAAGAAAATGCAACCAGATGTTATTGTGCCCTGTGAAGACATGAAAATGCAACCAAATGCAACCAGGGGTTATTGTGCCCTATGAAGACATGAAAAATGCAACTAGGGGTTATTGTACCCTTTGAAGACATAAGAATAAAGTAGGGGTTATTATTCCCTACATGCAACCAGGGGTTATTGTGCCCTGTGAAGACATGAAAATGCAACCAGGGGTTATTGTGCCCTGTGAAGACATGAAAAATGCAACCAGGGGTTATTGTACCCTGTGAAGACATGAGAATAAAGCAGGGGTTATTGTGCCCTACATGCAACCAGGGGTTATTGTGCCCTACATGCAACCAGGGGTTATTGTGCCCTGTGAAGATATGAGAAAATGCAACCAGGGGTTATTATACCCTATGAAGACATGAAAATAAAATATATTTTTATTTTTTTATACCAATTTTTTTTATTTTTGTACATTTTCTAAATATAAAAGAAAACAAATAAAATAAAATAAAATGCACCATATTTTGTTAAGGGAAATAATCTTTTTTTTTTACTATTATTATTAATATTATTAATTTTATACTTACTTCTATTGTTCACTATCGTTGATTTGAATATGTACATATTTCAGGAGAGACAAACAATTCAAGAATTTACCTTTTTGGCATTTCTCTCTCCCGAACTGCTTACAAGATTTTGCTTGTACCTGTTTTGAAACAAAGAGTGGTTTGTTACTTTTCTTAAATGGTGATTAGTTTGTGACTCGAGATATCTTGTGGAGTTTGACTTTGAATCCGCCCAGCTTGGAAGATTGACTCTATTGGTGATTGCGCGAATAGCTTGAAGACACTTTAGAGGCGGTCCTTATTTTCCTTTGAAACACTCCTCATGAATACTTTGACCCATTACCATTTTGTGCATGTTGTGTGGCTCATCGTTTCTAAAAGCAACTCTTATGCTTTAACAATTTTTCTCACGGCACCTTGAAGTAACACTTTTTTTTTCTATTATTTTATTTTTTGCATTCTATCTTGATTGATTCACAGTCCTTGTTGATATTATGCATGCCCACAACCTTCAACTAGAAATACCGTAGTCAATTTTGCGGCCTTTATTTTATTTTTACACCTGACGCGAGATTCTAATGGATGGGACTCAAAGAATACCAAACACAAGTACAAATGACAGAATGAAAGGATTATAAAAGGAAAGATATATTTTAAAATGAGGGAATAAATAAAGGAATATCTTAAAAGGAGTGAAGAAAATCTTATCTGAAAGTACGTGACGACTTTAATGAATCTTGACATGCATTTTGGACAGAACGCTTGATCCATCTAAGTTGTCTAAATCTCACAAAACATGTAGTGCCCCTCAGTCTATAGACAGACTTTCTATCTTGATCATGCTCATGTAGGGATGAAATGCCACCGTTCAATCATATAATTGCAACACCATACTCGATCTTTCCCAAAGATTGATTGGAAAGCCATAATGGGAAGACATGTCGAAAAGGACTTTACAATGGGTTACAACCTTTGAACCATTGAATGAGATATGAAAAACAAAATCATGCCCCAGTTTTTTGAGTACCGAAAATATGATTATTGTTTTATTGAGTGATTAGACCAAACCCCAGTGAAGGGCTGCCTATGTATCCTTTAGGAATCAGGTCGAACGTAGTTCAATGAGCAATTGGTTTTTTTTGTTTTTTACACCAGACAAGCGGTGTTTGAAATACAGGATGACTCACTTTCATCATCTCATCTTGAGAACACTAATCACGAAGGCGTTGAAACAAAGAATGTTTTAAACATAGTATCTTTTGATCGAATTCGCATTAACAATTGTATCGATCGCCTTTCCCTCCATATCTGCCAGTTGCAAGGCCCCTTTTGATAACACTTGATTAACACTGTAAGGGCCCTACCAATTTGGGGCAAATTTTCCCCTAGCCTCTTCTTGGTGGGGAAGGACACGTTTCACAACAAGTTGGCCAACTTCAAAATTCCTTGGACGTACCTTCTTGTTATAAGCTCGAGTCATCCTCTGCTGATATAGTTGACCAAAGCAATTTGCCGTCAACCATTTTTCATCTATCAGCGCTAATTGTTCTAAACTTGATTTAACCCATTATGTGTCCTCAATTTCTACTTCAACAATGATTCGAAGAGAATGGATTTCAACTTCTGTGAGTATGACAGCCTCAGTTTTGTAAACCAATAGGTAAGGAGTTCCACCGACTGATGTACGGATAGTTATGCGATATCCCAGGAGAGCAAAAGGTAGTTTTTCATGCCATTGTCTAGATCCTTGTACCATTCTCCTGAGAATCTTCTTGATGTTTTTATTTCAATAGCCCCATTTGCTTTGGGTCAATAAGGGGTTGAATGGCGATAGACAATTTTAAATTGCTCGCAAACTTCCTTCATCATGTGGCTGTTGAGATTTGCCGCATTATTTGTATTAATGACCTTTGGTATGCCAAAACGACATATGATGTTGGAATGAACAAAGTCTACCACTGCTTTCTTGGTGACTGATTTGAAAGTAACAGCTTCTACCCATTTGGTGAAATAGTCAATGGCAACTAGAATAAATCGTTGCCCGTCAGAAGCTTTCGGCTCAATTGGCTCAATGACGTCCATTTCCAAAGCAATAAAAGGCCACGGGGCAGACATAGGGTGCAACTCTAAAGGGGGTGAGTGAGTCATGTCGCTATGAATTTTGCACTGATGACACCTGCGAACAAAGCGGAAGCAATCTCATTCCATGGTCAACCAATAGTACCCTACCCGAATAATCTTTTTTGCTAGAACATAACCATTCATGTGTGGACCACATACCCCTGAATGCACCTCATTCATAATTGTTTCTGCTTCTTGGATATTCACGCATTGCAATAGATTTAAATCTGGAGTCCTTTTATATAAGATCTCCCCACTTAAGAAGAAACCATTGGCGAGTCGCCTAATAGTCCTTTTTAAATCTCTATCGGCACGTATTGGATATTCTCTCACTTTCAGGAACCATTTGATGTCGTGATACCATGGCTCGCCGTCCGGCCATGTTTAAATTATATTGCAATAACCATGTTGATCCCTAACGTGAATTTCCAGTGGGTCAATATATGTATTACCTGGGTGTGGAAGCATCGAGGCTAGGGTGGCCAAAGCATCAGCCAACTCATTGTGGGACCTAGGAATATATCTGAACTCAATGAACTTGAACCTTTTGCTGAGGTTCTCTAAACATTATTTGTATGGCATGAGCTTAATGTCTCGAGTTTCCCATTCACCTCGAGCTTGTCGAATAAGCAAGTCAGAATCCCCCAAAACCACCAACTCATGTACATCTAGATTTATTGCCATATTTAAACCCATGATGCAAGCTTCGTATTTTGTCATGTTGTTGGTAGAAAAGAATCGAAATCGCGCTGTGGCGGGATAATGACGCCCAGTTGGTGAGATAAGAACTGCTCAAATTCCTACCCCATTTGTGTTGACAGCCCCATCAAAATATAACTTCCACACATGACCATTATCGGGAACTTCTTCCTCAATAGAGTTGATCTCTTAATCATGAAAGTATGTTCTTAAGGGCTGGTATTCATCATCAATCGGATTTTCTACCAAATGATCGGCCAACTCTTGTGCTTTCATAGCGGTGCGAGTGACATACACAATGTCAAATTCTTTAAACAAAATCTGCCATTTTACCAACCTACCCATTGACATGGGTTTTTGAAAAATATATTTCAAAGGGTCCATTCGAGATATGAAGTAGGTCGTGTAGGACAAAAGCTAATGCTTCAATTTTTGGGCGACCCAAGTTAAGGTGCAATACGTAATAAAATGACAAACATTAGAAGGAGAAAGGAGAGAGAGAAAAAGAATGATAAAACATGGATGTGAAACTGAAACTTGATTGCATTGAATTGAAAATGATAAAAGGGTTAACATCAAAGTGAAACATTTAGAATGTCTAAATTACAACCCTGGGAATAATCCAAAATAAAACAAAAATAGCAAAATAAACTACCAAGACTCCTTCCTTGTAGGGAGAGGAATGGCTTCCTAGTTGTTGAGCTGGACATTCGGACCGACGAACTGCACATCCATATGACTAGTACCTTCACCCATCTGAGTCATGTTTACTTCACAAAACATTTCCTTGAGACCTTGACACATTTCCTCCACATCATTTCGGATAGATAAGTCTAGACTCGGTTCACCTCGAGACTTAGTGAAAGATTGAGCAATATGGGGAATTGGCTTTCACAAATTCCAAACATTCTTTTTACGATCTTTTGCCCATTTCCTATCAGCTCTAGTTGGATTGAAACCCAAACCGAAGGTATCTTGATTACCCATTGGATAGATAGGATCTACAATTCCTTGCAAAGACACCCCTAGTCCCTTTCTAGGCTCATAACTGTTCTTCATCATTTGGGCCACCACCATAATTGAAGCGGATGAGAGATGAGGTTGTGGGATAGACTTTACTTCCATAAATTGATTGACAGTTATTATCTCAAAAGCCTAATAATTGATGGATTCACAACCTCTCTTGGCCTCAATGCATGGTATGTGAGGATCTCGGTTGATTGGGAGATCATCCTTACCATAGACAATGATTTCTTGTTTGTCATGTTCAAATTTGACCACTTGGTGTAGAGCAGATGGCATAGCTCTAGCCAAATGGATCCATGGTCTCCCTAAAAGTATGTTGTAGGAAGTGTCCATGTCTATTACCTGAAAAGTGGTCCCAAACTCTACTGGTCCAATTATAACAGTTAAGTAAATTTCACCAAGTGTGTCTCGTTTTGCACCATCGAATGCTCGTACACACATGTTGTTAGTACGGATCCTATCCATGTTGATTTTCAAACTCTGTAGAGTGGAAAGGGGGCATATGTCTACACCTGATCCTCCGTCGACCATGACCCTTTCACATAGTGTTCTTCACATTTTACAGTTAAATGTAGAGCCTTGTTATGCCTAGATCCTTCCAAAGGAAACTCATCATCAGTGAAAGTGATCCTATTTACCTCAAATATTCGATTGGCCATCTTTTCCAAGTGACTCACAGTGATATTTTCTGCGACATGTGCCTCATTCAAGATTCTGGTCAAAACCTCACGATGCTCCTTAGAATGTATAAGTAATGATAGCAACGAGATTTGAGCAGAAGTTTTCCTCAATTGATCAATGAAAGAATAATCTTGAGCTTTCATCTTTTTCAGAAATTCTTCAGCCTCTTCCTCAACGACATGTTTTTTTATTGGCTATTGATTTTCTTTAGCTTGTTAGTCTCCCTTTAGTTCTTCTGGACAGTAACACCTTCCAGAACGGGTTAAGCCTCTTGTTTCATTTGTTTCTTCAATGATCTCTTTTCCCTTGTGAGTAACAATAACTTTGTTATAGTTCTAGGGAACGACTCTTGTGTCCGTTATCGGATGTTGTGTTGCGAGTCGTATCACGACTGACTCTTTCACACTTTCTTGATTTTGATCAGATGTTGATAACTTACCGGGAATGTATAATTTTTGTCCATTCAATGGTACTTCTCTTCTTTTTGTAGTTCCAGGGACATACAATACTAGTTTTCTTGAGCCCCCAAAATTTGAACTTGCACCATTTACAATTACGGGTGCCTTTTGTGTGGGTTCTAAAGCCATACTCAACTCTTCATTTGAGGTGCTTATTTCCATCTTTGTGTCATCAGTTTGCTTACATTCTTTATAAAGGCTTATCATCCCAACAACATGCTCGTTATTGTGAGCAGGGAGTGGGTTGTTGGTGACATTTGGTGCCTCCTCATTACGTATCTCAATTACCTTATCCTCAATTAACTTCTCAATGACTCTCTTGAGAATCAAACAATTCTCTGCGCTGTGACCTAGAGTATTAGCGTGATACTCATATATAATAGTTGGATCGAAACCTCTTGCATTTGGATTGACAAAATAGGGATTGATAGGTTCAACCAATTTCAATTGTATTAATTTCCGCAACAAACTTGCATATGACTCCCCAATTGGGGTAAAATTTTCTCTACTACCTTGTTCTCTTGTATAATATATTCTTGTATAATATATTCTAGGACGTGGATTATATGATGCCTGGAAATTTTGTTGTTAGGGACGAGAACCTTGTGGGGAAGGTACCAGCCATTGCTAGCGTTGAGGAGGTCGGCATATGCCTGGGTGTTGAGAACTGCATATTGAGATGGATAATAATGTTGAGGAGAATTAGACTGTTCTTGTCAACCTTTCATATAAGGGTGGTTCATCCACCTTTGAACACCTCTAGATCCAGACGCCATCATGGACCCTTCCTTTTTCTTTTTCCGATTTCCAAAACTACATGACCCACTCTGTATTGCTTGTGTGGTAGCTCTAATGGCTGCCTGACTCACAATTTTACCCAATTTTATGCCGTTTCCACCATTTCTCCAATCTTAATTGCTTCGGCGAAGGGCTTTCCCATTGCGGCAATCAAGTAATGAAAGTAGTCAGTCTCTTGAGCCTAAAGGAAAACATCAATCAATTCATGATCTATCTTTGGTGGCTTGACTCTCGCCGCCTGCTCTCTCCATTTTATGGCATATTCCCTAAAACTTTTAGTTGATTTTTTCTTCATATTAGCGCTGGGAATTGCGATCAGGAATGATATCAATATTGTATTGAAATTGCTGGACAAAATCTTGAGCCATGTCATCCCACACATGCCAACGAGAAATAACTTGATCGATGAGCCATTCTGACGCCACACTCGTTAGACTTTCTCCAAAATAAGCCATAATGAGTTCTTCTTTCCCTCCTTCTCCCCTTAGTTGACTACAAAATCTCTTCAGACGAGCTACTGGGTCACCATGATCGCTATACTTGTCGAACTTTGGTGTCTTGAACCCAATAGGCGGGTGAACATCAGGGAACATGCATAAGTCCTTAAATGAGACACTTTTGTGTCTTCCCAGTCCTTGCATATTCCTTATGTTTTGCTCCAAACTCCTCATCTTCTTAGTAGGTTTTTCAACCTCTACAGGGGAAACTGTACTTAAGATTCAATTTAGAGGCGTAGCCTTGGTCATATTGATCTTTTGGTGGAGGATCATTGTTGAATTTTGGTACTAGTGCCGATAGAGGGATTGTATTAGTTTGCGTAGTTGGAATGAAAAGTGGATTATTCTTCATGGGTGGAATCAATGGGTGTGCCGTGGAAGTTACAACAGTACTGTATGTGTTAACATATGGGCTAAATCCAGGTGGATAAACTGGGTCACTCACCGAGACTTGAATACGGAATGAAATATTTGTATTCAGATATTCGCGAATTGAAGATGGAGGAGCTTCTCCATTCATCCAAGCTTCATACATTTCTACCATCTGCTGTCTCAACATCTTTACTTCCTCTACAGATACTGATTCTTCGTTCCATCTTTGCAGGTCATTTTCGCTTTTCCTTTTGACCTTGGGTAGTATGGATGAGATGCGAGCTTAGATACAAACCAACCACATTTAACCTTTCTTTATAAACAAAACAAACGTGTTAGTGTTTAGCGCTTTGTAAACATTAATCACACGTTGTATATCATGCACCTAAGTTATTTCCATTTCTGTAATGAGTTTGAGGTAGCTTTTATATTTCATCCCAGCTTTAGATGAATTAACTCATTAGGTCGCATATTTGATAATTTTGAAAGCATTTCGATCGAACCCAATGAGGGTTGCCTATGTATCATATGGAATATGAATCAAATCATTGCGTAGTTCATGAAGGGAAAGAGCACAAGATTTATTTAACTAGAACAAAACATCATTCAAATCCAAAATGTTCTTAAAACAAATGACCAAAATAAAACATAAAAATACTTAAAATTGCAACAGACTTGACTAAATGAAAATAAAAGAAATAACAATAAAAAGAGGCCTTCTCCAAGAGTCCTGGATCATCAATTTCCTCCTAGGCTCGAATAGACTTTGAACAAAGCTTTCGACAGATGTGGCGCTAGTGCACGTTCCTGTCGACCCAGGTTCTCATCATTCCGATGGAGATAACTACCATAGACATCAATTAAGTTCTCTACGAGTTCAAGCACTTTTCCTTTGGCTTCCTCCATATTCTCATGACAGTTTCGCAACCAATCTTGGGTAGTATCAACCACGTGGTTCAAGTTCTCTTCTTGTGCCTGAAGCTCTTCGATTTGGTTATGAAGTTCGTCTCGTTCTCTCATCCATTGGTTTCTTTCAGTCGCAACTTCTGCTTGATATGATGTGAAATGTTCTCTATATCTCTGTCTCGTTCCATCGAAGCTTTTATCTGATTCTGCAACCTAGATTGTGTGTACATTAATAGGGCCTTTTCTTTTTTAAACTCCTCCTCTTGTCGCTCCATGGCGCCTGTGACAATGCCTAAATCCTCATGTAATGTTTGGATGGTGGAATGATGTTCTCTCTCAACCCTTTGCTAAACCATCCTTACTCTAGCTTCAGACCTTGCCTCATATCGGGCCAACTATTCTCTAGAATTCTTAAGATCATTAGTTAGGACATTCAGAGTAGCCTTGTAATTTTCTTCGACCTCGAGTCGAGCTTGTTTGATTCTAACCTCGACTTCGGCCTCTCGATCTATGGGCTCTCGTGTTGATCCTTCGAACATTACTTTGAGAGGAACTTGACTAAAGAACCAATGGAGATATGTGGGGTCCACTTCTCCTTGAACACGATCATCTACCATGTCTTTTGAGCTTAAAGTTCGATTACAACCCCAAAGTTTTTGAGCTTCTACTTCTCGATGTCGATCTTCAGATGCCACCTCCCATACGAAACTTTGCATGTCCTCGACCAAAGGTAAAATTTGTCTTTGTCCTAGTTGGCGTAGCACTGGAAGGGCTATGTATGGTTGAAATCCTCGAAGGCCTGTTAAAACAAAGAATGAACGGTAGGAAGACATAAAAATTACCTCACTCGAAGGGAATGATAGTTCCATGTAATATCAGAATATATATATATAAGAAGTAAGAGGGGACCATAGCATAGATATGTATATACCATACAAAATATACAAAAAGGGCCCGAAAGTGACCAAGAAAGACAAAACTATACATAGTAATCACACCCCCGAACATGGTCTCACTAGTACAAGAGCATCCAAGTACAAAAGGAACTATATATAACAGTTTTTCTAATCAAAATACAAAATATAAAATACAAAATACATAGACAGTACAAAAAGAGGGAAATCAGCAAATCTCTAGACGCTAAAAGCTCACCACAATTCACAACAGTGACGACCATGGGATACCCAAACTGAACGAGGGTGACTCGTACTAGGAGCTGCATCAGAAAAAGATGTAGAAGTGTAGCATAAGTACTAAAACATGGGGTACTCAATAGGCATCATAGGTTGATTGAGCTCAGATAAAAACTAAACAAATAAAAGAGGCACGATAGTGCTAACACTATAATTTAACAACTAATAAGAACCATACACTACAAATAGTGAAGATAAAAGAATAAAGAGCATTCAACATCAAAAGCAAGTAAATCACAATCAGACATGTAATGCGATGCAATGTACATGTGGCCAATGTATAAAAAGTAGAATCCCAATAAAATCCCTCAAGCCGCCCTGAATGCTTCCTTGAGCTCAACAACGGGTGAAATGTAAGAAATATAACTTGGAATAGTTCCTCAAGCCGCCCCCAGTGCTTCCTAAAGCTCAACAACGGGTGAAATCTAAGAAATATAACTCGGAATAGGTCCTCCGGCTGCCCGGAGTTCTACCCCGAACTTATCTTTCAACAAAATCCACATAAATCTGTATGTTTATAATAAACCTCCTTTTTTGTCCAAAATCTTAAACAATTAGTGTTTTTCCTCGAGTAATCAATAACATGCTCCCTCGGAGCCCAAAAGAAATAAAACTAAGGTAAAATTCATTTACGAGTCTCAAATAGATATTTCTCTCGTTTCTAGTTCAAAGCATACCAAATGAAGATGTCGTGTGTATGAGTACATACCAAACATAGTCAATTCACTAGGACTACAATCATACCACACATACAACATGGTAGACATCCAATACAGTACAATCGTACTAATCTGGAACTCCAGCTAGTCCAAGTCGAAGGCCTTAGGCCCACAACCACAATAATATCACGATAATAGCTCAAAAATAATCGAAAAAGTCACACAATCATATCAAACAGTGTATATATGTGATTTTCTACCAAACTTGAAATTTTATTCCATTTTAGTGTTTAAATATTTTTTGTATAGCTAAATTAGATATTTTAATTTTTTATTTTATCATAGTAAGTTAATTTTAAAGAATATGAAAACTATAACAAATAAAATCGCATTTTATATTAAGTTTTGTTTTTCAATATATATTTTGTTATAAAGAAAAGAACATTTCAAAAGATAAATTGCCTTTTAATTTAAGTTTTTATAAATAATATATTTTTTCTTAATTATATTTTTAAATTAGATATTTAATATTTCTTATATTTTATTAGTTTAAAATAGTTAGCTAATATTTTTGTTATTATAGTTTTTATATTTATTTAATTTTAAAAAATTAATCTAAGCTACCCCACTCACCTACACTTCCTATTTTTCTCCCCACTAATCCTCACCTTACCCCCACTATCACATTCACACCATCTAAAACTACAACATCTACCCATTTTATCTACACAACAAGACACTCATACACTCTACATATACAACAACAATATATACCCACGAGAGAGTTAAAAAAAAGAAAAAAAGAGACTACACACACATTGACAAAATAGAAAGAAGTACACACACAACACTACCTACACCAAAAAATAAGAAGAATAAAGAATACAACATTACATACACTAACACACCAAAAAACTCACGCACAAAGGGAAAGAAAAGAAAATGAAAATAAAACAGATTTTGAGATCTACTTTCCCAGTTCCAAATTCGTGGTTTCTGATTGTGGACGTTTTGTTATTGTGAATTAATATTCACAAAAGGTAACCCTTAATTTTCATTGTATGATTTGATTTTATGATTATATAAGACTTGATTACAATGTTATGAAGTTATTCCAATTTCATGTGTGTTTAACTTTTACATTATAATATTGAAATATGTTTGTAATCATTTAAAATTTATTGGATATAAATTCATGAAATGATTCGGATTATTGTAAATTCAAGATATATTAGTCAAAATAAATATTGCGGATTAATATAATTAGATTAATTATTTAAATCTAATAAATATAGATTAATTAAAGTCCAATTTTATTGAGCTAGTCCATCGATTTGTACTACACATGATGAGCCCACTTTGCTAAGTCCAATATCATCTCATCCTAGAGATCTAGTTTGGTGCCATGTGTCAAATGACGTGGTATGCCAAATCAAATCAAAGGCCAATAAGAATATCTCATGTGTATACATGATGTGTTTCAGCCAATGAAATATCGCCATGTCACTTAAATTTGATTGGCCAAAGAAAATTTGTTCTTACCACTACTCCTTTGCCATGTCACTTAAATCAGATTGGCCAAAGGAAAATTTGTTCTCATAATAAATACTCCATTCTACAACTATAAATAGGGGTCCTCTGTCACGACCTAAAGTACCCCCTAGACGTGACATGACGTACAAGACCCCGAAAGGCCTCATACAAGCCACTTAGCATGTAAAATACAAGATCATAGAAATTAAAGAGTTCAAAAGACAATTGCATATCCAAAGAGTTTTATCAAAAGTAGCGAAAGTCTAAACATAGTCTCAAAGCCATCTAAACTTCATAGAATGCAAGGTTGGGATGTAACCCATACAAAGTTCTAAGAAAGTAAATGACATGAAAGATAAACTTGGTCTTGTCCTTGAAATGTCAGGACTCACCAAGTCTTCTAGGTCCTTCTACTACAAGCTCTAGCCACGAGTGGATGGAGAGGAGTTGTCACACCCTACATTAATGAATCAATGCAGGCAAGAGTATGCGTTAGTACAAACATGTACAAAGTGTGATAACAATGCACAAAAATCATAAAATCATGCTAAAAAGGACATTCATGTCATGTAAAGACCAAATTAAAACCATATAATAAGAGGTTAGAAAACATCATGGTCAATGCAAGTAAACTCAACATTGTACTCTTGTGAGATACTTCTTGAAGTAACCTTAGTTCATCATTATTGTGGGAAGTGAGCCTTAACCGACATAGAGACCGTGTGAGCTATAACATGAAATCTGCTGTCTGCCCCACACCGAAAAGGGGTTGTTCTACTTGCCAAGGTAAGGACCATAAACTTCTAGCTTAAGTGGATCCATAGGCTAATGTATATCTAAGACAATCATCCTATGGTGGCACATAGTTTATGGGACATGGGTAATCACCACTTGTCCACTTGGTGCTCGGCATAGTTCCCACGGATTAATCATAAAACATAGTTCATCTTATCGTGTATAGACATGGGTAATCGCCTCTTGTCTCTCTTTAGGGAACATGGGTAATCGCCTCTTGTCCCTTCATTCATTAGGATAGCTCCTTATCTCTTGATTCAATTTTTGTTGAGAAAACCTTTCAACCCTTATAAATCCTTAATTTGAGAATTGTCCTTTCACAAATCATGTTTTGAGTAGTATGTGAGAAATCCTTTCACAACTCAATAACAATCAACATTTATGCTTCACTCTCAAAGCATGTCTTAAATCATCATAATTTCATAATTGAACATGCATACTTTCATAAAATTCATCTTTTGATCATTCATAGGCTTCATCATAGAATCATAGCTTAGAAACCATAAATCATGCATGGGCTCATATAATTTCATCTTAAAATCATTGAATTTACTCAATTCATGCATAATTAAACATAAACCAATCAATTTGATCATAATTAGAAAGAATCCATGAGATTGAAGAAAATTCTATTTTCAATTGAAGAATCTAACTTTTTCAAATTTGAGAATTTGGGGACCCTATGGAGGAAAGGAATCCATAGGTTAAAGCCATCATATATAAATGCCAAAAGCTTCAAATTAATGGAGGACTAGGGGTCTTGACCTTCAAACCCTACCTTTCTTCTTCTTCCTTATTTCTAGAGAGAGAATTATTTTGGGAGGGAAGATTTGGAGAGAGTTTGGGAATGATTAAGAATAGGTAGAATTAGGCTTAAAAGGTTTATATAGGGCCTAGTTTAAGGGCCAAACTGACTTAAATTAGGAATTAAACACCTATGGAAAGGACCAAAAAGCCGTTTAGAATAATGATGAGTCGATAAGTTTGACTCATTTATGGCTTCGATTGTGCCAAATTAGTGTCCTTAATGCCCATTTTGCACCTATAACTAATGTTAAATCGTTTGTGTGTGGTATGAAGGACATGGAATGAGGAAAGGGCAATATAATGCAAAATGAAGCAAAAGGAACGCAAAAGTTGAAAGAAAAAGAAGGCTGAGGCTCGCCAAAGGTAACTCGGTGAGTCGCCGAGTGAGCGAAGCCTCGCCTAAAGTTCCAACAAACAAAGGGTAAATATAGGTCAAGTTGGTGAGCTGAGGGACCAGACGGCGAGTCGCCGATCAAGACGGCAAGTCGCCGATCAGGACGGCAAGTCACCGATCAAAACAGCGAGCCCGATGCACACCGCCTAATGTTCCAGAATGAAATCAGTACTGAATTCAAGAATTAAAGGGCGAGATCAAGCAACTCGGCTCATCGCCGAGTGGAAGGGCGAGCCCGATGCACACCGCCTAATGTTCCAGAATGAAATCAGTACTGAATTCAAGAATTAAAGGGCGAGATCAAGCAACTCGGCTCATCGCCGAGTGGAAGGGCGAGCCCGACTAATGCCGGCAAATGACCCTGAAATTCAAATCGTGTGGAGTTTTTGGGAAAGTATAAATAGAAATTTTTGAATTGAATTTAAAGGAGAGAGCTGGGAGAGAAGAACTAGAACAAAAACTTAGAAAGTACAGTGCACTTTGGGGGATTTACTGAACTATTCTTGTGAATTCTTGGGAATTGCACTTTAGGTAAATTTTAGTTGATTGGATTTGCTCTTTGGAGACTTGGAAAATCAATGGGTAATGTTTTTGGTAACTATCTCTTCATCATTACTATGATTGGCTAAAACACCATTGCCTTAAGGGTGTGATTATGTGTTCAAATGCCTAATTAGCTTATGGGCCTTATGGATTGCTGAATTAAATGTTGAAATAGAATGGGTTCAGTGTATGGCTGTAGTGACTCGAAGTGGAAAAGTTATTGGTAGTGATATGGTTGAGGCTGATGATGATGTAGACAACGGTGTACTTAACAAAGATGCTGATTCAACGAATGATGTGACATCCGGTGGACCTACTTCATCAAAGGTGAGGGATGTGTCTAAATCAGTTGCTCCAAAGCCTTTGCCTAATATTAAACCCTCTTTCCCACAAAGGTTGAAGAAGAGAGATGATGATGCAAAATTCCACAAGTTTCTCTCTATTTTTAAATCTCTCTCTATAAACCTTCCACTAGTGGACACATTACTAGAAATGCCGGGGTATGCTAAGTTTATGAAGGAGTTGGTCACAAAGAAGAGAAGTATGGACTTTGAAACGGTTGAGGTATCCCATTGTTGCAGTGCTATCACGTCAAATGTGGTTGCTAAAAAAGATTATCCGGGAGCATTTACAATACCATGCACTATTGGGGTGTTCAAGTTTGCCAAAGCGTTATGTGATTTGGGAGCTAGTATCAACTTGAGCCATACGCTATTTTCAAGCAACTTGGGCTAGGCAAGCCTAAGTCAACCACAATGCGACTCCTCATGGCGGATCGTTCTATTAAGCGACCTATTGGTATTTTGTATGATATTTTGGTAAAGGCTTACAAGTTCATTATTCCGGCAGATTTTGTTATTCTTGATTGTGAGATGGATGCCAAGATCCCGATTATTCTTGGTAGACCATTCTTGGCTACCGAAAGAGCTTTGGTTGATGTGGAGATGTCGATTTGAAATTTGGAGTTAATGAGGAGGAAGTCACTTTTAATGTGTCTAAGTCTATGAAACAACCCAATGATATTCATGTGGTGTCTGTTATTGATGTGATTGATGAAGCGGTTGCTAGTATTGGCGAAATCTCTTGTATTGGTGAATCTTTAACTGCTGTCCTGTTGAACTATGATGGGGAAGAGATTCAAGATTATGATGAAGTGATGGCTGCTTTAACAGGTTTAGGTTCTTACTCGAAAACTCCTTTGAAGCTTGAGATTGATTTGAAAAATTGAGAAAGTCCTCCCACGAAGCCATCCATTGAAGCATGTCCGAAGCTTGAGTTGAAAACTCTTTCTTCTCATCTTCGATACATATTTTTGGGGGAGAAGAATACCTTGCCGGTAATCATTGCAGCTGACCTGCTTAAAGGGCATGTTCAAGCACTTGTTAGTGTGTTAAAAAGATTTATCAAAGCTATCGAATGGATAATTGCTGATATTGCGGGGATCCCTCCCAATATTTGCACACACAAGATTCAGTCTGAAGATGATTGTAAACCTAGTGTCGAACACCAAAGGAGGTTAAATCCTCCAATGCAAGAAGTAGTTAAGAAGGAAATCATTAAGTGGTTAGATGTAGGTGCGGTTTACCCTATTGAGGATAGCAAGTGGGTAAGCCTGGTTTAATGTGTCCCAAAGAAGGGTGGTATGACCGTGGTCCCGAATTAGAAAGCCGTACTTGTACCAATGCATCCGGTTATGTGTACATGGACTATAGGAAGCTTAATTCGGCAACTGAAAAATATCATTTTCCAATGCCCTTTATGGACCAAATGCTTGATAGATTGGTGGGGCGTGGATGGTATTGCTTCCTTGATGGTTATTCCCTTACAACCAAATTTCCATAGCCTCGGAGGATCAAGACAAAACTACATTCACTTATCCCTATGGAACATTTGCATTTAAGTGAATGCCTTTTGGGTTATGTAATGCATAGGCAACATTCCAAAGGTGTATGTTGTCTATTTTTGCTGATATGGTTGAGGACTCGATGGAAGTATTTATGGATGATTTTTCCATAGTTGGGGACTCATTTGAAGAGTGCCTTGAACACTTGAGCCGAGTCTTAAGGAGGTGTGTAGAAACAAACCTTGTTCTTAATTGGGAGAAGTGTCACTTCATGGTAAAAGAAGGGATTGTTTTGGGCACAAGATTTCAGGGAAAGGTATACAAGTGGATGAAGCAAAGATTGAAGTTATGGCCAAATTACCACCTCCTATCTCAGTTAAGGGTGTCCGAAGCTTCTTAGGGCATTCTGGTTTCTATCGGAGGTTTATAAAGGATTTCTCTAAGATAGCTCATCCTCTTTGCAAGCTTCTTGAGAATGACAGTGTTTTTATGTTTGATGAAGCTTGTATGGTTGCTTTTGAGTTTCTAAAGGAGAAACTTGTGTCGGCTCCGGTTATTGTTGCTCCGGATTGGGGTAGCCCATTCGAGTTGATGTGCGAAACTAGTGGCATCGCCTTGGGTGCTGTACTTGGTCAATGTAGAGGCAAGATATTTCACCCGATATACTATGCAAGAAAAACCTAAAATGTGGCTCAAGGGAACTACACTGTTACCGAGCAAGAGTTGTTGGCTGTGGTGTACTCTTTTGAGAAATTCTGAGCTTACTTGTTGGGGACTAAAGTAGTGGTGCACACTGACCATGCGGCCAGCCGTTACTTAATGGCTAAGAAGGATGCTAAACCAAGACTGATTAGGTGGGTGTTATTGTTAAAGAGTTTGATTTCGAGGTCCAAAACCAGAAATGATGCGAAAATCAAGTGGCTGATCATCTATCGAGACTTGGAACGAGTGTCGCTGTGTCAGGTGACAGGAATATTGAGGATGCTTTTCCTGATGAGATGGTCATGATGGTATCTAAAAACTCCACTCCTTGGTATGCCGATTTTGCCAATTACGTAGTGTGTGGACTTCTTCCTAATGGGCTGACGTTCTATCAGCGCAAGAGGTTTCTTTTTGATGCAAAAAGGTATTTTTTGTCTGTTTCGGGAGTGTGCTGATCACATAATCCGGAAGTGTGTACCGGAAGTCAAAAGTGACGCTATTCTTGTTGCCTTCCACGCATCTCCAGTTGGTGGCCACTACAGTGGGGTATGAACAATGGCAAAGGTGCAGCAAAGTGGCTATTATTGGCCAACACTGTATCAGGATGCAACAGTTTTGTCCGCAGGTGTAGTACATGTCAAAAGCAAGGAGGAGTGTCATGAATACACGAGCTTCCCCTTACTCCCATCCTTGAGGTTGAATTGTTTGATGTGTGGGGAATTGATTTTATGGGTCTTTTCGTGAGTTCTTTTGGGAACAAATACATTTTGGTGGCCATTGATTATGTGTCAAAGTGGGTGGAAGCTGTCGCTTTACCCAACAATGAGGGGAGAAGTGTCATTACATTTCTTAAGCGATATATTTTTACAAAGTTTGGTATGCCTCAGGCAATTATTAGCGATGGAGGTTCGCACTTTTGCAACCGATTGTTCGCATCACTGCTGAGCAAGTATGGAGTAAAGCTCAAGGTTGCCACCCCTTACCATCCGCAAACAAGTGTCCAGGTTAAAGTGTCCAATCGGGAAATTAAGGAAATTTTGGCTAAAACCGTGAATGCAAATCGTTTTGATTGGTCACGAAGGTTGGAGGATGCTTTGTGGGCCTATCAGACTGCTTTAAAACACCAATCGGTATGTCAACGTATCAATTGGTGTTCGGAAAATCATGTCATCTCTCGGTGGAACTTGAGTATAAAGCCTTGTGGGCTTTGAAAACCATAAATTTGAACTGGGACGTTGCGTCCAAAAGTCGGTTTGACCAACTTCATGCTTTGGAGGAATTTTGGCTTCGAGCTTTTGAAAGTGCTGCTCTGTATAAAGAGAAAATGAAAAGTGGCATGATGCAAGAATACTTCATCGAGAATTTAGGGTGGGTGATTCTGTGTTACTCTACAATTCTCGTTTACGGCTATTTTCGGGAAAGCTCAAGTCTATGTGGTTAGGCCCTTTTAAGGTTGTCCGTGTATTTTACCACAGCGCTACTGAAGTTCAAGGTGAAAACGGGTCTTTCTTTAAAGTTAATGGGCAAAGGCTGGAACTCTATTTTGGAGAAGCTCCCGTTGTGTGATTGATTGATGTGGTGTACTTGGATGATGCTTGAATGCAGGTCCACGTCGTGCCACGATGTTAAACAAGGTGCTTTTTGGGAGGCAACCCAAGCTTTCTTTTAGTATTTTGAATAACGTGTGTTGAGTGTGTAGGTTGGAGTAGGAAATTTTGTGAAAATGCAACTAGGCGAGGGGTTGGCCCAATCGGCGCATCGCCCAATTGCCCCCAGGATCGCCTAAATTCATCAAAAATTGGAGTTTGAAGTTGCAAGCTACACTGGAAAATTTGGTGAGGATCTGCACTATTTGACGCGTCACAGAGTGGATCGGCGATCCCGATCTAGCTCACCTTCTGGACTTGAATGTTGGCTTGGTTTCCAGTAACTTTCGGCGAGGAAATGTACCACTCGGTGCATCGCCGAGTGCAACAGCAATGTTAATACCATTGCCCTTTGGGGCGCGAACTGAAGGGTTTTTAATCTTTTCAAATTCAAATTTTCATCGCACTTGAAATTTTCCTTGTACCTTCGCATACCCACACACTCTTGCATTTTTATTTCATTTTGATCGCCGTTAGCTGCTTGTGAAGAGCTTTTGACGTGTCCCTGACCCCATTTTCATCGTGTATGCATTACATTTTCGGTTTTAAGGTTAGTTTTTGAGATTTTCAATTTGTGTTCACCATTAATTGTCAATACAAATTGTTCATACTTGGGTACCCGATTTTATGTGTGCTTACATGCCTTGATTGCCATTAATTGCCGAGTTGATTTAACTTGAGTTCTTGAATGCCAAATTTTTGTGATTTCTAGCTCTTTGATTTGGGTTTTTGAATTGATTGTTTGGGGGTTGTTGTTTATTCGTTGGGAAAAGTCTGAGTAACCCCGAATTCAATAAAATGGCTTAAAATTTCCCAATGATGGATTGAGTGACGTCTTTCTTAAGGGAAAATCATTGTTTTGTTGTTTTCGATGTGATTTGGGGAAGTCTGAGTACCCCGTGATGAAATTGGGCATGGGTATAGGTTGATTGTTGATGTTTGAGCTTTCATTGTTGTGCATTGGGCTGTTAATTGAAGATTGTAAGAATTTTTGGAAGGGTGTTGATTCAAAGTGGTTCGGCGAGCTAAGTCGAGCTCGCTGTTCCACTCGGCGACTCGCCCATTGCATCCCCATTGCCCTTTGTCTTTGAGTTTATGGTCTGTGTAGTCTGCAACATTCGGTGAGCACCTCTTACTCACCGAGTGAACTAGGCGACTCGCCGACTCGCCGACTTGTTAGTTTTATCGCCCTTTTGCTTCATTTTTGCCTGATTCACCTCTGTTACTTTCGGTAATGTGTCATTTGCTTGACCATTAGCTTCAGTGACTCGCTGATTGGTTCGGCGAGTCCTTCTGTAGTTTTATTTGGTTGATTCTTTTCTATCCTAATTTGATCGATCTTAGTGTTTTCTTGTGTTGTTTGACAGATATGCCTCACCGTAAAGCTGTAGCTCACAAACCCCCAAAGAAAAATGTGAAAGGCATGGTTATTGCTTCGAAGGGTGGTTGACCACGTAAACCAACCCAACCCAAGGTCCACTCATAAGATAAGGGAAAGCAGAAAATCATCGAGGAGTCCTCTTCTGGGAGCGAGAAACTCTTCATCCAGCTTACTTCTACAGAATCTGAGGATTCGAAGGGTGAGGAGTCCGGGACTCCGATTGGTGAACTTCTGAAGCAAACCCATGCTGAGTTGAGGTCCAAGAGTCTGCATGACCCACTGGCTAGGGTCAACACTTCCTCTTCCAGACCTGAGCCTCCAGCAGTCTCAGTACCTGCTTCTACTGCTTCAGCTCCGATTTCGGCCCTGGCCCAGCTTTTGAGGTCGATGAATAGATTGAAGGCCGAGGGTGTGCAAAAAATCCTCGAGGAAACAAAATTGTATACCGATGGGGTGGTGGACAGATACCCTGAGGTATGGGACACAATTCGGGTGCACAAATTTTAGATTTTTACACAGCCTCGGAGCCCGTATGTACCTACATTGGTTAGGGAATTCTATGCCGCCTACTCAGGTCTGGTCCCAAGGGTCAAGAAGTTGGCCCAATCTATGAAATCTTTGGACTTTGTCATCAGGGGTAAGAAGGTCAAGTGTAGGCAGACCGAGATAAATAACGTTTTGGGTTGCACTTATAGGTATAGGCACTCCTTGGCAGACAAGTTGAAAGGGAGTTTGGAGACCTTGAAGGGGTGGTTGGCACCGTTAATAAGTGATGCCTCCCCCCGTTGGTTAGATACCGGAGCCATCATCGAAAAGAGGGACCTAAGAATTGTGGCCCGGTATTGGTTTGGTTTCCTGAGTAGTACTCTCATGCCCTCCAAGAATGAGTCAATTCTTCGACATCAGAAGGCAGCTCTTTTGGGGTGTATCATTGAAAGGAATTTGCTAAATCTGGGCATGATCAATGAGTGTGAGATGTTGTTGAGAGCTAA
This sequence comes from Solanum appendiculatum, assembly GCA_018342035.1. Lineage (NCBI taxonomy): Eukaryota > Viridiplantae > Streptophyta > Magnoliopsida > Solanales > Solanaceae > Solanum > Solanum appendiculatum. The sequence goes on along the minus strand of JAGDQO010000397.1, from coordinate 495,184 downwards.
GAAGCATCATACCACCCTCCCATTCCTGATATTGATTAGTGAGTTGTGAAGGCGGGCTGGTTTGCCGTTTGACAGGAAGACGGAAGTTGAGGTCACTTTAACCTTGTCTTGCGACATCCAGAGGATTGAGGCCAAGTATTTGAAGGATGAGGCAGAGAGGAGAAGGAGACCCCCAGTTGATACTTCACCGGCAGTGGATATTGATGCCATGGAGATGGGTTCTCCCACTTCTGCAGTTGAGCCGTTAGGTTCGCCTGTTCCGGATGCTCTTGCCACTTCTGTCCCTGCACTAGGCCCCTCTTCTTCTACTGCTCCAACTTCAATCCCTAGCACTCAGCCTTTGACTCAAGCCATGATTATCAAGATGGGGCATCTTGCGCACTCAGCCGATGTGAGAGCTTCTCGGGTTGAGGCAGCGGTCCCGGGCATGATTAAGAGGGCTTTAGCTACTGCCCTTAATCCTATCCACACTGAGTTAGCTGATCAGTGCCGTGTTATTACATCTCATAGAGAGATTTTGGCAGCCCTTACCGCTAGAGTCGAGGAATGTGAGTAGCGTGAGGGTAGCTCTACAGAGTTGATGACTATCCGCACTGAGATCACAGGGTTGAGGAGAAATGTGGACGAGCTGAAGTCCACTGATATTACCAAGCTTTGGTGTAGCGTGGATGTGCCTGAGGGTACAAGTGTCGATGTTCCTCCGCCTGCCACCACAGGTGTTGCCCCAACCAGTGAGATGACAGTGCGTCTGATACACCTGCGATGGATGAGGAGGACTTTGCTATGAAGGACCAAGAGGTGTATGCTGATCTCGAGGACCTGGAGGGTGATTTGGTCCAGGCTGCCACTACTGCGTCTCTTCAGGAGAATTCGATGATTGGGTCGAGTGGGACCCACCAGAATGAGGAGAGTGCACCGGGTACTAATGCCCAGGTGGAGGACACACCCCTAGCATAGCGGGACAGGGGGACTTTCCATTGCACTTCTTTTATCTCTTATTTGTTGTTTATTTTGTTATTTAGCATTGAGGACACTGCTTTGTCTTTTTGGTGGGGTGGTGTTTGTTATTTTGGATATTACTTTAGTTGTTTTGCCATTGATTGTTGAATGAAATGGTTTTGAATTCTAGCGATATCTCTCTTTGCTTATCATTGTCGATTTTGTGCTAATTGAATGATTATAGTTCTCTTGTACTTTTGAGCATCGATTGTGTTCAATATCGATGACTTGAATAGTGCTCTTGATTGAACAATATGTTGGTGTGCGTCCAATGAGGAAAATTGGAGTTGCATAGTCTTGTGTAAACCCTTAGCCTTTCATTGTGACTAGCGAATTGTTGATGGTGAGTCTTGCAATGACCGTTGCACGCAAGATTGACTCGTAGAGTTGTGATCCACAATTGTGTTTGAATGCCATGTGTGGTGATCTTTACTTGAAAAGTGTGTATGATAATGCCTAGAACCTGCCATGGTAGTCCGTGTGACTAAGCATTGATGAGTGTGGGAAATGATCTTAGGCAGGAAATATTTATTGAGGGTGAACCTAACTACTAAATCTTTTTGGACTACCTTGTGAGGGTGTGAACCCAGCTTGGCACCATTTGAGCCTATCCTTCTTCTTGGTTGAACCATAAATACGAGAACCTCAGCCTTTTGTGTGAAAATACCATGTCTCTCATACCTATAACCTTCATGAAGTATTGGCCAATTCAATAACCAACTCAGGCCAAAAGCCTAAGTTGGGGGTGTGGTGAGAATGAAGAGGGAAACTGAGCTAGAGGTTTTTAATTTTTATCTTTTGAAAGGTTGATTGTGAAAAAGATGGAACCCCTCTAAAAAAAAGAGAAGAGAAAAAGCCGAAAAGAAAAGAAAGAAAAAGATGTGAATGAAATAGTACCATTGTGCATGGAGGTGAAAATAAAAAAAAAGAAACATAGAAGAGGGGATGTTCATAGAAATGATTTGTGTCTTCAAAGTGACAGAGGATCAGTTGTGAAGTTGAAATGATTGAGAGAAAGGGAAGGAGAAGTGAAATGGAAACCATGCTTCATGAAGTTAGAGGCACTAAACCAAAAATGACCATATCTTGAACCTCAGCCCTGTTACAAGCCCCTAAAGTCCTTTGTGATCTTATATGAACCTTGTGATGGTTGGATGGAAAACTCGAGCAAGCCTATGGGAAAAGTTGTGGAAACGCTTTCTCTTTTGAGAGTGTGAGTGTTATATTGATTCTGAAATATCTATTTTCAATTGAACTTGAGCAAGAGAGTGGAATCCTTCTTGATGTAAGGGCATTCAAATATCTTTGTGGGCATAAGTTTGCATTTTAAGTAAGTTTGCATTTTAAGTAAGCGCTTGTGAGCATACACTTTAACTGATGATGGCTAGTTAGAATTTGATGCTTTTGGTGTGCATTTGATCCTTGTATTTTAGATTAATCCTTGTGTGCACTTTCATGTGAGTTCGCAAGCAGCACTACTTGTAGGCATGCCTATTGAGTTCATTGATCTCTTGTTTTACTTGAGGACAAGCAAAAGTTTAAGATGGGGGTATTGATGAGTTGGTAGATTTGACTCATTTTTGGCTTCGATTGTGCCACATTAGTGTCCTTAATTCCCATTTTGCACCTATAACTAAGGTTAAATCGTTTGTATGCAGCATGAAGGACCAGGAATGAAGAAAGGGCAATATAATGCAAAAAAAAGCCAAAAGAATGCAAAAGTTGAAAGAAAAAGAAGGCTGAGGCTCGCCAAAGGTTACTTGGTGAGTCACCGAGTGAACGAAGCCTCGTCTAAAGTTCCAGCAAACAAAGGGTAAATATAGGTCAAGTCAGCGAGCTGAGGGACCAGACGGCGAGTCACCGATCAAAATGGCGAGCCCAATGCACACTGCCTAATGTTCTAGAATGAAATCAGTAATGAAGTCAATAATTGAAGAGCGAGATCAAGCTACTCGACGCATCGCTGAGTGGAAGGGCGAGCCCGACTAACGTCACTGAATAACCCTGAAATTTAAATCGTTTTGGGAAAGTATAAATAGAAATTTTTAATTGAATTTAAAGGAGAGAGCTGGAAGAGAAGAACTTGAACAAAATCTTAGAAAGTACATTGCACTTTGGGGGATTTTGTGAACTATTCTTGTGAATTTTTGAGAATTGCACTTTGGGTAAATTTTAGTTGATTGTATTTGCTGTTTGGAGACTCAAAAAATCAATGGCTAATGTTTTTGGTAACTATCTCTTCATCATTACTATGATTGGCTAAAATCCAATTGCCTTAGGGGTGTCATTATGTGTTCCAATACCTAATTAGCTTATGGGCCTTATGGATTGCTGAATTAAATGTTCAAATAGAATGGGTTCAGTTGATAATTCATGTTTTTATATTATGAATTGAGGTTGCAAATTCAGTTCTAGTTTATATCTCTTTGTATGCTTGTCGAAGATGCAATTGAGTGGAATTATTAACTGATGATCCTATGAGTTCTTACTTGTACTACTCAACTTGTTAATGTGGGTTTGATTAAGGTGCTAGATTGTGTTTCGTATTGTATTGCCTGTTGGGGTTTGGTAAAACCCAATTGAAAGCATGGTAGTTGGTTGCGAAATAGCTATCATAGTTGTAATCTCGCCTACCCATTATGTTTCAGCATTCTTAAGCAATTCTTAATGACCCATTTAGTCAAATTAGCATTTGAACACTCACACATCCTTAAGATCACAAAATTTTCATCAGTTAAATCTCTCTTTAGCTAGTGTTTGCTAAAATCAATCATTTAAAACTCTTTCCTGTTGATAATTGAAACCTGACAATTTACTTTATGCATTAATTCATTCACTTATATCTACAAAAAGCTAGACCACTTTACTACGTCATATTTGAATTCTATACTCTACTCCATTCCTTGTGGGATCGACCCCAACTCCTTGTTGGGTTTATATTGCTAGCGACCCCCTACATCTTGAATTGTGATAGATGTCATTGAGCGTTATCATATAACTGCTGGAACCCCATCTACGGTTGGACCTACGGTCCGTAAGTCAACCTACAGACCGTCCTGTTCAATCGTAGATAGCTTCAGAGACTTTCAACTTTTGACCCCCAACGACGGGACACCATCGACGGTCCGTAGGTCTACCTACAGTCCGTACATGGCCACCGTTGGTTCGACTTTTGGCCCTGAAAATTTCACTTAATATGGGTCTCACTTACGAGACCTACGTACAACTCGTACATGGAGTGATGGGCCATCCTGGTGAACCGTATAAAAAGTACTAAAGCTTAAATTTTTAGGGAATTTGAATTTGCCAACCACGGGCCTCACCTACAATCCGTATGTCAGACCACGAGCCGTAGGTGGCTCCGTAGGTACTGGCACCGAAATTCTAGGAAAACTACGATTTCTCTCCTTTTTGAATCAAAGGTGTTACACTATCTCCCCCTTGGGAACATTCATCCTCGAATGGGAATTAGGACACCATAAAGAGGATAGGAACTAAACCTAACAGCCCATCATGCATGCAATTACTTAAATGCACATATCAGAGGAGGAAACATCAACTCCAAGCTAAAGCATGTTCAAAACATCATTTCATAAAGTCTATATGCAACATATACTCAAATGCACATAAACATGAAGAAATCAATCAAGTTAACTTTTTTTCTCAAAAATTAAGCCCTTTTGTTTTTCATGAACATGCATAAATGAAGAATCATAGGAATATCTGAATACATGAGACCAAAAGAGTGAACCATGAGGAACTTAATACCTCAAGCTAGAGTGGGAGTGGGGGAAAAATATGAGGATAACGGGACATCATATCGGCCTCAGCCTCCCAAGAAGCACCCTCAACTAACTGATTCCTCCAAAGGACCTTAACGGATGCAACTTCTTTATTTCTAAACTTTTGAACTTGCCGGTCTAAAATCTCAACCGGGACCTCTTCATAAGAAAGAATCTCCTTTACACTAAGGCTCTCCAATGTCACTATAGATGCCGGATCACCAACATATTTCTTCAACAAGGAGACGTGGAAAATCGGGTGAATCGATGCCAAATCATTAGGCAAGTCAAGTTCATAAGCAACCTTGCCAATCTGCCTCAAAATTTGATATGGGCCCACATAGTTGGGACTAAGCTTTCCTTTCTTCCCAAACATCATTACACCCTTCATGGGTGAAATTTTCAAGTAGACCCAATCGTTGACATCAAATTCTAGATCTCTCCTTCTAACATAGGCATAGGACTTTGTCGACTTTGAGCCGTTTTCAACGTTTCCCTAATAAGCCAAACTTTCTCCATAGCCTCATGTACCAATTTGGACCTTTCAAAGAAACTTTGCCCACTTCAAACCAACCTATAGGAGATCTACATCTCCTAACATAAAGAACCTCAAATGGAGCCATACCAATACAGGAATGATAGCTATTGTTGTAAGCAAACTCAATCAAAGGCAAATGATCATCCCAATTACCCTTAAAATCGATCACACAAGCTCTCAACATATCTTCCAAAGTTTGGATAGTACATTCCGCTTGCCCATTGATTTGAGGATGAAAGGTCGTACTAAGCTTAACACGGGTACCAAAGCCCCATTGGAAAGATTTTCAAAACTGAGAGGTGAATTGTGTACCACGATTGGATATAATGGATAGGGGCATTCCATGAAACCTAACCATTTCCTTTAGGTATAACTTAGCATTGTCTTCTGCCGTATAAGATACCTTGACGGGAATAAAATGAGTCGATTTCTTCATACGATCCAATATAACCCAAATCGAGTCATGTTGTCACCGGGTGCGTGGTAAACCAACAATAACGTCCGTATTTAAATCTTCCCACTTCCAAGTTGGAATACTAATATCTTGGGACAACACGACTTTTGGTGCTCAGCTTTCACTTGTTGACAATTTGGACACGTCGCTACAAATTCCGCAATGTATTTCTTCATCCCATTCCACCAATAGAACTCCCACAAATAACGGTACATCTTGGTGGCTCCCGGGTGAATGGAATATCATGAACTATGAGCTTCTGATAAAATCTGCTCCCTCAAGTTGTCAAAAATCGAAACACACAAACTACCTTGATATTGGAGTACACCATCTCCCTCTTAGGAGAAAGCCTCAACGGAATTCTTAGGCACCACTTCCCTTAATTCCATCAAAATTGGATCAAGACCTTGCTTTGCTTTCACATATGACATAAAGGACAATTCGACACCATTATGAACCACAACGCCACCTTTACAAGAATCGATTAACCGAACACCCAATCGGGCAAACCTATGAACATCACGAACCAATTCCTTCTTACGATGCCCAACATGAGTAACACTACCCATGGATAATTGACTAATAGCATCAGCCACCACATTCGCTTTACCGGGGTGATAGAGGACACTCATATCATAGTCCTTTAGAAATTCAAGCCACCTCCTTTGGCGAAGATTTAGATCTTTCTTCTTAAACACATAATGCAAACTCTTGTGGTCGGTAAAGAGATCCATGTGAACACCATACAAGTAATGTCTCCAAATTTTTAGAGCAAACACAACCGCCGCTAGTTCTATGTCATGGGTAGGATAGTTCTTTTCATGAACCTTAAGTTGCCTTGAAGCATAAGCAATGACTTTCCCATTTTGCATAAAGACACATCCAAATCCAATTCTTGAGGCATCACAATAAACCACAAACCCATTGGACCCTTCTGGTAGAGTTAACACCGGAGCGGAGGTGAGTCTATCTTTCAACTCTTGAAAGCTCTTCTCACACGCCTCAAACCATACAAACTGAACTTTCTTTTTGGTCAATGCTGTCAATGGAGAGGCAATCGAAGAGAACCCCTCAACAAACCTTCTATAGTAATCAGCCAAACCCAAGAAACTTTAAATATCTGAAGGGGATAGAGGTCTAGGCCAACTCTTAACCACATCCATTTTCTTAGGATCTACCTCGATACCTTTACCAAAAATAACGTGACAAAGAAAAGCCACGGACCTCAACAAATATTCACATTTACTAAACATTGCAAAGAGTTGTTGGTCATTGAGAACTTGCAATACAATCCTCAAATGATCGGTGTGCTCACCCTCACTCCTTGAGTAAATCAAAATGTCATCGATGAATACAATCACAAACATATCTAGGTATTGTCTAAACACCTTATTCATCAATTCCATAAATACAACCGGGGCATTAGTCAAACCAAACGACATCACCAATAATTCATAATGGCCATATCTAGTTTGAAAAGCTGTCTTCGAAATGTCATCTTCCTTCACCCTTAATTTGTGATAGCCCGATCGAAGGTCAATCTTAGAGAAGTAACTCGCTCCTTAAAGTTGTTCAAACAAATAATCTATCCTTGGAAGAGGATACTTATTCTTAATGGTGACTTTATGCAATTGGCGATAATCAATGCACATTCGCAGTGAACCATCCTTCTTTTGAACAAACAACACTGGGCACCCCATGAGGAGATACTCGGTCGGATGAAGCCCTTATCCAACAAATATTTCAATTGCTCCTTCAATTCCATAAGTTCTGCCGGAGCCATTCGGTAAGGAGGAACAAATATAGGTTGCGTATCAGGGAGAAGGTCAATACCAAAGTCTATTTACCTTTTGGGAGGAATACCGAGTAGATCATCGAGAAACACTTCCGAAAACTCATTAACAACGGGGACCGACTCAAAGATAGGGGTTTCGAAATCCATATCCCTAACCCAAACAAGATGGTATATGCAACCTTTAGAAATCATCTTCCTAGCTTTAAGACAAGAAACAAACCGACTCTTAAGTATAGAATTTCCCCCTTTCCACTCTAGGATAGGTTCATTTGGAAACTGGTACTTGACTTCTCGGGTTCTACAATCGATAGAAGCATAGCATGAATGCAACCAATCCATCCCAAGAATAACATCAAAATCTAACATATCAAGCTCTACAAGATCAACATGAGTGACTCTATGGGATAAGAAGATGGGATAATTTCTATAGACTCTGTTAGCCTCAATAGATTCACCAATAGGATTAGAGATAGAAAAACAATCTAACAACACATTCGGAAGTATATCAAACCTCGTAGCCACATATGGCATCACAAAAGAAAAGGTAGCACCGGTGTCAAGTAAAGCATAAACATCAAGATGGAAGACTTTCAACATACCCGTAACCACATCGGGAGAACCCTCTTGCTCATGATGAGTTTGGAGTACATAGAATTTTTTTTGCTTCAGATTTCCACTTGAACCCATAGTAGGATAAGGTTGAGCCCTTCGACGGTCAAATCCTCCTTTGTTAGAAATGGTGGGACAATTCCTAATCTTATGATTCATCTTGTCACAACCAAAGCAAGCATTAGAACCAGCTAGACACTTACCCTCATGTTTCTTTCCACATTTGGCACAAGTAGACAATAGAGATCCACCACCATTCCCATCTTGAGGATTAGGGTTAGACACCTTTCCTTGTTGAACTTAGGAGCCAGAGCATTGGAGGGACCTTGACCGGAGAACCTTTTTCGAAACTTAGATCGACCATATCCATCGAACCTCGAGCGTGAAAAGTCACCATCGTCGGTCTTAGCCCTCTTTGCTTCCCTAGAATTTTCCTTGAGTTTCTCCTCTTCTATTTGTTGAGCATGAACCATTAGGCGAGAAATGTCCATATTATTGATAAGCATGGCGATACGACATTCCTTGACCACCATTTCGAACACACCCGAAACAAACCTGCTCATCCTTGCCCTAGGATCGGGAACCATAATTGGAGCATACTGAGACAATTGTGTGAATTTCAAAGCATACTCTTTCACACTCATGTTTTCTTGACGAAGGTTTTTGTACTCAAGAACCCTTGACTACCTCATCTCAAGGGGAAAGAACCTATCAAGGAAAGCACTCTTAAACTTCTCCCAATCAAGAGGACCCGCATCAACTGCCCTCTCACTCTTGTATTGCTCTAACCATACTTGAGCCACACCCTTAAGTAGATAAGTGGCTAACTTCGCCTTTTCCACCGGGGTCACACCCATGATCATCAACACCTTATACACCTCATCAATGAACTCTTGAAGATCTTTCTCAACCTTAGACCCATGAAACTACGAAGGGTTCATCCTAGTGAAGTCCCTCACCCTAGATGCCACCATACCCATATTTGGGTTCACGGGGACACAACCTCCCTATTGTCTTGGGTCTTCAGGGCTTGGTCCAACACTTGTAAAGCGGCCCTAAACTCTGCATTAGTCACTTTCTCGGCCAAAGGATTGAACGAAACTTAAGGCACTTCTTGATCCATATTCTCTCTCGCGTTCCTCCTAGCGTATGCCCTTTGAGTGGCCATATCCTGGAAAGCATAGGATATGGATTAGGAGAAATATATATAGAGTGAAACTCTATCGCACGAAAGAGTATCGAAAGAAGTGGAGTTTCCTAATCATCTTGTAGCGTCTCATTCATTAATGTGGCGTGCTTCACACTTATAAACAAGACTCTACTCAATGTGGCTTATGAGAAATCCTAGGACCTTCTTAAACCTTGTGCTCTTAGTACCAAATTTGTCACGACCTAAAGTACCCCTAGACATGACATGGTGGACAAGACTTCGAAAGGCCTCATACAAGCCACTTAGCATGCATAATACAAGATCATAATAATTAAAGTGTTCAAAAGACAATTGCATATACAAAGAGTTTAATCAAAAGTAGCGGAAGTCTAAACATAGTATCAAAGCCATCTAAACATCATAGAATGCAAGGTTGGGACATAACCCATACAAAGTTCAAAGAAAGTAAATGACATGAAAGATAAATGTGGTCTTGTCCTTGATATGTGAGGACTCACCAAGTCTTCTAGGTTCTTTTACAACAAGCTCTAGCTACGAGTGGATGCAGATGAGTCGTCACACCCTACATTAATGAGTCAATGTAGGCAAGAGTATGCGTTAGTATAAACATGTACCAAGTATGATATCCATGCACAAAAATCATAAAATCATGTTAAAAAGGACATTCATGTCATGCAAAGACAAAATTAAAACCATATAATAAGAGGTTAGAAAACATCATCGTAATCATGGTCAATGCAAGTAAAACTCAACTTTGAACACTTGTGAGATACTTGTTGAAGTAACCTTAGTTCATCATTATTGTGGGAAATGGGCTTTAACCGACATAGAGACCATGTGAGCTATAACATGGAATCCGGTGTCTGCCCCACACTGAAAAGGTGTTGTTCTACTTGACAAGGTAAGGACCATGAACTTCTAGCTTAAGTGGATCCACTACCTAATGTCTATCTAAGACAATTATCATATGGTGGCACATAGTTTATGGGACATGGGTAATCGCCACTTGTCCACTTGGTGCTCGGCATAGTTCCCACGGATTAATCATAAAACATAGTTCATCTTATCGTGTATAGACATGGGTAATCGCCTCTTGTCTCTCTTTAGGGAACATGGGTAATCGCCTCTTGTCCCTTCATTCATTAGGATAGCTCCTTAGCTCTTGATTCAATTTTAGTTGAGAAAACCTTTCAACCCTTATGAATCCTTAATGTGAGAATAGTCCTTTCACAAATCATGTTTTGAGTAGTATGTGAGAAATCCTTTCACAACTCAATAACAATCAACATTTATGCTTTACTCTCAAAGCAAGTCTTAAATCATCATAATTTCATTATTGAACATGCATACTTTCATAAAATTTATCTTTTGATCATTCATAGGCTTCATCATAGAATCATAGTTTAGAAACCATAAATCATGCATGGGCTCATAAAATTTCATCTTAAAATCATTGAATTTACTTAATTCATGCATAATTAAACATAAACCAATCAATTTTATCATAATTAGAAAGAACCCTTGAGATTGAAGAAAACCCTATTTCCAATTGAAGAATCTAACTTTTCAAGTTGAAGAATTTGGGGACCCTATGAAGGAAAGGACTTCATAGGTTAAAGCCATCACACCTCAATGCCAAAATCTTCAAATCAATGGAGGATTTGGGGTCTTGACCTTCAAACCCTAGCTTTCTTCTTCTTTCTTGTTTCTAGAGAGAGAATTATTTTGGGAGGGAAGATTTGGAGAGAGTTTGGGAATGTTTAGAATTGGTAGAATTAGGCTTAAAAGGTTTATATAGGGCCTAGGTTAAGGGCCAAATCGACTTAAATTAGGAATTAAACACCTAGGGAAAGGACTAAAAAGCCCTTTAAAATAACTGCTGAACCACCATCTACGGTTGGACCTACGGTCCATAAGGCAACTTGCAGACTGTCCTGTTCAACCGTAGATAGCTTCAGAGACTTTCAACTTTTGACCCCCAATGACGGGACATCATGGATGGTCTGTGGGTCTACCTACGGTCTGTATATGGCCACCGTAGGTCCAACTTTTGGCCCTAAAAATTTCACTAAGTATGGGTCTCACCTACGAGACCTACCAACGGCTTGTACATGGAGTGATGGGCCGTTCTGGCGAACCGTATAAAAAGTACTGAAGCTTAAATTTTTAGGGAATTTGGAATTGCCAACCATGGGCCTCACCTACAGTCTGTATGTTAGACCATGAGCCGAAGGTGGCTCCATAGGTACTGTCACCAGAATTCCAGGAAAACTGTAATTTCTCTCGTTTTCGAATCCGAGGTGTTACATCCTCATAATTTAGAAAAGAAACCTAAATTCTAAAAAAAGCTAGAGAGAGCTCATGGATCAAACAACACTGATTTCTTTATAAGCTTCAAGTTCAAAAATTCAAGTACTCAAGCATTCAAGTTCATCAAGATTCAAGAAAAATCCCATCAGCCCTTGAATCCAAAGTACAAGTCAAGATCAAGATCATCAAGATTCAAGAACAAGCTTGAAGGCCCATGGATCAAAGTAAACGTCAAGAACAAGTTCATCAAGATTCAAGATCAAGCTTACAAGCTCTGTAATATATATTTGAAAAGATGAATAAGAATTCATAGAGATTGTAATGCTCATATTTGAAATAAAATAAATATGATTGTTGCGATATTTTATGGTCTTGATTGTTATTTTCTTGACGCGAATTATTGTCTACAAATTCTGGCACGCGCAGTGGGACAATCTCTACCTCTCATCTCAACTTTTCAAGAATCAAAGAATATCTAAATGGCTTCCAAGAAGATCAACTCTCAATCAACTGCCTCTAAGGATGCTGACTCCAATTCTCTACTAAATTGGAAGAAATCATTGATGTTACCTTTGGAAGTCTTGAAGCTATTACGAGGAGTGAGACCACTATTCTGGGACAACAAACACTTAAAGTGTCATCCACACTAGTTCCTTCTTTTGGGTCTTTAACTCCAAAAGGAGAAAGGTCCTCCACAAATGTTTCAGAACGAGGAAACAATGTTGCTGAAAAGATCAAGAAGACCTTAACTCTACTTGAGCTCTTTGGTTCTAAGAACTCTGCCAAATAGAAGAACTAATGATTCAACCAGTGAATCCTCTCCACATGCATCGCGTAATGTGAGCCCATTGAAGATCAAATTGCACGACAATCCATGCTACTCTCGTACGCCCCCAATGATCATGTAAGTAATGGTAATGTCACGACCCAGAGTAGCCCCTAGATGTAACACGCGTACAAGATCCCGAGAGGCCTCATACAAGCCCTTAGCATACATAACATACAAGATGATAGAGATTTAAGAGTTCAAAAGAGCATTTTATATCAAAGCTTTAATCCAAAACAACGGAAGTCTACAACTCATGTTTCAAAGCCTTCTAATATCATAGAGTACGAATAAAAGCGATAGGGACACAGCCCAATACAATATCCAACATAAGGAAAGACATCAAAGTAAAATCCAACAAGGCTACTTCCTCAGATGGATGAGGAGTCACCAAGTCTTCTTGTCAACTCTAAGTCAATGCTCTAGCCACGAGTAGGAGAACTGCCACGTCCTACATCAAAGAAGTTGAGGCAGGCAAGAGTATACGTTAGCACAATTAAGTACTAAGTATGATAGCAATGCAATAAACTCATAAAACATACTAGAAACTGAGATATAAACATGACATGCAATTGGCCAAGCTAAACATGATAAGGCATATAAGCAAACAACATAAAGCATAAACCATGGCCAAAGCTAGCTTAAATCATCTTTCTTTTACTCCACTTTTCTTTACTTTACTTTTAGTAACCCATTCACCCTTGTGCAAGCTGAATTGTGGGAAAAGCCTTAAACTGATCTTTAGACCATGGAATAACTCAACATGGAATCTGGTGTCTGCCCTTACACCATAAAAGGGCCATTCTACTTACCAAGGTAGAATCCTGAACCATAGCCTACATGGATCCACTAGCTAAACTGATATAATATGGGCCTATTAAAGACCACCTATGGGGGCACATAGGCATAGGACATTGGGGACTTGTCACCCGTCCACACGGTGCTAAGCATAATTCCCACTATACAATCATATATATTAATATCCATGGAAAGGCACAGCTGGGGTTGTCAATCCAAGCTAAACATGACTTCACATACCATGGACTAGTCCAAGCTTACTTCATTGAGTGTTTCTTCTTTCATGGACTCGTCCAAGCTTACACCCCTAGAATAGCTTCTTTAAGCTCTTGATTCAATTTTAGTTAAGCAAACCTTTTAACAAGTTATGAATCCTTTACATGTGAGAAAACCTTTCACAAGCTTAGGTTGAGCATTATATGAGAAAACTCTTTCAAGACTCAACATCACAAATAAAAGATTTCATATAAAACATGCTTGATTCTATAAGCCTCTTTCTTCATGATTCTATCATGCTCTTTCTTCATAGCCAAAAGGGTTCATGTTGCCTTTACTTTAAACCATGCAATTTAATGCAAGCTAGCTCTTAAAAGTCATAATCAAGGCAATTTAGTCATACTAGAAGTAATCCACATAAAAGAGGGAAAATCATGTTTTTTACTTGAACATGCTAAATTAATGCAATTTACCCCAACTCATATCTCAACCCAACAATCAAGGCATAGATTATCAAATTAGGGGAGAATTTACTTGGGATCATGGGGGATAATTTACAATAATCATGTAATTCACACTAGATCGTGCACTAAATTACTTAACCCACGCGAAATTGTGCACTACAAAGCATAAAATCAGTAATTGAACTCATACTTGAGGAACCCATAACAATTGATGAAACCCTAGCTTACTTGAAGGGAATTGAACCTTGAAATTCATGAAGAAAAGGGAGGGCCCATTGGCGGAAGCAACTCCAATGGTCAATACTATCATACCTTAGCCAAGCCCACTAGAAATTGGATGAAATTGGGTGATCTTCAATGGAGGACTTAGCTTCTTCTTCTCCCTTGAGCTAGAGAGGATTTCTTTAAGAGAGAGAGATATTTGAGAGGTGAATTTAGGGAATGAGTTAGAATGAAGTTATTTAGGTATAGAAAACTATATATAGGACCTTCATTAAGGGTAAAATCGACTTAGTTAATTAGGGATTTAACTACGGAAAAGACCAAAAAGCCCTTAATTAAAAATTGTCGGGGCCCATCTACGGTCAGGACCTATGGTCCGTATATCCATTGACGAACCGTCTTGTTGAACCATCAAAAGATTCAGAGAGTTGGTATCTAGGGACCCTGCAACGAGGGTCTCGATCTACGGTTGGTAGGTCCATCTACGGACAGCACACCGCAATCGTAGATCACTGCCTTGAGTTCAAGAACATGGCTAAGTCTTGAGGACATCTACGGTTACATTCTACGGGCCGTCGTTCGACTTACGAGCCGTCCTGCTACCTGTAAATCAAACTTCAGAGACTAGCATATAAATGCATATATCCGAGGAGGAAACATCAACTCCAACCTAAAGCCTGCTCAACACTAAATTGATGAAGGCTTTATGCAACTCATACTCAATGCATATATATCATATTAGACTCTTCATGAACATGCATAAAATCAAGGAATCATGGAAATCAACTATGACACATGAGACCTAAAGAGTGAATCATGAGGAACTGGGTACCTCAAGCTAGAGGTGGATCAGAAGGAAAGAGATGAGGATAGCGGGACATCATATCGGCCTCGGCCTCCAAAGTAGCACCCTCAACTAATTGATTCATCCATAGCACTTTCACGGAAGCAACTTCTTTATTTCTCAACTTCCGGACTTGTCGGTCTAAAATCTCAACCGGAACCTCTTCATAGGAAAGACTATCCTTTATGCCAAGAGTCTCTATTGGCACTATAGAGGTCGGATCACCAACACACTTTTTCCACAATGAAACATGGAAAACCAGATGCACCGATGCCAACTCATTAGGCAATTCAAGCTCATAAGCAACGTTACAAACACGTCTCAAAATCTGATATGGGACTACATAACGGGGACTAAGCTTCCCTTTCTTCCGAAATCTCATTACACCCTTCATAGGTGAAATTTTCAAGTAAACCCAATCATCAGCATCAAACTCTAATTCTCTTCTTCTAACATCGGCATAAGACTTTTGTCGACTTTGAACCGTTTTCAGCCTTTCTCTAATAAGATGAACTTTCTCCATAGCCTCGTGCACTAACTCAGGGCCTATCAAAGCAACTTCCTCAATTTCAAACCAACCTATGAGAGATCTACACCTCCTACCATAGAGAGCCTCAAATGGAGCCATACCAATAGTAGAATGGTAACTATTATTATAAGCAAACTCGATCAAAGGCAAATGGTCATCCCAAGTACCCTTAACTCAATAACACAAGCTGTCAACATATCTTCTAAAGTCTAAATAGTACGCTCCACTTGCCTATCAGTTTGGGGATGAAAGACCATGCTAAGCTTAACACGAGTACCAAGACCTTTTTGGAATGATTTCCAAAATTGAGAAGTAAACTGGGCACCTCGATCAGAGATAATGGATAAAGGCACTCCATGCAGCCTAACCATCTCCCTTATGTACAACTTAGCATAATCTTTCGCTGAATAAGAGGTCTTGTCGGGAATGAAATGGGCTGACTTGGTCATCCTATCAACTACAACCCAAATCGAATCATTGTGTCGCCTTGTGCGAGGCAAACCTACTACAAAATCCATATTCACATCTTCCCACTTCCAAGTAGGAATATCTATGTCTTGGGTCAAACCTCCCGGTCTCTGATGCTCAACCTTTACTTGTTGGCAATTAGGACACTTAGCCACAAACTCCGCAATGTCTTTCTTAATGCCATTCCACCAATAGATTTCCCACAAATCATGGTACATCTTGGTAGCTCCCGGGTGGATAGAATATCTAGAACTATGAGCTTCTGACAAAATTTTCCCTCTCCAATCATCAACGTCGGGAACACATAAGCGACCTTGGTAACGAAGTACACTATCTCCCCCTTGGGAGAAAACCTCTATGGACTTCTTGAGAACTGCTTCTTTCAATTCCAGAAAAATTGGATCAAGGTCTTGCTTAAATTTTACATCATGAACAAAAGAGGATTCGGAACCATTGTGAACGGTAACTCCACCCTTAGCGGAATCAATCAACCGAACACCCAATCGGGCTAAACTATGAACATCACGAACCAACTCTTTCTTGCCATCCTCAATATGCCCAACACTGCCCATAGACAATCTACTAAGAGCATCCGCCACTATATTAGCCTTGTCGGGGGTGATAGAGAACACTCATATCATAATCTTTTAGAAATTCGAGCCATCTTATTTGGCGGAGATTCAAATCTTTCTGCTTAGACATATATTGGAGACTCTTATGATTGGTGAAGACATCTACATGTACTCCATACAAGTAATGTCGCCATATTTTCAAAGCAAACACCACCGCTGCCAACTTTAAGTCATGAGTGGGATAGTTCTTCTCATGCACCTTTAGTTGCCTTGAAGCATAGGCAATCACTTTCCCATTTTTCATTAGAACACACCCAAGCCCAATCCTTGAGGCATCACCATACACTACAAAACCATCGGTACCTTTCGGTAGAGTCAATATCGGGGCCGAAGAAAGTCTGTCTTTCAATTCTTGAAAACTCCTTTCACAAGCCTCGGACCACATAAACTTAGCTTTCTTTTGAGTAGCCATCAACGGAGAAGCAATTGAAGAAAACCCCTCAACAAACCTCCTGTAATAATCGGCTAAACCCAAGAAACTACGAATGTCTGAAGGTGATAAAGGTCTAGGCCAATTCTTGACCGCTTCGATCTTCTTAGGATCTACCTCAATACCTTTACCGAAAACAGTGTGACCAAGAAAAGCCACGAATCTCAACCAAAATTCACATTTGCTAAACTTTGCAAAGAGTTGTTGATCCTTGAGGACTTGCAACACAACCCTCAAATGACTAGCATGCTCATCCTCATTCTTTGAGTAGATCAAGATATCATCAATAAACACAATCATGAACATGTCAAGGTATTGCTTCAACACCCTATTCATCAAGTAAATGAATGCGGCCAGAGCATTTGTCAACCCAAACGACATAACCAAGAACTCATAGTGACCATATCTTGTTCGGAAAGCCATTTTCAGAATATCGTCTTCTTTCACCCTTAATTGGTGATAACCCAAACGAAGGTCGATCTTAGAAAAGTAACTAGCCCCTTGAAGTTGGTCAAACAAATCATCTATCCTTGGCAAAGGATACTTATTCTTGATTGTAACCTTATTCAATTGGCAATAGTCCATGCACATACGGAGGGAACCATCTTTCTTTCTCACGAACAATACCGGAGCAACCAATGGGGAAACACTTGGTCGGATGAAACCCTTATCTAACAAATCTTTTAGTTGCTCTTTCAACTCTTTAAGTTCCACCGGAGCCATTCTATAAGGAGGAATAGAGATAGGTTGCGTATCTGGGAGAAGGTTAATACCGAAGTCTATTTCCCTTTCGGAAGGAATACCAGGCAAGTCATCGGGAAACACATCCAGAAACTCACTAGAAACGAGGACTGACTCGAGAGTAAGGGTTTCGGAATCTACATCCCTCACCCTAACTAGATGATAAATGCAACCCTTAGAGATCATCTTTCTAGCCTTTAGATAAGAAACGAATTGACCTCTAAACATAGAATTTCCCCCCTTCAATTCTAGGATAGGCTTATTAGGGAACTAAAACTTTACCACTCTGGTCATACATTCAATAGAGGCACAGCAAGCATGCAACCAATCCATCCCAAGAATGACATTGAAATCTAGCATATCTAGCTCTATGAGATCGACAAGAGTAACTTCATGGGATAAGGAAATGGGGCAACCTCTATAAACCCTCTTAGCTAAGATAGACTCTCCTATCAGAGTAGAAACAAGGATAGGATCTAGCAACATATCCGGTACAATACAAAGCCGCATGGCCACATAGGGCATCACAAAGGACAAAGTACACCGGGATCTAACAAGGCATAAACATCGAAATGGAAAACTTTCAACGTATCGGTGACCACATCGGGTGAGCTCTCTTGCTCATGACGAGCTTGAAGTGCATAAAATTTGTTTTGCTTAGGATTGGGGCAGCTTGCTTACCCTCTCTTCCTTTAGCCAAGAGAGATGGGCAATCTCTCATCTTATGACCAGCCTTACCACAAGTATAACAACCCTCCAAACCCGCTAGGCATTTGCCTTCATGCCTCCTCCCACATCTAGTGCATCTTGGAAAAGAAGATCCACCACTGTTCCCTCCTTGAGGCTTAGGGTTTGGCACCCTATCATTGTTGGATCTCGGAGGAGCCTTGGAAGAACCTTGATTAGAGAACCTTTGTCGAAATCTTGAACGGTCACGTCTACCGGATTTTGCATGAGAAAAATTGCCATATCCGGTTCTAGCCCGCTTAGTCTCTCTAGATCTTCCCTTAAGCTTTTCTTCCTCATTTTGCTCGGCATAAACCATGAGGTGAGAAATGTTCATATCACGCACAAGAATGGCTGTGCGGCACTCTTTCACCAACATATCCGACACTCCCGACAAACAAATGCTCATTCTTGCCCTTGGGTCGGCAACTATGGACGGAGCATATATAGCCTGTTGTGTGAACTTCAATGCATATTCTTTTACACTCATACTCCCTTGACGAAGATTAATAAACTCAAGCACCTTGGCCTCTCTCCGCTCAACAGGGAAGAATCGATTAAGGAAAGCACTCTTAAACCTCTCCCATCTTATGGGACCTTCATCAATAGCCCTTTCGCTCTTCCATTGATTGTACCAAGTTTGGGCAACACCTTTGAGTTGATAAGCGGCCAACTCCACCTTCTTTTTCGGTGTCACACCCATTATCATCAACACTTTATAAACTTCATCAACAAACTCTTGAGGATCCTCTTCCACCTTAGAGCCATGAAATTGTGGAGGATTCATCCTTGTAAAGTCTCTCACTCTCGACGCCGCCATACCCACATTTGGGTTCACGGGAATCACCACTTCTCTATTGGCTTGGGCCGTCATGGCTTGGGCCAAAGCTTGGAAAGCAGCCCTAAATTCTGCAAGGGTCACTTGCTTAGCCAAAGGGTCGGTCGGAGCTTGAGGAGCTTGAGGAGCTTGAGGAGGAGCTCATTGCCCTTCATTCTCTCTTGCATTCCTAGTAGCGTAGCCCCTTCGAGTTGCCATATCATGAAACGTGTAGGATAGGTGATTAGGAGAGAGATATAGAGTTAAACTCTATGGCACGACTCAAAAGTAACAAAAGAAGTGAAGTTTCAAACATCTTATAGCCTCTCATTCATAAGTGTGGCACACTTCACACTCATGAACAAGACTCTACTCGATGCGGCTTATGAGACATCCTAGGATCTTTCTAAAACCTTGCGCTCTGATAACAAGTTTGTCACGACCCAGGATAGCCCCTAGATGTAACACGGCGTACAAGACCCCAAGAGGCCTCATACAAGCCCTTAGCATACATAACATACAAGATGATAGAGATTAAAGAGTTCAAAAGAGCATTTTATATCAAACCTTTAATCCAAAATAGCGGAAGTCTACAACTCATGTCTCAAATTGATAGGGACGCAGCCCAATACAATATCCAACATAAGGAAAGACATCAACGTAAAATCCAACAAGGCGATGTCCTCGGATGGATGAGGACACACTAAGTCTTCTTGTCAACTCTAAGTCAATGCTCTAGCCCGAGTAGGAGAACTTCCACGTCCTACACCAAAGAAGTTCATACAGGCAAGAGTATGCGTTACCACCATTAAGTACTAAGTATGATAGCAATGCATATAAACTCATAAAACATGCTAGAAACTGAGATATAAACATAACATGCAATTGGACAAGATAAACACGATAAGGCATATAAGCAAACAACATAAAGCATAAACCATGGCCAAAGCAAGCTAAATCATCTTTCTTTTACTCTACTTTTCTTTACTTTACTTTTAGTAACCCATGCACCCTTGTGCAAGCTGAATTGTGGGAAAAGCCTTAAACCGATCTTTAGACCATGGAATAACTCAACATGGAATCCGGTGTCTACCCTACACCGAAAAAGGGCCATGCTACTTGCCATGGTAGAATCCTTAACCATAGCCTACGTGGATTCACTAGCTAAGCTGATATAATATGAGCCTATTAAATACCACCTATGGGGGCACATAGGCATAGGGCATTGGGGACTTGTCACCCGTCTACTCGGTGCTAAGCATAATTCCCACTATACAATAATAAATATTAATATCCATGGAAAGGCACAACTGGGGTTGCCAATCCAAGCTAAACATGACTTCACATACCTTGGACTAGTCCAAGCTTACTTCATTGAGTGTTTCTTCTTTCATGGACTTGTCCAAGCTTACACCCCTAGAATAGCTTCTTTAAGCTCTTGATTCAATTTTAGTTAAGCAAACCTTTTAACAGGTTATGAATCCTTTACATGTGAGAAAACC
Source organism: Solanum appendiculatum (assembly GCA_018342035.1). Lineage (NCBI taxonomy): Eukaryota > Viridiplantae > Streptophyta > Magnoliopsida > Solanales > Solanaceae > Solanum > Solanum appendiculatum. Next base: position 474,311 of record JAGDQO010000397.1, on the reverse strand, counting down.
TTTCACAAGCCTAGGTTGAGCATTATATGAGAAAACCCTTTCAAGACTCAACATCACATATCATAGATTTCATATAAAACATGCTTGATTCTATAAGCCTCTTTCTTCATGATTCTATCATGCTCTTTCTTCATAGCTAAAAGGGTTCATGTTGCCTTTATTTTAAACCATGCAATTCAATGCAAGCTAGCTCTTAAAAGTCATAATCAAGGCAATTTAGTCATACTAGAAGTAACCCACCTAAAAGAGGACAAATCATGCTTTTTACTTGAACATGCTAAATTCATGAAATTAACCCCAATTCATATCTCAACCCAACAATCAAGGCATAGATTATCAAATTGGGGGAGAATTTATTTGGGATCATGGGGGTTCATCAATATTTACAATAATCATGTAATTCACACTAGATTGTGCACTAAATTACTTTACCCATGCTAAATCGTGCACTACAAAGCATAAAATCAGTAATTGAACTCATACTTGAGGAACCCATAATAATTGATGAAACCCTAGCTTACTTGAAGGGAATTGAACCTTGAAATTCATGAAGAAAAGGGAGGGCCCATTGGCGGAAGCAGCTCTAATGGTCAATAATATCATACCTTAGCCAAGCCCACTAGAAATTGGATGAAATTGGGTGATCTTCAATGGAGGACTTAGCTTCTTCTTCTCCCTTGAGCTAAAGAGGATTTCTTTTAGAGAGAGAGATATTTGAGAGGTGAGTTTAGGGAATGAGTTAGAATGAAGTGATTTAGGTATAGAAAACTATATATAGGACCTTCATTAAGGGTAAAACTGACTTAGTTAATTAGGGATTTAACTAGGGAAAAGACCAAAAAGGCCTTAATTAAAAACTGTCGGGGCCCATCTACAGTCAGGACCTACGATCCGTATATCCATTGACGGACCGTCCTGTTGAACCGTCAAAAGATTCAGAGAGTTGGTATCTGGGGACCCTGCAATGACGGTCTTGATCTACGATTGGTAGGTCCATCTACGGACCTCACAACCGTAGATCACTGCCTTGAGTTTAAGAACTTGGCTAAGAAAGGGGGACATATACGGTTACTTTATACGACCGTCGTTCGACTTATGAACCATCTAGCTACCCGTAGATCAAACTTCAGAGACTAGGAATTACTGAAATTAACAGAGCCATTGACGGCTCTTCACCTATGGTCCGTCGACCCTTCTACGACCCGTAAGTGGCCTTCGTAGTTCACTGTCTACAGGTAAATTCTGCATCTTTATTCCTTGGAAAGCTGGGGTATTACAGGTAATTGATGCATCATCCATGGAGGAACAACTTGCAAATCTTGTGAAGTTGGTTAAAGAATTGACAAAGCATATAAACCACCAAGAGTGTCGAATAGATAAGTGGGTGGATAGGATGTATGGCTTTTTAGATGGAGAATCCAGTCATGCACGTGGAAAGGGTATTGAAGTCCAATAGATTGAAAATCCTATAAAGCAACCACTGCCTGTCAAGGAGATGTCACTTTCTTTCGAAGGAATGATCCCACTTGATCGTTTGAAGGATTTCATTGAAGGGACCATCAAAAAACAAGTATGAAGTTTCCACAAAGACTTCCATTATGTATGAAAATCCGTACACAACAAGGATTGATAGCTTTAAGATGCTTACCAATTTTCAGCCTCCTAAATTTCAACAGTTTGAACTCAAAGGAAATTCGAAGCAACATATTGCACACTTTGTGGAGACATGTAATAATGTTGGGAAGTATGGAGATTATCTTGTCAAGCTGTTCGTCCACTGTCTAATGGGAAATAACTTTTATTGGTACACAGATCTCGAGCCTAATACCATGGATAACTGGGAGCAACTAGATCATGAGTTTCATAATCGCTTTTTTCATACATGATGCACGGTGATCATGGTAGAAATCACGAATACTCGTGAAAATAATTATGAACTGGTTATTGACGGCATAAATCGATAGAAAAATGCCGGCCTAAATTGCAAATATAGACTTTAGGAATCATTTGTTTTTATTAAAATTAAGACATCTAAATCTGGATAAGTATCTGAGCATTAAGATGTGCATTAAAATCTAGATGTCTAGATCTGAATACACTTCTGAATATTGATCTGTAGTGTCTAGATTTGAACACTGAAGAATTAAGACTGTTTATAATGTTCATATGAAATTAAACACTATATCAATAAAATATTATAAAAATCACATTTCAACAAACTAATACTTTTTTTTGATACAAAATAATATGTTAAATATTTATATTTGATTAAAAAATAAACTATTTGATATGTAAACAAAAGTTATATATTAATATAGAAATTATTATAATAAAATCACATGATATTTTTTAAGAATTCAACATAAACATCTTTAAATAATTTTTTTTATCCAACTAAGCAAACCTTGTACCTCTGTTTCTATTGTGATGAAAAGAAGAAACCCAATTATCACACATTCTTTCAATTGTACAGGAGTTCAATTCTTGGTTCATTTTTATTCTTGATATTGTTTTAGCATACATGGTAATTTCATATATTTTAAATATGTAATATAAGGAGAAAATCTGATCGCACGATGAAGCTCTGTGATTGGTTGACATTGTTTTCGTAGCAATTTAATCTGTATCAAATACATAGTTGTTATTTTTAATTTGGCTAATATTATGTAATGAAAGAGACGGAAGTTGGGCATCTTTTTGTGAAATAGAACGTATTAAATGAGTCTGAATGTTGTTATGACTTTCATATAGATCTGTTCAAATTCATTAAGAGGATTTTTTAAAAAGAAATAAATGAACTTAATGGATTGATTCTTAAAGATTAAGATTCACACGTAGAAACCAAAAACACTAAATGAACTGAATTAGAATGATTAAGATTTAGACATTTATTAAGTGCAAACAAATGAGCCCTTAACATAGCGTTAAGTATGTCTTCTGCTGAATATAATATGATGCCTGTCCATGACCCTCCCAAAGGAAAGGACAAGCACGAACCCAAAGATGGAGAAGGTTTGTGCTTATGAATGACAATAAAGAATCCATGAATGTCAATGTGTCGCCTGTGAAGTTTACTACAAAAGAAAGAAGCAAAGTGTGAAGACGACTTTCCAAGAGTGTCCGAACCAAAAGTTGACATTGAGGGAGATGCAAGAAAGGGAATACCCCTTCTAGGATTTTGATGTTTCTCAAATTTTTGATGAATTTCTTGAGCTAAAGCTTATTGAGTTGGTAGAGATGAAGCGACCTGGTGATGATGGAAAAACTAATGACCCAAACTATTGCAGGTATCGTAGAGTTGTGGGTCATCCTCTTGAGAAGTGTTTTGTCTTCAAGGATAGATTTATGCAGTTGGCTAACGAAAAGAAGATTGTTCTTGATGATGAGAAGACAAGTTCTAACCAAATCTCTATCACATTTTGCTCGCTTGATCCAGTTCAAATATGTATCTCTGAAGAGCATGAAGAAAAGTTGTCAGAGCAAGAGAAGTTCCAAGTTGATAGAGACAGTGATGAAGACTGGATTCTTATTACTCGAAGAAGCCGCAACAAGACAATTTTACGAAAAGAATCATCTAAGCAACCAATCTGAAGTAGGATGGTGAGGAGACAAAAGAAGCAAAAATCAGTCAAGTAATCAAAAAGGGCAAAGGTAGAAGTGCATCACCACCAGAAACCATGACGTCTAGTGACTTTAGGAGAATTCTTACTAAGTTGGTTCTGCAAAAAGACTACTCAAGTCAATATCGAGGCGTCATGTTTCAATGCTGACAAAGAAGAAAAAATGAGTGAAGACTTACCAAAGTTGTATTCCGCTTACAAAGAAGAAACAATGAGTGAATAAGTTAAATGAAAAACCAAGAATCATAACTCAAAAATTCGCATAATCAACCCAACCAACTGAATCAAACAAACACAATACAATCCTAAGTTTCACGCCACCTAAAAGTTGAATCTAAGGATACTACACAAGAAAACACTAGGATCACCTAAACTAAGGCTTCTCCGACTAAAACTTAAGCTAAACAACCCAACCTATGACCATAACTATCAAAGGATCAACAAAGCTCAACACCACCTAAGGGTTCAAGCTAAATCATGTAATACTACCCAAATATAAATAATCTAGCTAAGCCAAGTCTAAGAAAAAGGAATCCATAACGTGCCTCAAAGCCTAAAACCGCACAAGAACTATACCTTGAGCCTTTTTTCCTTCTAGAGAGCCTTGGATCACTGCTAAGCTATCAAGAACACAAAGAATAAGTTCATACGGATCCAATGATACCCATATCACTAACTTGATGGAATCGGGTCGAAAATTGACCTTTGAATTGATATTATAAAATTACAAAAAGGAAACCGTCATTATGTTCTCTCGGAGATGAGGATTACATGCCCAAAGGATGGGGAAAATGGGACCCAATTCAGACCTCAACTTGTCAATTTACCAAACTTTAAAGTTTAGATATCAAGGATTTTGGGGTCAGAAATGAATTTGACTTATGAAATTAAATCCGTAAAAGAGTATAGGAGAGGGAAAGGAAAAGAATTAGCTTTGAATGGTTGAAAATGATCAAGAAATGTTCCAATTCCCTAAGGCTGAGCTCTTACTTCTATAAGTTTCTTTTTGGAAATAATGAAGGAGAAAGGGGATTTAATCCCAGCGATGTTCGTAAAAGCCGACAAATTTTCACAAAAGCAAACATCGCTTAACCCAACACAGGCTTCACAAAAGTGAACCCCGCCTAAGAGGCGCCCTTCGCTTAAGTGATCCTATGGTCGCTTAAGTGGCCTTTACAAAAGGCAAGGGATGGTCACTTAAGTGACCCTCGTTCCACTAATGCCCTTAGCTTAATCGACCCCTTGGTCGCTTAAGCCAACATCGCTTAAGCGATCAAGGGTTCACAACAGCTTTCGCACCAGACATCAGAATTCAACAGAAACAGCTAAGTGTCGAAAAGCATCGAACATGCTCTCAGAAATCATTCGGAGTCCAAACGGTGCAAATCAAAAGTGCAAACCACTTGAAAACGACATTCTGGACTCAATGAAATCAATAAAATAGACAACCGAGGTCGTTTCATCAAAATGTTGACCAAACTCAACACTTTAACAAAGAAACACAACAAAACACCAAAAGCTAAAAACTCACCTCGATACCCTTAGGAATTGAACCAAAGGTTGTTCTAGACGAAACTTGGTATTCCAGAGCTAACCGTGCCGATGGAATTCAATTTTGAGTGCATTTACCAAGAAAGTTGACACAAGTTAAACTTTTGCCTAAACTCTAAAGTTAAAATACCTAATCGAACCAATTCCAAACGGAAGCCTCAAAACTCGAACCGATCATCACACTAGACCAAAATGATCCTTCAAGAGTTGACGGAATAGAAAGAATTCCGATCCGATGTCAGAATCTTTGGATGTTGACTGAAGTCAACTCCTTTAAGAATTAAACTTCCAAAACTCAAAACTCACACCAAACTCAACCGAACACCTCGAGGAGCATGTCACCCAACCCAGCACCACACAAAAGCTATATGAAAGCTATGGAAAGGTGCAAAATAGGAAAAGCACGCATAAGACATAGAAATGATGGCGATGGTCATTACAACAAATACCAGTAAAAGGTCTTTCATCCGTAAAAGTAAGACAAAGGAAGTACTTGAAGGCTCAGAAAGATAAGGATACTGGGTCTGCATATAAAGCTTGGTCTCCCAAGTAGCCTCCTTGACTTAATGATGCCTCCACTGCACCTTCACTAATGGATCACCTTAGACTACAACCGCCTAACCTGCCTGTCTAGAATGGCCACAGGCTCATCCTCAAAACTCAAAGTTTCATCAAGCTAAACCAATTCCCACTGAATACGTGAGACTCATCGAGAACATACCATCTCAACATAGAGACATGAAACACAAGATGAACACCGGAAAGAGCTGAAGGTAAGGCTATCTCATAAGCCACCTCCCCTACCCACCTCAAAATCTCAAAAGAACCAATAAACCTAGGGAGAAGCTTGCCCCGCCTCCCAAATCTCATCACACTCTTCATGGGAGACACTCGTAGGAGCACACGATCACCAACCATGAACTCCAAAGGCCATAGCCTCTGATCCACATATCTCTTCTGCCTACTCTGGGAAGAACCGAGTAACTCCTAGATCACACGGACACTATCCATAGAATCTCTGAGTAAGTCGGTGCCTCATGGCCTAACCTCAAAAGCATTAAATCAACCCACCTAAGAATGACATCTCCTACCATATAATGATTCGAATGGTGCCATCTGAATGCTCGAATGATAGCTATTAATATATGCAAACTCCACCAAAGCCAAAGATTGATCCCATTGGCCACCAAAATCAATAACACAATTCTATAGCATATCCTCTAGAATCTGAATAGTCCTCTCAGACTGACCATCGATCTAAGGGTAAAAAGTTGTATTGAGCTCAACTCAGGTACCCAACTCCCTCTGAATAGACCACAAGAAATGCAAAGTGAACTGAGTACCATAGTCTGAAATGATAGAGATGGGCACCCCATGCAAATGGATAATCTCTCTAAGGTAGATCTGAGCTAATCTCTCTAATGTGTACGCAGTCTGAACCGGCAGAAAGTGAGCTGACTTGGTCAGTCGATCAATGATGACCCAAATAGAATCAAAACCTCAGAAAGTATGTTGTAAGAATACCGCAATGTCCAAGGCTATACGCTCCCACTTCCACTCCGGAATGGTCAACCGCTAAATCAAATCACCTGGTCTTTGGTACTCGTACTTCACTTGTTGGTAGTTCAAGCACCTAGCCATGAAAGCTGCAATGTCCTTCTTCATCCCACACCACCAATAGTGCTGCCTCAGATCACGATACATCTTTGCAACACCGGGGTAAATAGAATATCTAGAACAATAGGACTCTTGAAGAATCAACCAAACTAGCTCACCAACTCTAGGAACAAAGATACGACCCTTAATCCTCAAGATGCCCTACCAATCTAAAGTCGCCTTCCTAGCCTCACCTCTAAGAAAATTGTCTCGAACTGTTCTCAACTGTGGATCTTTAATTTGTTGTGCCTGAATCTTCTCCATCAAGGAAGATCTAGCCTTCACACAAGCAAGTTCTCTGCACGGCTTAGAAATATAAATCCTAACCATATGATTGGCTAAGGACTAAATGTATGAAGCCATAGGTTGCTTTTCTATGGCTAAGAAAGAAAAAATCACCATACTCACTGCCTTCCGGCTCAAGGCGTCTGCTACCATATTAGCCTTGCCCTTGTGATAAAGGATAGGGATATCATAGTCCTTCAATAACTCCAACTACCTACGCTGTCTCAAATTAAGGTATCTCCGGCTGAAAATATATTGAAGACTATGATGGCCAGTGAATACCTCGCAGTGAACTCCATACAAATAATGCCGTAAAATCTTCAACTAAAAGACAACCGTCTCCAACTCCAAATTATGTGTGGGGTAGTTCTTCTCGTGAAGCTTCAGCTGCCTGGAAGCATAAGAAATAACTCTACCTTACTGCATGAAGATACACCCTAGGCCAACACCAGAAGTATAACAGCAGATCGTAAACCCTTGGCCTCAACAGATAGAATAAAAATTGACGCTCAAGTCAAAAAGGCATTGAGCTTTAGAAAGCTTGCCTAACACTCATCCGACCACTGGAAGGGAACATTCTTCTTAGTCAATCTAGTGAAAGGTACAGCAATATAAGAAAACCCTTCCACAGACCATCTGTAGTAGCTTGCTAACCCGACAAAACTGTGAACCTCCGTAGGAGAAGTAGGCCTGGCCCAACTACAAACTACCTCAATCTTCACCGGATCTACCATAATACCATTCTTGAACATTGCATGCCCAAAGAAATTTACCTATTTAAGCCGAAACTCAAATTTTGTGAATTTGGCATACAACCGATGCTCTCTCAAGGTTTGGAGTACAACGCTCAATTGCTTCTCATGCTGCTCCCTACTCCCAGAGTAGACAAAAATGTTATCGATGAACACTATCACAAATGAGTCCAAATAGGGCCTAACCACATGATTCATCAACTCTATAAATGTTGTTGGGGTATTAGTCAACCCAAAGCACATGACTAAGAACTCGTAGAGGCTGTACCGAGTCCTAAAGGTAGTCTTAGGGATGAGCACTGCCCTAATCCTCAATTGGTGGTAGCTCAATCTCAAGTAAATCTTAGAGAACACCGCCACACCCTAAAGCTGGTCGAATAAATTATTAATCAACGACATAGGATATTTGTTCGTAATGGTCACCATATTCAGATGCCTGTAGTCAATGCACATACACAAGGTACCATTCTTCTTCTTCACGAACAGGATAGGATCACCCCAAGGAGATACCCTCGATCTGATGAACCCCTTGCCTAAGAGGTCTTGGAGCTGCTCCTTAAGCTCCCTCAACTCCGCTGGAGCCATCTAAAATGGCAGAACAGAAACTAGCTATGCGCCCGACTCAATATCAATCCTAAAATTAATATCACGGTAAGGAGGAAGACCTAGTAGACATGTAGGAAACACATCAGCAAACTCTGTAACTATAGGAACTGACTCAAGAGGAGAAGTGGCGACACTAGTATCATGGACACAAGCAAGATAGGATAGACACCCCTTCTCTACCAACTGTCGTGCTTGTTAGAAAGGAGATCACACCCTTCGACATATGACTATCAGAACTGTTCTATACAAGAGAAGTAATGCAAGGCATGATAGGGAGACATCCAATCCATGCCTAGAACTACATCAAAATCCACCATATTTAACACAATAAGGTCTACCCAAGTATCGTACCCCAAGATGGTCACCAAACAAGCTCTATAAACTCGATCCATTACCAAAGAATCACCTGTGGGGGTAGCTATACACATAGGCACAAACATAGGCTCACAAGACAAATCCATTTGAATAACATTATAAGAAAACACATATGAAAAAATAGGCAAATTAAATAAAGCATAAGCACGCTAATGGGAGACAAAGATCATACCTGTGATGATAGCATCCGATGTCTCCACCTCTACCCTCCTTGGAGCCTACATATGGTTGTGTCCACCTCAATCACCTAATCTACCAGCCTAAGGACCACCTCGAGTACCTTCGGGACCACCCTTAGTCGGCTGAACAAGAGCCCTGGGGGCCTGAATCTATTGACCCTGCTGACTCAACTGACCCGGCTGACCCTACGTCCTGTGATGACTGATCATAGGACACTCTCGGGCAAAGTTACCCACTACACCACACTTATAGAAACCTCTACCAGAACTACTTGTCTAAGATGACTCGGAAAACCTGGCTGGGCACCACAGTCGGAATACCCTTAATGTGCACCCTAAGAAGTTTGAACCATCTGACAACTAGCACCTGCCGTGCCACCATCTATAATTTGTAGAGGTGCCTAGACTAGCCTACTAGGCTAAACCTATTGTGGATAACCTCGGCCCTGGAATCTTCTACCATTTGACTGAGACTCGCTGAAACCACCCTGATGATGGGGACTCTTATATCACTATCTCCATAGGCCTCACGATGTATCCTCTCAATGGTGCAAGCATGATCCACTATCTACAAAAAAGAACAACTCGATGCCATCATATGCTCTATGACTAATCCAAGTTGAAATGAGAGCCCTCTAACTAACCTATGAGCTCTCTGCTGCTCTATAGGCATAAGCATAGCCACATGTCTCGCCAACTGATGAAACCATGCCTCAAACTATGCAAGTAAAAGTGACCCCTATGTAAGTTCTGAAAACTCATCCCTCAACTAATCTCTCAAGCAATGAGGTGCATACTTCTCCAAAAATGCCTCGAAGAACTAAGCCCAAGTCATCAAAGTTGACCTGGCTGGTCTACAATCTAAATAAGATCCCTACCACTGCTTTGCTGGACCCTCAAGCTGGTAAGCAGTGTAATTAACCCCATGGGACTCCAGTAACCCGAGGTTATGCATCCTCTCTTGGAAGCTGACTAGAAACCTGTAGGCATCCTCACCCGCAGCATCATTGAACCTGGGAGGACACTATATGATAAATAGCTCCAAAATCATCTACTTCTTAGGGGTGATAGCTGGCTTAGGAGCCATAGGCGGAGCAAAAGTCAAAACCTATTGAACCACTATATGGGGAGATGCAACAACATGAAGCACCTATGGGGCCAGAGTACCCTATGCCCCTACCTAGGCTGAAGTTTTAGCATCATCTCTAATTTGTGGTCTAGTTGAAGTGCTAGGCATTGTACCCTAATGGGACATACCCTTCATGAAGCTGAGGATCCTGGCAAAAGTGTTTTGCAATACTGGTGTGGTCACGAACCTCAGTGGAGGCTGGGATGTTCCCACACTATCCAGTTGATGCGGAATATACTCAACTTATAAGTCTGAGATTTTGACTCATTTGAGGCCTTTTAGTTAAACAAATAGCACCCTTAATGCCTAATTATGTCTTACGAAAGGGACATGTGAGAATTTGGTCTTAGCTAGTGGAACAAGAAAGACATGGATCTATATTCAATACGCAATCAAAGGATTTCTCCCCAGTTATGAAGGCTAAAAGACAAAGGAAGGATGAATCTATGAAAAATAGGCCAAAAATGATAAAAAGAGTGAAAACCCTCAGATGAGGATCGCCTAAGACAATTGGCAGTTCACCTGACATGACTGGACCTCACCTAAAGTGAGAGTGTCCATTTTAGAAAATATTCAAGGCAGATCAGCGAGGTAAAGGGCAAACGATGTTTCACCAAAGAGGTCGGGCGAAGTCAATATCCCATTGCTTAAAGTAACAGAAGGCTGGACCAAACTGAAGGGTAAAATAGGCAAACAATGTGGTCATCAGTAATTCATCAAACATAAAAGACTAACTCTATCGAGTTCACTAACTGAGGTTCAATACCTGAAGCTTGAAGCCAAGAAAGGGTGAGTTGAAGAATAAGACGGTGATCGCCGATCAAGTAAGTGAGCCAGACTAATGTCACCGATCAGGTCATGCATGGGATTTTGGACTAATTTTTAGGGAAATTATAAATAGCCCAAAGGAGAGAAAATATATATCTTTTTATCTCTGGAAAATAGACTTTTAAATACTTGAGTAGAACTTAACTTTTTCTTATTTTTGGGATTTTGAACAATTTTGTATTTGACAATTGAGGTTTCAATTCAAAGTGGGTGTTGAAGATTATTGTTGATTATCAACATTTTGATGGTTGAATGCACAATTGGTGTAATTTCTTTCACTTTTATGATGCTTGGCTAAAACCCAAATTCTAGGGGTGTGATTATGGAGTTGGGTGTTAACTAATTTAGTGGGTCTAGTGTCTTGCTCTATTTTTCAGTTATTTATTCATGGATTTGATCTATTTAGCATGGGTTAAATTAATGGGCTCTTGTTTCAAACTTAGGCTTAGATTTGATCTTTGATTGATGCTCGAAAGAGATTAATTGAAGTGGGTAAATAACTTAATACTTGCAAATTCAATTTGATTATTGTAGTTTGCTCGAAAGAGAGACTGTAGTTTTGATTTTTATAATTGCCAAAATCTGCTCAAAAGAGATATTTCGTAAGGTATTGGGTTGATTTATATCATCACATGGATGAGACCGAAAAAAAATTCCATGATATGGCTTCTTGAGATCGAAAGAAGATTTGTGTTGTTTATGACTACCTAGCCTTTCCATATAGGGATGGAAATGGGGCGGTGCGGGGAGGGGCAGGGGGGGCGGGGGAGGGGGGCAGAGCGGGTTAAGCTTAACTGGCAAATTTTTTTTTCCGCCCCGCATAACAATATTTTTCATTTTCAACCCGCCCCGCATAGACCCGCACTGCATAGTTCTTTTTATATTTTCTTTTTCTAGTTAAGTTTGATACTAAAAATAAAATTCATAAACGTAAATTCATTTTTTTCATTAAGTTGTATTAATTTAATAGATAGTAACTTAAAATTTTACTTTTTAGAGGTCAATTGGAAACATGTAAGAAATTGTATTATTTTTTATTGAACCATTTTCATTTACTATCTTGAATATTTTGGAAGCTTTAAATAAATGATCTTAATAAATAATGTTCTATCACTCCTGTAACATGTAAAAAGTTAAAAATAAGTTTGAACCCGCATAAAATCACATATACCTGCAACCCGCCCCGCCCCGCATTAATATAAAAAAACCCACTTCAACACCCCCCCCAGCCTTAAACCCACCCCGCCCCGCCCCATTGCAATCCCTATTTTCATAATTATCTAGCATTGTTGAGCAAACACTTGCACCCTCTATTTGATGGTGATACCAACTCCCACACCCCTAGATTATCTTCTACTTGTATTAACCCTATTTTAGTTGAATTGTGATAATTTATTTCAATCTTTTATTTGAGATTTGGTGGAATCATCCACCAATTTGTTCTTATTGCTACAATGGATTAGTTTGCATCTTAATTTCCTTATTGGATTCTTAAATTTAGATCACTCCCTGTGGGATTCGACCCCGACTCAATTATTGGGTATTTATATTGCTAGCGATTGCTTACTTATTTAATTATTTTTTTGAGTAATTTGACCCAAGGTCGAGTCTCACTTTACTTTCTTCTTTTTCACTTGGCTTTTTTTCTACACTTAGTCTAAATTTCATATTGTGTCCTTTTTGCTTCAATTTGCATGTGGGGAGTGCGTGATTGCGGATAATTCTCAACCCAAACCCTTGTCCCTTTTGTTCAGTGAGTTCTTGAGTTCTAAGGTTGGTTTTTGGGTTATGATTCTTGTTTCTTAGAGTGACATCTTTTTAAGGGCAAATCGTCAATTTGGCAACTTTTTGATGAATGCGGGGGAGGTCTGAGTATCCGGGGGAAAAATTAAACTATGGGTAGCATGTAAATATGTTAGGATGCTGGGTGTTGTTGAACCTTTCTTCTTAATTTTGCAAATTGGGTATCAAGCTGAAAATAACCTGTTTAGGGAGCTTGTCTTAGCCCACTAAGGTGGTTAGGTGAATCACTGAGTAAGTCTCTGATCGCCTTCTGGTTGTGAATTTGTAACCTGAGGCACTATCACTTTCGGTGAGCTTGTATTAGCTCACCCAACCATATCAGTGAATCACCGAGTTGGAGATGAAATTACCCATCATGCCTGAGTTAAATATTTTTGACACTATCACTTTCAGTGAGCTTGTCATAGCTCACTGAATCACCTCTGTGAATCACTGAGTTGGAGATGACATCACCCATTGTGCCTGAGTTGAACTCCTTTTGCTACTTTAAGCTTCGACAAGGTTTTTTGAGCTCACCTGACCTATTAGTCAATTCTTCTACCCATTTGGTGAGCCTCAGGATAATAGTTTCAAAAGTGATTTTGTTACAATTATTTTCAACTAACCTTCACTCGATGCTTGTTTTGCAATGTTGTTCCTTAAAGAAAATGGTTAGATCTAAAGTTCCTGTCACTACAAGGGCCCCTCCTTTAGATTCTAACTCTCCTCCACCTCAACTAAAAAAGCAAAGGGGTGTGGAAATCAACGAGCCCACGAGACAACAAAGAGTCACTCCACACACTTCTTAGCATGTGAGTGAAAAGAAGTAAAAAAAGTCCTTGATTTCTGAATTTAGAAAGAAAAGGGAATTGGTCAATGAAAGCCCCTCTTCTTCTGCTAACCCTGAGGATCCCAAACTTGATTATAGTTTGACTGAAGATGAGGCTGAAAATTTAGCTGAGAGTACACCGACACTTGCTGTGGTTAAGAAGGTGGTCTAGAGAAAAAGGAGCAAAATCTGCTCCCAAATGATACAAGACCCTACTTCTAATGTGACATCGAGGGTACTTGTGATCATCGCTCCAAGAGCACTTAATAGGTTGAAAGCTGATGGTGAGTGTAATATCTTGGATAATTGCTACTTATCTACCGACGGGGTCATGAGTGACTACCCAAAAATTTATCAGATGATCAAGTTTCACAGGTTTGAGAAATTCACTAGAGCTCGACCTCCTTATGTACGGGAATGGGTCCGTGAATTCTACGAGGCCTATGCCAAGGCACTCCCCAAGAAAAGGAAGGGCGTGATTTGGAGACCACTCAAAGAAGTTGAAGTGTAGGGTAAGATGGTAAAGTGTGATCGGACGATGATTAATGATATTTTAGGCATGAAAGGGAACAAGGCAGAGATGTACAAGTTTCGAATGAAACATACGATTGATGATTTGAAAGGGTGACTGGCACCCTTTATTTATGCTATTACTCCCTTGTGTTTAGTTGACAGGGTTAAAATTGAGAAGAAGGATATTAACGTGGTGGCTCATTTTTTGTTTGGATTCGTATGATCTATCGCAGAATGAATCAGTCCTTCGTCACTCAAAAACAGTATTGGTTGGGTCAATTATTTATCTGGAAGAGGTGTATGTGGGCCAAATAATAGAAGAAGAGATGCTCATGCGGGCTAAGCAAAAGAAAACTTCATTGCCTTTCCCAGTGTTGATCATCCAGTTGCGTGAGTTGGCTGGAGTTCCATTTAGACAAAAGATGGATGTGAGAGTGACTCCTACCTCATCCAATGACATTCAAAGGATTGAGGTTGATTACTTGAAGCCACCACCACCTGGCACCACATCTGCAGTGGACCTGCTACCCTAGAGTCAGACATTGCTCATCTCACTCCTACTGTAGAGCCCTAAGGTATCTCTCCTACTTCATTTATAGCTTCTAGGTCTGTTGTTCGCCCTCCTGCTGCTGCACCTTCCCCTACGTCTTTGCCTCTATTGACACAGGCCTTGATATTTTAGATGGGCAACCTTGCCTATTCTTCGGATGTTAGGGTGTCTCACTTTGAGAGGGAGGTGTTGAGTATGATTTCTGCAGCCATTGAGTCTACTATGACTCGCCATTGGGCTGAACTTGTGAGTTAGAGAGTATTGTTGACCTCTTACGGGGAGAGACTTTATAACCTTACCGCTCGAGTTGAGAAGTGTAAGAAGAGTAAGGGTGGTTCTGTTGAGATGACAAAGTTGAGAGGTGACATAGCTGCATTGAGGGTAGACGTGGATTAGTTGAAGTCTATGGATATATTGATGTTATGGGGTGATGTACCTTTGCCTGAGATGCCACCATTTGTGCCTCAGATTGAGATTAGAGTAGATGTACCTTCAGTGATAGCTGAGCAGCTAGTTTTTTATGGGACTGAGCAGATGAGAGAGCATGCTGATGATGAGTCCGATGAGGACTTTACTGCAGAAACTGAGGAGGATGAGTTCATGCGGGATGAACAACAGGTGAGTGTAGAGGCATTAGCAGAGTTACAGAGTATAGATGAGTCGATTGTGCATGCTACATTGGAGAGTTTTCGTCCGGAATCCTCTAAGATTGGAACTCATGGGGTCTGTCCTTCGGATTCCAGTCCTCATCCTCTAGATGTGCCGGGCATTGATG
Source organism: Solanum appendiculatum (assembly GCA_018342035.1). NCBI lineage: Eukaryota > Viridiplantae > Streptophyta > Magnoliopsida > Solanales > Solanaceae > Solanum > Solanum appendiculatum. The sequence goes on along the minus strand of JAGDQO010000397.1, from coordinate 458,881 downwards.
CCCCAGCTGATGCTACACTTATTCATCCCCCTCCAGATGTGCCGGGTAATGATGCCCGAGTTGTTGCTGCTCCTACCAAGCCACGACATTAGAGTTTTTCTTAGGTTTAGCCTAATAGGGAGACTTTTCATCTATTTCATTCTCGCACATTTATTTTAGTATTGAGGACACTGCTACTAAATATATGGTAGGGTGAGGGTACCTGTGCCTGTTCCCGATTTTTATTTATAATTTGTTTAATTGTGTTGTATTTTGATATTTATTACTATATTTTTATTGCATTTGGTTTTTTCAGTTTTGGCCATTTTCTTCTCTCTATCGACTGCCTCTTGATTTTTGGATTGGTGAAATGATTGAAGAGCTTATGCATTCACTGTTGATATTCGAAGAGCGATCCTGTTAAATATCGATATCTTGGATAGTTCTATTGATGAGAAATGTTTTTGTGTTGGTGTTGTATGAGAAAATATGTGTTGCTTTACTTTTGCATGGTCCTTTAGAATCTTGTACTAGCTGTATATTGATGTGAGCCTTGAAATGAACATTGCATGCAAGCTTCTTAATTTTGTAGAGCTTTGTATAATGATTGTGTTTGAAGTGCCGTGTGTGGTGACATCTTACTTGAAAGCATGCTTGTAGATTCTTAGAATTTTCCTTGTTAGTATAATTGTTTAGCTTTGGTGAATGCACGAGATGATCTTGGGAACAAATTTTGAGAGGGAACCCAAATCTTCATACCTTGTGTCACTACCTTATGAGGGTGTGCAACCATCTCGGCACCATTTTAGCCTATACCATTTATTTTCAGCCTCATTGAATCCTCTTGAACCAAGTATGTCCTTACCATTCTTACCCATAAATCCTTTTCTAAGCATTGGTTTGTTTGAAAAGCCAACTTAGGCCAAAAGCCTAAGTTGGGGGTGTGGAATAGAAGGAAGAAATAAAGCCAAGTGAAAAAAAAGAAAGAAAAGTGAGACTCAAACTTGATGTTGGTAGCAAAAAGTAGGAACCCCTCCTTATAAAAAAAAAGGGAGCAAAAGCATGTAAAGGGTTTGAAAAAGAAAGTCTTGATGAAATAAAAGGAGTTTCCAATGAGTTGAATAAAGAATTAAGGATTGAATTTCCAAATCAAAAGTATGAAAAAAACTTGAGAAGAGGTGAAGATGAGTAGAATAATGCTTTGAAAAGGTGAAGTCACTAAGCCAAATTGACCATACGTTTACCCTCGGCCCTGTTACAAGCCTGAAAAGACCCTTGAGATATTGCTAAAACCAGGTTGTGTGATGATTGGTAAATATGGACAAACCTCTGGGATGAAGCTTGCATGTATTTCTCTTTCGGAGAGAGAGTTTGTAGTGATTCCTAACTTGTTTGCTTCAAGAGGTTTCAATGATGTTGACAACAAACAATATAGGCTCAAATGGTGTCAAGATGGTTGCACACCCTTACAATCAATTTGGGAACCAAAAGCAACAAGTACAAATCATGGGTACCAATCAATCTATCATTTTAACTCGTACCCATATGCTTCACATATTATACTAGAAAAGTCAACAACTAATGGGTCAGTAAGAACATAAAGCAATAAGAAACAAGAATCATAACCCGAAAACCAATGTTAGAACTCAAGAACTCACCGAACAAAAGGAACAAGGGTTTAGGTCGAGAATTATCTACAATCACGAACTCCACATATGCAAATTGAAGCAAAAGGACACACTATAAAATTTAGACTAGGTGTAGAGAGTATAGGAAGTGAAAAAGTTAAAAAATGTTCAAAGATGATCATATAAAATAGAAAAGACTTTTGGCCTTCCACTATGCCTTGACGGACTACGACTAACATCACCGAATGAGTTCGGTGACTCACCGAAGGAGCTTAAGCTCGCCGACGATGCCTCTACAAATACCAAAACTTGGAGTTCAACTTGGAAGACCCGATTTTACTCACCAATGTCACTCGGCGGATCACCAAACAAGTATCTGTATGCCAAATTTGACAGAATCATATTTCAAAAATTTTGGCAAAAAAGGCTAGCATGAATATGCCCGCCAAGCCAACTAGGTGGATCGCCCAATGGGTATTGTCACCGCCCACTTTGTCCTTTTTAATTTTTGGCTTCATTTTAACCTGCACTCACAACACACGTTATTGAAACAATAAAGAAAACTTGGGTTACCTCCCAAGAAGCATTGTATTTAACGTCGTAGCACAATGTAGTTTTTGTAGACACGTGATTTTTGACTGAACTTAAGATTTTACATCATACTTAGAGCTTAAATATTTTATAAATCTAAATTAAATATTTTGACTTTAATCTTATTTTATTAAGTTTATTTTAAAAGATTTGAAAACAACAAAAGTAGAATAACATTGTAAGATAAGTTTTATTTTCAATTGTTTTAAGAAAGGAATGAAAAGTTACAAAAAATATGTGTTCTATTAATTCAGATTTAACAAATAAGCTAGTGCTTATTCATTATATTTTCAGATTATATATTTAGCTTTTCTTATATTCTATTAGTTCCAAATAATTAATTTTCTATATATTTAATTTATAAAAAATTAATCTAAACTACCTACACTACCCCACTACCACACCTTACCCCCCATTTCCCATCCCACATTACCCCATCATCCCACCTTACACCTCCACTATATACACACCCTCACCTGACCCACACGAATAGAGATCACATTTTTTTTACTATACAAACAAACACAATCAGCAACACATACCAAAAAAAAGCAACACCCACGCGAAAGAAAGAAAAGAAAACCACAAAAAAATCTAGAAAGTCCTCATGATAAAAACTGGAGAAAAAACTGTTTTTATATTTATTCAAAGTTAAAATAAAATATTTCTCTTCCTTATTTTAAAATTTTAAAAAGAAAAAGATGAAATTTTTTGCTCAAGGTCTGATATTTCTTTTAAAAAAAGAAGATTTCTATTATTATTATTATTATTATTATTGTTATTATTATTATTATTATTTATTGTTTAAGAAAAGTAGTTTCTTGACTTGGTTGGTACAAACATACTCAGGAGTATGCATAAGAAAAAAGAAAAGTGTTAAGCTATTTGGCAAGATAGACGAACGTTGTTGTGACCTATAGACTTCTTTTGGTACCTCTTGATGTATTTATGTAACACTTAGAGAAATTATCTTGCTTAAAGTTAAGGCTTAAAATAATTTGACCTCATTGTTTCATGTGCATTGTGTGGTTAGCTTTAGATATAAAATTCAATGACATGACTTTATTGATCTAGAATTTGGTCATGTCATCGACCAAAATTGCTACCACATCAAATGGTTGTCGCATTAGTTCTCCTTGAATGAGTTGGTCAATCAAACCTTTGTGCACTGTATCAAGGCTACGATAGAAATACTACAACAACAAGTTCTTCGGGACACCATGTGTCGGGCATTGCAACAATAAATTTTGGAATTGCAGCCAAGTTTCATGAGGAGGATCACCATCCACTCTCTTGTAGATTTTGATGATATCTCTAAAATTCACCATCTTCGAATTTCGGAATTTTTTTTTCAAGGAACACCTCTATTAGTTCCTCCCACAAAGTTATGGACTCTTATGGTAATTCGTCCAACCACCTTGTTGCTTCTCCCGTTAAGGAGAAGGAAAACAACCTCAAACGTATGGACTCTTGTGAAATATTCTTGAAAGTGAAAGGCCAACAAATATCCACAAAGTTCAAGAGATGTTCATGGGGTCTTCATGAGCAAGACATCTGAACATCCCTCTCCTCTAAAGCAATTGCATCATCATTCCGGTTACATGAAACATAGGTCTCTTAGTAGTAGGGGTAACCAGATTGCTCCTGTGCTCTCGATGACATTAACGTGCATGTCGTCCATTTCTCCAATGTTATCATTTTGCCCATAGTGACTAGCATCGTCACTTCCATTTACACTCATATTTTCACCTGCAAATGGGGCACAACAACAACACCAAACATAAATGTATTCTACCACAATAAAAAAAGTTCACAAATTAACTTCACAAACTGAATTCTTAGCCACCATTCCCTCGGCACCAGTACCATTTTTTGATAACGCTGAAACTACTCACAAAACAATTAAATGAGTAAGTGATCTCTAGAAATATAATTACCCAACAATTAAGTTGTAGTCGAATCCCACAGGGAGTGATCTAAATTTAAGAATTCAATAAGGAAATTAAGATACAAACTAATCCATTGTTACAATTAGAACAAATGGGTGGAATATTCCATACAATTTCAAATAAGAGTTTGAAATCAATTATCACAATTCAACTAAAACAGGGTTTAAAAAGTAGAAGACAATCTACGGGTATGGGAGTTGGTATCAACATCAAATGGAGGTTGAAGTTCTTGCTCAACAATGCTAGATATTCATGGATAAGCTGGGTAATCATAAACGACACAAATCTTCTTTCGATCTCAAGGTGCCATATCATGGAATCTCCTATCGGTCTCATCCATGTGATGATATAAAGCAACCCAATACCTTATTAAATCTCTCTTTTGAGTAGATTTTGGCAATTAGAAATAAAACTACAGTCTCTCTTTCAAGCAAACTACAACAATCAAATAAAATTTGCTAGTACTAGGCTATTTACCCACTTCAATTAATCTCTTTTGAGCATCAATAAAAGATCTAAGCTAAGACTAAGTTTGCAACCTTAACCCATAAATTGAACCCACGCTAAATAGCTCAAATCTAGGAATAAAGAGAAGAAAAATAGAGAAAGACACCAGACCCACTAAATCAGTTAATACCCAACTCCACAATCACACCCATAGAATTGAGGTTTTAGCCAAGCATCATAAAAGTGAAAGAAATTATACCAATTGTGCTTTCAACTATAAATGTTGAGAATCAGTAATAATCTTCAACACTCACTTTGAATTGAAACCTTAAATTTCAAATACAAAATTGTTCGAAACCTCATTCAAAACCCCAAAACTAAGAAAAAGTAAAGTTCTACTCAAATATTCAAAAGTCTATTTTCCAAATATAAAAAGATATATTTTCTCTTTTCTTTGGGATATTTATAATAGAGGACACCTGTGCCTATTCCCTTTTTTGATTTACATTTTGTTTAATTGGGTTGTATTTTGATATTTTAGTACTATATTTTTATTGCATTTTGTTTTTTAGTTTGACCATTTTCTTCTCTTGATCAATTGCCCCGAGATTTTTGGATTGGTGAAATGATTGAGAGCTAGTGCATTCATTGTTGATATTCGATGGTCGATCTTGTTTAATATCGATGTCTTGGATAGTGCTCTTGTTGAGAAATGGGTTTGTGTTTGTGTTGCAAGAGGAAATTTGTGTTGCCTTACTTTTGCATGGTCTTTTAGTATTTTCCAATGACTAGCTGCATATTGATGTAAGCCTTGCAATGAACATTGCACATAAGCTTCTCAATTTTATAGAGCTATGTAAAATGATTGTGTTTGAAGTGGCGTGTATGGTGAGATCATATCTGAAAGCATGCTTGTAGATTCCTAGAATTTGCCTTGTTAGTCAAATTTTTTAGATTTGGTAAATGCAAGAGATGATCTTGGGCACAAATTCTTAGAGAACCCAAATCTTCATACCTTTTGTGACTACCTTGTGAGAGTGTGCGGCCATCTTGGAACCATTTGAGCCTATACTGTTTGTTTTCAGCCTCATTGAAGCCACTTGAACCAAATATGTCCCTACCATCTCACCCATAAATACTTTTCTAATCATTGGTTTGTTGAATAGCCAACTTAGCCAAAAGCCTAAGTTAGGGGTGTGGAAAGGAAGGAAGAAAGAAAGCCAAGTTAAAAAGAAAGTCTTCATGAAATAAAAGGGGTTTCTAATGAGTTGAATAAAGGATTGAGGATTGAGATTCCAAATCAAAACTATGAAAAGAGCTTGAGAAGAGGTGAAGATGAGTACAACAATGCTTTGAAAATGTGAAGGCACTGAGTAAAATTGACCATACCTTTACCCTTAGCCTTGATACAAGACAAAAAAAACCCCTGAGATCTTGCTAAAACTGGATTGTTTGATGATTTAAAAATATGGGCAAACCTATGGGATGAAGCTTGCAGGTATTTCTCTTTCGGAGAGTGAGTTTGCAGAGATTCCTTACTTATCTGTTAAGTGTGCTTAGTAAGAGCATGTAATCATTTTTGTTGTTAAGGCACTTGAATGCTTTTGTTGAAGAATGATTTTGTATTATAAGTGAGCATTACTGAGCTTGAACTTGGATTGATACTGGCTAGTCATCATTTGAAGCTTCTTGAGCATAATTGAGATATTGCGTATACTTGTTTGTAATATTGTGATGGCACTTGCATGTTAACCTGCATTGAGCAGTATTGTAGACACCCTTGTTGAGCTGATTGTGTTCTTAATTTACTTGAGGACAAACAAAAGTTTAAGTTGGGGTGTTGATGAGTTTGAGATTTTAACTCATTTGAGGCCTTTTAGTTCAACAAATAGCATCCTTAATGCCTATTTATATCCTTATCTGATGATATTTTGTAGCTATGAAGGCTAAAGGACAAGGCAAGAATGAATCTATGCAAAAGAGGCCAAAGATGCTGAAAAGAGGGAAAAATCCCACCTGAGGATTGCATAAGACAGTTGGTGGATCGCCCAACAAGACTAGACCTTGTCTAAAGTGACAGTGGTCACATCTAAAATTATTCAAGGCTAGTCAGCGAGGTAAAGGGCAAATGGTGACTCGCCGAAGTGGTTGAGTGAAGTCAAAATCCCATCGCCTAAAGTTATAGAAGGCTAGACAAAATTGAAGGCTAAAATAGACGAACAAGGTGGTCATTGATGATTCACTAAACGTGAGAGGCTGACTCAATCAAATTCCCCAACTTCGGTTCAAACACCTGAAGCCTAAAGCCAAGTAAGGGCGAGCTGTAGAACAAGACAACGATTCACTGATCAAGTAGATGAGCCCAACTAATGTCACCGATCAGTTTTCACATGGCATTTTGACTAATATTTGGGGAAGTTATAAATAGCCAAAAGGAGAGAGGAAATATATCCTTTTATCTCTAGAAAACAAACTTTTAAATATTAGAGTAGAACTTTACTTCTTCTAAGTTTTTGGGTTTTGAACAATTTTGTATTTGAAAATTGAGGTTTTAATTCAAATTGGGTGTTGAAGATTATTGCTGATTCTCAACATTTTGATGGCTGACAACACAATTGGTCTAATTTCTTTCACTTTTATGATGCTTGGCTAAAACCCCAATTCTAGGGGTTTGATTAAGGAGTTGGGTGTTAACTAATTTAGTGGGTCTAGTGTTTTGCTCTTTTTATCTGCTTTTATTCATGGATTTGAGCTATTTATCATGGATTTAATTTATGGGCTATGATTGCAAACTTAATCTTAGCTTAAATCTTTGATTGATGCTCTAAAGAGATTAATTGAAGTGGGTAAATAGCTTAATACTTGCAAATTAGATTTGATTGTTGTAGTTTGCTCGAAAGAGAGATTGAAAGAGTGATTTTTTAAGGTATCGGGTTGATTTGTACCATCATTTGGATGAGATCGAAAGGAGATTCCATGATATGACACCTTGAGATCAAAAGAAGATTTGTGTCATTTAAGATTACCCAGCCTATCCATGATTATCTAGCATTGTTGACCAAGTACTTGTACCCTCTATATGACGTTGATACAAGCTCTAACACCCCTATATCATCTTATACTTGTTTAAACCCTGTTTTAGTTGAATTGTTATAATTGATTTCAAACTCTTATTCAAAATTTGGTTGAATCATCCACCCTTTTTTTCTAATTGCTACAATGGATTAGATTGCATCTTAATTTCCTTATTGAATTCTTAAATTTCGATCACTTCCAGTGGGATTCGACCGCAACTCAATTGTGGGTATTTATATTGCTAGAGATCGCTTACTCATTTAATTATTTTGTGAGTAATTTGAGCGTTATTATAAACCTCTATCTCGGGCTCTGGTCCTGTGCCCTCTCCTGACCTCTGGGTCAACCTCTAGTTCTTCCCTTAGCTGGGGCTCCACCGGGAGGTGCAGTAGGTCCACGCTAGCCTACAGTTGATCTCGTCATAGCCATCTGAGAAAGAGTGAAACAAATGGAATTTAGATATTGGTGCAACAATCAACGCATGATAATAGACAAGAAACAGTGAAGCATTACTAAAATGGCCCTATAGCCTCCGAAGATTGGATACGGACGTCATCATACTGATCCGCGAGACTCTACTAGACACTTGCTCCTGTACTAGTGAGACCGGTGAACCTAAAGCTCTGATACCACGCTGTCATGACCAAAAATTGGGCCATGATGACATCCACTAAAACCCACCGAGTGGACAAGCCTAAACCCAAATACAAGATGTGAAAGACATAATTTATATAGAAACAATAATAATAAACAGAACAAAAGAATAAAGTATATAGGGCGAAGGGCTATATAATATATATTTGTAGTACGATACAAAATGTACAAAATAGGCCCAAAAGAGACCAAAAGACAAACTAACACAAGATATTAATCCCCCAGACCTAGTGTCACCTATACAGGAGCTACTACAAACAGAAAGTCATATATATACAGGAACTGAGTAATCTAAAATATAAAATGAAAATCAGTACAAAATAAGGACAACAAAAAGTCTCTAAACGTCGGGAGATCACCACAAATCCTAGTCTGTGACTGCCATGGGAGATCTATTGCTCACTGAGGGGGGCTCGAACTGGGAGATGCATAAAAAAAGATGTAGAAGTGCAGTATGAGTACCAAAACATGGGGTACTCAATAGGTATCATAGGCTGACCAAGTTCCGAAAGATGAAATATATATAAGAAGCTCGATGATACTGGCAAGTCAAGGGTAAAACTAAAACACACTAACCATATGACAGAGAACATGCAGAAAATATCAAGATTCAGTCACAAGTTACACACAAAACACCAAACAATCTACACACTCAAAGGCCAACTCATGCAATGATACAATGTAAAACACTAAGAAAGGGAAAGTCCTAAGCCTAGAAGAAACATCGAGCTACCTAGAATGATACCTCAAGCTTAACCGAAAGCCAATTACTCATATAGGATGTATCCATGGGCTGCCTGGGATGGCACATTGAACTTACAAAAAACTCGGATATATGTGTCAATGGGCCACTCGGGATGATACTTCAATCTTATAAACATTGTAAATCTGAATGATAGAATGTAGCCCGAGCCTAAACTAATGGGTCACCCATAATGATACATCGAGATCATTAGAGTAAAAGCAACTGAAAGGTGAGATAAATCAAGTAAAAGGGTTCCTTTTACCACTTTTAAGCCAAAATGGGTCTCAAGGACCTCTAACTCATTAAGATCAATTTCCTTTCCCAAAACGAAGTCATTTCCATCGAAAATCATCCAAAAGTAACAACCCGCCAAGGGCATCATCATAATCAAATCATAACAAGCACACAACACTGGGAAGTGTGCCCGTCACACCACGAGAGTACTAACCTGGAACTCCTGCCAATTCAAGCTCACGGCCTCAGGCCCAATAGTTAAATAAACACTCAAGGATCCACATAATCAAACAAACAAACCAAATCAAACAAACACAATACAATCCTAATTTTCACACCACTTAAAAGCAGAGTCTAAGTATACTACTAAAGCAAACACCAGGATCACCTAAACTAAAGCTTCTCCAACTAAAACATAAGCTAGACAACCCAACCTATGGCAATAACTATCCAAGGATCAACAAAGCTCAACACAACCTAAGGGTTCAACCAAAATCATGTAATACTACCCAAATATAAATAATCTAACTAAGTCAAGTCTAAGAAAAAAGAACCCATAACCTACCTCAAAGCTAAAAGTTGCACACGAACGATAACTCAGGCACTTTTCCCTTTCGAAGAGCCTCAAATTTCTGCCAAGCTATCATGAACACAAAGAGCAAGTTAATACGGATCCAATGATACCTAACCTAAATTTTGAACCGAAATTGGGTAAAAAATTGACCCTCAAATCGATGTTATAGAATTACGAAACCTTGAAGTGAGGATTACATGCCCTAAAGATGGGCAAAAATGAGACTCAATTCGGACCTCAAATGGTCAATTTACCAAACTTTAAAGTTTTGAAAGTAAGGATTTTGGGGTCGAAAATGAATTTGACTTATGAAATTAAATTCGTAAAAGAGTATAGGAGAGGGAAAGTAAGAGAATTACCTTTGAATGGTTGAAAATGATCAAGAAATTCTCAAATTCACCTAAGGCCGAGCTCTAACTTCAATGGGTTTCTTTTTGGAAATAATGAAGGAGAAAGGGATTTTAATCCTAGTGATGTTCGCAAAAACTGACAGATGTTCGCAAAAGCAGACATTGCTTAAGCCAACATAGGCTTCGCAAAAGTGAACCCTGCCTAAGAAGAGACCTTCGCTTAAATGATCCTATAGTCGCTTAAGCGGCCTTCACAAAAGCAAAGGGCTGGTCGCTTATGCGACCCCTGCCCCACTGATGCCCTTCTTTTAAGTGTCCCCTCGGTCTCTTAAGCAAAAATTGCTTAAGCGATCAAGGGTTCACAAAAGTAGTCGCACCTGACATCAGATTTCAGCAGAAAAGGCTAAGTGTCAAAAAACATTGAACAAGCCCTCAAAATTTATTCGGAGTCCAAACAACGCAAACCAAAAGTGTAAACCACTTGGAAATGACATTTTATACTCAATAGTATCAACAACATAGACAACTGAGTCATTTCGTCAAAATGTTGACCAAATTCAACACTTTAACAAAGAAATACAATAAAACACCTAAAGCTAAAAACTCACCCCGACACCCTGGGGAACCGTACCAAAGGTCGTTCTAGAGTAAACTCGACATTTCGGAGCTAACTGTGTTGATGAAATTCAATTTTAATCATGTTTACCAAGAAAGGTGACCCAAGTCAAACTTTTGGCTAAACTCCAAAGCTAAAATGCCTAATTGCACCAACTCCAAACGAAAGCCTCAAAACCCAAACCGATCATCACAATAGACCAAAATGACCCTTCCAGTGCTGATAGAACTGACATAATTCTGATCTAGCTTCAGAATCTCTAGATGTTAAGTGAAGTGAACTCTTTTAAACATTAAGCTTTCAAAACTCAAAACTTGCACCAAACTCAATCGAACACATTGGGGAGTGTGCCACCCAACCTAACACCACACAAAAGTTAAAAGGAAGCTACAGTAAGTGACAAAATAGGAAAAACATGCATAAAAATAGAAATGACCCCAGGGGCCATTAAAAATGTAGTCTCCTTCATCTTTTGAAAAGACTATGGAACCCTCATCCCAAGAAGTACATACATGTGATACAAAATTACATTTACATAAGATGATTTTCTGTTTGGTGATAAACTACACAATCATTCTTTGTATATTGCGGGACATGTGATAGAGAAAAAGATAAATAAAATCTTGATAGATGAAGGATCTAGATTCAACATTCTACCTATCCACATACTGAAGGAACTTGGCATAATGACTAAAGAACTTAGTGAAAGTCATTTGTTAATACAAGGATTCAATCAAAGGAGGTAGAGGTCCTGTCACGACCCATGGAACCCTCATCCCAAGAAGTACCTACATGTGATACAAAATTACATTTACATAAGATGACTTTCTGTTTGGTGATAAACTACACAATCATTCTTTGTATATGGTGGGACATGTGATAGAGAAAAAGATAAATAAAATCTTGATAGATGAAGGATCTAGATTCAACATTCTACCTATCCACATACTGAAGGAACTTGGCATAACGACTACATAACTTAGTGAAAGTCATTTGTTAATACAAGGATTCAATCAAAGGAGGTAGAGGTCCTGTCACGACCCAAGGTACCCCCTAGATGTGACATGGCGTATAAGACCCCGAAAGGCCTCACACAAGCCACTTAGCATACATACATACAAGATCATAAAGATTAAGAGTTTAAAAGACAATATGATATCAAAGCTTTTAAGAAAAGTAGCGGAAGTCTACGTCTCATGTCTCAAAGCCAATCTAATATAGGAAAGAGAAACAATGTTTGTGACGTAACCCAATACAATGTCAAAAGAAAGAACATGAAAGTAAGAACAACTAGGCTATGTCCTCGGATGGATGAGGACTCACCAAGTCTTCACAAATCTTCTACTTGACTCTAGCCACGAGTGGATGGAGAATCGCCACGCCCTACATCAACAAGTCAATGTAGGCAAGAGTATGTGTTAGTACAATCAAATACCAAGTATGATAACAATGCATGAAATCAATTAAAACATGCTAAAATGGGACATTTTCATGACATGTAATGACCAAGTTAAAACATGATAAAGGTTAGCAAACATGAGACATAAACCATGATCAAAGAAAGCTAAACATATTTACTTTACTTGAGCAACATCATATTCAACACTTTTATTTATTAGTTGTGGGGAATAGCCTTAACCGACATGTAAGACCATGTGAGCTATCAACATGGAATCCGGTGTCTACCCTACACCGAAAGAGGGTTTCCCTACTTGCCAAGGTAGGACCATAACTTTTAGCTTACATGGATCCACTAGCTAATGTCAATCTAGACAAACCTATGGTGGCAGATAGTTTATGGGACATGGGTAATCGCTACTTGTCAGCTCGGTGCTAAGCATAATTCCCACGGATTAAACATAGTGCAATTATCATAAGTAGACATGGGTAGTCGCCTCTTGTCTATCATTAGTCATAAGTTCATTATTAGTAGACATGGGTGATCGCCTCTTGTCCCTCATTAGAATAGCTCCTTAAGAACATGGGTAATCGCCTCTTGTTCGTTTTAAATTCATGGTGGGAGTATTACATGATAAACCCTTTCAAAACTCAACCATCACATCAACATAACATATACTTTGGTACTTCAATCTCAAAGCACCCTTAATTCATCATTTACCTTCATATGACACATGCATAATTTGCAAACTATAGGGTTCAGATAGCTTCATAGTAATTTCTCTTATTTCATGCAATTTAATGCAACTCATGCTTAGAAAGCCATAGACAAGTCAATTTGACCATAATTGAAGGAACCCACATAATAGAGTAAACTCATAGATTTTTGATTGAACATGCTCGATTTCATAAAACAATCTTTAGGTCATTCATAATCTCATTCATGAAAAGTCTTAGCTTAGGAGTCATAATTCATGCATGGATTCATAGAGATTTCATCAAATTCATCACTTCATAATTCAACCCACCAATCAAAGTATAGATTTTGAATTTAGGGGAAATAGCATGGGTTCATCCAATTTATACATCAAATCGTATAAATCACGCTAATACGTGCACTAAATTACTTTATCATGCTAGGTCGTGCACTAGAAACAATAATATCAACAATTGGAAATCATAATTGAAGAACCAATACGAATTGATCAAACCCTAACTCAATTTGAGGAATTGCTCCTTTAAAATTGAAGAAGACTAGGGACCCATTTGAGGAAAATTCTCCAATGGTGAATGCTAACATACCTCAACAAAGCCCACAAGAAATTGCTAAGAATTGACGAGCCGTACTTCCTGCTACGAGTCGTACATAAGAGCTCGTAGAAACGTTTAGAGAAGGTGAGCATCAATACTTGATTGACGAAAGAATAGGACGGGTCGTACTAAGTTCTACGAGTCGTAGATCATGCCCGTAGAAAGTGACCCTCAGAATATTGACTAACTGCTGAATGACGGAAGGTACCTACGAGCCGTAGGTCATACTACTAGCCGTAGGTCACAAACCGTAGATGACACTGCCCAAGCTGAATTTCATTAGTTTTCCTTTTCCTAACTTATTTAGGATTTGTTTTCTATGAATATAAGTTGTAATTTTCATTTTTAGGAGTAAGACGGTTTTGAAATACATTATTTTGGCTTTGGAAATTATTTTGCAAACATTTTTAGCATTTCATTCTTGAAGATTGGTTTATGCAATTTTCTTTTGATCTTCAATTCAAGATTATGGATTTCATCTGTTCTAATTGTAAGTTCATGATTTATTATTCAAACCCTAATATGAATTGTGAACACTCAAGCATGAATAGCTAAATCCACAACTAAGGTTGTGGGAACCATGAGTAATTTACAACGTAGGACTAATAATTAAGTAATTCTTGATAAGTGTTGATGTATGTATTGTTATTCTCTTTGTTTTGAATGCTGTTTAACGGTGTATAATGTTATAACTTGTCACATTCCTACTTGCCGGACCAAGGAAGTAATGAATGAGAAAGAGGTTAAGCGACGGGGATTTAGCGTGATAATCCACTATCTAATAGCCTAAACCAAATACGTTGAGGGCTAATCTGGGTCAAAGGTAAGGGTTAGGAAAGCATACACCCATAGAGTGACCAAGTTGTGTGGTAAAATTCCTTATGTGTAGGACCAATCACTTAGGAGATACCTAACTTACCAACTATGCATGTTAAACACTAGGAAAGAGTTACTTTTATTAGGATTACTGAGTTAACAACTTGTGGGGAACACATATGCCCTAGTTTCATATTCATATTGATATTACAAACTACAAATCATGTTACTTGCTTAATTGTTACTACATTTATATCAATTATTACTTTAGTTTTAAAACTCCCCCCTTTTACAAAGATAACTTGGTTAAACGTACAATTAGCATTAAATTAGACTAACTCTGAACCATATTTCTATTGGGATCGACCCTAACCTTTGTTAGGTTCTTTATTTGAGAATGACCGCTTATACTTCTTAAGGGAGGTGTAATTTGGGTGTATCATGCCTTTGTAAGGTCTTATTATGGATCCAAAAGAAATGTATGCCTCATAACCTGACAAAGTATGTGGTCACTTAGCTGATGGGGCCAAGATCAGACTGCATGTGCTCCTATTGTAGCTATGTTGGGTTAACCTAAAAGGTATGATATTTTATGAAATTAAAAGACTACTCTTATGCTTTATAATTTTGTAATTTATGATTTTCCCCTCTATTTGAAAAGAGTTTTGAAAAGCACATGTCATATAGATATTCAGTACAGTAATTGGTTACCCAGTTT
The DNA here is from genome assembly GCA_018342035.1 of Solanum appendiculatum. Taxonomy (NCBI): domain Eukaryota; kingdom Viridiplantae; phylum Streptophyta; class Magnoliopsida; order Solanales; family Solanaceae; genus Solanum; species Solanum appendiculatum. Next base: position 443,796 of record JAGDQO010000397.1, on the reverse strand, counting down.
CAGAAGCTTAGTTTAAGCTCTTTAGTTGCACTAATTGATTTTGATAATTATTATGTTTCTTACATTCGTGTACTTAGATATTTCATGATCTTGATGTTTATCATATTCTCGTTCAATTGTTCAGCTTTATTAGTGCTATTCCCATTTTAATTAAGTTATTTTACAAACCATACATTCAATGTAGTCACTCCATTCGGCATTGCATGTTTTTAGATACAGATACGGTGATTCAGACCCAATGTCAGACGATTAGTTAGCTCCATTTTCATTAGGTTAAGTGAGTCCTTTCTCTGAGAGGAATTAGTCATATTAAGTTCATCTTTGTAGTTCGTAGTTATTTGATTAGCCAGTGGTAAACTGGAGGCCTTGTCCTAATAGACATTGCTCAGTCATGTTAGAGGCTTCATAGACAGACAATTAGTCATGCATTCTAGTTTTGACCTTGGTGTTATTATGCTTCAAAACCTCAATAATCAATAATTAGTCATCCATCTTGTAGTATTATCTAACCCCTAGTTTTGGTTCTCTGGTTAAAACCCGAGAGTAGATAAGCTCGTCCCATTTGCTTGTAGAGTATCTCGCTTTCCATCCTCTCTCTGATTTCAGTCAGTTCTGCATCAAGCCTGTTACAAAGACCATCACCTACTTGGGAAGATGCTGGAGATAAAGGAGAAGACCTTCTGTTAGTTATCAGAGCTCATGGGCCATGCACCCTCAAGATCCCCCATCTCTTATATCTCTTATGCCTCTTGTATTGTTTCTGCTACTGATAGCCGGTTTATCTGCCTATCAACCTCCAGACTTGATATGACATTCGTAGGAGACAACACTAGAGGCCAACGGATCTTAGCTGTCTCACCCTCTACTGTTATCATCTCATTGGACGTAGTATTTTTGTAACAACTTACCATTTGTAAAAGATATGTTTTTATAATTGGAGTAGTTTTAACGGAGGGAGTAGACAAGTTTACAAGAAACTCTTTCTCCTCGTCTGCATACATTTCCCCAATGTTAATTACAGCTTGCTCTCCATGTTCAGAAATTCCACTTACATATCTGCCCGAAGATATGGAAACAATCTTTATTGCAGGTGATGCTTCTATACAGCTAAGTTGAAACTCCTAGGATAAATACTAAGGATACCACTAGTACACATTGCAAAGGCATCTTAAACAGTAACAAACAATTCAATAAATGAAAATGTGTCGCTTGCTACATCATAAATAGCATAAAGAGCAGAAGAATCATGGTCTGAATCGAACCAAAAAGTACGAATAGGGAAAGTTGACATATCCTCTACCCTTTGTCTATTGAAACGACGAATAGAAGAAGGCAACTGATTCAGATAAGGGATCAATATTGGCTTTGAGGATCTAAGGTTTTTATTTCTATTGTGTTGGTTCACGGGATCACCATTATAGGTGTCTCTCCCATTAGACAAGAGAATGACACTCGCAACTGGATTCTTTTCACGCATCTCTTCAAGAACACGACCCCCCATCCTGAGTAAATTTTCAATAATTGTCCCATAATTTGCTGAAATACCATTTATAGCGAATACATCTTCTTGATGCTCTTTTTCGTTCATCCATTGTAAGGGGAAGCTTCTTTGAGATATAGATGAGAAAGTGACAATAGCAAGCCGGTCAAAAGGTCCCAAGTTCTCTATGGCAGATCACATTGCTTGCTTCAAGAGGGTCAAATTTGATCCATTCATGCTCCTATTGAAATCTAGTACCGTAACCAGGTCAATAGGTGCACGTTCTAGGTTTCAATCCATTTGTGCTAGTGCCCCTACTCTAAGAAGAAGTGCAAATTTTTGCACATTTTGTGCAACTGCAAGAAATTCTGCTAAATATCCCATGAGGATGGAAGGTGAGGTGGTATAATCCATGCCGATGTTGTTTGAAAGAGGCTCATCATCTGAAAATTGAACATGTTGGGGATGGGGTAGATATGTTATTGGTAGAGGATGAGAGAAGTTAAAAGGATGAAACACTCTAATAAGATGCCATCCTACATTTACATCAATACCGAATTGGAGCTCTTTCCATTTGCATCTGTAGATGGGGCCAAGGTTGTTTGCTTAACGTTATTGCCAATGCATCTGAAGTGGAAAGAGTGTCTACATTCAACAATAAATATGTTGTCACCATTCTCAGCTTTCATCCTTGTTTCACTTCTACGTACCGATTGCCATATTTACTACAGAATGCAGACACACTTTCAACTGTCGATGCATTGGCAATAATGTTAAGCATGGAAACCGCCTTTGCCCCATTTGCAGATGCAAATGGAAGTACATTCCTTTTATATTTGGTAGTGATGAAAATGTATGAGGTCATCTTATTCGGGTGTTTTATCCTGTTAACTTCTCTCGTCCTCTACGAATAATATTTCCACTCCAACCCCAGAATGTTCAATTTTAAGATGATGAACCTTTTTAAATAACATCGACATGGACGGGGTAGAGATATTATCGGTAGAGAATGAGAGAATTTAACAAAATAAAATACCCAAATATGATGTCCTCCTATATTTACATCAGTACCAAATTAAAACGGGATCTCCCATTATCCAAAAGGGTTCTGCTAGTCCCATTTTCCAGGAGGGTCTTGCTACGCTAAATCTCATTATCCAGGAGAATCTTGCTACGCTAAATCTCATTATCCAGGAAAATCTTACAACGCTAAATATCATTATCCAAGAGGATCTTGCTATACTGAATCCCATTATCCAGGAGGTTCCTATTATACTAAATCCCATTATCCAAGAGGGTCCTACTATACAAAATCTCATTATGTAGGAAGATTCTGCTATTCCCATTATCCGGGAGGGTCCTGCTATACTAAATCCCATTATCCAAGAGGATCCTACTATACTAAATCCCATTATCTAGAAGGGACATGATAGTCCATTATTCAAGAGGATCCTGCTAAATCTCATTATCCAAGAGGGTGCTGCTACACTAAATCCCATTATCCAGGAGGGTCTTACTATAATAAATCCCATATCCAAGAGAGTCCTGCTAGTTCCATTATCCAGGAGGGTCCTACTAAATTCCATTATCCAAGAGGGTCTTGCTATACTAAATCTCATTATTAACGAGGGTCCTGCTAGTCCCATTATTTAGGAGGGTCCTGCTAAATCCCATTATTTAGGAGGGTCCTACTATACTACATCCAATTATTCAGGAGGGTCCTTCTCGTCCCATTATACATGAGGGTCTTGCTAAATCTCATTATCTAGAAGGGTCCTGCTAAACTAAATCTCATTATCCAGGAGGGTCTTGCTAGTCCCATTATTCAGGAGGATATGATAAATCCCGTCATATAGGATGGTCCTTCTACAGTAAATCCCATTAACCAAGAGGGTCCTACTATACTAAATCCCATTGTCTAGAAGAATCATGTTAGTCCCATTATTCAGAAGGGTCCTGGTAAATTCCATTATCTTGGAGGGTCCTACTATACAAAGTCCCGATTTCTAAAAGGGTTCTGCTATACTAAATCCCATATCTAGGAGGGTCCTGCTAGTCCCATTATCTAGGAAGGTCCTTCTATATCCCATTATAAAGGAGGATCCTGCTATACTAAATCTCATTATCTAGGAGGGTATTTCTAGTCACATTATCCAGGACGGTCCTACTAATTCCCATTAACCAAGAGGGTCCTCTTAGTCCCATTATTAAAAAAGGTCATGCGAAATCACATTATTCAAGAGGGTCCTACCATACTAAATCTCATTATCTAGGAGGGTCCTGCTACTCTAAATCCCATTATCTAGGAGGGTCCAGCTAGTCCCATTATTTAAGAGGGTACTGCTAAGTCCCATTATTTAGAAGAGTCTTGCTATAATAAATCTTATTATTTAGAAGGATCCTGCTACACTAAATCTCATTATCCAGTAGGGTCCTACTATACTAAATCTCGTTATCCAAGAGGGTCCTGCTATACGAAATTCCATTATCCAGAGGAGTCCTACTATACTAAATGCTATTATCCAGAAGGGTCCTGCTATACCAAATCTCATAGACCAATAACATGAACAAAATGTTTTTGCCCAGTTTGAACTAGAAATTTTTTGTGAGTGTTATCAAAATCATAAACTATTTGTGGAACATTCAAGAATAGGAGATTTTGTCTCTTAGTTAATCGTGATCACTAATGTTTTGAAAAGCTAATCAATTTCTTTGTAAATGAGTTTTCTAAACCTGTATTGCAATATTGCCATTTTGTTTTCCAGTAGACTAGATTGAACATTTAGGATTTTTGATCTTTAATATGAATACAACTTGTATCCCTGCTCCAGGAAAGAGAATATTTAAGTTTAAAAGCATGGTGGTTTGTTTGTGGATTTGACTTTTGACGATGATTGCTTATCTACATGTCATATTTAACTTTTTTTCCAAAACATCAATGCTCATCATTGGTTGATTGCCCTATTTGACCCAAAGTTTGACTACACAGAGTTACTTAAATCCAATACCTGCCTATATTTCAGAATACAAATTTTTTAGCCTTCATTAAACCATTGCATTTTTCTTCAATCCAAAACTTGTCATTATATGATAACTCACTGGCTAGATGCTTTGCTTTGTGCAATCGGAAAGGTATGTAGCGAGTCTTGAAATCCTTTCTCACTTTCTTGACATAGACTCAACTCAAGGAATCAAGAAAACAAAGTGCTGGAAAATGAATAAAATAAGTAATAAAAGAAATAGAAGAAAATAATTCAATGAAAAAGTTCCCTTTAAGAGAGAGGAAGAAAAGAAAAACTTATTGCAGTGCGGTAGTTGGATCTACTGATCATTACATGCACTTTGAATTAATTATACCAATTTTTTCATCAAAAATATTCACCGACCCTTATTGATCATATGATTTTAACATTGATTTTCAAACATTTCAACAAAGCCATGATCAAGTTCAGGCCCTTATTTGTCTAATGATGCCCGCGAGGGTTTTCACCAATAAGACTCTCTTATTTTTCTCAACTTGCCCTTGACTTATGGTTCCCATTAGGGTTTTCACCAATAAGGCTCTCTCATTTTCATTTTTCTCAACTCATTTTCGCCTTATGGTGCCCATTAAAATTTTCACCAATAAAACTCTCTCATTTTTATTCTCTCAGTACTTTCGCCTTACCGTGCCTAATATTGTTTTCACCAATAAAACTATCTAATTTTTATTTCTCTCACCTCACCGTCACCTTATGGTGCCCATTAGGGTTTTAACCAATAAGACTCTCTCATTTTTATTTCTCTTGTATTGTCGAAAAAGTGTATCTCCCTTGTTGTAACCATTTTATACCCTTAACATGCTTACTCTTGACATTTCAAAGGTTGATCCAAAGGTATTTGTTTGGTTGTAAGATGAATTTTGCACAAGGTTAGAAAGAAAGGATGGCATGAAGGCTCAAATATTACATTAAACGATAGAGTTGACTCTCAACTTTTGAAACCGATTCAGAAAGAAATGACTTTTGCCCCAATTTTCTGAACATGGAATATTTAATTGTTTGCTTGGTTTGACCAAACCCTAGCAATAGGGCTGCCTACATATCTTGTCAAAAATAAGAATCACGTCAAACATAGTTTAGGCAATGATTTATTTTTTTTGTTAGTTTCTCTTTTTTTTCAAAAAAAGAGTAAAAAATTAACTAAATCTCAACAAGGATAGAAACGGATGACATAAATTTAAACATAGAATAAAGGGCTTTTATCATATCAGCCTTTAAAATATCAAGTATAACATCAGGAATTTAATGCCGAGAAATCGAATCATATATAGTATCTCTTCACAGCATTGGAATTGACCACTAATTTAGCCTCATAACACACTCAAATTTGTCTAAGTATTTAAACTATTCTTTTCTTTTTAGGTAGCGTACTAATGTAACAAAACACAAAACATACATGAATGAATTTCCAACCTTTATTAATATCAATATTCAACAAAGGAAGAGCTTTACGAATTGTCTAAGGCACAGAACACTCTCTTGCTGCTTTAGTCGAATTTCATATCAATTTAAAAATCTCTACACAAGGCAAATAAGAGCAGTTACAACTGCTCATGTACTTGGCACATGCTTAACAGAATCCTTACCTATAATAAATTAAATAAAACAGACATATTCTAATATCTATTACAACATTTTGAATTCAAATACATCAGCCCGTGTTCCCCCCACATGCTCTTCATTTGTCATAGATAAAACACTCCCTTGACCACACTTAGAATATTTCTGCCTGCTTCCATACTTAGTTTTATTTCCTAATTTCTATAAACTTCATGCGAACATTGAAAAAGCCTTGCATGCCATCATCAAGTCACCACACCATTGCCTTGTCAATCCAACATGCTACCTTGCTAATGCCATTGCCTGCGCTTATGCCACATGGGTACCATATGCATGTCCTTGTGATTGGGCCCACGTCTGCCTAGACAACACTCCAGCATCCTTGGTCATTGCGGCCCACTAACACATAGTCACCACAGTTGTATTGTTTCACCATGCCGACGTCAAGTCTAATGTAGAAGTCCTTGCCCTGCATTTGCCAACATCTCTTATCTAGACTGAGGGTCTAACAAACACCCTTACCTCTTAAAGTTGATGCCTTCATTGAGATTTTTTTTGCAATAGTCATTGATTTAGTCATCAAACTAGCACAAGTCTTTAGCCTTCTCCCAAACATCATTTGCCGCAACCTTGCCCTTCTAGTGAACTCAGAATTCAGTCTTTGTATTTTTCTTGCTTCGGGTCATGACCCGGTGATCAAGTATCTCTTCTATTTCTGCATCAAACTATGTTGGTACAGAAGGAGGAGCCCTTTTTGATCTATTCTTGTGTGGATCATCTTCATATGCAAAGGAAGGCTTCAAGAAACTCATATGGAAAGTCCGATGAATCTTTAAGCTTTCTGGAAGCCTCAACTTGTAAGCAACCCTACCCAGTAATTGAAGAACTTCAAATGGACGGTCGTACTTATGGATCTGTCCCCTATGTCGCGTCTTACTCACAATTTGTTTCCAGATTTGGGGTGTGAGTTTTAGCAGCACTTGATCACCCACATTGAACTCTAGTGAGTGCCTATGTTGGTAAGCATGCTTCATCATCGCCACTGATCCTTGTGTAGGCTGTCTTGTTCCTCGAAAATCATTTCAAGTCTATCTCTTGCAACCCTATAAGTTGTTCGACATTTCCCTTGGCTCTGCATTTTAGCAATATCTATCGAAGTCATAGGTTGTCTGCCTAAGACAATCTCAAATTGACTCATCTCTGTTGTTGACGACTTATGCTGATCGTAAGAAAACCGCATCATGTCAAGCAATTCCACCCGATTTCTTTGGCTCGCTATCGCATAATGCCTCAGATATTCTTCCAACAAGTGATTTATTCTTTCCATGTGACTTTCTGTTTGTGGGTGATTAGCAGTAGAGAACTTCAAGTCGGCCCCCATCAGATTGAGCAATGCTATCCAAAACATGCCTAAGAATCTAGTGTCTCTTTCAATCGCAATATCAGTCGGTACCCCAAATAACTTTAATCATATTTCTATAAGAACAAGTCAGAAGCTACTTCTAACGAACGCAAGTTAGGTGCAGCAATAAAGATTGAATACTTTGAGAACCTTTCTACTACCACCATTATCGATACTTTACCCTCAAACTTAGGAAATCCCCAAATGAAATACATGCATACCGACAACCATGGTCATTCAAGAATAGGCAAAGGCTGAAATAGTCCTACCTCCTTCTTACGCTCAATCTTGTCTACTTGGTAGATATGACAAGTCCATACATATACCTCTATGTTGTCTTCCATCTTAGGCCAGAAATAAAATTGGGGAAGTAGAGCCAACTACCTCTCAACGCCTGGATGACCAGCCCACATAATGTCATGAGCTTCTTTCACGATATCATTACATAGCCCACCACCATTTGGCACCACGATTCTCCCTCTCTAAAATGGAGCAGATCATCCACAATCTAGTACCACCTTAATGTCCCCTCTTGCACTAGACTCATCCATTTGGCATATATTAAGTCGTTCAATGCACATAATCTGGATTTATCAAGGAAATCAATTTCAAGTTTAGAAATTTAATACACGGCGGCAAATACCTCTTTATGACTTACGACATCTGCAACTTGGTTATATTTTCCCAATTTTTGCTCCCATATGAAATCTTACTCAGCCAAGAACTCTTGCGACCTTGATTACTTTGGACATAACTTTTTCTACGTCTCGAAGAAAATGGTTGCCACTTTACCAGTCCGCACCACAAAGCGTGTACCAAGCATGTACACTCTCCAAATATGCAAGAAATGTTTAATGACAACAATTTCTTTCTCATGAGTTGATACTGCTGCTCTGCATCATTCAACTTTCTGCTTTCAAAGGGCATAGGATGACCCTCTTGTACTAATACGCATCCAATAGCCTTATCCGTTGCATCAGTATGCAGTTTAAATGATAACTATCAATCTGGTAGCATAAGTACTGGCTCCGATACAATGGCCTCTTTCAAATTCTTAAAAGTGTCCTCATATCTAACCGATGATACCCATTTGACTTCTTTTTTCAATAAATCAGTTAGTGCCGCCGCGTTCTTTGAATACCCAACAATGAACTTTCGATAATAGTTAGCCAGCCCCAAGAATGACATCAAATCCTTAACGTTGTGGGTTCTTGCCAATCCAAAATGTCCTGCACTTTCTTTGGATCCATTCGAACCTGATTTTTGACTAACCAGATGCCCAAGAAGTTTGATCTCCTTTTGAGCAAACTCGCACTTCTCTATTTTCACATAGAATGTGTATTCCCTCAAATGAGACTTCACCGCACTTAAGTGTTTCACATGTTCATCAAGCATCATTCTTTAAATGACAATATTGTATAAGTAAACTACCGCAAAGTCATCAGCATACTCAAATAATACAACATTCATTAAGTTACAAAAGGTAACTGAGGCATTGGTTAGCCCAAACGGCATAAAAAGGAACTCATATGATCCATACCGAGTTGCAAATGTTTTCATAGACCCATTGCCCTCTGCTATCTTAACCTTATAATATCATGCCCTACAATCTAACTAGCATACGTTGCTTAGCCTATCCATCAAATCCTGCACCAAGGGAACTAGATATTTGTTTACACCATTTCCTTATTCAAAGGCTTGTAGTCCATGCACATCCTTAATGTCCCATCATGTGTCTTCTGGAACACAGCAGGTGCACCATAGGGATCCTTAGAAGGTTGAATCAGACCAGCATATAGCAACGCACTCAACTATTTACGCAACTCAACCAACTCCTTACGAGATAAGGAGCCTAAGTAGGAGTAATTGAACTTGGTAGCAACTCTATCTTACAATCAATGTCCCTCATCGGCAGTTGTTTCTTAGGCAACACTAGTGAAATCACATTAGCAAACTATTTCAATATTTTTGCCACACAATCAAGCACTTTGACTTTGACATCAGATTTTTTCTCATCCAAGGCAGCAAGAAAGGTTGTATATCCTTTCCTCAACCCTTTGTCAATACCAATAGCAGACAACATACGACCCCTGCACTTTGTAACTTTCCCCGCTTCTCCATATAGATGAGCAACTTTTATGAAACTTTGATTGCCTTCGTTCATTATAATCACTCTGAAAAGGTGAGGAAAATGAACAAACATATACTTCCGTAAGAAGTCAATCCCAAGTATGATCTCAAAATCTCCAAATGGTATTCCCAATAAGTTGTGTTTTTCCTTTCCAATTTTCAGTGAATATCAGCACCTCATAAGCCATGCCTACAATGACGTGCTTTTGAACATACTACTTGAACATAGGAGGGGCCCTTTTTCAACTTGAGTCCCAATTTCGCAGCAACTTTGAAATCGACAAATATGTGAGTAGCTCCAGTATCCACCATTTCCATTACACTTACCCTGAACTTTCATCTCGATATGAATATATGTCAATTGATGATTCAATGTCTTTGATGACTCTCCAACAAAATTAATTAACCTCATCTTGTTGAAGGACAAACTCAAGGGAATCGCCAAGGCAACAACTAATTCCTCTTCACCTTCACCCCATTTCAAATTTCCAACAAACATTGCATTTACCCTCTCTTGATTCAGATAGGCTTTTGCCAAATTAGGACCACCATAAGTCCAACAGCCTTTCAAACAACCTTTCTTGCTCATGTTTTTATTGTTATCCCCTTCTTTCATTGGCGCCTTACCCTTATCAACATTCCTTCTTCCATTCCCCTTTCTTCTCACCCTTTTTCTTAGATTTCAAAGTAGAAGGAACTTTAGAAGTAGGACAAATTGAATGAAAGTCAACCAATTAGTCAACGACAACCATCACACTTGGAAAATATTTTTCGTTCTGGCTCCTTAGTTTAATTTGGACCCAACCTTGCATTTCTGAGATAGAGTTGTGCAGCTTGTCTTCATCAAAAATATTCTTGATGTCTAGAATGAGAGATGTGAACTTATATAATCCCTCACTGACCCTTAACCGTTTCAACTTGTCCCTAGCAAGCCATGATACGTTGATTGGGAGGAATTAATCACTCATTTTCTTTTTTAACATGGCACAAGTATTGATCCTAGGCCTGCCAACACTCTCATCATCTGCATTTCGAGTTCTCCACCAATGTTTTGTGTTTGAACTGCTGAAAATGATAAGTTAAACATCACTATGATGTATTTAATGGGTGATGAAAAGCTTTGATGGAGAACACAAAATGCAGTTGATGCCAGTGCTGACAGGCCTTGGATCGATACTTGGGCCAAGTTGAAAAAAGGAAATGAGGGACAAGTTCCTCCCAAGAAACATATCATGGCATGCTAGGGACAAGTTGAAAAGGTTATGGCAGAAGGTGTCAGTGAGTGATTATATAAAAGAGTTCACATCTCTGATGTGAGAGTTCCATAATATGTATGATGATGACAAGCTGCACAACTTTATCTTAGGGATGCAAGGTTGGGCCCAAAACGAACCAAGGAGGCATAACGTAAAATATTTGCCAAGTGTGATTGCTGCTGCTAACTCCTTGGTTGACTTTCTTTCAATTCATCCTACTTTTGAAGTTCCTTCTACTACAAAATATAAGAAAAGGGGTTAGAAGAAAGTAGAATCGAAGAAGGAAAGTAAAAAATATATGTTGATAAGGGCAAGGCGCGAGTGAAAGAAGGGAATAACAACAAGAACAAGAGCAAGGAAGAAAGTTCTAAAGGATATTGGACTTGTCGTGGTCCTCATTTGGCAAAAGCCTATCCAAATTGAGAGAGGGTTAACACAATGATTGCTGAAAATTTGAATCGGGATGAGGGTGAAGAGAAAGTAGTTGTTGCCTTGTCAAACCCCCTGGGTTTGTGCTTCAACCACATGAGTTTAATAAATGTTGTTGGAGAGTCATCAAAAACTTTGAATCCTCATGCGACGTTGATTCATATCGAGATGAAACTTGAGGGCAAGTGTGTAGTGGTAATGGTGGATACTAGAGCTACTTACATACTTGTCGATGTCAAATTTACTACAAAAGTAGGATTCAAGTTTAAGAATAGCCCCTGCTACGTTAAAACATAAGTTAAAAAGCACAAGACATTATAGGCAAGGCTTATGAGGTGCTGATGTTGACTCAAAATAGGATGGGAAAACATAACTTAATGGTAATTCCACTTGGATATTTTGAGATCATACTTGGGGTTGACTTCTTAAGGAACTATCTGTTTGTTACTTCTTCTCACTTTGACAGAAAGATGATAATGAACGAAGGCAATCCAAGTTTCATAAAAGTTGTTCATCCATATAGAGAAGCGAGGAAAGTTACAAAGTGAGGGGTTCAAATGTTGTTTGCTATTGCTGTCGACAAAGGCTTGAAGAAGAGAGATACAACCTTTCTTGATGTCTTGGTCGAGATAAAACTTGATGTCAAAGTCAAAGTGCATGATTGTGCAGTAGAAGTACTAAGAAATTTTGGTTATGTGATACCACCGGAGTTGCCTAAGAAACTGTCGTCGTGGAGGGGCATTGATCATAAGATTGAGTTGCTACCAGGTTCAATTTCTCTTGCGCAGGCTCCTTATTGTTTGTCTCCTGAGGAGTTGGCTGAGTTGTGTGAATAGTTGATCGAGTTGCTAGATGCTAGTTTAATTCAGCATTCTAAATCTCCCTATGGTGCACTTGTTTTGTTCCAGAAGAAGTATGATTAGACGTTCAGGATGTGCGTGGACTACAGGGCTTTGAATAAGTCAATGGTGAATAACAAATATTCGGCTCCCTTGGTGCGGGATCTGATGGATAGGCTGAGCAAGGCATGTTGGTTTACTTAGTTAGATCTTAGGACTGGGTATTAGCAGGTTAGGATATCAGAGGGCGATGAGCCTAAGACAACAAGTGTAACTAGGTATGGATCATATGAGTTACTTGTAATGCTATTTCGGCTAACCAAGCCCCAGCTACCTTTTGTAACTTAATGAATGACGTATTGTTTGAGTATTTTGATAACTTTGGGGTAGTATATTAGACGATATTGTCATTTATAGTCAGATGCTTGATCAAAATGTGAAACACCTAAGTGTGGTGATGTCTCATTTGAGGGAATACACACTACGCTAAAATAGAGAAGCGTGAGTTTGCTCAAAAGGAAATTAAATTCCTTGGGAATCTAGTAAGTCAAAATCGGGTTCGAATAGTTCAAAGAAAGTGCATGCCATTGTGGATTGGCAAGCACCTTGCAACGTTAAGGATTTGAGGTCATTCTTGGGGATGGCTAACTATTACCGAAAGTTCACTATTGGGTATTCAATGAATGCAATGGCATTGACTAACTTGTTGAATAAAAAGTCAAGTGGGTAGGGTTGGTTAGATGTGAGGCAGCTTTCAAGAATTTTAAAGAGGCCATTACATCGGAGCCAATACTTAGGCTGCCAAATTTTGAGTTGCCATTTGAAGTGCATACTGATATATCAGACAAGGTTGTTGGAGGTGTATTAGTACAAGAGGGTCATCTTGTGGCCTTCAAAACAAGAAAATTGAATGATGCGGAGCTGCTGTATTCAACTCATGAGAAGTAAATGGTTGTCATTGTACATTGCTTGCAGATTCAGAGAGTGTACTTGCTTGGTACAAGCTTTGTGGTGCAGACTTACAATGTGGCAAATATTCTCTTCAAGATGCATAAAAAGTTAAGTCCAAAGCAATAAAGGTGGCAGGAGTTCTTGGCTGAGTATGATTTCATATGGGAGAATAAACTGGAAAGCATAACCAAGTTGCAAATGCCTTAAGTCGTAAAGAGGTATTTGCCGCCATGTATTCAATTTCTAAACTTGAAACTGATTTCCTTAATAGAATCAGATTGTGTGCATTGAACGACTTACTATATGTCAAATGGATGAGTCAAGTGCAAGAGGGGACATTGACGTGGTACTAGATTGAGGATGATTTGCTCCACTTTAAATGGGGAAAATCATAGTGCCGAATGGTGGTGGACTGCGTAAAGATCTGATGAAAGAGGTGTATGACACTATGTGGGCTAGTCTCTACTGCACCGAGTTTATTTCGGGCCTAGGATGGAAAAAGACATAGAGGCATATGTAAAGACATGTCATATCTAACAAGTAGACAAGACTGGACGTAAGAAAAAGGCATGACTATTGCATCCTTTGCCTATTCCAGAATGGCCATGGTTGTCGGTAAGCATGGATTTCATTTTGGGTTTTCCTAAGGTTGAGGGTAAAGTATCAATAAAGGTGGTAGTAGTCAGGTTCTCAAATTATTCAATCTTTATTACTACACCTAACTTATGCTCGTCAGAAGTAGTTGCTGAATTGTTTACAGAAATGTGGTTAAGTTCTTTGGGGTACCAAGTAATATTGTTAGTGCAAGAGACACTAGGTACACAGGTAAGTAATCGACAACATTGTTCAATCTGATGGGACCGACTTGAAGTTCTCTACTGCTAATCACCCACAAACAGACGACGAGACGGAAAGAATAAATCACTTGTTGGAAGAATATTTGAGGCACTATGTGATAGGGAGCCAAAGAAATTGGGTGGAATTGTTTGACACGACACAGTTTTGTTACAATATGCATATGTCGTCAGTGACAAAGATGAGTAAGTTTGAGATTTTCTTAGGCAGACAGCCTATGACTCTACTAGATGTTGCTAAGATGAAGAGCCAAGGGACATGTATAGCAGCTTACATGGTTGCAAGAGATAGTCTTGAAATGATTTTTTACGCACAAGACACCCTCCGCAAGGCTTAGTGGTGCATGAAGAAGTATGCTGACCAACATAGGCAATCACTAGAGTTAAATATGGGTTACCAAGTGCTGTCGAAACTCACATCAAAAATTTGGAAACAGATTGTGAGTAAGACTCGACATAGGGGACTGATCCTTAAGTACGACAACCTATTTGAAGTTGTTCAACGAGTGAGTGAGATTGCTTACAAGTTAAGGTTGCCAGAAAGGTTAAAGATGCAATCCACCTTCCATGTGAGTTTCTTGAAGACTTATTTTGCATATGAAGATGATTCGGAAAGGAACATATCAAAGAGGGTTTCTCATTCTGTATCAACATAGTTTGATGCAGAAATAGAAGAGATACTTAATCATCGGGTCATGAGCAGAAGAAGGAAAATTACTAAGACTGAATTCTTAGTTCACTGGAAGGGCAAGGATGCAACAAATGTTGTTTGGGATAAGGTCAAGGACTTGTGGCAGTTTGATGACTGAATTGAGGGCTATATCAAAATAGTATCGATGAGGGCATCGAGCTCAAGATGTGGGGGTGGTTTGTTAGAACCTCAGTCTAAGTGTTAGTGGCCTGCAATGACCAAGGATGCTGGAGTATTTGCTAGGCAGACATGGGAAAAATTTCAAGGACATGTGTATGGCACCCATGTGGCATATGTACAGGCAGTGGCATCGTCAAGGCAAGGAAAGGTTGTCGTGACTTCACGATGACAAGACAAGTTTGTTTAAGTGTTAGAACGAAGTTGGTAGAAATCAGGAAATAAAACTAAGTATGGAAGCAGGCAGAAATATTCTAAGTGTGGGCAAGGGACAATTTCGGTGAAGGCGAATGAAGGCATGTGCGCGGCACACGGGCTGAGGTATTTCAATTCAAAATATTGTAATAGTTGTTAGAATTTGACTATTGCATTTAGCTTATTTCATATAAGTATTCCGTTAAGCATGTATCAAGCACCTAAGCAATTGTAACTTCTTGTAACTCCCTTCCTGGAAAAGAGTGCAAATAATGGGATTAAGTAGGACCTTCCTGTGTATTGAGATTTAGCAGGACCCTCCTGGATAATAAGACTAGCAGGACCCTCCTGGATAATAAGATTTAGTATAGTAGGACCGTCATCGATAATGGGATTTACCAAGATCCTTTTTGATAATGGGACTAGTAGGACCCTCCTGGATAATGAGATTTAATATAGCAGAACTCTCCTGGATAATGGGATTTAGCAGGAACCTCTTATATAATGGGACTAGCAAGGCCCTCTAAGATAATGAGATTTAGTATAGCTGGACCCTCTTGAATAACGAGAGTAGAGTAGGATCCTCCTAGATAATGGGATTTTGCAGGACCCTCTTGGATAATGACATTTAGTATAGAAGGACACCTTGATAATGGAATTTAGTGTAGCAAGATCCTCTTGGATAATGAGATTTAGTGTAGCAGGACCCTCCTAGATAATGAGATTTAGTAGGATCCTCCCGAATAATAAGATTAGCACAACCCTCTTGGATAATAGGATTTAGTTTAGCAGGACCCTCCTAGACAATGAGATTTTGTAGGAACCTCCTAAATATTGGGATAAGCAGGACCCTCATGGATACTTAGATTTAGTATAGCAAGACCCTCCTACATAATGGGATTTCCCAAGACCCTCCTGGATAATGGGATTAGAAGGACCCTCCTCGATAATGAGATTTAGTATAGCAGGACCCTCTTGGATAATGACATTTAGTGTAGCAAGACCCTCCTGGATAATGAAATTTAGCTGGACCCTCCTGGATTATGGGACTAGCAGGACCCTCCTGGATAATGGGATTTATTATAGCAGGACCCTCCTAGATAGTGGGATTTAGTAGGACCCTTCTGAATAATGTAACAAGAGTTCTTTCAGTTTTTACACATAAAAAAGAGGGAGAAAGCACAAAAAGATTTCTAGTTAGAAGTTCTTATGCATTTCTTAAAAATGAAAATTCAAAAAAAAATAAGTTCCACCTCTTCATAAAAATCACAAAAAGTGTTTTCTTTAGTTTATTTTGTACCATTCGTAAAAAGAAAATTCAAAATATTATGCTTTCATAATACTTTTATGTAAAAAGGTTGTATTTTTCAAGTCAACTTTCAATATCTCAAAATATTTAATATGTCCATTTTGGACGAACTATGCACACTTGATTCTCACCTCAATGAGATACATAGACAATCCTTTTTGGGTTATGTGATATTTATTCAAAAAAATTAAAAAAAGTTTTTATTCCTTATTAAAAGTGTCAAAAAAAAGAAAAATAATTTTATTCATTGTTCACAAAAAACAAAAAAAAACGTTTATTTCTTATAACAAAAAAAACACGAAAAATGTTTATGATGTTCATGAACTACGCACTCCTGATTCTCACCTCGATGAGATATGTGGGTAGCTCTGCACGGATTCAGTTATCTTTATTTGAAAATTCAAAAAACAAGGTTCTTAAACATCCTTATTCAAAAAGTGAAAAGGTTTGTTTATCCTTATTAAAAAAGAATATTTTTATCCTTCTTAAAATGATTTTAAAAAAAGTTTTTTACTTCGTATTTCACACTTTGTGAGTTATCACACATGATTCTCATTACTTCAATAAAATACGTAGGCAACCTTGGTCCGAAATTCCTTAAAAAAAGAAATTATCATTTTTAATTTTTAAAAACAAAAAGAAGAAGAAAACTCATGACTTCTTTGGTACCAACATAATTAGGAGTGTACATGAAAAATATGTTAAACTATTTGACATGATAGAATAGACCTACTTTATTGTGACCCATATATTTCTTTTGGTATCTCTTGATTATATTTATGTAACACTTTAGAAATTCTCTTATTTAAAATTAAGTCTTAAAATAAATTCTGCCTCATTGTTTCATGTGCATTGTATGATGAGCTTTAGATATAAAATTTAATGCATGACTTTGTTCATCTAGAACTTGGCCTGAATGTTTGTTGAGATAAAATTTTGAGCAACATTTAATTTGGGAAGGGATTGTAAGCTTTCCTTGATCCAATTGTATCTTTTAAGCATACCGAATGACAAGTGATCCTTAGTGTTCCCCTTTTTGAGCCTAAAACATTTTTATTTCGATAACTACATCTTAGCCTATATCCTTTTGAGTGCACAAATGCACTACCCCTCTTTTTTCTCATCTCCATGAGCGCATTGACTAAGATTTAAGTTGGATGACTAAGTGAAAAAAAAAGAAGAAAAAGTTATGAGAAAAAAAACTCCAACAAAATGAGGAAAACTCAGGAAAAAAAAGCAACCAAGCAAATAAAGATCAAATGTGAAAAAACAAAATTGAGAACATAGTGCAATGCTTAGGGACAAAATAGTCTCTTTATCCCAAAGAAATATTCTACCCATTCGAAGCCTATGTTATAAGACGATAACAAGTCCTACTTATCTCATTTTCATTCATCTCACATTAGTGGATACTTACATAAAAGCCAAGCATATGATATCTCAATATCATGCATTGAAAATCTTTCTGAGTGTGAGTGACTTTCAAAATGTCCTACTATCTAAATTCTTCTAATGTGTGTGAAGTAGGATTTTATTTTTTATAAGGGCACTTGAAACACGAGGATATGAATAATTATAATCCCTTGATTGATTCAAGATGAACATATCTTCTCAATACTTAAGTATGTTTGAGGTACCATTTGAAACTATAGGGATTACTTCAATGTTAAAACTATAGGGATTACTTCAATGTTGACCTATGATTTATCTGAAAGTAGTTTAAGGTGATTTATATGCATAATACTAATTGTTGGTACCAACTAAAGTCACAATATTGTCAACCATGAATTGATTCCTTTCTCTCTTTTTGAAGATGTCTTTGTAAAAAAAAAAACACTAGAAAAAGAAAAATAATGTTTGATCTATATGAACTACCTTTAACCTGATTCTTGCTATCTTACACCCCTTTTATGATGGATTTTTCCAATTTAAGTAATGGTATTGATAAGGGACTATTTTTATTTATTTCAGAGTCGCTACTTGTAATTGAGTTACGGTGTTTCAAGTCACTTTATTTAAATCTCTAATGAAAAGGCAATGACTCTTTATTTTGGATCTATGAAAACAAAAAGGCGCCGGGTAAGAAATTCTGTTGACCGAGGGAATGGTATGAGGCACCCTTCGAGTCCCACAGTTCTAACACGGTCTCTTTTATTAATTTATAATTATCTTTAACTCTTTTGGACAAATTGAGTTTACAAGCCATTATTCGCTCGTATTTTTAAGTGTTGAGCTTTTGTTGGTTTCAACCTAGATGTGTCACTGAATTCTTGGTCTTGATATTTAGAGGCATAAATGCCTTCTTAGCATCTCGCTTGATAAATTTTGTCTACAAATTTTAATTTGAATTAAAAAACGTAATTGTTAAAACAATGTGGTTAATGTGTGTCACCGCATCCTTAAATCCTATTTAAGTTTCTCAAAAAAATGTGCAACCACATTCTTTATCAAATATCAAATTAAAAATCAGACTTCGCAAATTAGAATGGTCAGATAAGCATTAGCTAAACAAAGTGATTGAATCACTAACACAATACTCAATATCATTTCTAAATAACCAAAACAACGAGGAAACTAGAAATAACATTCCGAAGAAGATCAAACTTATTTAAGCTCAATACAAAATTCTTTAGCGTGATAATATCACATACATAAAATTATTTAGATTACACCAAAGCCAACATAAGAATTTGAAGTGAAACAAAACAATATTCGTGCTTTGAAACCCATACAAAATATCAAAATAAAGAAGAAAAGTGAAAGATGAACCTGATAAAATCTTTTGATATATGAATATTCCAGCGACGAGGAATGAACTTCTAAAGAGCAACTACCTAAACGGAGCCTCGAACAAGACTCGATCTAATTTTGAATAGTTAACGAAAACAAAGTGAACTTAAACGTGTATTGTTCCTTTTTTCCTTGTGTCTTTTTCTTTTTTTCTGCCTCTTCTCCGTATGTGTGTGTGGTATATAGTAGTGTGTCATGTGTGGGTCTCTTTTCTGGAGAAGATAGAACGTGAGCGATTGAGGAAGGGGATTTAGTTGAAGATTATAAGGGTTTTGGTTGAGAATTTTTAGGGGAGAAGAAAAAAAAAGAAAAAAAATTTGTGGATCTGCAAAAGAGAAAAAAATGTGGATCAGTATTTAACTCAGAAAAATTTGGGTAGAAAAAGAAAATAAACGGGTGGGAGGAGAAATTTTAGGAAGCATGAGTTATGGGAGTTTGCGGGTTATTATAATAGTTGGTGAGGTTGTTTAGATTTTTTTGGATGCTTTTTTTTCCTTCTTTAAAAGAGAGATTATAATTATAAAATTATTAACTACTATTTTCATAGACCAATATATAAAATAAATTGAAGGATTAGTAGCTTCTCTTTCTTTTTCCTTATGGTGGGAGTTGTGTCGTATTTTTTTTATACATTCTACTCTCTTAGTAGCTCATGTACATGTTTAGACTAGTTTCTTGGAAGGGTTTTTTCTGTTAATTGTAAAAAGATGATCTTTAATCATGAGTTCTCATGACTATTTCAATTATTAAAGAGCTTTCTTATATTTTATTAATTTTCGCATTGTCCATTTTTAATTTGGATGGTAAGAGTTCTCCTATCTAGATGTTAGAGTAGGTGCTCGCATGGCCCGATGGGTTTAGGTCGTGACAATACATGTTTAAACAAATATTTTAAAAAAATAATACTGAATTTGCCTAATAAAATCTTATAATTATATTTCGCTCACTCAAAATAATTCAAAAATTTTTGTTTATATAAATTCTTGAAGCCTAGAAAAATTATTCAAATACTAGTGTAATGGACATTTGCTTATGTTTTCCCTTATTCATGTTTTCGGAAGTTTTGATTTTGAAGTTTATATCATACACTAGTGAACTTAGAAATTTTTGAAATGTTTTTCATAAATGTTATTAAAAATAGCAATTTATGTGAGAAAGATTTATGCAAGGCGGGGTGAATTGGGGTCTTTACAGTTTTATTAAATTTGCCTGCAAATTTCCCGCACTGCCCCATTTGTAATCTTTAACTAAACTACAAATGAAGGGTATTTAACTAAAAAAAAAAATTGAATTTCACTTAGAGAAGAGCACAAATTTTTTGGTAGTCTTTGACCAACTGCCATTTCCTGTGATGAAGCAATCTAGGTACCGTTGGAAAGGAAAAAGGGGAACAAGAATGAAGATTTTTTGAGAAAAAAGGATAAAAAATGGGGGAAAACAGCAAAATAAAAGATTAAAAGAGATGAGAAAATGAATAACGCACCTTGGATGAAACATAACATTAACTATAAACACAATAAAACAAAAGAATTGATTTAGACAAATTGTTTTGGTGGCTAGACTTCTACAATATGATGACAGGAAAGGAAATATTTATTCATATTAGTAATGCAAATTTTTGTACGCTTCAGTGCACTTTTAGTATTAATGAAAAGGTGTGACTTTTTACCTTAAGAAATAGCCAAAAACAATGGACCCCTCGTAAAGGAGTCAAATATTGATATAGGTAGGTCCCTACTCGAGGGAGATCAGTAATAGTATATTAGTTCTATCTTTTAACTAGTGAAGGTTGTTATAGTAATCTATAAATACAATATGCACCAGATCTAATGAAGCTACCGTTAGTTAAAGATCCATCAAAGTCTACTCCCATTTACACTTTTCTTTATAAATAATAGGTACTTATACGAAAGTATCATCATATATTACTAAAAGTGGAAAGATTTCAAGTCAAAAGTTGGATTACTATTTTGCCCCTACACTAAATAAAATTGTTATAAAATATCTAATTGAATGACTGTTTTACTCTTCATGCAAGTATGTTTGTGCACAATTGTAAATTTAAAGTCATTTAAAATAATAATACTGAAGTCAATAAAATAATTATTTAAAGAAATAAACGGGGAAGAGTCTTTAAGATGGCCACATAAACTATTTTTAATTCCTTTGCTTTATTAAATATTAAATGGATGCAATGACCGAATCATGGTAAGAGACTTAGCAGATTTTATATATTTATTGCTCCAACTTTTTCTATTCTCTTATACTTTTTGAGCTCCTACATATTCCAACTGCTATTTATTTTGCTCTATTTCCTCATATTTAGATTGAGAGGACTTCACAAAAATATGGCGACAAATTCGAGCACTTATGCTTTATTATAGAATAGTTTTTCTACTTTATCTAGGCTTCTTATCTATTATTTCTTCCAATTAGCTTAGATAATTGAATAATGATTTTAATATTATTATTCTAATTATCACAATGTAAATTCTTATATTTTGATGAACATATAGTTTCATGATGACTGCAGAAGATTTTTAATAATACATAATTTTAGTTTGATAGAATTTAATGATGTAACCTTTATTTATGCTTTAACCCTATGAGATCACAATCAAGATCTTTTCATTTTCCATCTTTCTCTTTTCTCCAAAATTTGTTTTGCAGGTAATTCTTATATATCATATTAAAATATTTACATCTATTAGTTGGACTTTATAATTATAGCATTATAAAAAAGTAAATATTTTCAATCCTTGATTTTGTTTGGAGAAGAGATACTCTACTATCATCTTTTAATTTGTTACCTGATAGGTTGGTATCAAAGAGTAGATTTAGAATATTTTAATTTTTCTTGACAAGAAATGAACATATATGTAACACCCCGGAAATTGATAAGTTAAGACCCAAACCATTCTTGAATTTGCATATAGGGTCATACCGAGTGATTCTCAATTGTTCTTAGGTGGTAAGGTCAATTTTTTAGTGTGAGAATGATTTTGGATATGACTTAAGGTCACAAGAACCCCCTAGCACAAAGTTGAGTTGAAAGCGTCATTATCGATTAAATTTTAACATAAGATTCTACTTAGGTCAAATTCAAATTACCATATCTCTCAGCTCAAAAAGAATTAGGTGGCCCATGACCTATCAAAGTGAAGGTCTTTGAGTCCTCTTTCCAACGCAACTAAGTTTGCCTTTTTTCGAACTTGGAGTAAAACTTATGACCGTTTTACCAGAGACTGTCATATCATAGTTTTCTGAGTCTGTGAACGAGGACTCCAATCGACAGGCCGTAGGTTGAACGAAGACCCGTCCTGTCAAGTCATCAGTAGAGTTTTGAGAGTCAACCTATGGATCAAACCAACGGGTCGTAGGTACTACGACGGGCCGTCGTTTGGACTTGTAAGTGGAATTTTTAGCCTTAAAAATTCAATATCAATTCTATGGATGGTATCTACGGTCCGAAGATCAAACCACAAGCTGTAGATGGCCCCGTGGACAGTTTTTATCAGCTGTTAAAGAGGGTTAGTTCAGTCTTTTTCCACCCCTTCTAAGCCTAACCCACGTTCCTTTTTCACCTAATTAAGGGTCTAAGCTGTGTTAAAACATTATTTTACGTTCTTTAACACTTCAACGACTTAGAGCAAGGATTCAAGAAGAGAAAAGCTAGGGTTTCCAATTGTTCTTCTTGTTTCACCAAGAACTTCGTTCTTCCCAGGTATGTAAGGCTATTCATAGCATTGGACTGAGTTCTTCCACGTGCCCTACATCTCAATTCCGTCATTAAAGAGTCAAGTTGAGTTCTAACCCTAATGCTATTGAGTTTTCGAATGTGTTATGATTTCTATCATTGAGTTCCATATTTATTTATCAAGATTGTGTTTATCCATATGAGTCTTATTCTCGAATCACTGTTCATGCCTAGTTTCACATCCTAGTTGAGTTACTATATTGCTTCCTCTAATGTACTGTTTTAATTGAGTAAATAGTATTTTTTTGTGCTCTGAGTAAGAGAAAAGTTTTGAAGGAACATGAGCGTCCGTGAGTGCATTCATTTAAGTTTTGAAAATCTTGAGTCATCCATTATGATGCATTATTTTAATTATTTTAAGAATAAGTTTTTCGAAGCTTTTGCATTACTATTCATTATGTATGATTTTCAGAGTTCGAGTAAGATAAAATATCACCATTATTCACTATGCCTGATTTTTAGAGTCTTAATGAGTATAGAATCGAGCATGAATGATGTTTTCGAGAAAAGAGTTTGATGAGATGTTAGTAGTCTTAAAAACGTTTTTGAATGAGAATGAGTTGAGTCCGAGTTGAGTCTGAAAGGTTCTTAAACTTTTATTATTTTGAACATGAGTACTTTGAGTATAAATGACTGATTAAGATAGAGTCTTGAGGAGATATGAATGAGTTATGAGTACAGAGGTACTTTAGAGCAGTTACCTCTTTTAAGAGGATCTTTTGAGTAATTACCTCAAATTGAGAAAAGAGAATATTTTTAAACATTTAGCATGAGTAAATATATGTATTGGGTGTAGTATTGAGCACCGATATAGGATAGAATTTAGACAACTCAAAGCCACATAAACCATGTCTTGCCAACATGGGTTCAGGATCATACTTTTTAGATGAATCCTTATAGCTTAGTGGATCCACTTAGTTGAGGTGTTCAATATTTCGGGAAGGTATAGGACAGTTCTGGCAGCATGGGCGAGACGCTGTATCATCACGTAGCGCATAGTGATGGTTGTCAGTTAGAGAAACTCCCTAATAGAGTAAAGAGTACTCTCATTGTATTTTCACACACAGTTTTCTTTGAGTTAATATATTGTACTTGTTGAAGCTTTAAATGATCTTGTCTATAATCATGCTTTGAGTTGGGTTGAGTTGAGTTGATCTGCGTTGAGTATTTCTGTCAGTCTGGTCAGTTCAATATTTACTATTATTGTATTCTTTCGGTAAGAGTTTAAATGAGTTTTCCATCATGATTTATATTATATTTAAGTTGAGTTACAGTCAGAGCTTCACTTCAGGTATTTGTTATTCAGCTATATTACATACTCGTACATTCAATGTACTGATGTCATTCGACTTGCATCTTTTATGATGCCGATATAGGTATACAGGATCATCAACAGACGCTTCCTTGAGATCACTTTGCACTTCAGATTACTTGGGTGAGCCTCTTTGCATTCTAGAGGACTTCACATTATGTTTTCTAGTCTGTTGTCTTCAGATGTCATGGGTCTTGTCCCGACACTTATCTTTGTATAATAGAGGCTTCATAAATAGATAGAGTTAAGGAATCTTTTGGTGTGTACTTTTTCTTGAGATGTTTTGCAAACTATAATACTCATGTTATTGAGTAGTTTACAAACAGTTTGAGTTGAGTTTTTACTTTGAGTTTAAATGTTCAAAAGTTCTGTTTTTAAAGCTTTTTTCCGCTAAGTAGTCAGCTAGGCCAAGGGTTCGCTTGGGGACCAGCAATGGTTCTCGAGTGCTGGTCACGTCCAGGGTGTAGGCTCGGAGTGTGACAAACTTGGTATTAGAGCACAGATTTGAAGTGTCGTAGGGTATCTATGAAGCCGTGTCATAGGATCTTATTTATGGTTGTGAGGGCCCCACTTCTATAAATGAGGGCCTACAGATATTTAAGAAATGTTTCCCTTCTTTCATACTCTAGATCATGCAATAGAACTGTGTCTTAAGAAACTTATTCAAACTCGTGCATTTCTCAGATCCATTTGACTACCCCTCATACTCAAGGTAGTTGAAAAGCAAAGCCCAGATCCTTATCAATAAGTTACTCTTAGCAAAAGTATTTCGAAATTCATGAGACTATAGAGGGGCGTGAGAAGAAGCCCGTGAGTGAGCAAAGTGTTGAGATTCGAAAGAATGCACTCTTATTCATATGAATTGTACGCTCGAGTTAAAAATGAGATGTACTCCCAGACTCTCTTCTGTAAACCTTGTTTTAGTTGAGACCTTTACGAGAAAGTGTGTTATAGAGCTTGGGTAGTATTTTCACCTGGAAAGATAGTACGAGTTACGATGTTATGAGGCAGTAGTAGTAGAAGTGTCCAGAGTTAAAGGAATGCATGCAGAGGTATAGTAATCTAACAAAGGAAGATAGTGATGAGGCAAATTATGATGTTGTAGTCATGCACCTAGTAAGTTATTAATGAGGAGTTTTTCCTTATGGGTAGACTAAGAAGTGATGAGTTGGTGTAGACTTCATGATAGAAGGTAGAGTAAGAATTACTAGTATAGATGAGTTAGAGTATACTTTAACTAGAGAGAAGTTTATGATGAGGTGTTAATCTATTAGTATCGACCAAGTATAAGTGGTGAATACAAGAGCCGAGTATTCGTGATGCGATAAATTTAAGCTAGGCTTGTGATTTTTAAGAGAGAGCCCCATGGTATTAGAGGGTTATAAAACTAATTAGGCAATGATGTATAGTGAATGGGTAAATAGTACTTAGGTTGTGAAATGGAAGTGTGGTAGTAATCTGTAAATAGGTAGACAAAGAGATAAAGATTGACTACTTGTCATGAGATCTTAGTGGGTGAGTATTTCTTAAGTTTATCTAGTAGTTGTAAGTCAATATAGTAAGCGAGCAATTATATTGATGTTTGTATTTAGTAATAAACACTAAGCTTGAATTTGAGATTAGTATTGTGATCAAAGGGATGCCAACATGAGGGTGATGATATTAGTTCGAGATCTAATCTAGAAGGTTTGACATAAATTAGGTGAGAAATTAAGGTGTTACTTTTGATAAGTGTGAGTGGTACAAGTGTGGTATTATGACTCTTAGATGAGGGCAAGGGAGTGTGGCTAAGTCATTAGATTAACAAGAGCATTAAGAGGTGTACCTGAGATCGTACGTAGTCAAACGAGGTTCCAATTAAGTTAATGATTTTTCATATATGCCTAAATAGTATATTTGAGCTGTCAATGTGGAATAGGTTGATGTAAGCATTATTTGATTTTCTTTTTCTTCCTTAAGAGTTAGATGAAGCGGCTTTATAAGCCAATGGGAATAGGACAAGAGGAGTATCTTAGAAAGAGGTCTTAGAAGGAACCCTAATACCTGCACATGGAGGGTTCAAAATCCATGAGATAAGCCTTTCTCGAGTATTAGAGAAAAGCGAATATAGACTAGTTTAGAGAAGATGGAATAGATCCATAGCTTTAAGGTGTGAGCTTCACACCTAAGGGGGAGATGAGAAACCAAGTCAAGTTCCTTGTAGTAATGCGTAAAATTTCAGTTAGTAGAGATGATGAGAGAATGAGAAGTTCTTAGAAGGATTGGTTAGTAGGAGTCCATGCAGTGTTTATGGTACTAGACTTGAATGTGGTGTTGTTAACATTTGGACAAATACATGGTGCATTAGGTGCTTCTTGATATAGGCTCAAGGTTGGTTAAAGGCATTTATAAGAAGGAGTATTCTTGGGATGAGATTCCCTATAGAGGTATAGAACCTGAATCTTGTGGTTTAGATAAGTATAATCATATCATGTTTAGCACCTTGTGACTTAGAGATTAGTCTTGAACACAATAAGAGAAAGCAATTTGACTTAGATGTTTATAAGAGTAGTCATATACTCTTGTGGGAGCTATGAATTGCAGCTAATAAAAAGTAGAAATCAGAAAGGAGAATATAGTTGAGAAGTGTTGCTAAGCTTAAAAGCTACCAGTTATATCACTCGAGGCATAGTAGTCATATTCTTACTTCGTACCCAGATATCCTTGTTTTATGTCAAGTAATTTCAGATAGAGTGTGCGTATGTCAAAACTCATATCATTTATGACCTATGTGCTCTAGTCCAGTTTCGACACTATTAGTATTAATCGGTTCTGCCTATGTTAGTAGGAAAGCTCAAAAGTCAAGAGAGGTAGTGATTGTAACACTTTCCCCTCGATTCTTATATTAACCATCATTCGAGGATGAATGATCCCAAGGAGGAGATATTGTAACACCCCAAAATTTTTTAAGTTAAGACCCAAACCATTCTTGAATTTGCGTATAGGGTCATACTGAGTGATTCTTAATTGTTCTTAGGTGGTAAGGTTGATTTTTTAGTGTGAGAATGATTTTGGATATGACTTAAGGTCACAAGAACCCCCTAGCACAAAGTTGAGTTGAAAGTGTCATTATCGATTAAGTTTTGACATAAGATTCTACTTAGTTCAGCTTCAAACAACCATATCTCTCAGCTCATAAAGAATTACGTGGCCCATGACCTATCAAATTAAAGGTATTTGAGTCCTCTTTCAAACGCCACCATGTTTTCCTTTTATCGAGCTTGGAGTAAAACATTATGAAAGTTTTATCAGAGGCTGCTATATCAGAGTTTTCTGAGTCTATGAACAACGACTCCAACCGACGGGCTGTAGGTTGAACGACGACCCATCCTATCAAGTCGTTGGTAGAGTTTGGAGAGTCAAATTGTGGGACCCAAAACCTATGGATTCAACCAACGGGCCGTAGGTACTACGACGGGCCGTCATTTGGACCCGTAAGTTGACTTTTTAGCCTTAAAAATTCAATAGCAATTCTACGGATGGTATCTACGGTCCGTAGATCAAACCACGAACCGTAGATGGCCCCATGGACAATTTTTATCAGGTTTAAAAGAGGGGTAGTTCAGTTTTTTCCCACCCCTTCTAATCCTAACCCAAGTTACTTTTTCACCTAATAAAGCGTCTAAGCAGTTTTAAAACATTATTTTACGTTCTTTAACACTTCAATGACTTAGAGCAAGGATTCAACAGGAGAAAAGCTAGGGTTTCCAATCGTTCTTCCAATTTCACCAAGAACTTCATTCTTCCAAGGTATGTAAGGCTATTCATAGCGTGGACTGAGTTCGTCCACGCACCCTACATCTCAATTCCGTTATTAAAGAGTCAAGTTGAGTTCTAACCATAATGCTATTGTGTTTTCGAATGTGTTATGATTTCCATCATTGAGTTCCATATTTATTTTTCAAGATTGTGTTTATCCATATAAGTCTTATTCTCGAATTGCTGTTCATGCCTAGTTTCACATGAACCCTAGTTAGGTTACTACATTGCTTCCTATAATGCACTGTTTTAATTGTGTAAAGAGTATTTTTTATGTTATGAGTAAGAGAAAAGTTTTGAGGGAACATGAGTGTCCATGAGTACATTCATTTGAGTTTTGAAAATCTTGAGTCATCCATTATGATGCATTATTTTAAGAATAAGTTTTTCGAAACTTTTGCATTACTATTCATTATGTATGATTTTCCAGATTTTGAGTAAGATAAAGTTTCACCATTATTCACTATACATGATTTTCAGAGTCTTAATGAGTATAGAATCTAGAATAAATGATGTTTATCGAGAATAAATGATGTTTTTGAGAAAAGAGTTTGATGAGATGTTAGTAAGTCTTAAAAGTGTTTTTGAATGAAATGAGTTGAGTCCTAGTTGAGTCTAAAAGGTTCTTAAACTTCTATTATTTTGAACATGAGTACTTTGAGTATAAATTATTGATTTAGATAAAGTCTTGAGGAGATATAATGAGTTATGAGTACAGAGATACTTTAGAGCAGTTACCTCTTTAAGGGGATCTTTTGAGTAATTACCTCAAATCGAGAAAAAAGAATATTTTTAAACATTGAGCCTAAGTATATATATTTATTGGGTATAGTATTGAGCACCGATATGGAGGAGAGTTCAGACAACTCACAGCCCCCATAAACCATGTCTTGCCAACATGGGTTCAGGATCATACTCTTTAGATGAATCCTTATTGCTTAGTGGATCCACTTAGTTAGGGTGTTCTGTACCCCGGCAAGATATAGGACAGTTCTGGCAGCATGGGCGAGACGCTGTATCATCACGTAGCTCATAGTGATGGTTGTCGGCTAGAGAAACTCCCTAATATAGTAAAGAGTGCTTTCATTGTATTTTCACATACAGTTTTCTTTGAGTTATTATATTTTACTTTATGAAGCTTTAAATGATCTTGTCTCTAATCATGTTTTACATTGAGTTGAGTTGAGTTGATCTCAGTTGAGTATTTCTTTCAGTCTAGTTAGTTCAATATATACTATTATTGCATTCTTTTGGTAAGAGTTGTAATGTGTTTTCCATCATGATTTATATTATATTTCAGTTGAGTTACAGTCAGAGCTTCACTTCAGTTATTTGTTATTAAGCTATATTACATACTCGTACATTCCATGTACTGATGTGATTCGACCTGTATCTTTTATGATGCAGATACAAGTATACAGGATCATCAACAGACGCTTCCTTGAGATCACTTTGCACTTCAGATAACTTGGGTGAGCCTCTTTGCATTCCAGAGGACTTCACATTTTGTTTTCTAGTTAGTTGTCTTGAGATGTCGTGGGTCTTGTCCTGACACTCATCTTTGTATAATAGCGGCTTCATGGATAGATAGAGTTGGGGAGTCATTCAATATTTACTTTTCCTTGAGATGTTTTGCAAACTGTAATACTTATGTTATTGAATAGTTTATAAACAGTTTGAGTTGAGTTTTTACTTTGAGTTTAAATGTTCAAAAATTCTGTGTTTAAGCTTTTTTTCCACTTGAGTAAGTCTTCCGCTAAGTAATCAGCTAGGCCAAGGGTTCGCTTGGGGATCAACAATGGTTCTCGAGTGCCGGCCACGTTCGGGGTGTGACAGTATATTTCTGTTTAATTATAAAATATTTTTCAATATATTGGTCATTTGTAATATTTTGTGGCAATTTGGATGGGATACATGTGCAACACACGTGTCCAGAGATTAGTTTTCAAAATAGTACAAGTCATTTAAGATCTTATGAAATCATATTATAAATAAAACTTTAATAAAAATACTTGTCAACGTACATATTTTCTCAAGTAGGTGAAATAATTTTTTGATACAGGTAATTATATCTCAAATAATAGTAAACATGTCTTATAAAAGTGAGAACATCTCAAATAACCATTTTAGTATCATATCAATTAAAAGACTTGTCCCACATATAAATGCAAAATATTTGGTAGCACATTCTCTTTGAAAAAAAATCATATGTAGTCATGCAAAACATAAATTGCGGTAAGATTACTACATACAATACTCATGTCAAAATAACAAACTCACCACCTTGAGCAATCTATATAACTTCCTTCAATCAATCTATAATCACATCTTATCAATCAAGCATCTAGTCACTTATTTAGGCAAAACCAGAACTAATTTAGAATACCCAACCTTTGGGCTCAATTTTATTCTCAATTAGCAAAATTATATTTACTCATCAACTTCAAAAACCTTCAATTTAAGCAACAAGTCATATATTTTATTAATCACATCTTTATTTCGATCTAAGAAGACATTCATTAGGATACACACTACCATTTGTTTTTCCACAGATAAGAGCATGACTGCCATATAAAATTTTTTGTGATAAATATATGATTGGCTCAACAAACTACTCTCTAACTCATCTAGAATTAAAACAATACTGCTTTTATTCATAGAAAATTTCATACCCAATTTGCTTAAAGTCACCATATCCAATTTGTTGATATTGCTAAACTCAACTCATGATAATATGTATCTAATCTTGTAACAAAATAAAATACCTTGCAAATGGGTTTCTTCTTCTTCTCTGTGTTGAAACCTCTTCGTGCTTCTTCACTGGAAAGACATGCAGAAACTTCCTTTTTTAATTTTCTTGAGAGTGGCTTGCTAAAGATTTTCACCCAAAATTTCTTTAGCTTATACTCCCTTATTCACGTTATTGATGGACTAAAGCCCACTTGTATTCTCTTCTTCTCTTTTCTTTTTGTTTCATTCTTTTGTCTCTTTTTTCAATTACTTAAATACCCTTTAATTGATATGGTTTTAAAGTTAAGAACGCTTCATGATTGATTTGACAATGTATAAAATTTCCAAATGGCTTTCACGATTGATTTATGCATATGCTTGGGGTGCACCATATGAGTTTGGTTTGCTTTTATTGGGTAGTGTTTTGGGTGTCAGTCACTTGGATTTAAAAAGTGAAAAAACTACTGTCATAGCTTTTCACTTATGTTAAGCCCAAGGACTATTACTCTCATCATAGTTGAAATATCGATAACTAAGTATAAGCTATTTGAGACATCTATGTACATTTTTAGAGCCTATAATTCATATACATACTAATCCTTACAATAAGTAATTATATTAAAATTTATTTTGCATCGGATTCGGAATCAAAAGTTCACTATGTTCTCAATCATCATCCAACTTCTAATATTCAATGAATCTAATATGACCAATTATTTATGGAGCACTTGTCTGAAATTACTAAATTTCAAGATTAATTAAGCAGGAATTCTATAACAACTATAGAAATATTCAATAAAAATAATATCAAGCAACATCAAATTCAAAATCATATGAGCATATTTACTTATATAAAATATTATGTCACGTAAACGATTTTACAAAGTGAAGCCTGAATAGGTGCCTTTTCCACCGCTCCAAAAAACACACATTGAGTATACCCACGGGTTCATACTGTTTCTGCTTTAATATCTTTATAGAAAGAGATTTAACACTAAACATAGGAACTAAAATCCCTTTCATATCATTATAGTATAGGAGGATTCCTCTCTAATTCACAAGTACCACAACCCGCAAAACAAAGTAAAAAGTGTGCATCATGCCAATGTATTAGGCTTCTAAATTCCACCAAAAAGCATATTAATCGATCATTTTCTTTACAGATTTGTTCTCACAAGTCACAATGTTGATATAAAGTATTAAGAAGGTAGAATTAAGAGTAAACATTATTAGAAACTTGTAATGGGAGATTAAAAAACTCTAAGTTTTTCATTCAAATTATTAAGGAGCACTCAGGAAATAAGAGATTAGATACAAAATTGTAAATTCTAGATTTCTTTCAAATCGAAATAATCTTATTTACTTATTACCAATGGGAAACAAGATAAGGCAGAATACTAGAAGCTAATTTTGTGAGTAAAACATGATCGCAAAAGTTGTTCGACAAGGAGTGTCAAAGGTTAAGCTTTGTGAATTTGACACCATGCTTTGTATACTTGGAGTTTCATAGCCAATGAGGCATGTATTGCTTGAGCCCCCATCTTGTAGTATTATCTCACCCCTAGTTTTGGCTCTTTGGCTAAAATGTGAGCTCAAATCTGAGAGTAGATAAGCTCGTCCTATTTTCTCCTAGAGTTCCCCGCATCCTTTCTCTGATTTCAGTCAGTTATGCGTCTAACCTGTTACAAATACCATCACCTTCTTGGGAATATGCTAAAGATAAAAGAGAAGACCTTATTTTTGTTATCAGAGCCTGTGCACTCTCAAGATCCCCCTTCTCTGCTATCTCTTGTGTCCTTTTTGATACTGCTAGCTAGTTTATCTGCGTATCAACCTCCTGACTTACTATTACATCGATAGGAGGTAGAACTTGAGACTGACGTATTTTAGCTATATCATACTTGTAATACCCCTAGCTTCCAAGGAAATGGAAATGCAGAATTAGACTAAAGGCAGTGAACTATGCAAGCTGAGCCGTAGAAGGGTTGACGGGCCATAGGTGAGGAGCCGTCGTTGGCACTGCCGGGATCCTGAGTTACTGGTTTCTGAAGTTTGATCTACGGAGTAGAAGGACGGATCATAAGTGGATTGACGGTCCGTAGATATGAACTGTAGATGTCCACCAGACTTGGTCAAATTCCTGAACTTGAGGAGTAATCTACGGCTGCCATGTACGGTGCGTAGAAGGACCTACTAACCGTAGTTTGGATTCATCATTGCAGGGTCCCAAACCCTTACTCTCTGAATCTTTTGACGGAGGAACAGGACGGTCCGCCAATGGATGTACGGACCGTAGGTTCTAACCATAGATAAACCCCGCCAGTTATTAATTAAGGGCTTTTTGGTCTTTTCCCTAATTGATCCCCTATTAATCTAAGTCGATTTCACCCTTAATCTAAGACCTATAAATAGTTTCTAAGCCTAATTCTTTTAATTCTAAATAAATTCCTAAAACTCTCCTCTCAAATATTTCTCTCTCTAAAAGAAAGTCTCTCTAGTTCAAGGAAGAAGAAGAAGTTGGAAACCTCCATTGAAGACTTTCAATTAGCTTCAATTTCTCAAGGGCTTTATTGAGGTATGATAGTATTCACCATTGGAGCCTCTTCCTCCAATGGGCCCTTCTTCTTTTTCATGGATTTCAAGGTTTAATTTCCAAAAAATTGAATTAGGGTTTTTGATCAATTCTTATGGGTTCTTCAATTACCATTTCAACGGTTGATTTTATGATTTAGTAGTGCATGATCTAGCGTGATAAAGTAACTTAGTGCACGAATTAGTGTGAATTACATGAGTAGATGTAAAGATTTCATGAACCCCCATGATCCCAAGTTAATTCTCCCCAATATGATAATCTAAGCTTTGATTGTTGGGTTGAGCTATGAATTGAGGTAGTTTATGAATTCTCTATGAAATTAAGCATGAATTAAGAACGAATTTAGCATGTCCAAGTCAAAAGAATGATTTTCCTCTTTTATGTGGGTTTCTTCAAGTATGACTAAATTGCCTTGATTATGACTTTCTAAGTGTTAGCTTGCATTGAGTTGCATGGTTTGAGATAAAGGCTTATGAACTCATGACTTATGAAGAAAGAGCATGATTAATTATGTAAGGATGAAGCTTATGAAATCATGCATGTGTTTTTATGAAATTTCTGATTTAATGATGTTGAGTTGTGAAAGGTTTTCTCATGTAATGCTCAACTTAAGCTTGTGAAAGGTTTTCTCACATGTAAAGGATTCATAACTTGTTAAAAGGTTTTCTCAACTAAAATGTGATTCAAGAGATCTTAAGGAGCTATTCTAATGGCGTAAGCTTGGACAAGTCCATGGAATATGAAAATGCCTAATGACGTAAGCTTCGACTAGTCCATGGTAGGTGAAATGTCAATAAGCATGTTTAGCTTGGATTGGTAACCTAAGTTGTGCCTTCACATGGATAATAATAATAATTATGACTATTCCGTGGGAATTATGCTTAGCACCGAGTTGACGAGTGACAAGTCCCCAATGTCCCATACCTATGTGCCTCGATAGGGTGACTTCAATAGACTTTATATGAGCTTAGCTAGTGGATCCACGTAGGCTATAGTTTGAGGGTCCTACCTTGGCAAGTAGGATGGCCCTTTTCTGGTGTAGGGTAGACACAGGATTCCGTGTTGATAGCTCACATGGTCTTATATGTTAGTTACAGCTATTTCCCACACTAATGAACTAAAGTTGTTTTCAAAAGTGCTTCACATGTTATATGATAATTTAGCTTGCTTGGCCATGGTTTATGATTTACGCTACTTGTTTATTATGCCTTATCATGTTTCTAGCTTGGCCAATTGCATGTCATGATTTTATCTCACTCTAGCATGATTTACGAGTTTATGTGCATTGCTATCATACTTAGTACTTTATTGTGCTAACGCATACTCTTGCCTACATTAACTTCTTTGGTGTAGGACGTGGCGATTCACCTTCCAGTTGTGGCTAGAGCTTGTTAGTAGAATATCTTGAGAAGACTCGGTGAGTCCTCATTCATCGAGGACATAGCCTAGTTGTTCTATTTCTTGTATTTTCATTTGAGCTTTGTATTGGGTTATGTCCCAAATGCTATTTCTTACTTTTTGTGTAGATGGCTTGAGACATTGATGTAGACTTCCGCTACTTTTCATTAAAGCTTTGATATAAAACTATCTTTTGAACTCTTATCTCTATTACCTTATGTTTATGCATGCTAAGTGGCTTGTATGACGCCTTTTGGGGTCTTGTACGCCATGTCACGTCTAGGGGGTATCTTGAGTCATGAAAAACTTGGTATCAGAGCTAGGTTTTAGAAAGATCCTAGGATGTCTAATAAGCCGCATCGAGTAGAGTCTTGTTCATGGGTTTGAAGCGCGCCACACTTATGAATCAGAGGCTATGAGATGTTTAGGAAACTTCATTTCTTTCATTATTCCTAAGTTGTGCCATAGAGTTTCACTCTATAAGTCTCTCTCCTAATCCCTATCCTATACGTTTCAGGATATGGCGACCCGAAGAGCTTATGGTAGAAGAAACGTGGGAGAGAACGTGGATCAAGAAGCTCCTCCTCAAGCTCCACAAGGTCCGGCCGACCCTTTGGCCGAGCAAGTGACCCATGCGAAATTTAGGGCTGCTTTCAAAGAATTAGCTCAAGCCGTGACGGCCCAAGCCAATAGGGATGTTATGGCTCCCGTGAACCCAAATGTGGGTACGGTGTAGACGAGAGTGAGGGACTTTACAAGGATGAATCCGCCGAAATTCCATGGTTCTAAAGTGGAGGAAGATCATCAAAAGATGAGGTTTATAAGGTGTTGATGATAATGGGAGTGACGCCGAAAGAAAAGGCGGAGTTTGCCGCTTATCAACTCAAAGGTGTTGCTCAAACTTGGTTCTTTCATTGGAAGAGCGAGAGGGCTGTTGATGAGGGTCCTTTAGGATGGGAGAGATTTAAGAGTGCTTTCCTTGATAGATTCTTTCCTCTAGAGATGAGGGAGGCTAAAGTACTTGAGTTTGTTAATCTTCGTTAAGGGAATGTGAGTATGAAAGACTATGCATTGAAGTTCACACAATTGGCTAGATATGCTCATTCCATAGTTGCCGATCCCCAGGCTAGAATGAGTAAGTTTGTGTAGGGAATGTCCGAAATGTTGGTGAAAGAGTGCCGCACCGCTATGCTTGTGAATGATATGGAAATTTATCGCCTCATGGTCTATGCCCAACAAATTGAGGAAGAAAAGCTTAAAGAGAGGTCTAGGGAGACCAAGCGGGCTAGGATTGGTGATGGTAACTTTTCGCATGCAAGGCCCGATGGACATTGTCATCCTAGATTTCGTCAAAGGTTCTCTAATCAAGGTTCTTCCAATGCTCCTCCAAGGTCCAACAAAGAGAGGGTGCCCAACCCTAAGCCTCAAGGAGGGAACGGTGGTGGATCTTCATTGTAAACTTGTACTAGATGTGGGAGAAAGCATGAAGGCAAATGCCTAGCCGGTTCGGATGGCTGTTTTGCTTGTGGTAAGGCTAGTCACAAGATGAGGGATTGTCCATCTCTCTTGGCTAAAGGTAGAGAGGGTAAGCATGCTTCACCTAGTGGTTCGGGTTCGAATGCTCCTAAGCAAAATAGATTTTATGCACTTCAGGCTCGTTAAGAGAAAGAGAGCTCACCCGATGTGGTCACCGATACGTTGAAAGTTTTCCATTTTGATGTTTATGACTTGCTTGATCCCGGTGCTACCTTATCCTTTGTGACGCCCTATGTGGCCATGCGGTTTGATATTGTTCCGGATATTTTTCTAGATCATTTTCGTGTTTCTACTCTGATTGGAGAATCTATCTTGGCTAAAAGGATTTATAGAGGTTGCCCCATTTCCTTATCTCATAGAGTTACTCTTGTTGGTCTCATAGGGCTTGATATGCTAGATTTTGATGTCATTCTTGGGATGGATTGGTTTCCTTCTTGTTATGCCTCTATTGATTGTAGGACCCGAGTGGTAAAGTTTCAGTTTCCAAATGAGCCTATCCTAGAGTGGAAGGGGGGAAATTCTATGTTTCGAAGTCAATTTTTTTCTTATCTAAATGCTAGGAAGATGATCTCTAAGGATGGCAATTCCCATCTTGTTAGGGTGAGGGATATAGATTCTGAAACCCCAACTCGAGTCAGTCCACGCTGCTAATGAGTTTTTGGAAGTGTTTTCCTATGATTTTCCCGGTATTCCTCTCGAAAGGGAAATAGACTTCGGTATTGACCTTCTTCCAGATACGCAACCTATTTCTATTCCTCCCTATAGAATGGCTCCGGCGGAACTTAAGGAATTGAAAGTGCATTTGAAAGACTTGTTGGATAAGGATTTCATCCGGCCAAGTGTTTCTCCATGGGGTGCTCCAGTCTTGTTTGTACGGAAGAAAAATGGTTCACTCCGAATGTGCATCAACTATCGCCAATTGAATAAGGTTACCGTTAAGAATAAGTATCCTTTGACAAGGATAGATGATTTGTTTGACCAACTTCAAGGAGCTAGTTATTTCTCTAAGATCGACCTCCGTTTGGGTTATAACCAATTGAGGGTGAAAGAAGATTATATTCCGAAAATGGCTTTCTAGACAAGGTATGGTCACTATGAGTTCTTGGTTATGTCGTTTGGGTTAACAAATGCTCCGGCCATATTCATGGACTTGATGAATAGGGTGTTTAAGCAATACCTTGACATGTTCATCAATGTGTTTATCGATGATATGTTAATTTACTCAAGGAATGAGGATGATCATGCTAGTCATTTGAAGGTTGTATTGCCAGTCCTCAAGGACAAACACCTCTTTGCAAAGTTTAGAAAATGTGAGTTTTGGTTAATATCCGTGGTTTTTCTTGGTCACATTGTTTCTGGTGAGGGTATTGTGGTAGATCCTAAGTAGACGGAAGCGGTCAAGAATTGTCCCAGACCTCTATCTCCTTCGAATATTCGTAGTTTCTTCGTTTAGCCAGTTATTATAGGAGGTTTGTTGAAGGGTTTTCTTCAATTGCTTCTCTATTGACGGCTTTGACTCAAAAGAAGGCTAAGTTCATGTGGTCAGAGGCATGTGAGAAGAGTTTTCAAGTGTTGAAGGACAGACTTACTTCGGCTCCGATATTGACTTTACCGGAAGGATCCGATGGCTTCGTGGTGTATTGTGATGCTTTGAGAATTGGGTTAGGGTGTGTTCTTATGCAAAACTGGAATATTATTGCTTATTCTTCAAGGCAACTTAAGGTGCATGAAAAGAACTATCCTACTCATGACTTAGAGTTGGCAGAGGTTGTGTTTGCTTTGAAAATATGGTGACATTATTTGTATCGAGTACATGTGGATGTCTTCACCGACCATAAGAGTCTCCAATATGTGTTTAAGCATAAAGATTTGAATCTTCACCAAAGGAGGTGGCTTGAGTTGTTGAAAGACTATGATATGAGTGTACTCTATCACCCCGGTAAGGCTAATGTGGTGGCGGATGCTCTTAGTAGATTGTCTATGGGTAGTGTTGCCCATGTCGAGGATGGTAAGAAAGAGTTAGTTCGTGATGTCCATAGATTGGCCTGATTGGGTGTTTGGTTGATTGATTCCGCTAATGGAGGTGTTACGGTTAACAATGGTTCCAAATCCTCTTTGTGCATGATGTGAAAGTTAAGCAAGATCTTGATATTAATTTGGTTGAATTGAAAGAAGCGGTTCTGAAAGAGTCCATAGAGGTTTTCTCCCAAGGGGGAGATGGGGTACTTCGTTACCAAGGACGTTTATGTGTTCCCGATGTTGATGACTTAAGAGGGCAAATTTTGTCGGAAGCGCATAGTTGTAGATATTCGATCCACCCAAGATCTACCAAGATGTACCGTTATTTGTGGGACATCTATTGGTGGAACGGAATGAAGAAAGATATTGTGGAATTTTTGGCTAAGTGTCCTAATTGACAACAAGTGAAGGTTGAGCATCAAAAGCAGGAGGTTTGACCCAAGACATAGAGATTCCTACTTGGAAGTGGGAAGATGTGAATATGTATTTTATTGTTGGGTTGCCTCGCACAAGGCGACAATATGATTCGATTTGGGTTGTGGTTGATAGAATGACTAAGTCAGCCCATTTCATTCCTATCAAGACTTCTTATTCGGCGGAGGATTATGCTAAGTTGTACTTGAGGGAGATGGTTAGGCTGCACGGAGTGCTTTTATCCATTATTTCCGATTGTGGTGAACAATTTACTTCACAATTTTGGAAGTCATTCCAAAAGGGTCTTGGTACTCGTGTTAAGCTTTGTACGGCCTTTCATCCCCAAACCGATGGGCAAGTGGAGCGTACTATTCAAACCTTGGAAGACATTTTGAGAGCTTGTGTAATTGATTTCAAGGGTACTTAGGATGACCATTTGCCTTTGATTGAGTTTGCTTATAATAATAGCTATCATTCTAGCATTGATATGGATCCATTTGAGGTTCTATATGGTAGGAGGTGTAGATCTCCTATAGGTTGGTTTGAAGTTGGAGAGTTTTCTTTGATAGGCCCGGAGTTCGTGCATGAGGCTATGGAGAAAGTTCGTCTTATTAGAGAATGGTTGAAAACGGCTCAAAGTCGAAAAAAGTCCTATGCCGATGTTAGAAGAAGAGAATTAGAATATGATGTTGATGATTGGGTTTACTTGAAAATTTCACCTATGAAAGGTGTAATGAGATTTGGGAAGAAAGGGAAGCTTAGTCCTCGATATGTAGGCCCATATCAAATTTTGAGACGTGTTGGAAAGGTTGCTTATGGGCTTGATTTGGCATCGGTGCATCCGGTTTTCCATGTCTCATTGTTAAAGAAATTTGTTGGTGATCCGGCCTCTATAGTGCCATAAGAGACTCTTGGCATAAAGGATACTCTTTCCTATGAAGAGGTTTCGGTTGAGATTTTAGATCGACAAGTCTGGAAGTTGAGAAATAAAGAAGTTGCTTCTGTGAAAGTTCTTTGGAGAAATCAATTAGTTGAGGGTACTACTTGGGAGGCTGAGGCCAATATGATGTCCCGATATCCTCATCTATTTCCTTCCGATCTTCCTCTAGCTTGAGGTACCTAGTTCCTCATGGTTCATTCTTTTGGTCTCATGTGTCATAGTTGATTTTTGTGAGTCCTTGATTGTGCATGTTCATGAAGAGTCTAATATGATTATATGTGCATTGAGTATGAGTTGCATAAAGTCTTCATGAAATTAAGTGTTAAACATGCTTTAGCTTTGAGTTGATATTTCCTCCTCGAATATGTCCATTTATGTGCTTATATGTTAGGTTGGGTTGTTAGTCCGAGTCTTTCACCCTTCTCACGATGTCTAGGTTCTCATTTGAGGATGAATGTTCCCAAGGGGGAGATATTGTAATACCCCTAGCTTACAAGGAAATGGAAATGCAGAATTAGACTAAAGGCAGTGAACTACCCAGGCTACCTACGAGCCGTTGAAGGGTTGACGGGCCGTAGGTGAGAAGCCGTCGTTGGCACTGCCGGGATCCTGAATTACTGGTTTCTGAAGTTTGATCTACAGAGTAGCAGGACAAATCGTAAGTGGATTGATGGTCCGTAGATATGAACCATAGATGTCCCCAGACTTGGTCAAATTCTTGAACTTGAGGAGTGATCTACGGCTACCATGTACGGTTCGTAGAAGGACCTACCAACCGAACATTGGAGTCGTCATTAAAGGGTCCCAAACCCTTATTCTCTGAATCTTTTGATAGAGGAACAGGACGGTCCGCCAATGGATGTACGGATCGTAGGTCCTAACTGTAGATGGACCCGATCAATTATTAATTAAGGGCTTTTTGGTCTTTTCCTTAATTGATCCCTTATTAATCTAAGTTTGTTTTACCCTTAATCTAAGACCTATAAATAGTTTCTAAGCTAAATTTTTTCATTCTAAATCAATTCCTAAAACTCTCCTCTCAAATATTTCTCTCTATAAAAGAAAGTCTCTCTAGTTCAAGGAAGAAGAAGAAGTTGGAAACCTCCATTGAAGACCTTCAATTAGCTTCAATTTCTCAAGGGCTTTATTGAGGTATGATAGTATTCACCATTGGAGCCTCTTCCTCCATTGGGCCCTTCCTCTTTTTCATAGATTTCAAGGTTCAATTTCCCCAAAATTGAATTAGGGTTTTTGATCAATTCTTATGGGTTCTTCAATTATGATTTCAATGGTTGATTTTATGATTTGGGAGTGCACGATCTAGCGTAATAAAGTAACTTAGTGCACGAATTAGCATGAAGTACATGAGTTGATGTAAAGATTTCATGAACCCCTATGATCCCAAGCTCATTCTCCCCAATTTGATATTCTAAGCTTTGATTGTTGGGTTGAGCAATGAATTGAGGACGTTTATGAATTCTCTATGAAATTAAGCATTAATTAAGAATGAATTTAGGATAATTTCATGAATTTAGCATGTTCAAGTCAAAAGCATGATTTTCCTCTTTTTTGTGGGTTGCTTCAAGTATGACTAAATTGCCTTGATTATGAATTTCTAAGTATTAGCTTGCATTGAGTTGCATGGTTTGAGATAAAGGCTTATGAACCCATGACTTATGAAGAAAGAGCATGATTGATTATGTAAGGACGAAGCTTATGACATCATGCATGTGTTTTTATGAAATTTATGATTTAATGATGTTGAGTTGT
Organism: Solanum appendiculatum; assembly: GCA_018342035.1. Taxonomy (NCBI): domain Eukaryota; kingdom Viridiplantae; phylum Streptophyta; class Magnoliopsida; order Solanales; family Solanaceae; genus Solanum; species Solanum appendiculatum. Next base: position 402,425 of record JAGDQO010000397.1, on the reverse strand, counting down.
GAAAGGTTTTCTCATGTGATGCTCAATTTAAGCTTGTGAAAGGTTTTCTCACATGTAAAGGATTCATAACTTGTTGAATGGTTTTCTCAACTAAAATTATATTCAAGAGATCTTAAGTAGCTATTCTTATGGCCTAAGCTTGGACAAGTCCATGGAATATGAAAATGCATAATGACTCCAATGTTCAATACCTATGTGCCTCGATAGGGTGTCTTGAATAGACTTTATATGAGCTTAGCTAGTGGATCCACGTAGGCTATAGTTTGAGGGTCCTACCTTGGCAAGTAGGATGACCCTTTTTTGGTGTAGGGTAGACACAGGATTCCATGTTGATAGCTCACATGGTCTTATATGTCGGTTAAGGCTATTTCCCACACTAAAGAACTAAAGTTGTTTTCAAAAGTGCTTCGCATGTTATATGATAATTTAGCTTGCTTGGCCATGGTTTATGATTTATGCTACTTGCTTATTATGCCTTATCATGTTTCTAGCTTGGCCAATTGCATGTCATGATTTTATCTCACTCTAGCATGATTTACGAGTTTATGTGCATTGCTATCATACTTAGTACTTTATTATGCTAACCCATACTCTTGCCTACATTAACTTCTTTGGTGTAGGACGTGGTGATTCACCTTCCAGTCGTGGCTAGAGCTTGTTAGTAGAAGATCTTGAGAAGACTTGGTGAGTCCTCATTCATCGAGGACATAGCCTAGTTGTTCTATTTCTTGTATTTTTCATTTGAGCTTTGTATTGGGTTACATCCCAAATTCTATTTCTTACTCTTTGTTTAGATGGCTTGAGACATTGATGGAGACTTCCGCTACTTTTCATTAACGCTTTGATATAAAACTATCTTTTGAACTCTTATCTCTATTACCTTATGTTTATGCATGCTAAGTGGCCTGTATGAGGCTTTTCGGGGTCTTGTACACAATGTCACATCTAGGGGGTACCTTGGGTCGTGACAATCCTCTATTGTTATCATCTAACTGGACACAGTATTTTGGTATCAACTTACCATTTGTAAGAGTGATGTTTCCACAATTTGAGTAGTTTCAATAGAGGAAATAAACAAAGTATACAAGAATTGTTTTCTCCTTATTTGCATGCAAGTCCCCAATTTCAATTACAACTTGCTCTCCATGTTTAGATATTTCACTTGCATATCTATCCGAAGGTATGGAAACAATCTTTACTACATGTGATGCTTCTATGCAGCTAAGTTGAAACTCCTAGGATACAACACTAAAGATAACACCAATATACATTGCAAAGGCTCTTAAACATTAACAAATTATTTAATAAGTGAAAATGTGCCACTTGATGCATCAACAATATCTTACAGAGCAGAAGAATCATGGTCTGAACTGAACCCAAAAGTATGAACAGGGAAAATTGACATATCATCTTCCCTTTGCCTATTGCAAAAAAAATGGAATAAGGCAACCGATTTAGATAAGGGATCAATATTGGCTTTGAGGAGCTAAGGTTTTTATTTCTGTTGTTTTGATTCAGGGTATCACTATTATAAATGTCTCTTCCATAGGACAGGAGAATGATACTCGCAACGGGATTCTTTTCATGCCTCTCTTCAAGAACACAATCCCCCATCTTGAGTCCTTTTACAATATTTGTCCCACCATTCGCTGAAATACCATTTATAGCCAATAGAGCTTCTTGATGCTCTTGTTCGGTTATCCTTCATAAGGGGAAGTTTCTTTGAGCTATAGATGAGAAAGTAACAATAGCTAGCCAGTCGAAAGGCCCCAAGTTCTCTATGACAGAGCACATTGCTTGCTTCAAGAGAATCAATTTAAATAAGACTAATCATCTTCTTTAATTTATGAATAAGAACAAAAAATATCAAGTCAAAAATTAATCTTATCTCTTAAAGAATCGTTCTTATAAGGTTGTAAAATAAATCCATAGTCACCATACACAAAGGTGTAAAGAAGAGAAACCTCTAAAATAATATTAATCATGTCTGTCTAGAATAATAAAATTCACCCCTATATATAAGGAAAACCTATCACAAATAGAATGGGATTCAAATGTTACTTTAACGGAAATAATAATTAGGAAACTTTAAACTAGAAAAATTTTAAACTAGAAAACTTTAAACTAGGAAACTTTTAAACTAGAAAACCTCTAAGCTAAATAACTTTAATTAGGAAACTTTGGCGTTAAACGTTCATCATTTTAGTCTCTCTTTTGGGGCTTCATGTGGCCCCATCTTCTTCCATTTGGTCTTGAATTTTGACACTTCTTTCATGATAAACATGTTTTTTATTTTCCACTGAAACCCGTTAATTTTAATGGAGGTACGCAAACGTGGATGCTCTCAGAGCTCATTCCATTTGCATCTGTAGATGGGGCAAAGGCGGTTTCCATGCTTAACGTTATTGCCAATGCATCTTAAGTGCAAAGAGTGTATCCATTTAGCAGTTAATATGGCCTCACAATTCTTAGCTTTCATCATTATTCCCCTTCTATGAACCGATGGCTGTATTTACTACAGAATGCAGACACTCTTTCCACTTTAGCTGCGTTGGAAATATCATTAAGCATGGAAACCACCTTTGCCCCATTTTGAGATGCAAATTGAACGAGCTCCCTTTTCAATTTGGTACAGATGTAAATGAAGGATGGCATCGTATCCGGGTATTTCATCTCGTTAACTTCTCTCATACTCTACCAATAATATCTCCACCATGTCCATGCCAATGTTGTTTGGGAAAGGCTAATCTTCTTAAAATTGAACAAGTTGGGGACGGGGTGGAGATATTATTTGTAGAGGACGAGAGAAGTTAATAGGATGAAACACCTGAATTCAATGCCCTCCTACATTTACATAAGTGCCAAATAGAAAAAGGTGCCTTTCCTATTTGTATCTACAGATAGGGCAAAGGTGGTTTCCATGCTTAACGTTATTGCCATTGCATTGGAACTGGAAAGAGTGTGTGCATTCAATATTAAATATGGCCACACCATTCTCAGGCTTCATTCTTGTTTCCCTTCTACGTACCGATGTCCATATTTACTACAGAATGCAGACACTCTTTCCACTTTAGCTACATTGGCAATAACATTAAGCATGGAAACCACCTTTGTCCCATTTGCATATTAAAATAGAAAGAGATCCCTTTTCAATATTGTACTGATGTAAATTTAGGAGGGCATCAAATTCCTATTTGTCATCCTATTAACTTCTCTCGTCATCTACTAATAATATCTTCACCCTTCCTTGCTAATGTTGTTTGAAAAAGACTCATCATCTGAAAATTGAACATGATAGGGATGGGGTGGAGATATCATTTGTAGAGGAAGAGAGAAGTTAAAAGGATGAAACACCCGAATATGATGCCCTTCTATATTTACTTCAATACTGAATTGAAAAGGGAGCTTGTTTCATTTGCATTTCCAGATAGGGCAAAGGAGGTTTCCATGCTTAACATTATTGCCTATGCATCTGAAGTTCAAAGAGTGTGTACATTCAGTAGTAAATATGGCTTCACCATTCTCATCTTTTATCCTTTTTCCTCTTCTATGCACCGATGGCCATATTTACTGCAGAATACAGATATTCTTTCCACTTTAGCTACATTGTCAATAGCGTTAAGCATGGAAATCACATTTGCCCCATTTGCAAATAAAAATTGAAAGAGCTCCCTTCTCAGTTTAGTACTGATGTAAATGTAAGAGGGCATCGTATTCGGGTACTTCATCATCTTAACTTGTCTTGCCCTCTATCATTAATATCTCCACCCTGTTTATGCTGTTGTTGTATGAAAAAGTCTCATCATCCAAAAATTTAACGTGTTGGGTATAGGGTAGAGATATTATTGGTAGAGGACTAGAGAAATTCATAGGATGAAACATTTGAATACGTTTCCCTCCTACATTTACATCAGTACCAGATAAAAAGGGAGCTCTTTCCATTTACATCTACAGATGGGGTTAGGTAATTTCCATGCTTAATGTTATTGCCAAAGCATTTGAGGTGGTAAGAATATATGCATTCAGTAGTAAATATGGCCTTACCATTCTCAGCTTTAATCCTTGTTCCCCTTGTACATACTGATGGCCATATTTACTGCAGAATGCAGTTAATCTTTCAACTTTATCTGCATTGGTGATAATGTTAAGCATGGAAACCTGATAATGCTCAAACTATCCTTCAAAATAGTTAAGAGAATAAGCGATTGTTGTCAATAAAAATATCCAATTTTTGAGGTTTGAATCCTACAGGGAATAAGGTGCACAAAATCGAAAATACCAAGGATAACTAGCTACTGGTTTGAACCTAGACACGCAATGTACAACATCATCAAATAAAGTGTGATTTTTCTAACAAAACAAAGAACGGGGGAAAAGACAATATCAAGCAAGGGATAATTGAGGTTTAGGGAAATTGGAACTCAATACTCATTCAACGATCCATTGACATCTCAACACATGCAATTCAATCAAAGTTAGGCTAGATAATCATAAATCAGCACTTATCACCTTTCGGTTTCAAAGTGCTTTCTCACAAAAATCTCCTTTTGGTCTCAATTGCGTTCAACGCAATATAATCTAATACCTTATCCTAAACCCACCCCTATTTCTAGCAAGTTTATCGTTCAACCAAGTAAACCTAAATTATGTACTTTCGGTCTCAAATTTAGGAATCAAAGTCAAATATGATCATTAATCTAATTTTTCAATTCACAAAGACTAGAAGCTAGATCCAAGCGTGCACTCTTGAATCATAGATTAAAGCATGAAAATTAGATTAAATCCTAGTCATGAAGGCATGGAATCACATACAAAAGTATTTGAATGAGAAATTAAGACCCAAATAAATTGTCTATTTCTAGAACAAAACCCCAATCTCAATTAGCAATTACACCCACAAATCTAGCAATTTAGAGCAAGAAATATGAAGAAGGGAATAAGAGATTTACTAAAATATAACACAATCTTCAAATCCAAGGTTAAAATGTGAGGCAACTTGCCTTTAATGTGTTAACCCCAAACTGAAGTCTACAAGTTTTTCATCAAGCTGAAACTAAGAACTACTCTCTATTGTAGATGGAATGATTTTATGATTGCTCCTCCTCATGCCTCATTCCAGCCCATTTTTGTGAAAATTTGGGTCCAATGCTTGAGAATTTCCAACTCTGCCCCTGTCCGGATAGGCGGGTTTTGCAAAAGCGGATTTGAGTTCGCAAAGGCGAACACCACAAAAGTGAACATTTGTTCCCTAAAGCGACCCCTGCCTTTTTGGCCTCCTTTGCAAAAGTGAATCCCGCCTGGTCGCTTAAGCAACCAATTAACTTTGTTGACTTGTTCACAAAAGAGAACCCTCTCTGAGGCTCACTACCTTCCAGGATCAACTCTTTTTCCACTTTTGTTCATTGTTTTCCTTTTCGGCAACAAATACCTGATTCACGAGAGGAACTACCCGACTCATGATCTCGAGTTGGCAGTAGTGGTTTTTGCTCTCAAAATATGGTGTCACTATCTCTATGGCATTCATGTGGATATGTTCACCGACCACAAGAGTCTCCAATATGATTTCAGTCAGAAGGAGCTTAATTTCAGACAAAGAGGTGGTTAGAGTTACTCAAGGATTATGACATAAGTATCTTCAATCACCCAGGTAAGGCTAATGTTGTTGCTGATACCTTGAGCAGGTTGTCCATGGGGGTATTGTTCATGTCGAGGAAGGCAAGAAAGAGTTGGCCAGGAAAGTTTACAGACTTGCACGTTTCGGAGTTTGTTTGCTAGATTCAAGTGATGGAGGAAATCTTGTGATGAATGGGGCTGAATCATCATTAGTTTCATAAGTGAAGGAAAAGAAAGATAAAGACCCCATCTTACTAGAGCTAAGGGAAAATGTTCATAAGTAGAAGGTGATGGCTTTTGAACAAAGGGGAGATGGTGTGTTGAGATATCAAGGTAGATTGTGTGTTCCAAAAATAGATGAGCTCCAAGAGTAGATCATGGCAGAAGCTCATAATTCTAGATGCTCAATCCATTCGGGTTCCACAAAGATGTATCATGACTTGAGAAAAGTCTATTAGTGGAATAGTATGAAGAGGTGTATTGCAACCTTTGTTGCTATGGGCCCAAATTTCTGCCAAGTCAAGGTTGAACACCAAAGGCCATGCGGTGTGGCTCAGAACATAACTCTTCCAAAATAGAAGCGGGAGATGATTAATATGGACTTTATAATTGGCTTGCCACGATCTCACAGGCAGCATGATTTGATTTGGGTGATTGTAGATTAGATGACTAAATCAGCCTATTTCTTACCGATAAATACTACAAATTCAGTAGAAGATTATGCCAGTTTATACATCCGTGAGATAGTCTGACTTCATGGAGTCCCTTTGTCCATCATTTCAGATTGGGGTGCACAATTCACCGCTCAGTTTTGGAGGTCACTTAAGAAAGGTTTGGGTTCGAAGGTAAACCTTAGTACTACTTTTCATCCTCAAATGGATGGTCAAGCAGAGCGCACAATTCAGACCCTAGAGGATATGTTGAGAGTTTGTGTCATGCATTTCAAAGGTTATTAGGATTATCACTTGCCTCTCATAGATTTTGCTTACAATAATAGTTATCACTCCAGTATGTGGATGGCTCCCTATGAAGCTCTTTATGGGAGAAGATGTAGATCTCTTATTAGCTGGTTTGAGGTTAGTGAAGCTGAGTTGATAGGGGCAGACATGGCTCATCAAGCCATGTAGAAGGTGAAGGTTATTAAAAAAAGGTTGAAAATAGCTTAAAGTCGTAAGAAATCCTACACAGACGTTAGAAGGAGAGATTTAGAGTTTGAAGTTGATGATTGAGTCTATTTAAAGGTTTTACCCATGAAGGGTGTTATGAGGTTTGGTAAAAAAGGAAAGCTCAATCCCCGATATATTGGTCCTTACATGATATTAAAGAGGATTGGTAATGTAGCTTATGAGTTGGAGCTATTGCTAGAGTTAGCGGCTTTCCATCTGGTATTCCACATCTCTATGCTAAAGAAATGCTTGAGCGATCCTTCTTTTCTTGTACCTAAAGAAAGTATTTGTGTGAAAGATAGTCTGTCCTATGAAGAGATTCCAGTTGAGATTCTTGACTGTCAAGTTCGCAAGTTGAGGACCAAAGAGGTTACATCAGTTAAAGTTTTGTGAAGGAATCAGTTTCTTGAAGAGGCTACATGGGAGGCCAAAGAATATATGAAAGCAAGATACCCTCATCTATTCGTCCCTCTAGACGTTAATGTTGAAGGTAATGATCCTTTCCCTATTTCTGATTCAATGTCTACTAATGTGTTGAGTGCTTCAGTTTCAAGATCTATTGGTGTTTTCAGTCTATGCATTTTACTCTTGCCTTATGCCTTTCCTAGATTATTTATCATTCGAGGAAGAACGATCCAAACAGGGAGATAATGTAATACTCCACAATTCTACTCTTAGAATCTGAATCAGTTGTCGTAAGTGTATCAACTTGGTTCGCGTGATATACTACTTGTTCATATATGTTGAGGTCCATTCCTAAGTATTAGAAGTGCTTTGGAAGTGAGTTAAGGTCATAATGAACCCTTACCAAAAAGTTGAGTTGAGAGGTTCTCTAACGATTTAGTTTTTTTTGTAAGTTCTTTCAAGAATTAACTTCAATCAATCATACCTCCTATTATATGAAGAGTTTTGTGGATTAATACTAACCATATGAAAGGCCTTGAAGTCTTATTTCCACCGGTTTTGACCGTTCATCAATCCAAATTTTGTGCTAAAATTTATACCTATTTTTCTAGGCACTACATAGTCTGCGTGAACCGGTGAATGAAGTGGACGTCCGCCGCATGGCTACATGGCAGGTTCAGTGGCACTGTTAAGGTTGTGCGAAGTGCCATGCAAACTATGCTTTAGCTGCGCGAGCATGCACGTTACTTCAGAATTCGTTTAGTTATCTTTTATTTTCACCTTCTAATAGGGATATTTTTGTCTTTTCTCATCTTATAACCCCAACCCACGACTATTAACCTTCCCAAAAAGACAAAGTCCATCATTTTTCATTACTTCAACCCTCCCATTCTAAAAAATTTCTACGCTCAAGAATTTCAAGAGACACAAAGGTTAGGGTTCATCTTCAAAGGTTTTTCTTTAGAATTTTTCATTAAGGTATGTAAGGCTTTTCATAATGTTTGACTAGTTCATCCTCACGCCATACATCTAAATTTCGTAAGAAAAAGTTATGTTTAGGGTTTTTCTCATAGTTTCTTAGAAATTATGAATTCAGTTTCCTCAACAGTTGAGGTTTTGATTTCTACTATGTATGTTGTAATTCTGAATTGTTGTTCATGCTTAGTATCACATGAAACCTATTCATTTATAAAATTCAAGTTTTCAAAGGTAATTACATGCGATTTTCTTATATATAAATTTCAGACTTGAAAGATAAGTTCATAAGTATACGTTTTAAATGCAAGTTCTGAACAAAATCTTTAAAGGAAGAATCAAATGATTTCATATGTACTATTGGACAATTGAGAAAGAGAAAGAGTATAATTGATGTTTCTGAAAAGTACTTCAATAAAACAAAGTGAAAAGTAAAGTAAAGTAATAGTCCCTTTCTGTGTAAAGGGTGATTGAGCATAGTAGATATTAACTATTTTTGGAGCAGTATCGAGCACTGAATTGGGTAAGAGTCTATTTTTAACTCAAGTCCCATAAAACTACGTAGCTAGCATTGGATAGGATTGTACCAGTTTGTCGTGTGACTCCTCACTGCCTCTTAGAATGTCTATTAGATGGATCTATAGTTACAGTAGCATCCTACACCCCGGCAAGGTATAGGATGGCCCTTGCAACATGGGTGAAACGTTTTATCATTGCTAAACTCATAGTAATGGTTGTAGGTTAAAGAAATTCCCCATAGAGTAAAGTTGTTTTCTGTGTGCTTGAAAATGGAGTGACAGAGGTTAAAAGTTAAGATGGCTCTAAGTTCAAGGTAAATGGACAAAGATTAAAGTTGTACTTCAAGAAAGGTCCTTGTGCTGCATAGATTGAAGTGGTGTATTTGGATGGTTCTTGAACGCATGTCCACTTCATGCCACGGCATAAGCTATGGTGCTTCTTGGGAGGCAACCCAAGTTTTTAGTCATTTGTCAATAATGTGTGCTGATTGTGTAAGTTGTAGTAAAGTACTGTCCTGACCCGATTTCTCGAGTTATGATGGCACCTACTATAACCCACCAGTAGGTAAGCCAACCCATAATCCAGAATAACAAGTAATTGATATAAGGGTAGAAACAATATGGAAGTAGTCACTTAACAACAAGGCTGAACAATAAGCGGAAGAAAACAAAAAACATATTCAAAAGATCCCTCCCAGAACTTGGAAGTCATAAGTACAGAGCTGTCTAAAACAAAAGGGTAAAATTCCCAAAAGTGGACTGATGTACCGTGAGTTTACGGTATCTTTGATGCGTTAAACTTAGAATTATGCATGTTACTTAAGTGGTTTGCTATTAGATTTGATGTTATTAGTGTTATAATTACAGGAAATAGACCTTGGGAGAAGTTGGGAAGAATAATGCAGCATCAGTAGATTTTTGATGATTGACGAGACAATCGATGGACCGTCAATGACTTGACGGGTCGTCATTTGGGGTCGTAGGTTCAGGAGCCTGAAGAAATTGGCCAAGTATGGAATGACGGACCAAGATGACGGTCCGTAGATCCTGCTACAAACCGTAGATGCCCAACCATAGAAAACTTCAGAGAGGGTCGCCTGCAGAGCTCAAATGATGGAAGAACAGGACGGGTCGTACATGGAATGACGAATCGTAGATCAGAACCATAGAAAAAAGCCTTCAGGATTTTGCCTAACTGCTGATTGACGGTTGGAACCTACGAGCCGTAGGTCTGTCTACGAGACGTAGGTTGACAACCGTAGACGACACTGCCCAAGTTGAATTTCCCCAGATTTCCTTTTCCTAGTTTAATTAGGATTTATTTTCTATATATACTCTATGTAAACTTCGTTTTAGGGTTGTTGACTATTGTTTGAATATAAAGTTATTACTTTGGGAATTGCTTTTCATCTTTGGAGAAGATTAATTCTTAAAGCTTGTTTATGCAAAGTACTTTTTATATTCAATTCAAGATTGTGGAATTCATCTCATTTCACTGTAAGTTCATGATTTCTTCAATTCCGAATGTGAATTGTGATCAAACAAGCATAAGTAGCTAAATTCCACAACTAGGGTTGTGGGAACCATGAGTAATTAACAAAAGTAAACTTAATATTGTGTAATTCTTGAATGTGTTTATGCATGCTTTTGTAAATCTCTTTGCTTGGAACGTTTTCTAATGGTTGCAAACATTAGAACATCTCTTAATTCTTGCGAACCCGGTATAGGCAGTAATGAACATCTAAGAGATTATACAACAGAGATTTAGTCGTCGATAATGCGCTATCTAATAACCCAACCTAGAAATAGCTATGGGTTAATCTGGGTCAAAGGTAAGAGTTGGTAAATCAACACACGTAGACGGACCAAGTTCCGAAGTGAAATTCCCTAGTTAGAGGACGAATCACTTAGGGATACATAACTTACTAATCATGCATGCTAGACATTGAAAAGAATTACCATTGTTAGGTTTACTGTGTTAAGAGCTTATGGGAAACACATAAACCCTAGTTTCATTCTCAGATTGATATCTCAAACTGCAAGTTTTGTGTTTTGGTTACTTGTTAGTAATAGAATCGTCAATTATTATTTCTTTCAATTATTGCAAATTCCCCCCCCCCCCGTTTTACTTCTTCTCGAAATAATCTGACTAACCATACACTTAATCTTAATTAGCCTAAGTCTGAACCATATTCCTCGTGGGATCGACCCTAACCTCTGTTAGGTTCTATATTTGACAAGTGACCGCTTATACCTCCTTAGGGAGGTGTAGTTTGGGCGTTATTAAATTTTGGCGCTATTGCAGGGGAATAAGGCTTTTAGATTAGACTAATTTTGTTAGTGCACTTTTAGTCAATTATTTTCAGATTTACATTTTATTGTTGTTTTTGATTGTCTTCAGACTATAGTTCTTGTGTATGCCAAATACACGAAGTCAAGGCAATCCCCTGACTCCTTACGACCGGAACTTAGAAAAACACTGCGAAAAATGGCCGGACTAGGTCAACAAGTTTTGAGAGAAGATAATCCAAATGGCGAACCTCACCAAGAGGTACATGGCATTCAACCGCCAAGAGTTGTGGTTCCACCTCAGAATCCACAACAATTTCAAGTATAGCATCAGCCTGCACGTGATGTTCACCGCAACTTGGAAGTGGATTATAATGATACAGGATCAACTGGCGCTATAGTTGTTCCTCCACCACCACCTAGATTTACGTTTGTGATCACAAGCAGCCTGATGCAGATGTTGACCGCTCGAGGACTATTTGCTGGATTACCATCAGAAGATCCTCATACTCACTGGACCAAGGTGACCAGCATTTGCATAAGCAGTGTGGGAAATACAAATCTTGACATGAACGTGGTTGGCCTACGAGTGTTTCCACTGTCTCTAACTGGAGACGCTACTGTGTGGTTGAATGAGCTCCCATATAACTCTATATTCACATGGAATGAGCTGCGTAATACGTTTATTGAGAAATATTTCCCAGTCTCAAGAAAGCTGAATCTCAAGGACAAACTCAACAACTTCAAAACTCTTCCGGGAGACTCCGTCAGCTGTGCTTGGGATAGATTTACAAGCTGTATGAGGGCCATGCCTAACCACCGCATCGATGATGAGTCACTCAAGGAATACTTCTACCGCAGAATAGACGATAACGGTAAGGCGGTGCGTGATACTATTGCAGGAGGATCTTTTGGATCAATGACTTTCTTGGAGATTGCGGAGAGGCTTGAGAAGATCTCGAAGAACAAAAAAGCATGGAACACTAGAGCGTCATCTACGATGAAGAGTACCTTCTCAATACAAGCTGCTGAAAATTCATCTCAAGATGAACTCCGTGGAGAGTTGGTGCAACTAAGAACTAAAATGGGCTTAGTACTAAAGCATGTGAGTGGTAATGCAAAGAAGGTTAATGCAGTCCAATATCAACAGAATGTACCACCAAATGATTGTTACACATATGAGGAGGATGCGAATCTTGTGAATGAGCAGCCGGTGGGTTTTCGGCCCAACGTCCAAGGATCCAATCAGGAAAATTGGCACCAAGGTCAAGGAAATCAAGGTCGGAACTATGGCAACTACAATAGGGAAGGATAATATAACCGCGAAGGGAACTTCAATCGCAATAACAATTACAACCAAGGAGGTTAGTACAACAAGAATGATCGGAGCAGTGCATATATCCCTCCTGGTAATAGAGATGGCGGATCAAGTATGAATCGCATTGAAGATATGATGAACAAGATGATGAGGTGATTTGATGTCACGGATGACAATGTGAAAGAAATGCGGACTGATATCTCAGGCATCGGGCAAAAGGTGGAATCACATGCAGTAGCAATTCGACAAATAGAGCAGCAGTTGAACCAACTTTCGGTGAATGCAAATCCATGTCAATAAGGAACACTTCCCAGCAACACCGTGCACAATCCCAAGAATGACGGGCAATGCATGGCAGTGACAACCAGAAGTGGGGTACAAACTATTGACCCACCCATGCCAACAGAAGTGGAAAGCGTGAGGGCGTCTGATGAGGGTGAGAAAGAGGTAGTAGAACTACCCAAAGATCCAAAAGAGGTTGAGGCAGAAGTAACTCAAAAGGTCATTCCCATGCCACGAACTCTATCTCCCTTTCCACACCGATTAGTAAAGAAAATAGAGGAAGGGAAGTATAAGAAATTCTTATCTATGCTTAAACAATTATGTGTTAGTGTTCCTTTGTTGAAGCTTTGGAGCAAATGCCGGGTTATGCTAAATTCATGAAAGACTTGGTGACCAAGAAGAGAGCTGCAAGCTTAGAGGAAAGTGACAAGTTGCAGCATTGTAGTGCCATCGCCACAAGGTCACTGGTTCAAAAGAAGGAAGATCCTGGAGCATTCACCATTCCATGTACTATCGGCGTGATGCACTTTGCAAAGGCACTTTGTGACTTAGGTGCGAGCATAAACCTCATGCTGCTTTTCGTGTTCAAGAAATTGGGCTTAGCAGCCCCTAAGCCGACTGCAATGAGGTTACTGATGGCCGATCGGATGGTAAAGAAACCAATTGGAGTACTGCAAGATGTCTTGGTAAAAGTAGAGGCATTCATCTTTCCGGCGGACTTTGTGATTCTGGACTGTGAAGTGGATTTTGAAGTGCCCATAATCCTGGGCAGACCATTTCTTGCAACAGGGCGCGCTTTGGTAGATCAGGAAAAAGGACAGATGAAGTTTCACTTAAACAATAAATAAGTGACCTTCAATATTTGCAGAACAATGAAGCACCATAGTGACATCAAGGTGGTATCAGTGGTGAGCTATGTGGAGGAGCCCAACCAAGAGGTGCCCATCGAGGAAAGGCTAGGAGTTGAAGCACTTGCGGCTGTAATCATGAATTTTGAAGGCGATGGAATCCCTGAATATGATGCATTGGTGGCTGCATTAGATGGAAGCGTGATCCATCGTCGTCAACCCAAGCTTGATTTGGATTTACTTAATAAAAAAACACTGCCTGCAAGACCATCTATTGAGGAACCCCTGGAGTTAGAGTTGAAAGCTCTTCCAACCCACTTGAGGTATGTATTTTTAGCCCAGAACAACACATTGCCAGTTATTATTGCTGCTGACCTTAATGTAGTGCAAGTTGAGGCTTTAGTTGCGATGCTGAAGCGTTACAAAAGGGCGATAGGATGGACAATTGCGGACATCATCGGTATCCCAACAGGGATTTGCACTCACAAAATTCAACTCATGCCGGAAAGCATTCCTAGTGTGGAGCATCAGAGAAGATTGAATCCACCTATACAAGAGGTGGTAAAGAAAGAAATTATCAAATGGTTGGACGCAGGTGTGATATATCCCATAGCTGATAGTAAATGGGTATGCTCGGTCCAATGCGTGCCTAAAAAGGGTGGAATCACTGTTGTTCCAAATGCTAAAAATGAGCTTGTTCCTATGAGGCCCGTCACAGGCTGGAGAGATTGCGTGGACTACCGCAAGCTAAATGCATGGACAGAGAAAGACCACTTTCCCATGCCATTCATGGATCAAATGCTAGATCGTCTTGTTGGGAGAGGGTGGTACTGCTTTTTGGATGGATACTCGGGGTATAATCAGATCTCTATAGCCCCTGAGGATCAAGAAAAGACTACATTCACATGTCCCTATTGTACATTCTCTTTCAAGAGGATGCCATTTGGACTCTGTAATGCACTGGCGACGTTTCAACGTTGCATGATGTCTATATTCTCAGACATGGTGGAGGACACCATTGAGGTATTTATGGATGATTTTTCTGTTGTTGGTAACTCTTTCGATGATTGCTTGTTCCATTTAGGTGAAGCGCTGCATCGATGCGAAGAATGCAACCATGTGCTAAACTGGGAGAAGTGTCACTTCATGGTGAAATAAGGTATAGTGCTGGGCCATCGAGTCTCCCAGAACGGTATTGAAGTGGATAGAGCTAAAGTAGAGGTGATTGCAATATTACCCCATCCCATCTCTGTAAAAGGTATTAGGAGTTTCCTAGGGCATGCAGGTTTCTATCGCAGATTTATAAAGGACTTCTCCAAAATTGCACATCCTTTGTGCAAACTGCTTGAAAAGGAGGTGAAGTTTGACTTTGATGAAGCATGCTTGAGGGCGTTTGAAGCACAGAAGGAGAAGTTGTCCTCTGCACCCATTATCATCTCACCAGACTGGGAAAAGCCGTTCTAGGTTATGTGCGATGCGAGCGGAGTAGCACTTGGCATAGTGTTGGGACAAAGGCACGACAAAATACTGCATCCTATATATTATGCTAGCAAAGCATTGAATGCTGCTCAGAAAAACTATACGGTCACTGAACAAGAGTTGCTTACGGTCGTTTTTGCTTTTGAGAAGTTTTGATTCTATCTGCTGGGTACCAAGGTAATAGTACATACTGACCATTCTGCATTAAGGTACCTCATGGTGAAAAAACATGCTAAACCAAGGCTGATCCGGTGGATTCTATTGCTACAAGAGTTTGACTTCCAAGTCCGAGATAGGAAAGGAACAGAGAGTCAAGTGGCTGATCACCTATCCAGATTAGAAGATGAAGCTATGCAAAAGTTGGCTGATGGCCTAGGGATTATTGATGCCTTCCCGGATGCATAGGTATTAGCTGCTTCTTTTGATCTTATTCCGTGGTTTGTAGATTTTGCTAATTATTTAGCTAGGAATGTGGTGCCCTCGGACATATCATTCCACCAACGGAGGAAGTTCATGGCTGATGTGAAGAAGTATTTTTGGGAGGAGACCTATTTTGTTTCGTATATGTACTGATGGAATTATTCGTCGTTGTGTGCCCGAGGTTGAGATGATGAGTATATTGGAAGCTTGCCATTCATCCCCTGTTGGTGGTCATCATAGTGGGATCCGAACTGCTCACAAGATCTTGCAATGTGGGTATTACTGGCCTACAATTCACCAAGATGCTCATGATTTGGCCAAGGCATGTGATCGATGCCAAAGGGAAGGAGGTGTTTCAAGAAGGTAGGAGCTTCCTATGAATCCAATACTAGTCATTGAACTCTTTGATGCATGGGGCATCGATATCGTGGGCCCATTTGTGAGTTCGAATGGCATGAAGTACATCCTGGTAGCTGTTGACTATGAGTCAAAATGGGTGGAAGCTATATCGTTTCCAAACAATAAAGGTAAAAGCGTCACCGCCTTTCTTAAAAAGAACATATTCTCCAGGTTTGGTACACCAAGGGCCATAATCAGCGATGGAGGTTCCAAATTTTGCAATAAGTTGTTCAAAGCGCTGCTGGAAAAGTATGGTGTTCGTCACAGTATAGCAACTCCGTATCATCCACAGTCGAGTGGGTAGGTTAAAGTGTCCAATAGAGAGATTAAGCAAATTTTGTCAAAGACTGTGAATGCAAACCGCACTGATTGGTCATGAAAGCTTGATGATACTCTATGGGCTTACCGTACGACATTCAAAACTCCCATAGGTATGTCTCCTTACCAACTTGTTTTTGGAAAATCATGACACTTACCTGTAGAGCTTGAGCACAAGGTGATGTGGGCACTCAAGAAGCTGAATCTTGATTGGGGTGCTGCATCCAGTCAAAGGATGACGGAGCTGAATGAGATGGATGAGTTTCGCCTCAAAGCTTATGAGAGATCAACCTTGTACAAGGAAAAGATGAAGAAGTACTATGATCAAAAGATAGAAAAACATAGTTTTGCTCCTGGTGATATGGTCTTCCTCTTCAACTCAAGGTTGCGATTGTTTCCTGGCAAGCTCAAATCAAAATGGACGGGTCCATTCAGAGTTGTCCAAGTGTTTGCCCATGGCGCCGTTGAACTTGAAAACACGGAACGGACCAAATTCAAAGTGAATGGCCAGAGGATCAAACTCTATGTAGGCCATCAGGAGACGGTAAATGAGCTAATTGAGATATGGGGTCTTGTCGAAGTCTGAGTAGGCAAGACAACTGTGTCGTGCCGCGACGTTAAATCAAGCGCTACTTGGGAGGTAACCCAAGTTGTAGATTCTAGCCATGTAAGGATTTTTCTTACATACAGGGTCCGTGTCCAAAAAAGAGTCAATAAAAACAAAGGGAAGTCCTAACGTTTGTGACGTGTGCAGGAAAATAAGACAGGTTTTGCAAAACATTAAGTGCAGAAGGGTCTACGGGTCCCATCTACAGAACGTAACTCAAATGACGAACCATAAATGGCATCCGTAGACTCAAATATTCCAGAGCAGTTGTAGCTTTAAGTTTACGGTTGCACAGTACGAGCCGTACATCATTCTACGGACCGTAGTCTGCATCCGTAGACCCCAGGTATGTTTTGAAATTTTTTCAAGTGTTAAGGCACATTGACGGAGCTGATTGACGGTCCTTCGAACCACCTACGGCCCGTCGATGGGAAACCGTAGACGGCAGTCAGGGTTTAAAATTGACCTGACCCATGGGTTAAAATTATAAAACCCCCATTTTTTAAATTCTTCCCCCATTTCCCTCTACTCCCAACCGTTACACCCCTTCCACTTTCTACCCCTCCATCTACCAAACACCCTTTCATTCACCCCCTCCCCCATCTAGATATACTCCCCACCAAATCCCTCTTTCTCTCCTCTTTTTTCAATTTTTCCATTTTATTTCTTTTCTCTTCCACCACCTCCACTGTTTTCATTAATCATCTCGTGGGTTCAGAGTTTTCCTCTTGCGTAGTTACAACTTTTCGTACATAAAATAAAAGGTATGTGTTTTGTTGGCCATTTACTTTAGTTACCAAACTGGAAATTGGCTTGGTCCGTGTCCTAGGTAGTAACTTTTGTGCAAAATTATGATTGTGTGCAGTTTTTAATGTTTATGAGGTGTTTTATGATAAGGGAAATTGAGTATTTGCTTTGAACAATGCATGAAGTTGGTTTTGTTTGAGTTTTGGACCTAGGGGTTGCCTATTTTAGTGATCAATGCGTTAGAGAGTATAGTTGAAGCCTTATGATTACATAATTACTTTATTTTATGTTGTTTTGCTTGATATTGTGGTGTTTGCTTGGTTAAAATTGTGTTTGTGGGTAAAACTTGGTATAACTGACACTGTGTGGTCGACGACCATGACCTACGGGTCGTAGGGCAACCTACAGACTGTAGGTCCCTCCCGTCAGTCTGTCTCCCCAGATTAGGCAAAGTTATTTTTGACGGTTCGATCTACGACTCGTAGACCCGCTGACGAACCATCCTGCATACCGTTAATTAAACTTCAGAAATTTGAAAATAGGACTCCCCTATTTACGGTCTGGTCTACGGCCCATAGTTCTCTCTACGGTCCATAGTTCCTTCCCGTAGATACCAAATATAGTGGCAGTAGTTTGTTTTCTTTTCTTGCTTTATTTTGTTTTGCATTTTTTTCTTAGTTACTAATGATGGCTCTTTGAGTTTGCCGACTTGCCTCATTTAATTCAAGTGTTGAGCGCTGTCAATTAGGGCGAGGTCATGCCAATTGGGATATCCACCCTTCTTATTAAGTGATCAACAACGTGGAGTTTACACTTCTTTTCATATTTTTGGTCTTTCTTTCACACATTCATCCTTGCCTTGTCCTTTAGCCTTCATAGCTGCAAATCATCAAAATATCATTAGAATAGGACATAATTAGGCATTGAGGACACTAATTGTTGAACTAAATAGGACTCAAATGAGTGTAAATCTATCACTCATCAGCACCTCTAACTTAAACTTTTACTTGTCCTCAAGTAAATCAAGAACACAATTAGTTCAACAAGGGTGTCTACAATAGGACTCAATAAGAGCTAGCGTGCAAGTGCCATTACATGGTTACTGTCAACAATATGCTATACTCAATCATGATCAAAAAGCTTCAAATGATGACTAGCCGTTATCAACCCAAGCTCAAGCTCACTATAGCTTCTTTTCTAATGCAAGACCATGTTTTAACAAATGCATTCAAGCGCCCTCATATAAAGAACGATTCCATCCTCTCACAAAGAAAATCAACATGGAAGAAAATAATCAACACAACTCTCACTCTCCCAAAAGAGAAATACATGCAAGCTTCATCCCAACGGTTTGCCCATATTTTCCAATCACACAACCTAGTTCATGCAAGATCCCAAGGATCTTTTAGGCTTGTAATGGGCTGAGGGTTAAGGTATGGTCAATTTGGCTCAATGACTTTACCTTTTCAAAGCATTGTTGCAATCATGTTCACCTCTTCTCAAGTTATTTTCATTTCTTTTCATTTGAGAACTCAAACTCTGACTGTCAATCATTTTATTGGAAATCCTTTTTTATTTCACCAAACTCTTTTTTTTCATTACTATTTTTCAAATATTGTTCATCACAATCACATTTTTTATAAAGGAGAGGGGTTCCTTCTTTTTGTAACACCCTTCAAAGTTGTCTTATTTCATCCTTCTTTGTCTTTCACTTTCCTTTCCACACCCCCAACTTAGGCTTTTGGCCTACGTTGGCTATTCAAACAAATCAATGCTTCGAAAAGGATTTTGGGTGAAAAGTTAGGGGCAATTTGGCTCAAGAGGTTTCAATGTGGTTGTCAACAAATGGTTTAGGATCAAATGGTGAAAAAATGGTTGCACAGCCTCACAAGGTAGTCACAAAAGGATATGAAAATTTGGGTTCCCTCTCAAAATTTCTGCCCAAGATCATTCCTTACACTTACCAAAGCTACACAATTCGACTAAGAAGGTAAATTCTAGGATTTCACAAACATGCTTCCAAATAAAACCGCACCACACATGGCACTTTAAATACACTCATTTAACATATCCCAAAAAGATCAAAAGCTTTCAGGCGATGTTCATGGCAAGGCTCACATCAAAATGTAGCTAGTCAACACAAGATTCAAAAAGATCGTTCACAACTGTATCGATTTTTTCTTGCAACACAAACACTAGACACCATGCTCATCATGAATATTATTCAAGACATCGATATTGAAAGCAATCGATCCTTGAATTATTATCAATGAAAACTCAAGCATTTCACGACTTCCAAAACAAATGGGGCAAGCAAAAATTTGAGAAAAAGAGACAAAATGAGATAAACCAATCAAAACACTATAATAGAAACAAAATAAAATACTACAATCATCCAAAAACTGAAAGTAACAAAATACAATAATAAAAAGGGAAATATTGGCACAAGTGCCTTCACCCCACCAAAATAGTAAAAGTAGTGTCCTTAACGCGAAATAAGTAAAAGAGTACAGGAGAAGGAGTAAAAAGTCCCCCTAACAGGCTATGTCTATGGAGTGCTCTCATTTGGAGTCTCAGGACAAGTGGTGTAATCCTGGGCAGCAGTGCTTGGCGAAGTGGTCACAAGAGGCATCAATGTAGGCTCGACCAAGGCATCAATAGGAAGAATGGTGGAGTCTGAAGACACTCCATTGGTGCAAACTGCTGAGGTCTCCTCAAAGGACCTCTCTACTGTAGTCTGGACCCTGTAGCTCAATCAGTGCCACAGCTATTCATTGCTCAACCTCCTCTCTCCTCAGCTCCTCATCATCTGTCTCGTCGGCCAAATCATCATTGGCCCTATCATCCTCTCTCTCAGCACCATTATCAACAGTTAAATCATCAACAGTCACATCACCTCCACTTGGTTGTACAACCACACTCTGAGAAGCTCACCACTAGGCACAGAGGCAGGCACAGACTCGGGCGCATTTGTTAAAGGAACCTCACCCCTAGAGCATAGATATGTCCATAGACCTTAGTTGGTCTACATCAACCCTAAGTGTACCTAACTCAACCCTCAATGCAGTCAAAGCATCAGAAATCTCCTCCACCTTTTCTCAAGCCTCTATCCTTTCCATGAGATTATCTAATCGCATGCCATGTGACTCAATCGTGGCATCGCATTGAGCCAACCTATCTCTCAAAGGAGCTAAGGGAACCTCAATCACTCTATCAATCAACAAGGATGTCTTCTTCTCAACCCTAGTTGCCCTCACATCCACAGACTGGGCAAGATTGCCCATTTGGTAAATCATGGCTGGGTCAAGGGGGGTCGAGAGAGAGGAGCAGGGGAAGGTGCACCAGTAGAAGTGGAAGTGGAAATAGAAGGCATAGAGAAAGGTTGAGATATATCTGATGGCTATATAAAATGAGCTGGCTGAGTAACCTCGACCATAAGAGCAGTAGGATCAACTATAAGCATAGTGTCTGGTGGTGGCGTCTTCCTCCTAGCCGCATCATCCCGTAAGTAATCAGCCTCAATCTTCCTGATGTCATTAGTGGAGGCAGGGATGATCCTAGCATCTGTCCTCTCCCTAAAAGGAAGTCCCACAGCCTCACATAGTTGTGTGATCAACATTAGAAGGGGAGAGAAGTATGCTCCTGATGAGCTTTCATCAATATCTCATCTGCAATGATCGAACTAACATTTATCGTCTCCGTATCAATTATTGTGCCTACCATTTTGGATCCCGGAGAATTGATTCATTTTGCTACGGCATAGTGTTTCTACTTATGAACCCGAACCAATAACTGGCCCTAACATTCATATCCTTCTTTTCTATTCTCGTTCCTTCGACAATCCATGGAGGAGATGCATTAGAAATTAACAGTGCTAGCCATCCCTTTAATGAATAGAGGTCGTGCCACATCCGAAGTGTAAACATCTTAGCATGATTTTTTGGAGTACCTAAGGCAGTGTTGATTTCTCCTGGTTGGCATTTTACCATCTTGCCACACACTTTCACTTCTTCTAAGGGCTTCCACACTGTTCCCTTTCTCTTCTTTGGCAGTGCATGTGTATATGTAGTGTAAAATTCTCTTACCCAAGCTGGAACATAAGGATTTCGAGGTCTAGCAAACCTCTCGAACTTCTGAAATTTGATGGTGTCCCAAATTGTAAGATAGTTACTCATGACATCATATGTGGAGAGTCTTCTCTTCTTAAGAATAGTACACTCTCCAACAGCCTTGAGCCTGTTGAGGGCCCTTGGAGCAATCACCGGGAGAACACGGGAAGCGGGTGCCTGAGTAGAAGAGGGTTGCACTAATTTGGACCTAATATCCATTCTTTTCCTTGTAACTACCTTTTTAGGTTGCTCACTTCAATGCGTAGAGGAGCGTGGAGTGGTTGTTTGTGGGTGAGGAGCCTCTGATTGCTCGTTGATCGTTACTCCCTATGCCTTTTCAATGGGGGAGGAGGAGGAGATTCCCTATCGAATTTTGTATCCAAAGTCACAACTTGTTTCCCTTTTGTTTTAACCATACCTACAAAGCACAATCATTCAAAGCAAATATCGGGTGAAGGTTAGTTGAAATCAAAACCCAAAAGAAAACACAATTAAACAATGTTCTGAGGCTCGCCTAGTGAGAAAGTGCTCCGCTTAACAGGTTTGGTAAATTCAGGTGAGCTCACCAAAATAGACAGTACACAATTTCAAAGAACTCAGGCACAATGGGTGGAGTCAACTCTAACTCTGCAATTCGCCTAGTTAGTTTCAGTGGGCTAAAAGAAGTACACTAAAAGTGATAGTGGAAAAGCAAAAGGAACAGGCATAAAAGGTGATATTCACTCGCACTTGGCTTGCCAAGTGGGTTTTGGCGGAATAAGATATGCCCGCTGAATGGAACAATACCCAGGTCACATATTCAAGCAAGGAAGGCGGTCTAGGTCTTACTTAGCAATTCGCCTAACTACATTTGTGAGCTAAGACAAGCTCACCGAACAGGAAGTATTCAGTCCAGTGCCTATTTTCATGACTTCAACCAAAATATACAACAACACCCAATTGCAAATCGACTTTCGAATCTACCCACATTCTTTTCTATCCATGGGTACTTAGACTTCCCCAAATATATGTTTTGCTCAAATCGGTAATTTGCCCTTAAGAAATTCCGCACTTCATCTATCATTGGATAAAATCATGCAATCACAGCAATACTAGACTAATCAGACTTCACCCATATGAAATTCAACCAAAACACAACACATAGCAGGACTCAATTTGAACATTTAACCCACACAATCAATTTTAACAATTTTAGGCATGAACTCAAATATCTAACTCATGGGCATAGTTCAATACGATCTAGTTAGCACTACCTAATGAAATCAAACAGTAATATACATCAAATGGCCTTTAGCCCATATCCAAAAACATAATTTTACGCAAAAACAATAAGATAAAATTATAACACAAACCTTAAGTAGAAGAAAATACAAGTAAATGAGGGAAAATAGGGTTGGGGTGGCGACAATGTAAGCAAGCCAATGCACTCCAAATACTCGAAAAGCACACAAATGAGGCACTCTCACACTAAAATATGATATTGGAAGCTTAGGAAAGAAAAAGAGCTCAAAGATAGCAAAGGGTTTCTTTTTGAAATTGAAAAGACCCTTGGACATTTTATGTCAGGCACGATTGGTGGTCTACGACTAATGTCATCCAATGCAGTTGGCAATTTGCCGAAGGACCTAAAGCTCACCGAAGAGGCCTGAACAAATACCAAACCCGAAGACTGATTCGGTGAACTCGGTGGAGTCCGCATAGTGTACTTCAATGAATCACCATTTGGAGCTCAGATTGCCTAAGTTAACAGTATACTTTTCCACTTTTTCTAGCTCGAAAGGTAGACTAGAATGAGTCTGCTTTATGCGTTCGGTGGGTCACCGTTATGGCTTTGGCATCACCTAGTTTCGCCTTCACAACACTTTGAATTCCTTTCAACCTGCACTCACAACACACATTGTTGAAAGCAATAAAATAAAAGTAAAACTTGGGTTGCCTTCCAAGAAGCACCTTATTTAACATCGTGGCACGACATAGTTCTTACCTTCTCAACATTCATTTTTGGGATTTGGGATGGTGTCACTAGGCAATATTTCCTTTTGCCTCGGATTGAGATGGGTGGAGATCTGGCACATCTGATTCTCCAGTTATTTGATAGACAGTGAATGAGAGGTTAGCATTTGTGATAAGGTGGAGAAGTTATATTTTAATTCCTTCAACACGTTGTTGGACCCTTCAACCCTGTTGAAGATACTGCTGAGCATTTCCTCTGTTCTGTTTCCTTTCGAACCAATTGATTCTTTTGGTCGTGGAAGATCATGGGGAGGAATATACCTATCTTTTTTAACCCCCCTATCTCTCCAATTTCCACCTCTCCAATCTTTCGAACCACTATCTCACTCCTTGTTCCAACATTGGTTCCCACCTTATCATTGGTAGTTTGGGTGAGAAACCCCCCCCCCCCATTTGGTTTTCCAAATATTGTACTTCCTCATTGTATAATGCCTCAAACATGGAATCCTCTGAGCGCTGCCCACTACTTGTTCCAACCGCATTTATTGATTTCAAACCACCTCCCATGACATGTTTAGATAGCAAATCGAGTTGGGTCATCATTTTGGCCATATTTTCATCTCGCTCATGGTTCTTGTCAATTTGTTCTTTGCTCATGTTCAGTTGTGGAGTAGACACTTGGTCCTCTCTAGTAAGTTATGCTCAATTAACTTTGGTCATATTATCTAGCGACAACGTTGCTAATTCATATGGTTGTCTCATTAAACCACCTTGGACAAGTTGAACAGTCACACCTTTATTGATTGAATCAAGGCTGCAATAGAAGGATTGCAGTGGAAAATTGTCTGGAACACCATGTGTTGGACATTGCAAGAGTAATTTCTTAAACCGCAACCATGTCTCATATAGAGGTTCACCTCCAATTCTTTTGAAATTCTGAATTTGGGTCCTAAGTTTAACCATCTTCGATGGGGGAAATAATCTCTCCAAGAAAGCTTCATTCAACTCCTCCCAAAATTAATAGAGTCATTTGGCAATTCCTCCAACCATCTTGTAGCTTCTCCCATCAAAGAGAACGGAAATAAGCTTAAGCTCATGGACTCTTCTGAGATTTTTTTGAACAAAAACAACCCACATACCTCCACAAAATTCCGAAGGTGTTCATGAGGATCTTAATGAGATAAGCCCCCAAATATTCCTCTCAATTGGAGCAATTGTGGCATTGTTCTGGTTACATGAAAAACTGCCCTTCCTGATTTGGTAGGTATTCGGATGGCTTCTGCGGTTTGAATGATGTTCACATGCATATCATTTAAACCCATGTTGTCATTTTGCCCATAGTAACTATCGTACGTCACTACTGTGGTCACTCATATTTTAAACCTGCAAATCAGCAAACCACAACACCAAGCAATAATCTACTACAACTAAACAAATTTTTAAACTAATTTCTCGAATAGAATATCTAGCCATCAGTCCCTGGCAACGGTGCCATTTTTTATTATGTTCAAACTACTCTCTAAAACAAATCTAAAGACTAAGTGACCATCATTAATATAAATATCCAACTAAGAGTCAAGGTCGAATCCCACAGAGAATGATACAACGCAAAGAATTCCATCAAGTAATTGAGATTGTAAATCAATTCATTTGTAGCAATAAGATCAATGGGGGGACGATTTCACCAAATTTATAAAAATGATTTTGGTTTCAAAATTCACAATTACACTAAGATTTTAGAAATTCAATAAATTAACAAGTAATCTAGGGGTGCGGGGATTGGAAATTGATGTCACATAGGTGTAATTGTATTGCTCTATAGTGATGAAAACTCATGGATAGGCTGAGTCATCTTCAATTATACTAATCTTCTTTCGATCTCATAGCTTCAGTTCATAGAATTTCCTTTCTGCCTCATCTATGTGCATAACTGAACAACCCAATACCTTACACTATTCTCTCTTTCAATGCAGAAATAGGACAAATAGATCTGACCCATAACTTCTATTTCAAGCAAGTTACTAACATCAAACCTAAATTGCAAGTATCGAACTAATTACCACCTCCAATAAATTTCTTTCGAGCATCAATCAGAGATTGGAAGTAGGAATTAAGTTTGTAACCTTAACCCATAAGCTAAACCCATGCTAATTAGCTCAAATCCATGAATGAACATCAACAAAACAGAGCATGACACAATACGCACTACATTAAATCGACACCCAATCTCATAATTGCACCTCCTAGACTTTTGGGGTTTTAGCCACCCATCACAAAGTGTAAACAAATTATACCTTTCATGAAAGCAACCATGGGTAACATGAAATTAAGCAATTATTAGAAATACCCACTTTGGATTCAACTTCAATTTGTCAATTTAAAGATCAAATTTGAAAACCCCAAAAACTAAAATTGTTCTTCACAAAGTAAAGTGTTTCTCTCTCTAAAAGATTCAGAACTCTCTAACAAATTTTTGGACATCTCTTTTCTCTCTCCTTTGGGCTATTTATAGTTTCCCAAAAATTGGACCAATACTCAATTCTTGATCATTTAGGTACGTTAGTAGGGCTCACGCGAGCACATTCGGCGGATCACCATTTGCTTCTTAGCTCTCCTTTATCTTTCTTCAGGCTTCAGGTGTTTGAACCTCAGTCGATGAGCTCATTCGAGTCTACCTTTCACATTCGGTGGATCGCCAAGCACCATCTTTGTTCATCTTTTAAGCTCTCCATTTTTTTCTCAAAGTCATGTCACCTTCGGCAATGGTCAGCAAGTTTTCCCTTTGCATTCGGTGTGTCATCAATCCTCTTTGAGTTTGCCGACTTGCCTCAATTAATTCAAGTGTTAAGCACTGTTAATTTGGGTAAGGTCGTATCAATTAGGCGATCTGCCCTACTTGTTAAGCGATCAACAATATGGAGTTTACATTTTTTTCATGTTTTTAGTCATTCTTTCAAACATTCATCCTTACCTTGTCATTTAGCATTCATAGCTGCAAATTATAAAAATATCATTCGAATAGGATATAATTAGGCATTGAGAACACTAATTGTTAAACTAATTAGGCCTCAAATAAGTGTAAATCTACCACTCATCATGCCCAAGATGTCATTTATGGCCTCGGCGTGACATTGGACCATTTTCCCTCAGACCTCGACTTCTTCCCGAGGTCTCCATACCACGCCTTTTCTTTTCTTTGATAAGGCCTTTGCATAGGCCTCATAAAACTCCCTCACCCATGCAGGGACATACAGGGATTGAGCTCCAGTGAACCGCACAAACCCATGAAATTTAATTATCTCCCATATGTTGGGGTAGTCATTCATCACCCAATCTGTGAAGAGTTAGCTCTCCTCAAGAATAGTCTGTTCTCCAATTGCTTTGAGCCTATTGAGGCATTTGGAGCTATTATGGGGAGAATACAGGAGACCAGTGATTGGGACTGAGGGGCCTATGGCAGCTTTGACTGGATGTCCATTCCATTTCTTGCCACTGGCTTTTTAGGGGCCTCACTCACACGCATAGAGGAGCACATAGTGGTTTGTTGTTGAGGAGCCTCAGAGAGCTCATTGATAGAAATTCCCCTATTCTTTATAAGAGGTGAAGCAGGTGAGTCGTGCTCAGAGTCAGAGTTCACTACTTTTTTGCCTCTTGCTTTAGCCATTTCCTGCAAGGCACAACAATTCAAAACAAATATCGGGTAAAGGTTAGTCAAAAATAAGGTCAAAAATAAGCACAGTCAAAACAAGTTTTGAGGCTCACCGAATAGGAAGTAAATTTGCCTAACCTATTAGGCGAACTCAATTGAGCTCACCGAAATGGATAGAACACCATTTAATTGCGCTCAAGCATGAAGGGCGAAGTCAACTCCAACTCGGCGATCTGCCGAGTTGGTTTTGACGGGCTAAGACAAGTTCGCCGAAAGTGACAGTTCACAACTAAAAGGGACAGGCAAAAAGGGTGATGTGTACTCTAACTAGCCGATCAACCGAGTTGGTTTCAGCAAGCTAAGAAAAGCCCACTGAATGAGACAGTGACCAGCTCACAAATTCAAACTCAGAAGGTGATTTAGGGCTTGCTTGGCGATTCTCCTAATCACCTTGGTGAGCTAAGACAAGCCCACTGAACAGGTTATTTCAGTCCAATGCCTATTTTTCACAAATTAAACACTATCATGCATTAATAGCCACTACCCAATAAATTTAACAACCTACCCACATGCTATTCTACCCATGGATACTCAGTCCTCCCCTAATTATCACAAAGTATTGCCCAAATTGATGATTTTCCCTTAAGAGAGTCGTCACTCTATCAATCATTGGGCAAGTACAAGTCTTTGGGGAAACACTAGGCTAATCCAACTTCTCCTAATTAATTTCAAGAAAGACCCAGCAAGTATAACGACTCAATTTCAACATTTAACCTTCACATTCAATTTTAGCAATTTCAGGCACACTATTATCTATCCTAAGCCATAGGCACAGTTCAATCAACAACATTTAACACAACCCAAGGAAATTAAACAGCAAAACATCATCAACAGCAAAATACCCAACTCATATGCATCGACTCTTAGCAAAAACAACAATGAAAGCTTCGAAACACCAACCTCGGAGAAGTCAAATCAACAAGATGAGGAGAGGAAGGGCTGGGGATCCACTAACCACAAACAAGCACACATTCCAAGTAAGTAAATACACACAAATGAGAACACAATTGCAAAGAATTAAGGGTATGAGGAGTTTGGGAAGTGAAAGAGCTCAGAAGGATAAAAGGTGCTTTCTAAAATTTGAAAAGACTTAGGCCTTTTTATTTCAGGCATACTCAGCGGACTGTGACTAACATTGTCGAATGTGTTTGGTGAATCACTGAATAAGCTTAAGCTCGCTGATGAGGTATGAATGGATACCAAACCTGACGTTCAACTAGAGGACCCGATGTAGTTTGTTGTGTATCATTCGGTGGATCGCTGATTAGGTCCCTATTCGCTGAATCTAATAGTACCATTTTTCAAAACTTTTGGCTCAAAATGCGAACGTGAAGATGTCTGCCCAATCATTTTGGTGCATCACTGATGGGTACCCTGCATTACCTACCGTATCTTTTTCAACTTTTCGACTTCATTTCAACCTGCACTCATAACACATATTATTAAAAGAAATAAAATAAACATGGGTTGCCTCTCAAGAGGCGCCTTATTTAACATCGTGGTACGACACAACTCTTACTCATCAACAATCTTTTTTGGGATTTAGGATGGTGTCACTAAGCAACGTTCCATTTTGCCTTGGATTTAGATAGGTTGAGAGTTGACACATCTGAGTTTCGAGCTATTTGATTGACACGGAATGAGAAGTAACCGTTTGAGTTAAGGTGGAGATGTCATTTTTCAAATCCTTCAACACCTTGTCAGACCCTTCAACATTGTTGAAGATCCATGTTAGCATTTTATCAGTGTGGTTTCCCTCTGGTCCAGGTGGTTCTTTCGGTTTGGGACAATCTTGAGGTTGGATATACTTATTGTTTTCAAATTCTCGATCTCTCAAATTGCCACCTTGATCCCTCCAATCTATCCAACCATTATCTTGATCCTTGTTCCAACCTTGGTTTCCACCCAGTCTTGGGTAGTGTAGATGAGAACCCCTTATTTGATTCCCAAGAATTGTATCTCTTCATTATATAGAGCCTCAAACTTTGCATCTTTCGAACATTGCTCACTACTTGTACCAACCGCATTTACCGACTTAGGTCCACTTCCCATGACATGTTTAGATATTAAGTTAATTTGAGTCATCATCTTAGCCATATTCTCATCACGCTCAAGATATTTCTCTATTTGTTCCTTGATCATGCTCAAGTATAGAGAAGATACTTAATCCTCTCTAGTATGTCATGCTTGGTTGATCTTTGTCATATCATCAAGCAACAATGTTGCTACTTCTTATGGTTGTGTCATCAACCCACCTTGAACAAGTTGGTTGGCTAGTCCTTTATTGACTGAATCAAGGCTACAATAGAAGTATTGCAGCAACGAATTGTCTAGAACACCATGTGTTGGACACTGCAATAACAAACTTCGAAACCTCGACCAGGTCTTATGAAAAGGTTCACCTATCACTCAGTTCAAATTCTGAATGTTGTCCCTAAGCTTTATCATCTTTGAGGGAGGGAAAAATATCTCAAGGAATGCGTCGGTCATCTCATCCCACGAAGTTATAGAATCACTAGATAGTTCAGCTAACCATCTAGTGGCTTCCCCTATTAAGGATAATGGAAATAGCCTCAACCGAATTAATTCTTGTGTAATGTTCTTAAAGGTGAACGGCCCACAAACATCCACAAAATATTTGAGGTGTTCATGGGGACTTCATAAGAAAGGCCCCAAATATTCCTCGTATTTGGAGTAATTGGAGCATAATTTTTGTGACATGGAACACTGCTCTCCTGGCGGTAGGAGGCAACCAGATTGCTCCTGTTCTTTGAATGATGTTCATATGCATATCGTTCATATCTCCCATGTAATAATTCTACCCAAAGTGACTAGCGTCATCACTTCCTTTGTCACTCGTAGTTCCGCCTACAATTAAGACACATCAACAACACCAAACAACAATCTACTATAAATAAACAATTTCACAAATTGAATTCTTAGCCATCACTCCCCGGCAACAGTGCCATTTTTTATAACGCTCAAATTATCCTCAAGACAAGTAAGAAAATAAGCGGTCTTTGTCAATAAAAATACTCCACTAAAAGTAGGGTCAAATTCCACATAGAGTGATATATTACAAGGAATTCAATAAGGAAATTGAGACTGTAAACTAATTCATTTGTAGCAACTAAAAGAGATGGGTGGATGATTCCACCAAATTTACGAAAAGAGTTTTGGTATCAAGTAACACAATTAAACTTAAATTTGGATTTCCAACAAGTAAAAGATGATCTAGGGGTGTGGGGATTGGTATCAATTTCAAGTAGGGGTACTTGTGCTTGTTCATTATTACTAGATAGGCTGGGTAATCTTAAATAACACTAATCGTCTTTCGATCTCATAGCATTAAATCATAGAATATCCTTTTGGTCTCATCTATGTGAATCACAAATCAACCCAATACCTCACTAGAATCTCTCTTTCAAGCAGATATGGGCAACTAGAGTTGAACCACAATTTCTCTTTCAAGCAAACTATAGTTTAAAAAATTTGAATTGCAGGCATTAAACTAATTACCCACCTCAATTAATCTCTTTCGAGCATCAATCAAAGATCTAGACTAAGATTAAGTTCGCAACCTTAACTCATGAATTACCACCATGCTAATTAGCTTAAATCGATGAATCTACAGGAATAAAACAGAGCAAGACAAAAAATCCACTACAGTAAATCAACACCCAACCCCATAATCATATCCCTAGATTTGAGGTTTTAGCCAAACATCATAAAAGGAAAAGAACGTATACCAATTATGATTTCAACCATTGGGTTATTGAAATTAAGCAATAATTTTCAAGACCCAGTTCAATTTGAACCTTCAATTGTCAATTACAAGATTGTTTGAAAACCCCAAAAAACTAAGAATGTTTCTCCAAGAGTTCAAAAGTTAATTCTCTAAATCTCATACGAAGTTATGATCTGAAATCCTTTTCCAAAATCTTATACATTTTCTCTCTCCTTTTTATTATTTACAGCTTTCCAAAATTTGGCAAAAAATTCAATGTATGACCAACTTAGTGACATTAGTCGGGCACGCCAAATGTGTTCGATAGATCGCCATTTGTTACTCAGCTCGCCCTTCAATTTCTTCAGGCTTCTGGTGTTTGAACCTTAGTTAGCGGACTCAATCAAGTCTTCCTTTCACATTCAGCGGATCACCGAGTACCACCTTTTTCACCAATTAAACTTTTATTTTTTTCTAAGAATTTTGTCACTATCAGTGGGTGATCCGCCCTTTTTTTAGGCGACTACCAGTTGGGAGTTTATACTCCTTTCAATGTTTTTGGCCCTTTTTTATGTATTAATACTTGCCTTGTCCTTTCGACTTTATAGCTGCAAAACATCAAAATATCATCAGAATTAGGCATTGAATGAATTAGCTTTTTCACTATAATGGCCTTAAATGAGTGGAAATCTACCACTCATCACCTAGCTGACCTAGTCTCAATATAAGAACACCAGTATTGTCTGGCTGGCCCATCTAGCTGATAAGCGGTGAAGTTGGCTCCACTCAACTCCACTAAACCCAAGGTATATTACTGCTCACAGCAAGTAGTGAAAAACTCATAGGAATCTTCACCCACAACCTTAGAAAAACACAGAGATGAAAGTCTAAGAAATAGTCCGAACATCTTCTGCTCCTTTAGTGGCATAGCTATGGTTGCAATCATAGGCTGGCAACTCCCAGGTGGTGCGTTGACTTGAGGTGGCTCTGTTGCAGCTGACCCTGCAGGGCTGCTGCTCATGCAACTGCAGCTGCAACTGGGTCCTACTGCATACCCCTAAGTACGGTGAATAAGTGATTGCTTCCTAAATGTTGGGAGCCATAGTTGGTCTTGGAGGTAGTTTGGTTGGTCCCAACCCCACTAGCTAAATAAGAGAATGAGTTATTGGAGGGTTTGCTGCAGGCTCCAGATCCTTCTCTCTATCTGGGCATGGTGTTGTAGCCTTGGCCATCAGTGGAGGTCGACCCCGACCCCTGGCCACTATGCGATGGGTATGAGCCATCCTACGAAAGACTGAAATAGGATAGATTTTAACAAACAAATATTACACACGCTTCACGAAAGTGATACAAAAGAGAGAACATTCCTAATCACACCCTATAGGCTCCTAAAGAAAGGATACGGGCGTCTCTGGACTAATCTGTAGGACTCTACTATGTATTAGCTATGTATAAGTGAGACCGGTGAACTTGGGGCTCTAATACCAACTTGTCATGATCCAATTTTTTGAGAAATGATGGCACCTATTATAACTCACTAGTAGGTAAGCCAACCCGTAACCTAGAATAGAAAGTAATGGATATAAGGGTAGAAATAATACGGAAGCATTAACTTAACAACAGGGCTGAACAATAAGTGGAAACGAACAAAAAAATATACACAAAAGATACCTCCTAGACCTTGGAAGTCAGAAGTACAGAGCTGTCTAAAATATAAGGGTACAAGTCCCAAAAGAGGACCAAAATACAAAGCTCATCTCAAAATGCAAAAGACTAGCTATAAAAAATACTAAAGGAGACAGGTAAGTCTAGGACGCCAAGTGCTCACCCTTACCTCCAATCAAAAGCCGCAATCGGCTCGAACGGTCACCTTTGATAACTGGTGCTTGGACCTGCATCACGAAATAGATGAAAAATATAGCATGAGTAACAAAATGATACGTACTCAGTAATCATCATAGGTCGACTGAGAAAGAAAGGTAAAGATGATATGAAGTGATAGAATCTAGAAATAAACAAAGGTCAAAGCAGGATTTTAAAAAAAGCACACGAGCGTACAGAAATAGAAAAAACTTAGTACAACTAAACTAAACCTAGCTAGACCCCCATAAGTCTAGAAGGTACACTCATGCGCAAGTTTAATTAAAACACAAACGCACCTCGTAAGCCCGATTGGTACACAAAATAGCTAAAACTACTAAGGTTGAAATATGGTGAGCCCAGATCCAAAGAAAGTGTAAGCCAGGCCTTTAACCTGAGTAACCAATAAGGGCCACCTAGCTAAAAAGTACAGAGCATGGACCTCTCATTACGGATGAAACACCCAGGGCTGTTAGGCAGTAGCCAATAATGTGTCAACTCCCTAGAGGATAAGACCAGACATTTAATCTGCAAATATAAGGGCCGCCCAGCTAAAGAGTACAGAGCCTAGATCTCTCACCGCGGATGAAACTCTCAGGGGCGTCAGGCTATAACCAAAATTGTATTGACTCCGTAGAGGATAATGAGAAGCGTGGTTGTACTTTTAATCCATGACTAGAAAGGGCAGTGAAAGGATATAATGAGAACAAATAAGAAGGACAATGCTCAAAGCTCGAACCAACTCCAGTCCAAGTCACCCATCGAAGCCCAAAACCTCAAATATCACACCTGGGTCCTAAAAAGAAGGGAGAATGATAGAAGTTCATTAAAACTAAGTCAACACCCAAAGTAAGGCTCATTCTAATAGTCTCAAGTCTGCTACACCTATCTACAAGGAGCTAAGTCATCCTAATCAGTGTCGTAGTAGAAACAAGGCCAAAAGGATCCAAATACAACAAATATTTGGAAAGAACTAGTCTAAGCTTAGACTAAGGCCAAAAATTATAAAACATACAACAACAACATCAAATAAGACTAACCACAAGATAAGGATGATCAATTAACCCAACTGGCAGGCTTCAAATCTTGAATTATCTCGAATGAAGCTTAAAACATGGTTTCTAAGTAATGTAGCATGATCAACTAGTTACCCGCCCCCAATTCACTCAAATTCAACATGAATTTATACATTCAAGCTCAATCTAGAGAAAGGAAATTCATACTACCTTTAGGCCGACCGCATGTGCTCCAAATCAAATTTTCCAAGTTTTCCTCTTATAACAGTCTTAAAACACTGTCATGCTATCACAAATAGAATTATAACATTAATATAGTCATTTAGACACTAAAATAACTTAACACGGAGACAAACCAATTTTGGAATCAAAATAAGAATCGTGCGACTCGCACTAGATTTTTAGAAACGACTCCATCAAAAGGTCCTAAACAGTCCTCCAAACTTATTTTCCCAATTGGAATACAATTCTGGGTCTCGAAATAGCGGAAACTAGCCACATGCATAGAAGTCAAATTTAAAGAACAAGAACCAAGGTAAGACAACCCATCAATACAAACTTTTACCACAAACGGAGAATCCCCAACACTTTGTGATCATACACCCACGAAGCCACAAGCTCCAAGATAACATAGGACTTTGAATCACCCAAAATAGAGCTAAAATGAGAGAGAAATTGACTTCTAAAGTTTTAACACCAAAGTTGATTGGGGTCTGGTCTTATTTAAAAAAGACCAGACTGAAATACTCGTTGCAAATGCAGAGGTTTGAAAATTTTCCCTTCGCAAATGTGGCAAAGAGCCCGCGAATGCGAAGCCCAGGGGAACAGGGGTCCCGCAAACGCAACAGTTGGCCCTCGAATGCGAAAGGTCAGCAAGTATGACCTTCATGAACACAACAAGGTCACGCAAACTCAGAGGTGAGGCACACTCCTCTCGGCGAACGCGGCCAAGGTGGGTCGCGAATGTGAAGGTAAAATGTTTCCTGCACCAGCTGATGCATATCAGCTGGTTTTGGCAAACTCAAATATTTTGAACGGGTGTTTGAAATTTGTATGGAACCACATGCATGCAAACGATATATGCTATGCTATAAAATTTGACATTCCAAACTCAATGTAGTTGAAACTTCCATCCGAGGTTATCTTCAAAAAAACTGGATCCTACACCCAAACTCTATATTAAGCCAAAATCCACAAAGGGGCTCAAAATTAGCCCCAAAGCCTCAGGATCCACACGGAAGGTCGTTCTAGGCCAAACTCGATATTCTAGAGCTTATTGCACTTATGAAATTCTCATATGGGCATGTTTACCGAGAATGTTGATCAAGCTCAAACTTAGGTAAAAACTTGAAAGCTTAAATGCTTAATCACATAAACTCTCACCGAAAGCCTCAGGAGTTTTGCGGACCATACCACTAGCCTAAAATGATCATTTAGAATCTAATGGAACCATCATAATTGGATTCTAAGGTCATCTTCCTAAACATTTAATCAAAATCAACCGTTCAAGGTTCAAAAGCTCCAAAACATGGAAATTCACATCAAAACCAAATGAATGACAAGGTGACCGAACTGTCAATGCTAGCACGTAATAAATGACTTGGGGTCGCCATAGGAGTGCTCTAAATGATGAGCAGAAGGAATTAATAGAGAAATGACATGGTGGGTCATTACAAGTACCCAAGTAAAGGGAAAGTTGGCGTGAAAGTAGCCTCACTTGGAGATTCACCGAGTTTTGTTAGTGAACCCGATCTGGCTCACATTCTTGATCTAAAATCTTACCAGTAGATACAGTAAAAATTGGTGAGCAAAAGCTCAATCAGTGATATGCTGAACTAGTTTGGTGAGGTAGTCTCAGCTCACATTTTTTAAGCCAAATCTTGCCACTCATCTCAGATTAATTTGGTGAGGTTATCTCATATTGGTGACTCACCAAGTTGAGTTGGCGAGTCTGATCGTGTTGGCCAAGCTAAAGTCCAAATTTTCCAATCATCG
The DNA here is from genome assembly GCA_018342035.1 of Solanum appendiculatum. Classification (NCBI taxonomy): domain Eukaryota; kingdom Viridiplantae; phylum Streptophyta; class Magnoliopsida; order Solanales; family Solanaceae; genus Solanum; species Solanum appendiculatum. The sequence continues at coordinate 366,672 of JAGDQO010000397.1, read as the reverse complement.
CAGGACTTGTTGGTGAGCGTTTTCTACTTCAGTGAGTCACCAAAATGGTCAACAATGTTAGTGGATTATCACCGAATATCCCACCAATTGAAAGATCAAGAGTTTGACCGTTTAAATTTCAACCGTTTACATTTTTCAAATTTTTCTTCTTTTTATCATTCATATAAATGCTCTTTAGTACTTTTCTTTTAATTTCTTCATCATCTTACAACTGTGATTGTGGTTTTGCGTGAATTCAAATTTGATGCATCCTTTGCCTTCTTTGTGTCTCGTCTTTCTAATTTAGAGGTTGGTTTTCTTGATTATAATTTTGCCCTCTCTCATTTAATTCATGTGAGCATGATTGTAAAGTGATTATGGGCTTGTAGTGATGTTGATTATTGCTTTGAATGAAAGATTGCGATCATATTTGTTCGTTCATTGATTAGGTCTACTTTTAATTTCTAATTGTCGCAATTATATTTGATTACTATGGGTGTTGGGTCATATTTATTGAAATTGATTCATGCTTAGTACTGAGTCTTGCATGCTCATTGTTTGGGTGATGTTTGAGTAAGCTGGATTCGATGAACGACATGATTTTTCCCAATGATAGATTGGAAAATCATTCTTAAAGATAAATCATCGGTTTGTGAATCTTGATTAATTTGTGGGGAATTTGGAGCACCTGGGTTGATTAAATGATTGTTGATAGACTGTGGTTGATCTTATATGGATGTAAATTGAATGTCGTTGAAATGTTGGGCTGAATGTGTGAAAATTGGGTTGGAGGCTATTAATTGCCTATTGAACGAGTCCCATGGAGCTCATCAAGGCATTCAGTGTGTCGATGTTTGAGCCCTAACTCACCTTTGTGTGTTGAATCTTGTCAGTCACCCTAGAGAAATTTTCAGAGCTACTTGTAGATCGCTGAGTGTCTTTAGTTACTTGAAGTTTCTTGCTCACCTTTTACATTTGGAATCCTACCAGTCACCACAATTAAATTTGGCGAGCTACTTGTAGTTCATCAAATGACTTTGGTGACTCGCGAATCAAGATTTTTACTTGCCCTTTTACCTTGAAAACTTGCCAGTCCCCTCTGATATATTTGTTGAACCCAATCGAGCTCAATGAACCTTCTTGGCGATCCGCTAACCTGGTCGGGGGCATCAGGATATGTTTTGTTTAGACTTCAATTTTTTTTTTCACTAACGCTTCACCCGATATTTATTCTTTATGTTGCATATTGTAGAAATGGCCCGTCCTAAGGTTCTAGTAGTGCGAAGTAATTCTTCGGATGTTTCTCCACCCCAATGAAGGAAAATAGGTATTACAATTTCTTAACCTATTGAACATCCACAACCCACTCAACGCAAGTTTGAGCGTGTGAGTGAGAAAGCAATGCGACAACTCTAGGAGAAATAGGAAAGAGAAAAGTTGCTGAAATTCTCACCGAGGGGACTACTTTCGAGTTTGAACCCCTTAATGTTTCTTGGACTAATAATGAGGAGGATGAGGAAGAACTTTACGGCTACACCACCTAGTGTATAGGCCAATTGCTAAGACTTAGACCACTAAGAAGAGGCGCACTGATATTTTTTCCAAGGTTGTGCATGATCCATTAGCCAATATGGTGCCCCAGGTGGTCCTGATAAATGCACCTCACTCTATGAACCATTTAAAAGCTACCGAGTTGTGCACTATTCTTGAAGAGAAGAGACTCTCGACTGATGGAGTGGTAGATAGATACTCGGAGGTTTGGTAGACTATCAAGTTCCATAGTTTTGAGAGATTCACTCAAGCCTAGGATTCTTATAAGACCACCTAGGTATGAGATTTCTATAAGCCATATGCCCATTTGTTTCAAAAGAAGAAGAAGGAGTTCATTTATAAGTCGGTCCCCCTGTCAAAGTTCGTGGAAAGATAGTCTTATGCGGGGTCATGGAGATTAATGAGGCATTTGGTTGTGACTAGATACATCATAGCACTTTGGAGGAGAAGCTTTTACAGTCTCTAGATAGCTTGAAGGGGTGGCTTGTCCCACTTTTATTTGATGCTACAAATTCGTGGATTGGTGAGGCTATTGAGATCGAGAAAAAAGATATACACATTGTTGCCTGTTATTGGTTTGGATTCATCAGTAGTACATTGATGCCTTTTTAGAATAAGTTCATCCTCCGACACCCCAAGGTTGCTTTATTGGGTGCATTATTGATTAGCAGCGCTTTAATTATGGGTCCATCAATGTATTAGATATCCTCTTATAGGCTAGGCAGTTGCAGACTTTGTTGGCATTTCCCATCTTGATCATTGCCTTTTGTCAGAGAGCTGGAGTTTCTTTTGTTGAGACGATTGATGTTAGAGTTACTCTAGCCTCGTCTAGTGAAATTTGTAGGGTTGAAGCAGACTATTTTAGAGAAGATGCTGTGAGGAAGAAGCTGGCACAAGTGGATACTACTCAGGTTATTGATAGGAGTCTTTGGAGGTTGATCCTCCACCTCCCACTCCTACTACGAAGTCTTTAGGTACACATGATCCATCTACTTCTACTGCACCTCCTTTCATATCTCGGCCCCTGTTGACACAAGCTATGCTTTATTGGATGTGCAACTTCACACACTCAGTGGATGTAAGAGCCTATCATCTTGAGAGGGTTGTCCCTACTGTGATCTCTGTAGCCATTGAAGCTGCCCTTGCTCCTATAAGGGCTAATATGGTCGGACAACAGACTATGTTAGCAAATTATGGGCTTAGACTTAATACCCTTAACACTCGGGTTCAGAAGCGTGATTAGGCCGAAGAAAGTTCTGAGTAGGTGATAGCCTTAAGGCTAATATTGATGGGTTGAGGAGTGATATGGACGAGCTCAAGTCCATGAACATTTCTTTGGTTTCGGGTGATGTGACAATACTTGATGCTCTGGTGATTAAGATCCCTCTAGCCTAAATGAGAAGTGTTGTTGATCCACTAGGTGATATGGCACATGTTGATGATAAGGACTCTAATAACCCAGAGACTGCTAAGGAGGAGTTAAGTGTGACTGAGCCACAGAGTGAGGACACTTATGCAGATCTAGCGGACCTGGAAGACACTTTTCTACAGGTTTCTATGGAGAACTCTCTCTGAGATAGTTTTGTTGTCGGCCCGAGTAGGACCATCCTCCAAAGACTACTACCACTAGTGATGCTCGAGGCACTAATTCCCATGATAAAGCTACTCCAGCGAGCCAGAGTTCTCCTTCGGCTTAGCCTGACTGGGGGATCCTTCTACTCACTCTATCTTGTGCTTTGATGTTTATTCTTTTAGCATTGAGGAAACTACTTGTTAATTTTTTATGGGTGAGGGTACTTTGCTAGTGCCTAGCCCTTTTGGTTGTATTTTATTATTTTGAGACATGTGTTTTGGATTTGATTCTATTTGAGGTTGTATTTAATTTGATGATGTGGTAGTAGTAACTTCATAATTTGGTTTATTAGTATAATGTTGGTTTAGGTCATGATTCATATTTATCCCTCTCATTTGCTTCGAAGCTTGTTGTTGATTGTTGTTGAAAAGCTTGCATTCTTATCTTGAATATTTGAGTGTTGATTGTGATCAATATCGATGACTTGAATAGTGCTTTTGATGAGAAGTGTGCTTTTGTAAGTTCAACGAGGTAGTTCGGGTTGCATAATTCTTTCGTGGACTCTTAGCATCTTTTTGTGACTAGTTGAGTATCAATTATGAGACTTGCAATGATCGTTGCATGCAAGCTTTATTTGTAGAGTTTTTGTAACAACTCGGTTTCAAAAGCAAGGAAATTGCAAGTTTTCAAACTAGTGCAAGTACTAACGGAAGTCATCTACAGACCATAGGTTGACTTACGGGCCGTAGGTGGGAACCGTAGATGGCAAGGTAAACTTTTTGAAAATGTCAAGTTTCAGGATCCTTTCTACGACTCAATAGAACGGCCTGTCATTGGTTCTCCAGACTGTAGGTAGGTCTCGTAGGTCTCTCTAGACTTAGTGAAATTTTATGGGTTCAAGGTTGGACTGACGGTTGGTATGTGCGGTCTGTCAATGGACCTACGAATTGTACATGGGGTCCCATCTTTTGAAGGTCAAAAACAATAGTTTCTGAACTTTTCTATGGTTGACCAAGATGGTCCGTAGTTGGACTACAAACCGTAGGTCGAGATCCGGCAGTTATTTTTAAGGTCTTTTCCCTAATTGGTCTATTCCTAATCTAAGTCAGTTAAGACCTAATCCTAGACCCTATATAAGGCTTCTAAGCCTAATTCTACCCTTTTCTAATCACTTCCAAACTCCCTCCAAAAATCTTTCCCCAAATAATTCTCTCTCTAGAAATTTGACGAAGAAGAAGGAGAATGTAGGGTTTCAAAGTCAAGCCTCTTAATCCTCCATTGCTAGTGGGCTTTTGGCATCAAGGTATGGTGGCTTACACCTATGGAGACCTTTCTTCCATAGAGTTCCTAAATTCTCTAATTTTGTAAAGTTAGATTCTTCAATTGAAATTAGGGTTTTCTTCTATGTCATGGGTTCTTTCCAGTTATGATCAAATTGATTGATTTAAGTCTTTCTATGCATGAATTGAGTGAATTCAATGATTTTAAGGTGAAACTATGTGAGCCCATGCTTGAATTATGATTTTTAAGCTATAAGTCTATGATAAAGTATATGAATGATCAAAAGGTGAATTTTATGAAGTTATGCATGTTCAAATTATGAAATTATGATGATTTAAGATTTGCTTTGAGAGTGAGGAATAAATATTAATGTTATTGGGTTGTGAAAGGTTTTCTCACATACTACTCAAAGTCATAATTTGTGAAAGAATTTTCTCACATAAAGGATTCATAAGGGTTTGAAGGGTTTTCTCAACTAAACTTTGAATCAAGATTAAGGAACTATTCTAATGATAAGATGAATTATGAATTACAACTATTCCGTGAGATTTATGCTTAGCATTGAGAGGGTATTGAGATTGAAACTCTCCCATTAGTAGATGTCGGGCTTCTAGTAGCAATCTCTTTATCTCATACTTATTTGCTCCAATAGGATGATTGTCTTAGATAGACATTAACTAGTGGATCCATGTAAGCTAGAAGTTATGGTTCTTACCTTGGCAAGTAAGGGAACCTTGTTTCTGTGTGGGGTAGACACCAGATTCCATGTTATAGCTCACATAGCCTATGTCAGTTAAGGCTTACTTCCCACATAATGAACTAAGGTTACTTTCTAAAGGTATTTTAAGCATATATTGTTTTAAGATGATTTGCTTGCATTGACCATGGCTTTTACCTCATGTTTTCTATCATGTCATCATATGATTTAACTTGGTCATTGTATCTTATGTATAGACCTTTTTGCATGATTTGTAACCTCTATGCATAGTTATCATATTTGGTATATTTTTGTACTAACGCATACTATTGCCTACATTTTCTCATAAGTGTAAGATCTGGCTCATCTCCATCCTCTCATGGCTATTTCTTTGTGATAGAGATCTTGAAGACCCTGTGAGTCCTCATACATTCGAGGACAATGTCATGTATATTCTTTTATGTGATTTTAGTTTTCAGACTTGTATGGGTTGCATCCCACTTTTATTTTATTGATGTATTAGATGGCTTTTTTGAGACTATGTTAGACTTCCGCCAGCTTTGTCAACTCTTTGATATAAATTGTCTTTTTAACTCTATTTACTAGTATCTTGTATGAGGTATGCTAAGTAGATTGTATGGGGCCTTTTGGGGTCTTGTATCATATCACATCTAGGGGGTATTTTAGGTCGTGACTAATTTAGTATTCAGAGCACAAAGTTTTAGAAAGGTCCTAAGATGTCTCATAAACCACGTCGAGTAGAGTGTTATTCCTAAGTGTGAAGCTCGCCACACATATGAATGAGAGGCTATAAGATGTTTAGGAAACTCCAATTCTTTCATCACTCTAAAGTCGTGTGATAGAGTTTAACTCTATATGTCTCTCTCCGAATCTATATCCGATGCTTTTCATGATATGGCCACTCGAAGGGCATATGCTAGGAGGAATGCAAGAGAGAATGTGGAACAAGTAGCTTCTCAAGTTCTTGTCGACCCTTTGGCTGAGCAAGTAACTAATGTGGAGTTTAGGGCTTGTTTTCAAGTATTGGCCCAAGCCATGATGGCTCAAGCCAATAGGGAGGTTGTGGTCCCCGTGAACCCAAATGTGGGTACAACAGCATCTAGAATGAGGGACTTCACTAGGATGAATCATCCGGAGTTTCATGGTTCCAAGGTTGAGGAAGATCCTCAAGAGTTCATTGATGAGATGTATAAGGTGTTGATGATCATGAGTGTAACCCCGGTGGAAAAGGCGGAATTGACCGCTTAGCAACTCAAGGGTGTGGCTCAAGTGTGGCTTGAGCAATGGAAGAGTGAGAGGGCGGTTTATACGGGTCCTCTTGATTGGGATAAGTTTAAGGTTGCTTTCCTTGATAGGTTCTTTCCCCTTAAGATGAGGGAGGCAAAGGTGCTTGAATTCATTAATCTTTATCAAGGAAACATGAGTGTGAAGGAGTATGCTTTTAAATTAACAAAATATTCTAGGTATGCTTCTACTATGGTTGCCAACTCTAGGACAAGGATGAGTAAGTTTGTTTCGGGAGTGTCCGAAATGGGGGTCAAAGAATGTCGTACCGCTATGCTTATTAATGATATGGAAATTTCTCGTCTAATGGTTCATTCTTAAAAATTAGAAGAGGAGAAACTTAAGGAAAAGTATAGGGAAGCAAACAGGGCTAAGACCGATGATGGTGACTTTTCACGCTCAAGGTCCAATGGATATGGTCGTCCTAAGTTTCAACAAAGGTTTTTCAGTCAAGGTTCCTCCAATGATCCTCCTAGATTCAACAAAGATAGGATGTCTAAAACTAAGTCTCAAGGAGGGAATGGTGGTGGATTTCCATCGACTACTTGTGCTAAATGTGGAAAGAAGCATGAGAGTAAGTACATGGCAGGCATAGATGGTTGCTTCGGTTGTGGTAATAGTGGTCACAAGATAAGAGATTGTCTATCACTTGTGATTAAGGGAAGAGAAGGTAGACAAGCTCCACCTAGTTGATTGGGTTCGAATGCTCCCAAGCAAAACTGGTTCTATGCACTCCAAACTCATCATGAGCAAAAAGGTTCTCCCGATGTGGTTACCGGTATGTTGAAAGTCTTTAATTTAGATGTTTATGCTTTGCTTGACCCCGGTGCTACCTTGTCTTTTGTGATGCCATATGTGGCTATGAAGTTTGATGTTCTTCCGAATGTGTTGTTAGATCTTTTTTCTGTCTTTACTCGTATTGGTGAATCAATTATGGCTAAAAGAGTCTATAGAGATTGTCCTGTCACCTTAACTAATAGAGTCACTCATGTTGATCTTGTAAAGTTTGATATGTTAGATTTCAATTTTATTCTTGAGATAGATTAGTTGCATTCATGCTATGCCTCTATTAATTGTAGGACTCGAGCGGTCAAACTTCAATTTCCAAATGAGCCTATTCTAGAGTGGAAAGGGGGAAATTCTATGCTTAAGAGTCGGTTTGTTTCTTGTCTTAAAGCAAGGAAGATGATTTCTAAGGGTTGCATATACCATCTTGATTGGGTTAGGGATATGGATTCTGAAACCCCTACCTTCAAGTCGGTCCCCATTAATAATGAGTTTTCGGAAGTGTTTCCCCGATGATTTACCCAGTGTCCCTCCTGAAAAGGAAATAGATTTCTGTATTGACCTTCTCCCAGATACGCAACCTATTTCTATTCCTACTTACCAAATGGCTCCGGCAGAACTTAAGGAGTTGAAAGAACAATTGAAAGATTTGTTGGATGAGGGCTTCACCCGACCGAGTATCTCTCCATGGGGTGCTCCAGTGTTGTTTGTTCCAAAGAAGAATGGTTCACTTCGTATGTGTATTGATTATTGGCAATTGAATAAGGTTACTATTAAGAACAAGTATCCTCTTCCTAGGATAGATGATCTATTTGATCAACTTTAAGGAGCGAGTTACTTCTCCAAGATTGACCTTCAGTCGGGCTATCACCAATTAAGGGTGAAGGAAGATGACATTCTAAAGATGGCCTTTCAGACTAGATATGGTCATTTTGAATTCTTAGTAATGTTGTTTGGTTTAACAAATGCTTCGGTCGCATTTATGGATTTCATGAATAGGGTGTTTAGACAATACCTAGATATGTTTGTGATTGTGTTCATTGATGATATTTTGATTTACTGAAGGAGTGAGGGTGAGCCTACCGATCATTTGAGGATTGTGTTGCAAGTCCTCAAGGACCAACAACTCTTTGCAAAGTTTAGTAAATGTGAGTTTTTGTTGAGACTCGTGGCGTTTCTTGGTCACATTGTTTCCGGTAAGGGTATTGAGGTAGATCCTAAGAAGACGGACGTGGTTAAGAGTTGGCCTAGACCTCTATCCCCTTCAGATATTCGAAGTTTCTTGGGTCTGGCTGGTTACTATAGAAGGTTTATGGAAGATTTCTCTTCGATTGACAATCCATTGACGGCATTGACCTAAAAAAAAGCTAAGTATGTATGGTCTAAAGCATGTGAGAAGAACTTCCAAGAATTGAAAGATAAGCTTATCTTTACTCCGGTGTTGACTTTGCTAGAAAGATCTGATGGGTTTGTGATTTATTGTGATACTTCAAGGGATGAACTAGGATGTGTTCTTATGCAAAATGGGAAAGTGATTGCTTATGCTTCAAGGCAACTTAAGGTTCATGAGAAGAACTATCCTACCCATGACTTAGAACAAGCGGCGGTTCTGTTTGCTCTAAAGATTTGGAGGCATTATTTGTATGGTATCCATGTTGATGTCTTCACCGACCACAAGAGTTTGCAATATGTGTTCAAGCAAAAGGATCTGAATATTCACCAAAGGAGGTGGCTTGAGTTGTTAAAGGACTATGACATGAGTGTCCTCTATCACCCCGGCAAGGTGAATGTGGTAGCGGATGCCCTTAGTCGATTATCCATGGGTAGTGTTGCTCATGTTGAGGATAGAAAGAAGGAACTGGTTCGAGATGTTCATAGATTGGCCTGATTGCGTGTTTGGTTGATTGATTCCATTAAAGGTGGTGTTATTGTTCATAATGGTTCAGAATCATCTTTGGTGTCAGATGTGAAAGCATAGCAAGGTCTTGATCCAATCTTAATGGAGTTGAAGGAAACGGTGCTTAAAAAGTCCATTGAGGCCTTCTCCTAAAGGGGAGATGGTGTACTCTGATATCAAGGTCGGCGGTGTGTTTCGGATGTTGATAACTTGAGGGAGAAGATTTTATCAGAAGCCCATAGTTCCTGATATTCCACTCACCCGGGAGCCACCAAGATGTATCGTGACTTGCGAGAGGTCTATTGGTGGAATGGGATGAAGAGGGACATTACGGAATTTGTGGCTAAGTGTCCTAATTGTCAACAAGTGAAAGTTGAGCATAAAAAGCCGGGAGGTTTGTCCCAAGATATTAGTATCCCCACTTGGAATTGGAAAGATTTGAACATGGACTTCATTGTGGGTTTACCACGCACTCCGCGACAACATGACTCGACTTGGGTTATTGTAGATCGTATGACAAAATCGGCACGTTTAATTCCCGTCAAAGTTTCTTATTCAGCAGAAGACTATGCCAAGTTGTACCTAAAGGAGATGCTTAGGTTGCTTGGCGTACCCCAATACATCATATCTGATCGTGGTACCCAATTCACTTCTCAGTTTTGGAAATCTTTCCAAAGGGGCCTTTCCACTCGTATTAAACTTAGAATGGCCTTTCATCCTCACACCGATGGGCAAGTGGAGTGTACTATCCAAACTTTGGAAGATATGCTTAGAGCCTATGTGATTGATTTCAAGGGTAATTGGGTTGATTTCAAGGGTAATTGAGATGATCATTTGCCTTTGATTAAGTTTGTTTATAATAATAGCTACCGAGTATTGGTATGGCTCTATTTGAGGCTCTTTATTGTAGGAGGTGTAGATCTCCTATAGGTTGGTTAGAAGTTGGCAAAGTCACTTTGAGAGGTCCCGAATTGGTACATGAGGCTATGGAGAAAGTTTTCCTTATTAGAGAAAGGTTGAAAACGGCTCAAAGTTGACAAAAGTCCTATGTCGTTGTTAGGAGGAGATGTCTAGAATTTGATGTTGATGACTGGGTCTACTTGAAATTCTCACCCATGAAGGGTTTTAATGAGGTTTGGGAAGAAAGGGAAGCTTAATCCCCGTTATGTGGGCCCATATCATATTTTGAGGCGTATTGGTAAGATTGCTTATGAACTCAAATTGCCTAATGACTTGGCATCAATTCATCCAATTTTCCATGTCTCCTTATTGAATAAATGTGTTAGTGATCCGAAATCTATAGTACCATTGGAAAGTCTTGGTGTAAAGGAGAGTCTTTCTTATGAAGAGGTTCATGTTGAGATTTTGGACCGGCAAGTTTGGAAGTTGAGAAATAAAGAAGCTGCTTCCATAAAGATTCTTTGGAGGAATCAATTAGCTGAGCGTGCTCTTTTGGAGGCCGAGGCCGATATGATGTCCCGTTATCCTCATCTTTTTCCCTCAACCCCTACTCTAGCTTGATGTATTTAGTTCCTCATGGTTCACTCTTTTGATCTCATGTATCTTAGATGTTCCCATGATTCCTCATATATGTATGTTCATGAAAAAGCTCACAATTTTAGAAAATGTGATAACTTGATCGATTTTTTCATGTTTATGTGCATTTGAGTATATGTTGCATAAAGACCTTATGAGATGATGTTTTGAGCATGCTTTAGCTTGGAGTTGATGTTTCCTCCTCGGATATGTGAATTTATGTGATTTCATTCATATTGGGTTGTTTGATTTAGATCCTATCCTTCTTATGATGTCTTGATTCTCATTCGAGGAAGAATGTTCCCAAGGGGGAGATATTGTAACACCTCGAATTCAAAAGGAAGGAAATTGGAGGTTTTCAAACTGGTGCTAGTACCAACAGAAGCTATCTATGGATCGTAGGGGGACTTAGGTGGGAACCGTAGATGGCAAGGAAAACTTTTTGAAAATTTAAGTTTCAGGATCCTTTCTACGACTCAACAAGACGGCCTGTCATTGCTTCTACGGACCATAGGAAGGTCTCGTAGGTCTCTCCAGACTTAGTGAAATTTTGAGGGTTCAAGGTTTGACTGACGGTTGGTATGTACGGTTCGTCGATGGACCTACGAATCATACATGGGGTCCCATCATTTGAAGGTCCAAAATAGTAGTTTCTAAACTTTTCTACGGTTGACCAGGACAGTCTATAGTTGGACCTATGCAACGTAGGTCTGAACCGTAGGTCGAGATCTGGCAGTTATTTTTAAGGGCTTTTTGGTCTTTTCCCTAATTGATCTATTCCTAATCTAAGTCAGTTAAGCCCTAATCCTAGACCCTATATAAGGCTTCTAAGCCTAACTCTACCCTTTTCTAATCACTTCTAAACTCCCTCCAAAAATCTTTTCCCAAATAATTCTCTCTCTAGAAGCTTGAAAAAGAAGAAGGAGAATCTAGGGTTTCAAGGTCAAGTCTCCTAATCCTCCATTGCTAATGGGATTTTGGCGTCAAGGTATGATGGTTTTCACCTATGGAGTCCTTTCCTCCATAGGGTTAATAAATTCTCCAATTTTGTAAAGTTAGATTCTTCAATTGAAATTAGGTTTTTTTTCTATCTCATGGGTTCTTTCCAATTATGATCAAATTAATTGATTTAAGTCTTTCTATGCATTAATTGAGTTAATTCAATGATTTTAAGATGAAACTATGTGAGCCCATGCTTGAATTATGATTTCTAAGCTATAAGTCTATGATGAAGTATATGAATGATCAAAAGGTGAATTTTATGAAGTTATCCATGTTCAAATTATGAAATTATGATGATTTAAGATTTACTTTAAGAGTGAAGCATAAATATTTTTGTTATTGGGTTGTGAAAGGATTTCTCACATACTACTCAAAATCATGATTTGTGAAATGATTTTCTCACATAAAGGATTCATAAGGGTTGAAAGGTTTTCTCAACCAAATTTTGAATCAAAATTAAGGAGATATTCTAATGATAAGATGAATTATGAATTACAACTATTCTGTGGGATTTATCCTTAGCATTAAGAGGGTATTGAGATGGAAGCTCTCCCATTTGTAGTGGCTGGGTTTCTAGTATGAATCTCTTTATCTCATACTTATGTGCCCCCATAGGAGGATTCTCTTAGATAGACATTAGCTAGTGGATCCATGTAAGCTAGAAGTTATGGTTCTTAAGTTGGCAAGTAAGGACACCTCTTTTCGGTGTAGGGTAGACACTTGATTCCATGTTATAGCTCACATGGTCTATGTCGGTTAAGGCTCACTTCCCATATAATGAACTAAGGTTACTTTCTAAAGGTATTTTAAGCATATATTGTTTTAAGATGATTTCCTTGTATTGACCATATCTTTTACCTCATGCTTTTTATTATGTCATCATATTATTTAACTTGGTCATTGTATCTTATGTATAGCCATTTTTGCATGATTTTGTAACCTCTATACATAGTTATCATACTTGGTACATTTTTATACTAACGCATACTCTTGCTTACATTTTATCATAAGTGTAGGATCCTCTCTATCCTCTCATGGCTAGTTCGTTGTGATAGAGATTTTGAATACATTGTGAGTCCTCATACATTCGAGACAAAGCCATGTTTATGCTTTTATGTCATTTTACTTTTAAGACTTGTATGGGCTACATCCCACTTTCATTTCATTGATGTATTAGATGGCTTTGAGACTATTTTAAACGTCTGCAACCTTTGTTAACTCTTTTTTTATAAATTGTCTTTTTAACTCTATCTACTATTATCTTGTATGATGTATGCTAAGTTGCTTGTATGGGGCCTTTCAGGGTTTTGTATGCCATGTCACGTCTAGAGGGTACTTTAGGTCGTGACAGTTGTGATCGATGATTGTATTTAAGTGCCATTTTTTGTGAGGTTTACATGAAATACTTTCATTGTGGATACATAGAACTTGTCTTGTTGGTATGATTGATTGGCATTGGAGAATGTGAGAAATGACATTAGGCAATAATTATTTTTTCAGAGTGAACCTATTCTTTATGCCTGTGATTCATCACCTTGTGAGAGTGCGTACTAAGTTTGGCACCAATTGAGCCTAACCCCTTTCTTTGGAAACAATATGAGCCTCTAAGCCTAAACATATTGTGAAAAATGACATTCCTTTCTTATCAAAAAACTTCTTGAAGCATTGATTTGTATGAATAGCCAACATAGCCAAAAGCCTAAGTTGGTGGTGTAGTAAGGTAAGAGGAAAATTTTGAGTGAAAAAAAAATCATGAAACTCATCCTTGTATCCATGTGTGGCAAAAAGATGGAACCCCTCCATATATAAAAAGAAAAAGAGAGAAAAAGAAATGAAAGAGTTTTGCTTTTGCAAATAATGCTTTGATTTTTTACATTTATTGGTTGAATTAATTGGGTTTCCAATGAGCTAAAAAATAAAAATGGTGTTGTGAAAAGAACGAGGATGAGTTTTGTGTAAAAAAATGAAGAAAGAAAAGGAAAAAAGATGAAGTTAGGAAAATGCTTCAAGAAGGTGGAGTCACTAAACCAAAATGATCATACCTTTACTATCAGCCCCATTACAAGCCTTCAAAAACCTTCGTGATATTGCATAAACTAATTCATTTGTTGGTCGGAAAATATGGGCAAGCCTATGGGTATAATCATGCATGTTTTTCTCTTTGGGAGTGCGAGAGTTCGTTTCGATCCCTAAAATTTGGTTTTTGATTGGGTTTGGGAGAGCATGGAATCATTTTTTACGTGACGACCTGTGAATAATTTTGTTAAGCATAGCTTTGCATCTTAAGTGAGCATTTGTGAACATGCACTTTCATTGATATTGTCTAGTCATCATTTGAAGTTTTGAAATTGAAAATTGCATGTTTCAGATTTAGCCTTGTGATAGCACTTGCATGTTGTCTCTCAAGAAGCACTATTTGTAGACACCTTTGTTGAACTAATTGATCTCTTGATTTACTTGAGGAAAAAGAAAAATTTTAAGTTGGGGTGTTGATGAATCGGAGAATTTGTACTCATTTAAGTCTTTTTTGTTCACCAAATAGTGTCCTCGATGCCTTTTTGTGTCTATTTTTTATGCTAAACGGTTGAATTCCAGCTGTGAAGGCTTAAAGACAAGGCGAGGGTAAATGTATGTGAAATGAAGACAAAAACATAGAAAAACAAAGATAAATATGAAGTTGAAGCTCGCCAAGTGCAACAAGCGACTCGCCAAATGGGCTGGACCTCACTAAAATTGACTGAAACTTCTGCTAAAAAGTTCAAAGCAGGTCGACGAGGAAAGAATTTAAACGGTGACTCGCCAACCAGTAGACATGGCTTGAGGCAATTGCCAAAATTACCAGAGTGTTCTGCTACATATTGAGGTTAACTTGGCGGCCTGGGAAGGATTCGGGGATTCATCGATCATAGTTTGCAAACTCTATTCGCAAAAGGCATTCAACACCTGAAGCCATGAAATTGAAACTGAAGAGCGAGAATATAAAGTATTCGGCGAGCTTCACTAATGTCATTGAATGAGCTCTGAAGTATAATTTTGTCCAGCTTTTGGGATGGTATAAATTGTTTTGAAGAGAGAGAAAATGTACCTTCCATCACAGTGAACACATAGCACTTAGAACATTCTTAGAATCTTGGATTTTTGGCTAGTTTGAACTTGGAATTTTGAGATTCATGATTACGTAACTTGGATTTGAAGCTTGAATCAGCTGCATTGAACGGACAACAACTTCTTTGGTATAATTCATTTAAATTTCAACATGTGTAGCTAAAATTCCTCATTCTAGGGGTGTGTAGTGTAGTTTGGTATTAAATTGAATTTGGGCTTTTGTAATTGCTCAATTATACGTTAATTTACAATGGGTTGAATTAGCTCATCATGTTTTCATTTATGGATTGAGGTTGCGAACTCAATTCTAATTAGATTTCTATGCTTGCTTGTGAAAGTTGCTTAGAGTAGATGAGATAATTGATAATTGTCAATTGATTTCAATTGCTAGTTTTGCTTGATAAAGGAAACTATGTTAAGGTATTAGATCGGTTTAGTGTAAGACGCATGTTGAGATTTGAGAGAACACTAAAAAAAGATGATTTGCGATTGAAAGATGTTTATCATATTATTCGTCGATCTAGCCTACCCATTAGGAATTAACTTAGTTGAGCAATAAAATTACCTATGTTCGGAATTGATACTCAATTACGCACACTCATAGAATCCATCTCTTACTTTCTAAATTCCCTTATTCTTTTGTTCGTGTTAAGAATTTGTTGGTCAAAATCTATATTCATAATTTGAAAATTCTCCTATATGAATTTATGTTAACAATTGATTCTACAAATTTACAAGAGATTAGTACATAATTTTACCTTGTAATCGAAGTCTAGCATATACCACTCCTTTTGGGATTCGATCCCAACCTCTTGTTGGGTTCTTTATTGCTAGCGCTCGCGTAGCATTATCAAAAAGGTAAATGCAACTATATAATAGTCTCCAAACAAAAGGTACACACTAGTCCAGACAAAAACAAAAGCAGATGGACAACTCTGCTTGCCAGAATCTCACCCCAAGTCTCTAATCCACAGCTGCTTCACGCAAGGTGTGTGTCAACGATGAGAACTAGTACTATGACCTGCAAGGTACAAAAGTCTAGTATAAGTACCAAACAAGTGGTACTTAGTAGGCATAGGCTAACTGAGCTCTAAAGACAATGCAAGCATAAACAACATGTACAGAAGGAGTATCAACACATTGCATGTCATCACCAGCATCCAAACAAAGAGTATCTAAACAACCAAATGAACATAATTGGAATTACTATTCTTCTAGAGCATAAGAAACTAACATAGAATCCATCTGGTTCTCGACCAAGGCATCGGGCCCAACAATATACCAACATATGCAATAAATATGTCATAACTGATCACTAAGGCAACAAAGAACCAAATATGAAGAATCAACAACTGGAAGAGTAACTTAAGGATCTCAAACAAAACACAAATCCCTACAACGAACATTATAAGTTAATCATAATTCCAAAAGCTAAACCTATCATCCCAAAACATGGCATATAGCCATTGATTCCACAAAAAACGTTTACCTTATCTTATAGATGAACCTTCTAAGCAGATTTTCATTCTCCGACATGAGCTAATGTTTAGAAGTCGTCAATGAAAGCCAAATCTCATAACCTAAATCAAAAGTCTAACCTTAAAAGCCATTGACACAACTGTTGATGAACATAGGAAAAACCAAGTCATAAGAAAGAGTCACCGCAATTCAGAGTAATCCTTCTCATTATATAGAACATTCTCATATCTTAAATTTTTTAATAATGATAACAAAACACCAAGACCATCATAAAGGACAAATCAAGTAGGCTGAAAGAGAAAAAGCTCAACTTCACAACCATAGAAACTGAGAATAGGATTTAGTCACAGAGAAGAATCAACGAGCTAGAACATAAGTGAAACTATAGAAGGCTGAACCTCATTTCACACAATGCTCTCATCAACCAACCTATCACTAACTAACAGAAGGATAGCGAGAAATGAAGGTAGCTGTCATAGCCAAGAGAACGAGAATATTATAAACGAATACTAACCAGGTAATACTAGTGTAGCCGTCTATCAAGCAAG
The DNA here is from genome assembly GCA_018342035.1 of Solanum appendiculatum. NCBI lineage: Eukaryota > Viridiplantae > Streptophyta > Magnoliopsida > Solanales > Solanaceae > Solanum > Solanum appendiculatum. Next base: position 349,933 of record JAGDQO010000397.1, on the reverse strand, counting down.
ATTGGAAAACTATAGCAAAAGCAAGTAGTAACGGTGGCAGAAGAGAAAGTCAACCAGTCCGATTATATGATCATAACAAAGCTACCAAGTTTAAAGATATGGGGAGTTGCTCAATCACTAATCCCAAAATAGAAACAAAGCCAATTCACTATTAAAGGAAATCATCTATGGGGGATAAACACGTACACATAACCCCAAATAAGGATTTCACAATGACCAGAAGATAGATAGAAGGGTAAGCAGGCACATATGGGTATGAAAACTCTAAATCAACACAACATAAGCAATAAAGAATAAAAAATAAAGTTAAACTTATACCAACGATATTTGGAGCCTCGGCCCTCGGTGTACTTATTGAAGTACACAATTGCTCGTGTATGATCCCAAGTTGTGCATCTGAACTACCAAGTGCAATACTAAGGGCAGCACTCCAGTCTAAAGGTTCCACAAACCCATGAGACTAACATGACTAAGCAAACTGCATCATGGTCCTACATCAGGCACACTCTCTAGATAAGAGGCTAATCTCCCCACAATCATATCAACCCATATGGGCTAAGATCTGGTGTGAAGAATGGGATGAACTACCTGGGCTACCTCTACAAGACAAAGGACCATCTACAACACCCTGGGACCACTCCTTGCCAATTTTACTGGAGCCCTAGGGTTCTGAACCTACCGAGTCTGTCATATGTGATGTGTGAACATAGGAAAATATCTAGGAAATTGTCACCATAAGCCACAATCAAATAGACCCTACTAGAAGCAACCTATTAAGATGACTCGGCTGAAATAGAATTGACCCTAATACTTGAATACCCAAAATGTAAACCCCGAGAAGCCTGACCTGAACTATGTCCACCGTGGAGACAAAACTTGCTTTAGAACCACTTGAAACCAGAGGTGCTACCGCCATGGGTCCGATAGGTCAAGAGTGAAGATGAACCGAACTGAGATGATACCTACCTCGGGATGAGACACTATCATTATTGTATCGATGGTAGGGCCTCCTACCACTACCCCTATAAGTCTTAGGACATAGCTTCTCCACAGCCCTCATATGACTAACAACCTGGGGGGAGGTAGACTCGCCTACTATCAAGTGATCAGATGCTAGACGAAGTGGTAAAGCCAATCCTCTAATGAACCCCTCATTGAAATCCTGCTCGGTAGGGAACAATGGGGGAGTATGCTTGGCCCACTCGATGAATTCGATCTTGTACTAAGAAACTGACAAGGAACCCTGATGGAGACCTATAAATCCGAGCACCACTCGATGCACCCAACACTACACCTACCTGCGGTGCATCCTCAAAGAGACTCAAAATCCCCAATACTAAATTATGAAGAGTCGAGGTGGTCACAAATCCTAACAAAGAATGGGCTACCTCTCGACCCTCTAGCTGCTGCTGAACATCCCTAGCCTCAAGGTCTACCCATAGTAGAGGCTCTCAATCCTAACAATGCACCAAAATCCCGGTTATGTGTTCTAAGGTCCCATCTGTGTCCATCGAATACTTCGTGTTATCCATCTAAGAAAGATTGGATTTAATAAAGTATTTAGAGGTTGATCAAAGTAAATACACACGATAAGGAATGTAGAATGTTATTTCCTAAGAATGCCCTATAGACTCCCAAAGATAGGATATAAACGTCTCCGCACCGATCCGCAAGACTCTACTAGGCACTTGCTCTCGTACGAACTATATCAGTGAACCTAGGCTCTGATACCAATTTATCATAACATAAAACCTCAGGTCATGATGGCACCTACTATAATCCCACCAGTACGTAAGCCAAACACATAGCCTGAAACCAGAGGTAATGAGGTATCACACGAAAGAGAAGAATGCCGAAAGAAAAGAATAATACTAGAAGTAAGATAGGAAAAGAGAATCAAAATATACTATCAAACATCCTCAAAACTTGGTATCACTCTGTAGTCGAATTACTAATCAAAACATGAGTACAAGCTAAATGCAAATATATATATAGAAGTCTTCGAATAAAAGGTAAAGACTAGTCCAGCCAAAAAAGAGAGATGGACAACTCTGTACGCCAGGAGCTCACCCCAAGTCTTTGATCTACAGCTGCTTCGCTCAAGGTGCATGTCAACGAGGAGAACTCGTACTATAATTCGTAGGGTACAAAAGTCTAGTATGAAACAACGCCAAGTCAATCCACTATTAAAAGAAATCATCTATGGGGGACAAACTCATACACATAACCCCAAATAAGGATTTCACAATGACAAGAAGATAGACAACAAGGTAAGCAAGCACATATGGGTATGAAAATCCCAAATTGATACAACATAAGAAATAAAGGATAAAAGAATAAAGCTACACCTATACCAGCGATATTTTGAGCCTCGGCCCTCAGCCTGCTTATTGAAGTACATAAATGTTGTGTATGATCCCAAGTTGTGCATCCGAACTACCACCTACATTACTAAGGGCACCACTCCTGACTAAATCTTACACAATCCCAAGAGACTAAACTAAGTAAGCCGATTGCACCATGGTCCCACGTCAGGGACACTCTCTAGACAAGTGGCTAATCTCCCCACAATCATATCAACCCATATGGGATAAGGTATGGTGTGAAGAATGTGACGAGTTGCCTTGGCTACCTCTCCTAGAAGGAGGACCATCTCCAACACCCTAGGGGACCACTCCGATGAGTGAACTATCAGTCTTAGCAAGTCATAAATGACTTGGAGCCGCTACAAAAAAGCTCTTAACGTCGAAAACGTTAGAAAATGGAAAAAATGACCTAGAGGGTTATTACAAAAAGTGTCCATGACGAAATATGAATAAATCGTATTGCTTTGGACAATCTTTGAATTTGTTATTGTCTATTAAAAATACACTATCATTTATTATACTATAACTTCAAAAACAAACTAAAAATATTATTTCAATTCAAAGCAAATTTACCTCAGCAATCATCAACACTATTGGGGCTTCACGTTTAATGTATCTAAAATATCAGACTCTTTTATAAAATTGTTCATCTCTTTTTTATTCTAAACATTTTTGAATTTAAAATTTAAGTAAATTAATATAAGTAACATGAATTGGTAAAATAATTCTATACCTAATGTTATATATATTGAATTCTAAACCAATTTTTTTTCTATGTAGTCTGCGCCATTTTGATGAAAGAATTCTAAGTGAACACTACATCTAAACCAAGAAAGACACAAAGCTAGTGATACTATTATTAAACCTAAAAAGGAATTCTAAACCTACACAAGTCACAATGTTATTGATATTTATTACTCCTAAAAAGGAATGCTAAAAATATATTGAACTAATTTTAAAAAATAATAAATGACAATCTTAGAGTCTTTTAACAAAAGATAAAAAATTCAATCAATATTTCTAAGGTATGTTATTATTGTTGTTGCTTTATTTAAATAATTCACGAACTTATGATCAAGCAAGTTCAACCGTTATATAATATAGAGTAGATATAGATATAAATAAATGATTTACATTTTACTTATTAATGCAACTTAGTGAATAAATTTTAATTTTAAAATGATCATTACATGATCACTTTAAACGCCCCAATTTGGTCCTACCATTGACTTTTTGACATGACTGTTTGCATCTTTATACTACGTCTGTTCTTATTTATATGTCGTCCTTATTAAAAATAGATGTTGCTTAATACTTGTTATTTCACAAAACTAATACATAAATAATATTATTCTTCCTATTTTAACCTTGAGATTTATTAACCTTGAAAGTATGAATTTGACCAACGTAAGAAAATTAAATGATTAATTCATGTTCATTGGCCAATTTAATTAATAAAAATAAACTAATTTATGTACATTTATTGAAAATTGATTTCAAGAAAATAATAAATAAGGATACAATAGTAAATTTATATTATTTCTTAAAAAAGTGAAATTGAATATGATGACATATAAATAGAAGTATGGGTGTCGGTGTGGATGTGTGTGGGGGTTTGGGGAGTCTCTATTGGAAGCAGTTTTGTGCCTTTACTTTTCAACTGCATGACTCCAAAATAATGCAAAGGAAAATGAGCAGAGAGTCAGTCAACCTTGACGGTAGACTATTTCAGCTGTCCAACTTGTGCTATGTTATAAAATAGAATGGTAAGAAATGAGGTATAAGGGCTTAGTGAGAAGACGGCTAATAATATAATATTGAAGGTTGAATAATATAAAGAGAAAAAAGTGTAAAATTAAGTATAGTGACTTAGAGTTGATGTACATTAAAATGGTGTTGTTATTATTTTAGTGTAAAATATGATGTTAGACTATCTCAAACCCAACATCAAATTTTACACCAAATGTTATTTTGATGTAAAATTTGGTGCTTTTGGGCTTTAACAAAACACTATTTTTTACACTATTTTAGTGTGTGAATAGTGTGACACCAAATTCGATATTACACTATACATAGTAATGTTAACATTTTTTTGGACACTAGAAAGATCAAATTTGGAGTTAAAAGTCATCATTTGGGTTCAGAACTAACTGAACGGATATGTATGGTTAATTAGAAAAGGAAATGATGGACTATAGAGCTTCTTTGACTTTTCCAGTAAGAATACAATGTGGCAATAATTGCACATTGGCCTACTCCAAAAACTTGAGTACTATTGGGCTTTTATTGTCCAGCTTCCCTGCAATTTCTTTGATGGTAGGCAAACTATTCCGCTTCAAGTTGTTTATGAATCCCACTTGTAATCAGGGCTCACAACTGAACATGTTTCTCTCGCAGCTATTCATTCTCTTATTGTGTATGTTGATCATCATATCTGCTGCCACTAACATTCATGAAAACGTTGCCATATCATGTGGTGCCTCTGCCAATTACCCTTCACCAGATGGACGACTATGGATTGGAGATTCAACTTTCACTTCCTCATTTCTACAGTTAACTGGAAAATCTATAAATTCAAGAGTACCTCACCAAGTTGGCTTGTTGGATCCAGTTCCATATAAGTCAGCTCGAACGTCTTGCCATCAGTTTACCTAGCAATTTTCAGTGAAACCGGGACACAAGTCCATACTCCTGCACTTCAAACCAGCTTCATACAAAGGTTTCAAGAAGTCCAAAGCCATTTTTACAGTCAAAACTGGTCAGCATACCCTGCTCAGTGACTTCATACCTACCCTTGCTGCGGGCATCAACTATTTCAAAAAGGAATTTTGCATCAATGTACAACAAAGTGAAACACTAAGCATAACATTCATACCATCTCGAAAACCAAGCTTTTCGGAAGACACTTATGCTTTTGTCAATGCAATCGAGATCGTTTCCGTGCCTTCTGGTCTGTATTTCACACCAGATGGCGATCAGGGAGTCCCTGTTGTTGGACGAAATTACAGATTCTACATTGACAATAGCACAGCACTGGAGACAATTCAGCGAATAAATGTTGGCGGAAACTCAATTTCATCCTTGGAAGATGCAACCATGTTCCGGGACTGGGAAGATGACACTAATCCACGTGTGTGTGTTAATCCACGTGAACGGCCTCCAATGTCTAAAGTGGTGAAAAGTCTGGAATTAGCATTAGTATTTCAGCAGAGTGCAGGTGAAGGCGTCATTTCATTTGATGACACATCAACATCTCTGTCAAAGGCTGAAGCAGAAAGGGCATCCATCAAAGAGGGTCGTAATGGCATTGTTATAGTAAATATGAGTGTCATTTCACGGAGATGGTGGGATTTTTTTGGTCTTTTTCCAAAAACACCACCAAAGCCACAAGGACTTTACCACTTCTCCCTCCATGAGATGCTAAAGACTACAAAAGATTTCCATGAGAGCCTGAAAATAGGTTTTCTAGGATCTGACAATGCATACGTTTGCTTCATAAATGGTCGACGTGTTGCCATCAGACGATCAGATACTGCAGAGTCAAGACTTCACATGGTTAGTGAGTTGCAAGCTAAAAGAGAAATGAGTCCCTTGCCTAGCCACATCAACATGGTGTCACTGATTGAGTTTTGCAGAAATATTACAGAGATGATCCTTGTCTATGATTATGCAGCTGGAGGGACCCTACATGATTATCTCCGTGACCCTGATAAGAATCCTCTCTCATGGAAGAAGAGGCTAGAGATCTGCATTGGTGCTGCAGAGGGTTTGAACTATCTTCGGTCCATACTGAAGATTACAGTTCTCCATTGCATTTTCGACTCCTCCTATATTTTGTTGGACGAGAATTGGGTAGCCAAAGTTTCAGAAGTTAGCCGGTCAAAAACAAAACGGATCAATACAGCAGGGGTAATTCATGAAGGGGGATATTTGGATTCAGACTACTTACGAGATAAAAGATCGACAGAAAAATCATATGTATACTCATTTGGCTTGGTGTTATTTGAGATGCTATGTGCCAATGAAGCATTGGAGCATTGGCTGAATCAGGGACAGGTCAGTCTAGCCCAATGGATTAAAACATGTTTTATGATTGTGACTTCCCATTCGATTCACCCATGCTTGGTTGGAAGAATATCACCTGACTGCTTTGAGCTGTTTGTAGATACTGCAGTCTGCAATCAACTGCCTGCACGATGAGGGTAACAAACGTCCATCAATGAATGATATAATCACAAGCCTCAAGGAAGCACTCAAGCTTCAAGAGGCGGCTAAAATTACTTAGGAACTGTTGTTTTAGTATTAATGTCTTTCAAATTTTGTGTGAAGGATCTGTACCAATTGAAAATAATGCATGTTTTTCTTTCCAAAAGCCAACATATACTTCTCAGAATTATGTTTGCCTATCCAACAAATGAAACAATCTTTATGGGTAACTAAAGGAGAGATATAAAAAGTTTGTTTTTGAAGCAGTAACGCGAGCCAACCTTAAAAACCTGTTACCCTAATGAAGTTGTAACTCGATTTTCCTCATTTCACCCTTGAGGTCAGGGGTGTTGTTGTGCGGGTGGGGGATGTTGATATCAGAAAATGCATAAAGACTAAGAAGGTGCATAACAACAAGTCCATCCAACTAGCTAAAGGAATAGTTTAGCTACGTAGAACCAATTAGTTATTGTTATGATGATTTACAGCTAATTACGCAGTCTTTTCATTCATGTGAGATAGATTCTTCCTAGAAAAGCAGGATTATACGTCTTTTTTCTCCCTCGACGTCTGTTTAGGTTCCAGGTAGCTAGACAAGCTTTTTGCTTTGAGCTTCATAGTCCCATATTGCCTCGTATGTTGATTGATGCCAAGGCAATACCATGGACTACCTTTTCTCATTGGTTGAGACTATCAATGCTTTTGATATCCCGGTGATGAATTCTCCAAGTATTCCACCATATAAAACAACCACTAACTTTAGGTTTTCTTTGTACATGATTTCAAAATTTGTTTGGACTCCAAATTGGAATCGTTAAATTATATTTTTTTCTTATAAACATGAGAATTTCATAACTTCTTAAAACTATCAAAACTTTGCCGTTTTTATTATACAATTTAATCAAAATAGCTAATTATAGTTTATAAATAAGTTATCTACATATCCTAAGGCGACGGATTAATATATCACATACTTCCTTGTTCCTTTTATAAATAAATATTTGCAGTTGCATGTTATTACGAATTTTCAAATACACATAATTTTATAAAAATTCATTGGTCCAATAAATCAATATAGTAATAACTAATAACTAACAACTCTTTGATAAAATTCTCTCACATGGTACAAACAATTTTTTCACATTGAGCCTGAGTCACTTTTTGTAAAATATAAATTATGGGTCTTTTTTTTGTAAAATATAAATTTATAAGTCAAATTTTATATTAAAAATAAAAATTAGAATCACACTTTTGTTACTTTTTGGCGAATTGGAAATTATTATTCGAAGGATACTCCTGTACTTTCAGAAGCTCCTTTTTTTTGCTCTCTAAACACTACCCACCGTAGTGAAACCCAAATCTTTGCCTACAATTTCCAGCGGCAACGGCCGCCATGGCCACTGGCCAGTCTTCTACAGAGGTAAGCCTGCCATCACACAAACCTCATACACCATCATATGCATCAACATTTAAACCAATACCCACCAGCTTTAAACCTATTCAATTAAAGCCAATCTTATATCTACATGGGGAACTTTGAGTACTATGTGAACAGAAGTAGGTCGACCAAATTATATCGAATGAAACTATACAATATACTATAATTGAGAAATTTTCATACGGATCACTTGATATTCAAGATCAATGAAAATTGATACTAAAACAATGCGAATTGAAGGAGGAGTGCAACATTGATTTGCTAACCAATAGATATGTTTTAATCAGGTTCACGTTATTGGAGGACTATGTCAACTTATTATCCAAACTTGCATTCTACATCACACAACGCAATCGGCCATACCTAATGAGAACTTTGAAGTGGGATCCACTATTCGATCAGTGGAGGAAACCTCAACAACAATAGCCTAAATTTCTTTTCCATCACTTCTACCAAATTTTTTTGGGAAGGAAACAATGTTTTCTCTAGAAATAACTATTGATAAATCATTACATACAGGTCGAGATGACCATCAAGAATCAGAACAGACCTACCTATGCAAGAGTAAAAGTTGAAGTAGATCTATTGGCCAAGTTTCGTACGTGCATCTACATAGGATGAAAAAACAAAATGGAGAGATAAGGAAAAGTGTATCTGAATCAAATTGACTATGTCCCAAAAATTGTGAAATATGTATGATTCAGAGACATAACGAGGAGGAATGCTATGTTGAACACCCACAGCTATATCCGAAGGGCAAGGAAGAACAAAACCTCAAGAGGAGATACCATAAAAACAATGTAGTAGCAATAGAGAGGCTGACCAAACTAAATGATGGAGAAGATAATAAAGAAGATGCCAAAAGAATGCAACAGGGAACATGAGAAGAAATTAACAAGGAGATACAAAAGGAAAAAGAGGAATTTAGAAAACAAAAGAACAAAAAAGATACAGGTAAGCAAGGAAACACCAAGTGTGTAACAAAGTTGGAATATTTATAACATATCAATTTGCATTCTTACATGATGATGAGAAAGAAAAGGAAACTGAAAGGAGCACGGACAAACCATGCGCACAACAAGTACATTCATCAAAACAATGGGTAGAAGAAGTCTTTGGAAAAAAGGGAGCTCAGCAGAATGATAACTTCAACACATAGAAGGAATCTATTGATAACCCTCAAATTATTCTCAAAAATCATTAAGAGAATAAGCAGTTGTTGTCAATAAAAATACTCAACCAAGAGTCGAGGTCCAATCCCACAGAGAGTGATATAGTGCAAGGAATTCTATCAAAAAATTTAGGTTGTAAATCAATTCATTTATAACAATTAAGAACAATGGGTGGATGATTCAACCAAATTTACTAAGAAGAAGGTTTTGGTATCAAAAGTCACAGTTAAACTAAAACTTTAGAGATTCAGACAATTATAAAGCAATCTAGGGGTTCGGAGATTGAAATTGATGTCACATAAGGGAAATTGTGTTGATCAATAGTGTTAGACACTCATGGATAGGATGGGTCATCATCAATGACGCTAATCTTCTTTCGATCTCATAGTATCAATTAATAGAATCTCCTTTCAGTCTTATCTATGTGAATTACAGATCAACCTATTACCTTACGGAATCTCTTTTTCAAGCAGATTTGAGAAAACAAATCTGACCCATAATTTCTCTTTCAAGCAAATCTTAGACATCAAACCTAAATTGCAAGCATTAGACTAATTATCCTCTCTAATAAATTTCTTTCGAGCATCAACCAAAGATCTAAACTAGGATTAAGTTTGCAACCTTAACCCATGAATTAATTCCATGCTATTTAGCCCAAATCCATGAATGAACAATAATAAAATAGAGCAAAACGCAATACCCACTACATTAAATCAACATCCAACCCCATAATTACACCCCTATAGTTGGAGTTTTAACCACCCATCACAAAAAGTAAAAAAATTATACCTATCATGAAGGCAGCCATGAATGTGATGAAATTAAGCAACTATAATCAACACCTATTTTGATTTCAACTTCAAATTGTTAAATTCAAGAGTAGAAGTTAAAATTCAAAAACTAAGAATATTTCTCTCACACTCGTACAAAGTTAGGAACTCAAAAAGTATTCTCCAAAAATTTCACTACCAAAAGTCCTGAAAAGTCCTCTATTTTCTCTCTCCTTTGGGCTATTTATAGTTTTCTAAAATTTGGTAAAAAATTCACTGTGTGACCACTTCGGCAATGTTAGTCGGGCTCGCCAAGCTGATTCGATGGATCGTTGTCTGCTCCTTAGCTCACCTTCTCTTGTTGTAAGCTACAAGTGTTTGAACCTCAGTCAGCGAGCTAGTTTGAGTCTGCCTTTCACATTTGACGAATCACCAAGTACCATTTAAGCCTTCATATTTTATCCAACTCCTGTCACATTCGGTGATGGTCATTCAGTTCACCCATCACAATCGATGAGTCTCCATTTCATTGTTTTGTTCACCGACCTGCCTTGACATTTTCAACTATGAGCATTGTCACTTTAGGCGAGGTTATGCCATTTGGGCGATCCGCCCTTCTTTTTAGGCTATCCCGTGTGGAGTTTACACTTTTTTTTCATGTTTTTAGCCTTTTTTTCAAGTATTCATCCTTGCCTTGTCCTTTAGCCTTCATAGCTGGAAATCATCAAAATATCATCAGAATAGGACATAGTTAGGCATTGAGGACACTAATTGTTGAACTAAATAAGCCTCAAATAAGTGTAAATCTACCGCACATCAACACCCCCAACTTAAACTTTTGCTTGTCCTCAAGTAAATCAAGAACACAATTAGTTCAACAAGGGTTTATACAACAGTTCTCAATGAGAGTTAATATGCAAGTGCCACCACAAGACTACTCTCAAGCAAATGCAACACTCAATCATAATAAAAAAATTTCAAGTGATGACTAGCTGATATCCATTTAATCTCAAGCTCACTATTGCTTCTTCACTTATGCAACACCATGTTTCAACAAATTCATTCAAGTACCCTCACATCAAGAATGATTCCATGCTCTCATAAAGAAAATGAATAATGAAGTTAGGAATCAATACAACTCTCACTCTCCAAAAGAGAAATACATACAAGCTTCATCCCATAGGTTTGCCCATATTTTCCAATCATCACAAAATCTAGTTCATGCAAGATCTCAAGGGTCTTTTAGACTTGTAACGGGGTTGAGGGTTAAGGTATGGTAAATTTTGCTCAGTGACTTCACCTTTTAAAAGCATTGTTTCAATCATCTTCATCTCTTCTCAAGTTCTTTTCATTCTTTTCACTTGGAAACTCAAACTTAAACTTGTAAATCATTTTATTGGATACCCCTTTTATTTCATCACACTTTCTTTTTCATTTCCATTTTCAAATTTTTGCTCATCACACAATTTTTTTATAAGGAGGGATTCCTTCTTTTTGTAACATATTTCAAAGTTAAGTCTCCTTTTTTCTTTCTTTTCCTTCCACTTGTCTTTCCTTCCTCCTTCCTTTCCACACGTCCAACTAGAGCTGTCAAAATGAGCTTGGCCCGTTAGGTTAGCCCAACCCAACCCTTGAATTAAGTGGGATTGGGCTTAATGTTTTCAGCCCATTTAGGAATGAGGCTTTTTGGCCCAGCCTCATTTGGCCCACTAGCCTCGTAGGCCCAACCCGTGAGCCTCAGAGGCCAGCCCGTGGGCTGTGAATTTTAAAAATATTTAATATATATATATATATATATTATTGAAGTTATTATAACTATGAATTTTTTACCTCTTCTACTTTTGTTTTTATGCCTAATTTTTCATTTCTCCTTTGTTGACGTGTTTATGAAAAAAGTGATCATGTAATTTGTTTGCTCGGATGAATCTTATGAATGTTGTATCTTGATTATTATGTTGTTTTGTAAGTATTCACTAAAGTGTGTGTAATTCATGAATGAATTTTTGTATGTATTAATGTCGTGTTCATAAGACATCAACGTTCGATACTCTTTCTAAGAGGTCAATGTTGTCCCTTTTTTGGTTGAAGGGCCAACCCGTCCCAATCCGTGGCCCACTTAGGGCTGAGTTGGGCTGTTATTTTATAGGCTCTTTAAATAAAAGGGCCAGTCCATCCTAACCCATTTAACTCTCTAGTCAGTTAGGGTTGGGTTGGGTTGGATTGGGCCAGCCCATTTTGACAGCTCTACCTCCAACTTATGATTTTGGCCTAGGTTAGGTATTCAAATAAACCAATGCTTCAAAAAGGATTTATGAGTGAGAAGTTAGGGACAATTTAGCTATAGAGGTTTTTAACAAGGTTGCCAACAAATGGTTTAAGCTCAAAATGGTGCCAAGATGGTTTCATGCCCTCACAAGGTAGTCATAAAAGGTATGGGTATTTGGGTTTTCTCTCAAAATATGAGTCCAAGATCACTTCTTGTATTTACCAAAGTTAGACAATCGAACTAACAAGGCAAATTCTATGATTCACAGGCACGATTTCAAACAAAACCTCACCACACAAGGCACTTCAAACACAGTCATTTCGCATAGCCCGACAAGATCAATCGTTTTTGTGCGATGTTCATTGCAAGGCTCACATCAAAACGCATCTAGTCAACATAAGATTTAAAAAGATCATTCAAAAGTGCAGCCACACTGATTTCCTTTTGCAATTTCAACACTAAACACAATGTTCATCATGAGTACTATCCAAGACATCGATATTGAAGACAATCGATCTTTGAACATTATCAATGAAAACTCAAGCATTTCAAAGACTTCCAAACTCATGGAGAAAATGAAAATGGAGAGAAAAATGAATTAAACCATCAAACCACTTTAATAAAACCAAAATAACAAAATTCTACAATGATCCAAAAGTAAAACTGAAAGTAACAAAATACAATCAAAAGGGAAATATTGGCAAAAGTGCCCTCACCCCACAAAAATAAAAATAACAGGTCCTCAATGCGGAGTAAAATAATTAGAGTACATGAGGAGAGATAAAAGTCCCCTTGTTAGGCTATGCCTGTGGAGTCCCCAAATCTTGAATCTCAGGAGGGACAACATGATCCTGGGCATCAGTGCCCGACACAGTAGTCACAGGAGGCAGCACAGTAGTCTCAACTGGGGCATTAGTGCCAAGAACATCAATGGGAGAAATGGTATAGTCTGAAGAGACCCCACAGGTGCCGACTACAGAGGTCTCCTCACAGGATCTCTCAAACGTAGCATGGATCATCGTCTCCTCAATATCCTACAGCTCAATCAATGTCAGGGCAATCTACAACTCATCCTTCTCTCTTCTTATCTCCTCCTCATCTATCTTCTCAGCCAAATTATCATCGGCCCCATCCATATCCCCCTCAATATCAGCATCAACGACCATAGTATCATCAATAGTAGCACCAATAGTAGTACCACCCACACTCGGTTGCTTAGCCACACTCATAGAAACCTCAACACTAGGCATGAAGATAGGCACAGACTCGAGCACATCGGGAAAGGGAACCTCACCCCACAACATAGAAATATATGTGGACCTCATTTAGTCCACATCACCCCAAAGAGTAGTAAGCTCAGCCTGCATAGAAGTCAACTCATCGGAGCTGCCCTTTATTTCCTCTCAAGACTCCATCCTAGCCATGAGATTGTTTAAAGTCCCACCATGTGACACTAGGGTGGCCTCACACTAAGTCAACCTATCTCTCAATGGAGCCAAATGCAACCTCAATCGCCTTCTCAATCATCTTGGGAATATCCTGCTCCACACCTAGTTGCCCTCAAATTCATAGAACAGGCAAGATTTCCCATTTGGTAGATCAAGGTTTGGGTCAATAGGGGTTAGGAGATAGGAGTAGGGGTAGGTGCAACAATAATGGAAGTAGAGGGCATAGAAGAAGGCTCGGGTATACCTGACGACTCCACAGAAGGAGCAAACTGAATGGCCTCGACCTTAGGAGTGGTATGATCAACTACGGCCATAGTGTTTGGTGGTGGCTTGTTTCTCCGAGCCACATCATCCCTCAAGTAGTCCACCTCCATTCTTGGGATGTCATTGGAGGAGGAGGGGGTAATCCTCGCATCGGTCTTCCCCGTAAAAGGTACTCCCACATCTTCACACAGCAATGTAATCAAGATCGGGAATGGGAGAGAAGTCTGCTCCTACCGCGCTCTCATCAATATATCTTCAACATTAAGCCCACCAGCAATGATCTCAGTCCTATCCATTATATTGCCAACTAGTATGGCCTTCGGAAGCCGAAGAATGGACTCATTTTGAGATGACATGATATTACTACTAATGAGCCCGAACCAATATCTGGAAGCGACGTTCACATCTTTCTTTCTATCTTTGCTCCCTCAACCATCCATGGTGGAGAGATATCGGAGATGAGAGGGGCCAACCATCCCTTTAGTGCCTCTAAACCTTGATTTACTCGGTGTTTGTAATACCCACTATTGGTGCCTTTTGTACTCAATATTAGATTTATCTTTCCCGCGTGGCATTGTACCATATTGCCACAAACTTTGACATCTTCCAATATTTCCATATTGTGCCCTTCCTCTTTTTGGGCAAAGTATTTGTATAAGCTGTACAGAACTCCCGTACCCATGCAGGGACATAAGGAGGTCGGGCTCTAGTGAACCTGTCAGAACCATGAAACTAGATCATATCTTAGATAGCTGGATTTTCCCTCATCACTCCATTTGTGGAGAGTTGTCTCTCTTCAAGGATTGTTCATTCTCTAGCAGCTCTAAGGCTATTGAGGGCACTTGGAGTATTGATCGGGAAAACATGGGAGGTAGGTTGCTGTGATTGAGAAGGCTGGACCATCTTGGACTGGATATCCATCCTTTTTTAAACAATCACTTTCCTTGGCTGCTCACTCACACGCGTAGAAGAGCATTGGGTGGTTTGTTATTGAATGGGAGCCTCAGATGGCTCGTTGATGGAAATCCCCTTGTTTCTTTTAAGAGGAGGAGGAGGAGTGGAGTCTCTATCAGATTCTATGTCTGAAGTCACAACTTGTTTGCCTTTTGTTTTAGCCATTTCCTACAAGGCACAATCATTCAAACATGAAATTGGTGAAGGTTAGTTGAAATCAAACCCATAGGGAAACACAACTCAAAATCAAGTTCTGAGGCTTGCCGATTGGGAAGGCGTTTCACCTAATAGGTTAGGTGAGCTCAGATGAGCTCAACGAAATTGATAATGCATAATTTAATTGAACTTAGGCATAAAAGGCAGAGTCATATCCCAATCGGTGATTCGCCTAATGCATTTTGGTGGGCTAAGACAATTCCACCAAAAGTGACAGTGCAAACTTAAAAAGAGCAGGCACAAAGGGTGATGTCCACTCGCAATTGGTGATACGTCGAGTGGGTTTCGGTGAGCTAAGACAAGCCCACTAAATGGAAAAGTACCCATATCACATTTTCAAGCATAGAAGGCGGTCTGGGCCTAACTCGGTGATTCACCTAGTTACCTGGTGAGCTAAGACAAGCCTACCGAACAAGTAATTTTCAGCCGAGTGCCTATTTTCAATAATTCAGCACCAAAATGCAACAATACTCAATTCCCAATTAATTTTACAAGCTACCCACATGCTTTTCTACCCATCGATACTAAGACTTCCCCAAAATATCACAAAGTATTACCCAACATAATGATTTGCCCTTAAGAAAGTCGTCACTCTATCTATCATTGGGAAAATTCAGGACATCAAGGCAACACTAGGCTAATCAGACTTCACCCATACCCAAGTTAGGCAAGACCCAGTACAAACAAGGGTTCAATTTCAAGTGTTCAACCAATACAATCAATTTAGCAATTTCAGGCATAAAATTAAATATCCAACTCATGGGCATAGTTCATTATCATGTATTTAGCCCTACCCATACAAATTAAACAACAATATGCTTCAAATGGCACTAAGCCTATATATCAAAAACAAAAATTTTTAGGACAAATTATGAGATAGAACTCAAAAACCAACCTCAAAGATGATAGCAAAGTACAAACTCAAGGAATGGGGGTCTGGGATCGAGAATCTAGTAGTTCAAAGCACTCCAAGCAACTAATATCATGCAATGGAGGCACAAAAAATACCAAAACAAAGGTATGGGGAGGTTTAGAGAGAGAGAAAGAACTACAAAGAAAGAAAGGATTTCTTTTAGAACTTGAAAAGACTCTTGACCTATTTAACTCACACCCACTTGGTAAACTACGACTAACGTCGCCGAAAGCATTCGGTGAATCACCGAAGGAGCCAAAGCTCGTCGATGAGGCCTGAACAGATACCAAACCTAAAGGATGACCAGGCAGACCCGATAGAGTCTGCTAAGTGCACCTTGGTGGATCACGAATTGGAGCTCAGATCGTCTAAGTTGACAGTACACTTTTTCAATTTTTCCAGCCTAGAAGGAGGACATGAAGAGTTCCGCTCAATGCATTCGGCAGATCGCTGACTTGGTCTTGGTATCGCCTAAGTTACCCTTCTCGATATTTTGACTCTTTTCTAACCTGCACTCACAACACACTTTATCAAAAATAATAAAACAAAATAAAACTTGGGTTGCCTCTCAAGAAGCGCCTTATTTAATATCATGGCACGACATAGTTCTCACTTCATCAATAATTATTTATGGGATTTGGGACGGTGTCACTAGGTAGCGATCCCTTTTATCCTGGACTATGATGAGTGGAGAGTTGACACAACTGAGTTTCAAGCTGTTTGATTGAGACTGAATGAGATGTCATTGTATGAGTTAAGGTGGAGAAGTCATTTTTCAAGTCCTTCAACACTTTGTCTGACTCTTCAACCTTGTTAAAGATCCTTGTGATAATTCCTTTAGTGCGATTTCCCTCCGGTCTAGCTGGTTCCTTTGGCCTTGGATGATCATGAGGAGGGATGTACTTATCCTTCTCAACCTCTCATTCTCTCCAATTTTAACCTCTCCAATCTTTCCAATCATTGTCTCAGTCCTTGTTCTAACCTTGGTTCCCACCTTGCCTTCGGTAGTTTGGGTGAGAAGCCCCCAATTGATTTCTGAAATATTATACTTCCTCATTGTATAGTGCCTCAAACTTGGCATCATCAGGGCATTGTCCAATGCTTGTACCAACCGCGTTCACAACTTTGAGTCCACCTCCCATGAGATGTTTAGATAGCAAGTCCAATTGGATCATCATTTTACCTATGTTTTCATCTTGCTCGTGATCCTTTTCCTCTTGTTCCTTGCTCATGTTCAACTATAGAGAAGATACTTGATCATCTCTAGTATGCCATGATCGGTTCACTTTTGTCATATCATCTAGCAATAATGTTGCTATCTCGTACGGTTGTCACATTAACCCTCATTAAATAAGTTTATCCACCAAACCCTTGTTGATGGAATCAAGTTCGTAATAGAAGTACTGCAGCAACAAATTGTCCGAAACACCGTGTATCGAACATTGTAGAAGCAATTTCCAGAATCACAACCATGTTTCATGTAGGGGTTCACCCACTATTCTTTTAAAATTTTGGATGTTGTCCCTCAACTTCACCATTTTCAAGGGAGGAAAGAATCTTTCTAAGAACGATTTAGTCAACTCCTCCCAAGAAAGTGATAGAATCATTTGGAAATTCCACCAACCATCTAGTACCATCACCTATCAAGGAGAATGGTAATAATATCAACCTTATGGACTCTTGCGAGATGTTCTTGAACACAAACGGTTCACATATATCCATAAAATTTTGAAGATGTTCATAAGGATCTTCATAAGTTGAACCCCTGAACATTTCCCTCATTTGGAGCAGTTGTAGCATTGTTTCAGTTACTTGAAAAACGGCCCTACCTATTGTAGGAGGTAACCGAATGGCTCCCGTGGTTTGAATGACATTCATGTGCATGTCATTCAAGTCACCCATATTTTTATTTTGCCTGTAGTGACTATCATTGTCACTACCGTGGTCACTCATGTTCTACACCTGCAAATCAGCAAACACCAACACTAAGCAACAATCTACTACAACTAAACAAATTTACAAACTAAGGGGTCGTTTGGTGTGAAGGATAAACACAGATAGTCTTGGGATAAATATTTAGTGGCACTTAATTTAGTGTTTGGTTGGAAAGTTTGGGATAACTTATCCCGGGATTAATAAATAGTACCGGGATAAGTTATCCCTCCCAAGGGGTGGTATAGTTATCCCATCATAAGCTATCATGGGATAAACTTATTAAATGAAAAAAACTAGCCTTCAAACCCTTTAATTATCACTTTTCACATTAACCAAGTACATTCCCCATGAAAATAGCTTAATCTTTTGAAATTCTTGCTTTGTTTGAAATAAAAAAACTCACACTTCCTTATCAATTGCTTAGTTGACTTTGTGCTCTTTGGTTTCAATTATTTTTATTATATAATAATTGAAACCATTTACTAGCAACTAACAAGGTTCATGTTTTTCAATGTCAAACTGCTAATTCTAGTGCAATGTTCACTAATTAAAGCCTAATTAGCGATAGGAATTTATGGGAATTCATACATAAACATTCATGGGAATTCATATATAAAAATAATTAAGCTAAATAAGGTGGATGTTTTGTTTTAAAGAATGAATTACTAAAACTCTACCCAAAAAAATTTACAAAAAACTAAATAAGAGGGTATTTTTGTAATCAAACCACTTATTTTTAGGAAGTATGCACTGATTATTAGTTTTACTACAATAAACCAAACAATCAATAAGAAATAATGCCAGGATAACTAATCCCAACGTAACTAATCCCACTATAACTTATCCCATCATAACTTATCCCATCATAACTTGTATTCAAACAAAACGCCCCCTAATTTCTCAAATAGAATTCTTAGACATCACTCCATGGTAATGGTGCCATTCCTGATAACGCTCAAATTATCCTCAAAAACCATTAAGAGAATAAATGGTCCTTGTCAATAAAAACACCCAACTAAGAGTCAGGGTTGAATTCCACAAATAGTGACATAGTGCAAGGAATTCTATCAAGAAATTTAGGTCGTAAAGCAATTCATTTGTAGCAATTAAGAACAATAGGTAGATGATTATACCAAATTTACAAAGAAGAAGGTTTTGGTATCAAAAGTCACAATTATATTAAAACATAGAGATTCAAATAATTATAAAGCAATCTAGGGGTGTGGGGATCAAAATTGATGTCACATAACGGTAATTGTGTTGCTCAATAGTGCTAAACACTCATGGATATGTTGGGTCATCATCAATGACACTAATCTTTTTTCGATCTCATAGTATCAATTCATAAAATCTCCTTTTGGTCTCATATATGTGAATTACAAATCAACCCATTACCTTACAAAATCTTTTTTTAGCAGATTTGGGCAAATAGACCTGACCCATAATTTTCCTTTCAAGCAAATCACAGACATCAAACCTAAATTGCAATCATTAGACTAATTACCCACTCCAATCAATCTCTTTCAAGCATCAACTAAAGATCTAAACTAGGATTAAGTTTGTAATCTTAAGCCATGAATTAATTCCATGCTAATTAGTCCAAAATCATGAATGAACAATAATAAAATAGAGCAAAACACAATACCCACTATGTTAAATCAACACCCAACCCCATAATTGCACCCTTAGAGTTGGGGTTTTAGCCACCCATCACAAAAAAGTTAAGAAATTATACCTATCATGAAGGTAGCCATGGATGTGGTGAAATTAATCAATTATAATCAACACCCACTTTGATTTCAACTTCAAATTGTCAAATTCAATAGTGGAAGTTAAAATCCCAAAACTAAGAATCTTTCTCTCAGACTCATACAAAGTTAGGAACTCAAAAAGTATTCTCCAAAATTTTCACAAACAAAATTCCTTAAATGTCCTTTCCAAAATTCCTCCATTTTCTCTCTCCTTTGTGTTATTTATAGTTTTCTAAAATTTGGCCCAAAATTCACTGCGTGACCACTTCGGCGACATTAGTCGGGCTCGCCAAGCTGATTCGGTGGATCGACGTCTGCTCCTTAGCTTGCCTTCTCTTGCTTTAGACTTTAGGTGTTTGAACCTCAATTGGTGAGCTCGTTTGCGTCTTCCTTCCACATTCGGTGAATCACCAAGTACCACCTTTGTTTGCCTTTTAAGCCTTCATATTTCATCCAAGTCTGTCACTTTCGATGATGGTCATTAAATTCGCCCATCACAATTAGTGAGTCACCGTTTCATTGTTCTGTTCTCTGACCTGCCTTGACATTTTCAATTGTGAGCATTGTCACTTTAGGCGAGGTCGTTCCATTTGGGCTACTACCCTTCATGTTAGGTGATCCATGCTGTGGAGTTTACACTTCTTTTCATGTTTTTAGCTTTTCTTTCAAGTATTCATCGTTTTCTTGTCCCTTAGCCTTCATATCTATTAATCATCAAAATATCATCAGAATAGGACATAATTAGGCATTGAGGACACTAATTGTTGAACTAAATAGGCCTCAAATGAGTATAAATCTACCACTCATCACATATACTCAAAATATTGATGGTAACAAAATAGACACCAATTAAAAGTTTGGAGTTAGGAAAATATTCAAACATCATTTAGAAGTAAATAAAAGAGGGGAGTGAAGAAAGCAACAACAAAGAAATAGAAGATACATCTCATAAGACCAACACAATGTAGATTGTAGAGTCTGATTCCCCAATCCAGGAGACATCAGGTGTAATGAAACTTTACAGAGAAGTATATACAAACGAGAAAAGATGTGGAGAAGGATGATAGTATGGAGGAGAATATTCATCAAATCAACAAGGATGGGGACTTATACCCTAGACACATACATAACCTGAAAGGTGGGATCAAAAAAGGAAAATCCATGATCCCTCTTTAGGTTAGAAAAAGTAGCAGTAAAGATAAGGCTCCATCCATTGATCAACGATTGAAAAAAATTATATTCTAGAATATTAGGTCTACTAACTCTAAAAATTCTTTTGAGAGACTATTAGAACTATATAGAAGGCATCATTACTAATTTATTGTACTTATGAAACCTTTCAAGGATCCACAATAGCTAGAACAATATAGAAGGAAATGGGGACACAAATATGCTCCGGTAAACAATTATGTCAAGATTCAAATTTTCTAGACAAAGGAATGGGAGAGCCAGGTTATATTAGACTTTATCCAAAGGTAACAATGACATTCTTCAAAAAACAACAGAGATTTCCTAATATCATGCACAGATGCAAGATGAAATGCAATGGAGAGGTTTGAGCTCTGGGATGAGATGGACCAAATTTGTCACGAACTAAAGTACACCCTAGATGTGACATGGTGTATGGGACCTGAAAGGCCCCACACAAGCCACTTAGCATAAATCATAAAAAATAATATAATTTAAAGAGATTTCAAAGAAAGCATTTCATATGAAATAGTTAGGCAAAAACAGAAGTCTAATCATAAGTCTCAATAAACCATCTACTACATCAATAGAATGAATTTGGGATGTAACCCATACAAAGTTTGAAACTGAAAGGACAAAAAGCTATAAAAGTGAGATCGTCCTCGAAGTATGAGAACTCACCAAGACTTCAAGTCTCTAATGCAAACACTAGCCACGAATGGAGGAAGAAGCATTGGATCCTACATTAGTGAAGTAATGTAGACAAAAGTACATGTTAGTACATGGAATGTACCAAGTATGATAGCAATGCATAAGAGTTATAAAATCATGCTAAAAAGGCACTTTATATGACATGCAAGGACCAAGCTAATTCATAAAATAACTTGTTAGAAAACATAAGCATAAACATGGTCAATGCAAGCTAAACATCTTTAAAACACAATTGAGATACCTTTAGAAAGTAACCTTAGTTCAGTTGTGTGGGAAGTTAGCCTTAACCGACATAGACCATGTGAGCTATAACATGGAATCCGGTGTCTATCCCACACCGAAAAGAGATTGTCCTACTTTCCAAGGTAAGGACCATGAGTTTAAGCTAAAGTGGATCAACTAGCTAATGTTTATCTAAGACAGTCATCCTATGGTGGCATATAGTTTATGGGACATGTGTAATCACCACTTGTCTACTCGGTGCTAAGCATAAATCCCACGGAATAGTTATTAATCATATTCATCTTATTATCCATGGAAAGGCACAACTTAATAACTAATCCAAGCTATAGTTCATTAGAATAGCTCCTTAGTCATTGATTTAACTTAGGTGAGAAGACCTTTCAACCTTATGAATCCTTTATGTGAGAAACCCTTTCACAATCATGTTTTGAGTAGTAAGTGAGAAATCCTTTAACAACAACAACAACATCGATGCTTCACTCTCAAAGCAACCTTAAATCTATTGTATCAACTTCATGATAAAACATTCATATCTTCATAAAATTCATCTTTCATAGTTCAAAAGCATCATCATATGTTCATAGTCTAGACATGAATCATGCATGGATTCATGTGAATTCACTCTTAGAAACATGTAATTACTTCAATTCATGCATAAAAAGATATAAAACAATCAATTGGATCATAATTGAGAAGAACCCATGAGATTGAAGAAAACTCTAATTTCAATTAGAAATTCTAACTTGTAAAATTGAAGAATTTAGGAACCCTATGGAGGAAAGGACTCCAAAGGTGAATACTATCATACCTTGATGTCAAAAGCCCACAATCGATGGTGAATTTGGAGGCTTCATCTTGAAACCCTAGTCTTCTTCTTTAAGCTTTAGAGAGAGAAATTTTAGGAGAAGAACTTGGAGGGATTTGGGGGATATGAAGAATGATTTAAAATGGTTAGATTTTAGGCTAGAAGACTTATATAGGGTCTAGGATTAGGATAAAAAAGACCTAGCTTAGGCATTAATCAATTAGGAAAAAGATCAAAAAGCCCTTAAAACTTAACTTCCAACTCGACCTACGATCCGTAGGTCCTACTACGGACAGTCCTGGTCAACCGTAGAAATATTCAAAAACTAATAATTTGGACCTTCAATTGACGGAACCCATGTATGGTTGGTAGGTCTACCTCCGGACCGTACATGGCAATTGCAGGTACCAACTTAAGGCCTTAAAGCTTAACTAAGTTTGGGAGTAACCTACGAGACCTACCTACAACTCATACATAGAATGACGAGCTATCTTGGAAAATAATCAAAGAGGTTCTGAGACTTGATTTTGGAAAATTAATTCCCCACCACCTTCGGATGCCACCTACAGTCCATAGATGTTTCTACCAACCGTAGGGGGAGCCGTAAGTCATGTCTGCAAGCCAAAATCTATATTTTCCCTCTTTTCCAAGTCTGAGGTGTTACAATATCTCCCCCTTGGGAATATTTTTCCTCTAATGGAACTTAAGGTAACATAAGAAGGGTAGGAACAATATCTAACAGCCCAATAAGAATGCAACTCATCAACAACACATAACTAAGAAGAAACATCAACTCCTAGCCTAAACAGGCTCAAAACATCATTTCATAAGCTACCCATGCAAGTCATACTCAAATGCACATAATCATGAACAAATCAATCATAGTTAAATCAAAATCTCAAAAGTAAGTTTTCATGAGCATGAGAAGAATACCTCTAGCTAGAGTAGGATCGGAGGGAAAGAGATGGGGGTAACGAGACATCATATCAGCCTCGGCTTCCCAAGCATCACCCTCAACTCTTTGATTCCTCCATAAAACCTTTACGGATGCAACTTCCTTATTCCTTAACTTCTTAACTTGCCAGTCCAAGATCTCTACCGAGACCTCTTCATAAGAAAAAATTTCTTTTATACCAAGACTCTCCAACAGTACTATAGATGTCAGATCACCAACACATTTCTTCAATAAGGAGACATGGAAAACTGAATATACCGAAGCCAAATCATTAGGCAAATTTAGTTCATAGGCAACCTTACCAATTTGCCTCAAAATCTGATATGGGCCCACATAATGGGGACTAATCTTCACTTTATTTCCAAACCTCATTACACCCTTCATGGGTAAAATTTTCAAGTAAACCCAATCATTAATATCGAATTCTAGATCTCTTCTTCTAAAATCGGCATAGGACTTTTGTCGACTTTAAGCCGTTTTCAACCTTTCTCTAATAAGCCAAACTTTTTCCATAGCCTCATGTACCAACCCGGGACCTATCAAGGCAACTTTACCAAATTCAAACTAACCTATAGGGTATCTACACCTCCTACCATAAAGAGCCTCAAATGGAGCCATACCAATACTTAAATGATAGCTATTGTTATAACCAAACTCAATCAAAGGCAAATGATCATCCCAGTTACCCTTGAAGTAAATTACACAAGCTCTCAACATATCTTCTAAAGTTTGGATGGTACGCTCCACTTGCTCATCGGTTTGAGGATGAAAGGCCATACTAAGCTTAACACGAGTACCAAGGCCCTTTTGGAAAGATTTCCAAAATTGAGAAGTGAATTGGGTACCATGATTGGATATAATGGATAGGGGCACTCCATGCAACCTAACCATCTCTCTTAGGTACAAATTAGCATAGTCTTCCACCGAGTAAGAAACTTTGACGGGAATGAAATGAGATGATTTCGTCATATGATCCACAATAATCCAAATTGAGTCATATTGTTGCCGGGTCCAGGGTAAACTAACAATAAAGTCCATATTCAAATCATTCCATTTCCAAGTAGGAATGCTAATATCTTGGGATAAACTTCCTAGCTTTTAATGCTCAACTTTCACTTGTTGACAATTGGGACACTTCGCCACAAATTCTGCAGTATCCTTCTTCATCACTTTCCACCAATAGACCTCCCATAAATCACGGTACATCTTGGTGGCTCTCGGGTGAATTTGAATATGGAGAACTATGGGCTTTCGATAAAATTTGCTTCCTCAAATCATCGACATTGGGAACACACGAACGACTTTGATATCAAAGCACACCATCTCCCCCTTGGGAGAAAGCCTCAATTTTTTTTAAGCATCGCTTCCTTCAATTCCATCAAGATCGGGTCAAGACCTTGCTTTGCCTTTACTTCTGACACAAAAGTTGCTTCTGAGCCACTATGAACCATAACTCCACCTTTAGTAGAATCAACTAACTGAACACCCAACCGGGCCAATCAATGAGCATCTCGAACGAATTCCTTTTTATCCTCCTCAACACGAGAAACACTACCCATGGATAATCGACTAAGATCATCGGCCACCACATTCGCCTTACGGCGGTGGTAGAGGACACTTATGTCGTAATCTTTTAGCAACTCAAGCCACCTCCTTTGACAAAAATTTAGATCCTTTTGCTTGAACACATATTGCAAACTTTTTTAGTTGGTAAAGACATCGACATGAACACCATATAAGTAATGCCTCCAAATTTTAAAAGTAAATACAACTGCTGCTAGTTCTAAATCATGGGTAGGATACTGCTTTTCATGAATTTTAAGTTGCCGTGAAGCATACGTAGTAACCTTCCCATTTTGCATAAGAACACATCCTAGCCCAATCCTTGAAGCGTCATGATAAACCATAAACCCATTGGACCCTTTCGGTAAAGTTAATACCGGAGCGGAGGTAAGCCTATCTTTCAATTCTTAGAAACTCTTCTCACATGCTTCAGACCATACAAACTTAACTTTCTTTTGGGTCAATGCCATCAATGGAGAGGCAATAGAAGAAAACCCTTCCACGAACCTTCTATAATAACCGGCTAAATCCAAGAAACTTAAAATATCTGAAGGGGGTACAGGCCTAGGCCAATTCTTAAGCACATTCGTCTTCTTAGGATCTACCTCAATACCCTTGCCAAAAAATAATGTGACCAAGAAAAACCACAGATCTCAACCAAAACTCACATTTACTAACTTTGCAAAGAGTTGTTGGTCTTTGAGAACTTGCAGCACAATCCTCAAATGATTGGTATGCTCATCTTCACTCCTTGAGTAAATCAAAATATCATCAATGAACACAATCACAAACATATGTTGGTATTGTCTATACACCCTATTCATCAAATCCATAAATGTGGACATAGCATTTCTCAAACCAAACGACATTACCAAGAATTCGTAATGACCATATCAAGTTTGGAAAGCCATATTTGGAATATCATCTTCCTTCACCCTCAATTGGTGATAACCCGACTTGAGGTCAATCTTAGAGAAATAACTCCTTCCTTGGAGTTGATCAAACAAATCATCTATCCTTGGAAGAGGATACTTTTTCTTAATAGTAACCTTATTCAATTGACGATAGTTAATATATTTACGAAGTTAACCATCTTTCTTTTGAACAAATAAAATTAGGGCACCCCATGGAGAGATACTCAGTTGGATGAAACCCTTACCCAACAAGTCTTTCAACTGCTCCTTTAATTCCTTAAGTTCTTCCGGAGCCATTCGTTAAGGAGGAATAGAAATAGGTTTCTTATATGGGAGAAGGTCAATACCAAAGTCTATTTACCTTTCAGGAGGAACACCGGGTAAATCATCAGGAAACACTTCTAGAAACTCATTAACAATGGGGACCGACTCAAAGATAGGGGTTTTAGAATCCCTATGCCTTACCCGAACAAGATGGTATATGCAACACTTGAAATCATCTTTCTATCTTTAAGAGAAGAAACAAACCGACTCTTAAGCATAAATTTTCCCCCTTGAGACTCTAGGTTGGGTTCATTAGGAAACTGAAACTTGATCACTTGTGTTCTACAATCAATAGAAGCATAAAATGAATGCATCCAATCCATCTTAAGAATAACATCAAAATCTAACATATCAAGCTCTATGAGGTCAACATGAGTGACTCTATGGGATAAGGAGACGGGATAATATCTATAGACTCTCTTAGCCATAATAGATTCACCAACAGGTGTAGAGATAGAAAAAGGCATAACAATTCTGATATGGCACCACAAAAGATAAGGTAGCACCGGAAGAACGATTCTGATATGACAGAAAAAGGCATAACGATCCAGAAGAACATCAAACCGCATAGCCACATATGGCATCACAAAAGATAAGGTAGCACGGAATCAAGCAAAGCATAAACATCAAGTTGAAAGACTTTCAACATACCGGTAACAACTTCGGGAGAACCCTCTCATAACGATTCTGAATTGCATAGAATCTATTTTGCTTCTGAATCCCACTAGAACCTGACGAAGGATAAAGTTGAGCCCAGCGATGGTTATCACCTTCATTCTTAGCAACGGAGGGACAATCCCTTTTCTTATGGTCTGTCTTGCCACAACCAAAATATGCATTGGAACCGGCTAGGCATTTACCCTCATGCTTACTTCCACATCTAGCACAAGTAGACAACGAAGATCCACCACCATTTCCTCCTTGAGGCTTAGGGTAGACACTCTTTCCTTGTTGAAGCTAGGAGCGTGAGCATTGGACGAACCTTGACCAAGAACCTTTGTCAGAACTTAAAACGACCATGTCCATCAGACCTTAAGTGTGAAAAGTCACCATCAATGGTCTTAGCCCTCTTGGTCTCCCTAGACTTCTCCTTTAGTTTCTCTTCTTCAATTTTTTGAGTATGAACCATTAGACAAGAAATGTTCATATCATGGATAAGCATGGGTGTACGACATTCCTTAACCACCATCTCAGACACTCCCAAAACAAACTTACTCATCCTTGCCCAAGGATCGGCAACCATAGTAGGAGCATACCTAGATAATTGTGTGAATTTCAAAGCATACTCCTACACACTCATGTTTCCTTCACGAAGTTTTATGAATTCAAGCACCTTGGCCTCCCTCATCTCAAGGGAAAAGAACCTATCAAAAAAAGAAACCTTAAACTTTTCCCAATCAAGAGGACCCGCATCAACCGCCCTCTCTTCCTTCTATTGATTGAACCAAACTTGAGCAACACCCTTAAGTTGATAAGAAGCCAATTTTGCATTTTCCACCGGCGTCACACCCATAATCATCAATACATTGTATACCTCATTGTTGAACTCTTGAGGATCTTCCTCAATCTTGGAACCATGAAACTCTGGAGGATTCATCCTAGTGAAGTCCCTCACTCTAGTTGCCGTTGTACCCATATTTGGGTTCACGGGGAACACAACCTCCCTATTGGCTTGAGCCATCGTGGCTTAGGCCAACACTTGAAAAGTAGCCCTAAACTCTGCATTAGTCACTTGCTCAGCCAAAGGGTCGACCAAAACTTGAGGAGCTTCTCATTCCACATTCTCTCCCACAATCTTTCTAGCATATGCTCTTTGAGTGGCCATATCCTTAAAAGTATCAGATAGGGATTAGGAGAGAGACATATTCGCACGACTTTTAAATGATGAAAGAAGTGAAATTTCCTAAACATCTTATAGCCTCTCATTCATAAGTGTGGCGCACTTCACACTCATAAACAAGACTCTACTCGACGTGGATTATGAGAAATCCTAGGATCTTTCTAAAACTTGTGCTCTAAATACCAAGTTTGCCATGAACTAAAGTACACCCTAGATCTGACATGGCATATATGACCCCGAAAGGCCTCACACAAGACACTTAGCATACATCATAAAAAATAATATAATTTAAAGAGATTTCAAAGAAAGCATTTCATATGAAATAGCTAGGCAAAAATGGAAGTCTAAGCATAAGTCTCAATAAGCCATCTACTATGTCAATAGAATGAATCTGGGACGTAACCCGTACAAAGTTTTAAACTGAAAGGACATTAAGCTATAAATGTGAGATCATCCTCAAAGTATGAGGACTCACCAAGCCTTCAAGTCTCTAATGCAAAAACTAGCCACAAATAGAGGGAAAAGCGTCTGATCCTACATTAGTGACACAATGTAGGCAAAATTATGCACTAGTACATGAAATATACAAAGTATGATAGCAATGCATATAATTTATAAAATCATGCTAAAAGGGACTTTATATGACATGCAATGACCAAGATAATTCATAAAATAACTTGTTAAAAAACATAAGCATAATCCTGGTCAATGCAAGCTAAACATCTTTAAAACACAATTGAGATACCTTTAGAAAGTAACCTTAGTTCATTTTTGTGGGAAGTTAGCCTTAACTGACATAGACCATGTGAGTTATAACATGGAATCTGGTGTCTATCCCACACCAAAAAGAGATTGTCCGACTTGCCAGGGTAAGGACCATGAGTTTGAGCTAAAGCGGATCCACTAGCTAATGTCTATATAAGAAAATCATCCTATGCTGGCACATAATTTATGGGACATAGGTAATCGTTGCTTGTCCACTCGGTGCTAAGCATAAATCTCACAGAATAGTCATTAATCATATTCATCTTATTATCTATAGAAATGCACAATTTAGTAACCAATCCAAGCTAGAGTTCATTAGAATAGCTCCTTAGTCATTGATTCAACTTAGGTGAGAAGAACCTTCAACCTTATGAATCATTTAAGTGAGAAACCCTTTCACAAGCATGTTTTGAGTAGTAAGTGACAAATCCTTTCACAACAACAACAACATTGATGCTTCACTCTCAAAGCAACATTAAATCAATTATATCAACTTCATGATAAAACAAGCATATCTTCATAAATTCATCTATCATAGTTCAAAAGCATCATCATATGTTCATAGTCTAGAAAATATGAATCATGCATTGGTTCATGTGAATTCAATTTTAGAAACATATAATTACTTCAATTCATGCATAAAAAGATATAAAACAATCCATTGGATCATAATTGAGAAGAACCCATGAGATTGAAGAAAACCCTAATTTCAATTGAGAATTCTAACTTGTAAAATTGAAGAATTTAGGAACCCTGTGGAGGAAAGGACTCCGTAGGTGAACACTAACATACCTTGATATCAAAAGCCCACTATCAATGGTGAATTTGGAGGTTTGAGCTTGAAACTCTAGTTTTCTTCTTCAAGCTTTAAAGAGAGAAATTTTGGAGGAAGAACTTGGAGGGATTTGGGGAATTTTAAGAATGATTTAGAATGGTTAGATTTTAGACTTAGAAAACTTATATAGGATCTAGGATTAGGATTAAAACGACCTAGCTTACGCAATAATTAATTAGGTAAAAGATCAAAAAACCCTTAAAAATTAACTACCGACTCGACCTATGATTCAGACCTACTATAGACCGTCCTGGTCAACTGTAGAAAGACATCAAAACCAATATTTTTGATCTTCAATCAATGAAACCCATGTACGGTTGGTAGGTCTACCTACGGACCATACATGGCAACCGTAGGTACCAACTTAAGGCCTTAAAATTTAACTAAGTCTGGGAGTAACCTACGAGACCTACCTACAACTCGTACATAGAACGATGAGCCATCCTGGCAAATCGCCAAAGGGGTTCTGAGACTTGATTTTGAAAAATTAATTCCCCACCACCTACGGATGTCACCTACTGTCTATAGATGCTTCTATCAACCGTAGGTGGGAGCCGTAGGTCATGCGTGCAACCTAAAATCTGCATTTTTTCTCTTTTCCAAGTTCTAGGTGTTACAAAATTGTAGAAAATCATCAAAAAACTTGTATAGTAGGAGGAGATTTTAATGTTATAATTCATTAGAAAGAGAAGCTGGGAGGTTTACCCTTCACTCAATATGAGGAAACTAATTTTTCCCTTTTCATAAACAATTATGTCCTAGCTGAAGTGAGAGTCATCGAAAGTAAATAATATGTGTCGGAATAGAAGAATTGGATAAGGCTGTATTTTAAAAGGCTAGATATGATTCTTTTTAATCATGCATTTTTAGATTGGTTCCCATCCAGTGAAGTTCATATCTCATAAGGAAAGGATCAGATCATGCCTCTTTATATGATATGCAGCACAACTAAAGAACCTACAATCAAACCTTTCAAATTTTTAAAATTTTGAATTAAGCATTATCATTTCAGATAAATAGTACAGTGAAATTGGAACACTAACTTTGTAGGAAGCCCATTCATGAAGTTTCAAGCTAAATTGAAAAAGATGAAAAGTGTCTTAGCTAGGTGGAGCAAAGAGGGCTTTGGGATATTTTTCAAAAGGTTTCCACCATGGAGGATATTATTAACAAACTCAATTTGAAATTCAACCTTGAACAGAGAACAATTCTGAACTATGCTAAGCAGAGAGAAAATTTAAAAAGTTCCTTTATTAGAGAAGAAATTTCAAAAGCAGAAGGCTGGTATGAAGTGGTTCTCAGAAGGGGATAAAACTAAAAATTCTTTCATTCATAGGTTAAGGGTTGGAAGAAACTAGATTTGACAGAGATCCATAACAATCAAGGGGAGATTGTTACCACTACTCACCAAATAAGGTAATAAGTTGTAACCTTTTTCTCAATGCAATTTACTAAAGAAGGAAGTAGTCATGAGTTCTTCATGCTTCCATATATTCCCTACGAAATCAATGCAGAACAAAATGAGGATTTGATAAGATTGTCAAGGGTGGAAGAAGTAAATAAGGTGGCTTTTTCCTTGAATTGAATTAGTGTCAGTGGTTCGAATGGTCTTTCAGGAAGATTTGTTTTAGAATTGTTGGGACATTATTGGGGAAGACATCACAAAGTTGGTAAAGACCTTTTTCTGTGGGCATGAATTGCCTAAACCCATCTGTCACACAAACTATGTGTTACTCCCAAAGAAAGAAACGGTACATGAGTTCATAGACCTTAGACCTATCAATCTTAATACTTTTTACCAACAAGATAATATCCGGAATGATTCATAAAGAATAGTAGGGGTCCTTCTAGATAATATTTCACAGAACCAGATAGGCTTTTTGAAAGAAAGGAGTATCATAAAAAATGTTTTACTAAAATAGGAGATAATAAGGGATATCAATATGAGAGAAAAGAACATTAATGTGGCCGTAAAATTGGACATGGCAAAAGAAAATGATAGGATTTCGTGGGCTTTTCTAATCAAAGTCTTGAGGAAATTTGGATTTTTAGAGGTGACTATCGACATGATTCAGAGACTACTATCTAATATTTATACTAATTGCTATTAAATCGACAGTCTAATGAATTTTTCAAATTGACCTAAGAGTCTGAAACAAAGGGACCAAATCTCACCTACAATATTCATCATTGCAACAGAGCTTCTAGCTAGAGGGTTAACCAATTTACACAGAGATGAGGAATTCAAGAGCTTTGATATACCTAAGTAGAGCCCTGAAATCAACCACTTACCATATGTTGATGATACAATCCTTTTTTTCATGGGGGATTGGATATCAACAATCAAAATGATGAAGGTACTGAGAAATAATAAGAACATTTTAGGACAACTTATCAATGAATCAAAGATTTACGTCTATTTTCATGATAATACTCCTTTGATAGTGGAAATTAGGTTAAGGAGACTCACAAGAATCAAACAAGGCAATCTCCCATTGATTTATTTTGTTTGTCCTATTTTTTCTGGTAGGAAAAAAAAGATTCACTCTAAGGAGTTAATTAGGAAAGTAGAAGAAGAATCTTTTCACGTTCCTTTCATTTGGAGACAAATATATCCTCATAAATCATGTCCTATAATACATGCATGTGTATCTATCGTCAGCCATAAACTCCCTTATGCCTATAGTTAATCAGTTGTATCAAATTTTTCCTAAATTTTGTGGGGGAGTATGGAGGTCTAAAATGTAAATATGGGTGGCTTGGGAAGATATGTGTTATCCTAACTAGGAAGGAGGTGTTGGATTCAGATCACTTCATGATGTCTCTAAGGCACTCCTTGTGAAATTGTGGTGGAATTTCATAAGTCCACATCATCACTACGGAGTTCATTTATAATGAAAAAGTATTGTAAAAATGCTTATCCCTCAATAACTAAAAATGTTGGAGCATCACATTTTAGAGGAAAATGTTGCGAAAAAGAGAAGAGGCAGAACATGATATTTGATGGCATCCTAAAGCAGGAAACTCAAGCTTTTGATTTGATAACTGGACTATGTAAGGTGCACTCTACTTCAAATACGGGGACTTAGCATAGGAGGAAGATATAGAGGTTAAGGAATTTATTGTTGATGGAGTATGGCAGGAAGGAGAACTTCTGGAATACATCTCCCCAGAAATAACTAAACATATCTAGGAAAATATAACTCTTCATAAAAGGGAATGATACAAATGAGAAATCCTGGTGGGCAGTTAGTAAAAAGGGGTCATTCATAGTGAAGTCTGCCTATCAAAATCTAAGGCACAAGAAAGTGGACACGGAGTGGTTGGAGAAAATCTAACTAAAATGTTTACCTTTCAAAATTTGATTCTTTTTGTGGAGGGTTTGGAAGAAAAGAAGTGTAATCATCATCTAGGGAATTTTCACTATATTTTTATATTTTCGGTGTTTAGACTTTTTCTTTAGCAGACCCAAGTCATTCATGACTTATTGGGACTGATAGTTCGATTATCTGGCCGTTCATTTGGTTTTATGTAACTTTTATTATTTTGGAGCTTTTGAAGTTTGAAAAGGTTGACGTCAACCAAAACTTCATGTAATTGATCTCAGAATGTAGTTTTGACGGTTCTGTTAGCTTTGAAACATCGATTTTCGTCTAGAAGGACTTTTGGTTTGGGTCTCAAGGCTTTCGCACTCATTTCGAGCAACCTTGTGGCTTATGGCTAAAATGAAGCCTTGGTTGTGGGACCCACTTTTTGTCGAGATAACCTCAGGTGGATGTTTCGACATCTCTGTTGAATCGAGAATGTCAAATTTGGTAGGGTAGCATAGTTTGTTTGTGTGTACGATATTCCAAACAAATCCGGAGCACCCAATCAGAGTCTGTAGGGACTTAACAATTTTTGTTGGTGCTAGCCTATTGGTGTAGCTACTTTAGCTTCCTAGGACCGCTTTAGTGGTAGCCACTTTAGCAGCCTAGGGGTCACTTTAGCGGAGGGTTGAGCAGCATGTCTTGGTCTCTAAAGAAACAACTTTGCCACTTATAGCCGACTCAAGGTGAGTTGACTACCTAGACTCATTTATTACCCTACTTCTTTTAGTCTTATAGCTGACCCGAGGTGAGATTCCAAGAGGGCCTAATTAGCGTTGTTGCTATTCTGATAAAAGATTCTGGGATAGGTTTCTGTGTGTCCATTCCAATGTAAGATTTCAAGGTAGGACCGGCCTCTCCGATGTAAGATTTTCGGAGCTGTTGGGTTCTTATAAGGCTTTCTGACGTAAGATTTTGGAAAGGACTAGCTACTCCAATGTAAGATTCTAGGGTTGGCTAGGTTCTGATAGAAACTTTCTTATGTAAGATTTTGGGAAGGACTAGCTATTTCGATGCAAGATTCCATGGTGTGCTAGTTTCAGATAAAGGCTTTCTGATGTAAGATTCTGAAAGGGACTAGCTATTTCGACATAAGATTATGGGAGATGTTAGGTTTCATGGTTTTTTCCCAATGTTAGATTCTGGGATGGTATTGGTGTTCCCTATTGAGATTGTGCCTTTTAGTGTAGCATTTTTTGTACCCGTCACGTATATGAGGTTCGACGGGTAATTATTTACATGATTATTGTTGTTTTGCCTTATATGTGCCTTCTAGGTGGTTCAACTAGGTTTAAATAACTTTACTGCTTCTATTATTTATCGTGGTAGGTTTACTTTGATGCATGCCTAGTTATGCATTTATTATTGCTTTTTTTCCTTGTTATACTTGCTTGTTATTATCTTATTACAATCACGAGCTTGGTCGGCCTATGATGCCTACTAAGTTCCCATTGATGGGTACTCATGGTGCACTCTTCATCTTTTTCCCTTATGTAGATATGAGCTCTAGTTGCGCTCCAAGCCAAAACGATGTTAGAGAGCTCAATCAATGTTTGCAACCATTAATTTTTACATTAAAACTTCAAGATAACAATAGATCCATGCTGGACAATCAATACTAGAGCCGATTAATCAATAAACATTTGGGGTTTTACACCCCCATCTAGCACACACGCCTCTAGTTAAGGGTCTAGCTACTAATAAAAGAAGAAATAGAGATAATACCCATGTAGAAAATCTCCATTTCAAGCTAATTTGATTAGCAAAACCGAATTCCAAGCTTATGTTGACACCAATATCAGGTTTCTTCCTCTACAAGCGAAGAAGTTCTTGACTATACTCTATTAATATTTTTTACAAAAAGAGGTCTTTCTTCTCTATTCCTAATTTGGAAGATGATAATGGTACATAATTTCCAAATCACTATTCTATACGTGGAACATTCCAAAGGAAACACTATTTTCTATAATTATATTTTTTCCCTTCAGCTTCTGTTTCAGACTTTCATTGGACCGGCAGAGCACCGATCAAAAATTTTGGAGCGTCAGTCGCCTCCTCTCTTCGACCTTCAATTTTCATAGGAGTATTTGCGTTGGGACTGAAAAATGTCTGATCAATCATTGTATTGATTCAATTACACCACTGGTACTGAGGCAACTTTACTCCATTCAAGCTCGTGTTTAGCCGGTGAGACACATGTTAGTTGTTATGGGACACCCATTCTGTTGCCGGTGTGCTTTAGTAATTTTCGGCTTCAAATCCATCAAACATGTGTTTTTCTAAAGAATGTCTGCATCTTAGACAACTAGGGCCTAAAACCCCTTCAATTTAGCATTAAAATTTGACAATAATATATGACTTTGAATCTAATGAGTCGGTAAAATACTAACTTATCATCTTGCTAATTGTTAGTTCATAGTTTTAGCACTATTATACCTCTCATATTTATATAGTTTCTTCCTGAGATTGGTCGTCCTATGATGCCTATTGTGTACCTCATGTTTTGGTACTCATACTATATTTTTGCATCTTTTGTTGACGCAACATCTAGTACGAGCCACCCTCGACTCTTGAATGTTTGAGGCCGTCGTTGTTTGGATTGTGGTGAGCTCATGGTATTCAGAGACATATTGTTTTCCTTTTTTTGTATTATCTATATGTTTTGTATTTTTATTAGATATTATTGTTGTATATAGCTTTGTTCTCGTACTTTAGATGCTTTTGTACAAGCAACACTAGGTATGAGGTTTGGTTGTTGTAGATATTCATCTTTCTTGGTCACTTTTGGGACCTTATAGTATATTTTGTACCGTTTTGTACATATATATGCTATGGACCCTATTCTGATCTTATTATTGCTTCCGATTTAGTAAATTCTAGTTTTTATTTATCGCTTGTTGTTTGGGTTTTTGCTTTCCTACTGGGGTGTATGGTAGGCACCATCATGATCCAATTTTGGGTAGTGACTGCGTGGTATATGTAACACCCCGAGTCTTCAAAGAAAAAAATGTAGCTTTTCAGATTCTGGTGTCAGTGACGATGGAGGCCACCTACAGACAATAGGTGGAGTGACGGGCCGTAGGTGGGAACTATCGTTAGCACTGACGGCCTTCAGAATTTCAAGTTTCTGAACTTTGACCTATGGAGTAACAGGACGAGTCATCGTCCAATGTACGGCCCGTAGGTGGGTCTCGTAGGTCCCTTCAAGAGTTGGTTAAATTTTAAGGCCTTAAGTTCAGGCCTACCATTGCCATGTATGGACCATCGTTGGGATCACGAGTCGTACATGGGTATCGTCGTTTGAAGGCCTAAGTTAAAAGTCTCTGAATCAATCGACGGAGGAATAGAACAGTCCGTAGATCAATGTACGGACCGTAGGTCCCGACCATCGATTGACCCCCGATAGTTATTATTTAAGGGCATTTTTGTCTTTTCCCTGAATGTTTAACAACTAATATAAGTCGGTTATACCCTTAACCCAGACCCTATATATATTTCCTAAGCCTAATTTCACTCATTCTAAATCATTCCCAAAAATCTCCTCTTTCAAAGAAATTCTCTCAACTACCCATGTCTACTCATGATGTTTGAACTATGATTAATCCGTGGGATTTATGCTTAGCACCGAGTGGACAAGTGGAGATTACCCATGTCTTATAAACTATGGGCCATCATAGGATGTTTTTCTTTAGGTAGACACTAGCTAGTGGATCCACGTAAGCTAATAGCTCCTGGTCTTACCTTTGCAAGTAGGACACCTTTTTTGGGTGTGGGGTAGACATCGAATTCCATGCTGATAGCTCACATGGTCTTATATGTCGGTTAAGTCTATTTCCCACAATAATGAACTAAAGTGACTTAAAGGCTTTTATCAAGTAATTGAAGTATGTATGGCTTGCTTTGACCTTAAATGATGACTCTTATGCTTTTCTACTCATATCTATCATATTCTCACTTGGTCATTGCATGTTTATGAGTATGTCCCCTTTTTTCATGTCTAAATTATTTATGTGCATGGCTATCATACTTGGTACTTGATTGTACTAACGCATACTCTTGTCTACATTGACTTGTTATTGTAGGACTTGGCGATTCACCATCCACTCGTGGCTAGAGCTTAGTTGAAGAATTGTGAAGACTTGGTGAGTCCTTAAACATCCAAGGACATAACCTAGTTGTTCTTACTTTTATTTTCTTTCTTTGACATTGTATTGCGTTACGTCCCAAATCTTATTTCACTTTCTTATGTTAGATTGGCTTTGAGACATTGATGTAGACTTCCGCTATTTCATTAAAGCTTTGATATAAAAATTGTCTTTTGAACCTCTATTTCTCTATGATCTTGTATGTATGTGTGCTAAGTGGCTTGTATGAGGCCTCTCGGGGTCTTGTATGCCATGTCACATCTTGTGGGTACCTTGGGTCGTGACAAACTTGGTATTCAGAGTACAAGGTTTTCGAAAGATCCTAGGATGTCTCATATGCCGCATTGAGTTGAGTCTTGTTCATGAATGTGATGCACGCCACATTTATGAATGAGAAGCTATAAGATGTTTAAGAAACTTCACTTCTTTCATTTTTCCTAAGTCGTGCCATAGAGTTTAACTCTATATGTCTCTCTCACCTAATCCCTATCCTATGCGTTTCAGGATATGGAGACTCGAAGAGCTTATGCTTGAAGAAATGTGGGAGAGAATGTGGAACCAGAAGCTCCTCCTCAAGCTCCTCAAGTTTCAGCCGACCCTTTGGTGGAACAAGTGACTAATGCAGAGTTTAGGGCTGCCTTTCAAGTGTTGGCTCAAGCCGTGATGGCTTAAGCAAATAGGGAGATTATGGCTCCCGTGAACCCAAATGTGGTTTTGCTGGTGTCTAGAGTGAGGAATTTCACAAGGATGAATCCTCCGGAGTTTTACGGTTCCGAGGTTGAGGAAGATACTCAAGAATTCATAGATGAGGTTTATAAGGTGTTGATGATCATGGGTGTGACGCCGGAAGAAAAGGCGGAGTTGGCCGCTTTTCAACTTAAGGGCGTTGCTCAAATTTAGTTCACCCAATGGAAGGAAGGGAATGCGATTAATGAGGGTTCTCTTGATTGGGAGAAATTCAAGGTATCTTTCCTTGATAGGTTCTTTCCCCTTGAGATGAGGGAGGCAAGGGTGCTTGAGTTCATTAACCTTCGACAAGGAAACATGAGTGTGAAAGAGTATGCTTTGAGTTCACACAATTGTCCCGATATGCTCCTTCTATAGTTGCCGATCCTAGGGCAAGGATGAGTAAGTTTGTTTCGGGAGTGTCCGAAATAGTGGTCAAAGAGTGCCGCACCGCCATGCTTACCAATGATATTGATATCTCTTATCTCATGGTACATGCCCAACAAATAGAAGAGGAGAAACTTAAGGAAAGGTCTAGAGAGGCAAAAAGGGCTAAGACCGATGATGGTAACTTTTCGCACTCAAGGTCCGAGGGACAAGGTCGTTTCAAGCCTCGACAAAGGTTTTCTTGTCAAGGTTCCTCTAATGCTCCTCCTAACAACAACAAAGATAGGGTGTCTAACCCTAAGCTTCAAGGAGGGAATGGTAGTGGCTTTTCATTGACCACTTTTGCCAAGTGTGGAAAGAGGCATGAGGGTAAATGTCTCGTCGGCTCGAATGCATGCTTCAATTGTGGTAAGGCGGATCACAAGATAAGGGATTGTCTCTTAGTGGCTAAAAAGGAAGGAGATAATCGTCGACAGACTCAACCTCAAAACTCGGTGGGCTCTAGTGAAAACCAAAACCAAAACCGGTTAGATGCGCTTCAAGCTCGTCAAGAGCAAGAGGGTTCTACCAATGTGGTCACCGGTATGTTGAAAGTCTTCCACTTTGATGTTTATGCTTTGCTTGATCCCGATGATACCTTGTCTTTTGTGACGCCATATGTGGCTATAAGGTTTGATGTTGTGCCGGATGTGTTGTTAGATCCTTCTCATGTCTCTACTCCTATTGGTGAATCTATTGTGGCTAGGAGAGTCTATAGAAATTGCTCCGTCTCCTTATCCCGTAGAGTCACTCATGTTGATCTATTAGAGCTTTATATGCTAGATTTTGATGTTATTCTTGGGATGGAATGGTTGCATTCTTGCTATGCTTTTATTGGTTGTAGGACCCGAATGGTCAAATTTCAATTTCCGAATGAGCCTATCCTAGAGTGGAAGGGGGGAAATTCAATGCTCAAGAGTCAATTTGTTTCTTGTCTTAAAGCTAGAAAGATGATCTCTAAAGGTTGCATATACCATCTAGTTAGGGTGAGGGACGTGGATTCAGAAGCCCCTACTCTTGAGTCGGTCCCCATTGTTAATGAGTTTCCAAAGGTTTTTCCCGATGATTTGCACGGTGTTCCTCCCGAAAGG
Source organism: Solanum appendiculatum (assembly GCA_018342035.1). Taxonomy (NCBI): domain Eukaryota; kingdom Viridiplantae; phylum Streptophyta; class Magnoliopsida; order Solanales; family Solanaceae; genus Solanum; species Solanum appendiculatum. The sequence goes on along the minus strand of JAGDQO010000397.1, from coordinate 310,335 downwards.
GAAATAGACTTCGGTATTGACCTTTTCCCAGATATGCAACCAATCTCTATTCCTCCTTATAGAATGGCTCTGACGGAACTTAAGGAGCTAAATGATTAATTGAAGGACTTGTTGGATAAGGGAATCATCCGACCAAGTATTTCTCCATGGGGTGCTCCGTTCTTGTTTGAAAGGAAGAAAGATGGCTTGCTCCGTATGTGTATTGATTTCCGCCAATTGAACAAGGTTACCAATAAGAATAAGTATCCTCTTCCAAGGATAGATGATTTGTTTGATCAACTTCAAGGGGCTAGTTACTTCTCTAAGATTGATCTTCGTTTGGGTTATCACCAATTGAGGGTGAAGGAAGATGATATTCTGAAAATGGCTTTTCGGACTAGATATGGGCATTCTGAATTCTTAGTGATGTCGTTTGGGTTGACGAATGCCCCAGCCGCATTTATGGATTTGATAAATAGGGTGTTTAGACAATACCTTGATATATTTGCGATTTTGTTCATTGATGATATCTTGATTTACTCAAGGAGTGAAGATGATCATGCCGACCACTTGAGGATTGTGTTGCAAATCCTAAAGGACCAACAACTTTTTGGTAAGTTTGATAAATGTGAATTTTGGCTTAGGTCAGTGGCGTTTCTTGGTCACATTGTCTCTGGTAGGGTTATTGAGGTAGATCCTAAGAAGATGGATGTGGTTAAGCACTGGCCCAGACCTCTATCACCTACGGATATTCATAGTTTCTTGCGCTTAGCCGGTTACTATAGGAGATTTGGTGAAGGGTTTTATTCGATTGCTTCTCCATTGACGGCTTTGACTCAAAAGAAGGTTAAGTTCACATGGTCCGAAGCGTGTGAGAAGAGTTTCCAGAGTTGAAAGATAGACTTACTTCGGCTCCGGTGTTGACACTACCGGAAGGATCCGATGGGTTTGTGGTTTATTGTGATGCCTCGAGAATTGGGTTAGGGTATGTTCTTATGCAAAATGAGAAAGTTATTGCTTATGCATCAAGGCAAATTAAGATCCATGAAAAGAACTATCCTACCCATGACTTAGAGCTAGCGGCGGTTGTGTTTGCTTTAAAGATATGTCGGCATCAACATGTAGATATATTTACCAACCACAAGAGTTTGAAATATGTGTTTAAACAAAAAGATCTAAATCTTCGCCTAAGAAGGTGGCTTGAGTTGTTGAAGGGCTACGACATGAGTGTCCTCTATCACCCAGGTAAGGCTAATGTGGGAGCAGATGCTCTTTGTCGGTTGTCTATGGGTAGTGTTGCTCATGTCGAGGATGATATGAAAGTGTTGGTTCGTGATGTTCATAGATTGGCCCGATTGGGTGTTCGGTTGGTTGACTCCACTAAAGGTGGTGTTATGGTTCGTAATGGCTCCGAATCATCTGTTGTACATGATGAGAAGGCTAAACAAGATCTTGATCCTAATTTGGTTGAGTTGAAGGAAGCGGTACTCAAAAAGTCCATATAGGCTTTCTCCCAAGGGGGAGATGGTGTGCTTCGATATCAAGGCCGCTTGTGTGTTCCCGATGTAGATGATTTAAGAGGACAAATTTTATTGGAAGCCCATAGTTTAGATATTCCATTCACTCGGGACTACCAAGATGTGCCCTGATTTGTGGGAAATCTATTGGTGGAATGGAATGAAGAAGGATATTGCAGAATTTGTGGCTAAGTATCCTAATTGCCAACAAGTGAAAGTTGAGCATCAAAAGTCGAGAGGTTTGACCCAAGATATTTGTATTCCTACTTGGAAGTGGGAAGATGTGAACATGGAATTTATTTTTGGTTTACCACACACCCGGTGGCAATATGATTTGATTTGGGTTGTGTTAGATCGAATGACAAAATCAGCCCATTTCATTTTCGTCAAAACTTCTTATTCGGCGGAGGATTTGCTAAGTTGTATTTGAGGGAAATGGTTAGACTGCATGAAGGGCCTTTATCCATTATCTCTGATCGTGGGGCACAATTCACTTCTCAGTTTTTGAAATCTTTCTAAAAAGGCCTTGGTAATCATGTTAAGCTCAGTACAGCCTTTCATCCTCAAACCGATGGACAAGCGGAGAGTACTATTCAAACTTTGGAAGATATGTTGAGGTCTTGTGCAATTGATTTCAAGGGTAATTGGGATGATCATTTGCCTTTGATTGAGTTTGCGTATAACAATAGCTACCATTAGAGTATTCGTATGGCTCCATTTGAAGCTCTCTATGGTAGGAGGTGTAGATCTCCTATAGGTTGGTTTGAAGTTGGGGAAGTTGCTTTGATAGGTCCCGAATTCGTACATGAGGCTATGGAGAAAGTTAGATTCATTTGAGAAAGGTTGAAAATTGTTCAAAGTCGACAAAAGTCCTATGCCGATGTTAGAAGGAGAGAATTGGAATTCGATGTTAATGATTGGGTCTATTTAAAAATATCACCCATGAAGGATGTAAAGAGACTTGGGAAGAAAGGGAAACATAGTCCTCATTATGTGGGCCCATATCAAACATAAGGTTGCTTATGAACTTGACTTGCCAAACGATTTGGCCTCTGTGCATCCGGCTTTCCATGTATCATTATTGAAGAAGTGTGTTGGTGACCCGACGTCTATGGTGCCATTGGGGATCCTTGGCATAAAGGATAGCCTATCCTATGAAGAGGTTCCTGTTGAAATTCTAGACCGGCAAGTCCGGAAGTTAAGGAATAAAGAAATTTCTTCCGTGAAAGTTTTATGGAGGAATCAATTAGTTGAGGGTGCTACGTGGGAGGCTGAGGCCGATATGATATCCTGATATCCTCATCTTTTCTCCTCCGATTCTACTCTAGCTTGAGGTATCTAGTTCCTCATGGTTCATTCCTCGATTTCATGTATCATAGTTGATTCTCATTCTTTCCTTGATTATGCATGTTCATGAAGAGTCGAATTTTGAGAAAATGAGCTAACTTGATTGTTTTATCTATGATTATGTGCATTGAGTATAATTTTCATAAACTCTTCATGAAATGAAATGTTGAACATGCTTTAGCTTGGAGTTGATGTTCCCTCCTCTTATATGTGAATTATGTGATTGCATGTTCGATTGGGTTGCTAGTCCGTGTCTCTTACCCTTCTCTTGATGTCTTGACTCTCATTCGAGGATGAATGTTCCCAAGGGGGAGATATTGTAACACCCCGAGTTTTCAAAGAAAGAAAATGCAGCTTTTCAAAATTCTGGTGTCAGTGACGATGGAGGCCACCTACAGACAATAGGTGGAGTGACGGGCCGTAGGTGGGAACCATCGTTAGCACTGACGGCCTTCAGGATTTCAAGTTTCTGAACTTTGACCTATGGAGAAACAGGACGAGTCATCGTCCAATGTACGGCCCATAGGTGGGTCTCGTAGGTCCCTTCAAGAGTTGGTTAAATTTTAAGGCCTTAAGTTCAGGCCTACGGTTGCCATGTACGGACCATCGTTGGGATCACGAGTCATACATGGGTGTCGTCGTTTGAACGCCTAAGTTGTAAGTCTTTGAATTAATCGATGGAGGAACATGATGGTCCATAGATCGATGTACGGACCGTAGGTCCTGACCGTCGATTAACCCCCGACAGTTATTATTTAAGGGCTTTTTGTTCTTTTCCCTAAATGTTTAACTCCTAATCTACGTAGGTTATACCCTTAACCTAGACCCTATATATATTTCCTAAGCCTAATTTCACTCATTCTAAAGCATTCCCAAAAATCTCCTCTCTCAAAATATTTCTCTCTCTAAGAAATTCTCTCAACTCTCAAGGAAGAAGAAGGGCTAGGATCCTCCATAGAAGGTCATTAAGTTCTTGCAATTTCTTGTGGGCTTTGTTGAGGTATGTTAGCATTCACCATTTGGAGCCCTTTCCTCCAATGGGTCTCTAGTTTCTTCAAGTATTCAAGGTTCAATTCCCCAATTGAATAAGGGTTTTGATCAATTATTATGGATTCTTCAATTATGATTTCCAATTGTTGATTTTATGATTCCTAGTGCACGATCTAGCGTGATAAAGTAATTTAGTGCACGATTTCACGTGATATATGATCTTCAATTATGATTTCAAAAGTATGATTTTCCTCTATCATGTGGGTTCTTTCATATATGATCATGTTACTTTAGGTATGGCTTCCTAAGCATGAATTGGCATTTAATTGCATGATTTAAGTTGAATTCTTATGAACCAATATGAATTCTATGATCTATGAATTATGAGAATGATGAAATATGTAAAGATGAAGTCTATGAAATTACGCATGTCTCTTATGAATCTGATGATGAATTAAGGGTGTTTTGAGATTGAAGGACCAAAGCTTATGATATGTTAATGTTATTGTTGAGTTATGAAAGGATCTCTCATATTTTGCTCAACCCATGAATGTGAAAGGTTTTTTCACATATAATAATTCATAACTTGTGGAAAGGCTTGCTCAACTAAACTTGAATTGATGACTAAGGACCTATTCTAAGTAAGGGACAAGAGGCGATTACCCATGTCTACTCATGATGTTTGAACTATGATTAATCAGTGGGATTTATGCTTAGCACCTAGTAGACAAGTGGTGATTACCCGTGTCCCATAAACTATGTGCCACCATAGGATGTTAGTCTTTTAGTAGACACTAGCTAGTGGATCCACGTAAGCTAAAAGCTCATGGTCTTACCTTGGCAAGTAGGACACCTCTTTTAGGTGTGGGGTGGACACCAGATTCCATGTTGATAGCTCACATGGTCATATATTTTGGTTAAGGCTATTTCCCACAATAATGAACTAAAGTGACTTAAAGGCTTTTATCAAGTAATTGAAGTATGTATGGCCTGCATTGACCTTAAATGATGACTTTTATGCTTTTCATCTCATATCTATCATATTCTCACTTGGTCATTGCATGTTTATGAGTATGTCCACTTTTTGCATGTTTAAATGATTTATGTGCATGGCTATCATACTTGGTACTTGATTGTACTAATGCATACTCTTGCCTAAATTGACTTGTTGATGTAGGACTTGGCGATTCACCATCCACTCGTGGCTAGAGCTTAGTTGAAGAATTGTGAAGACTTGGTGAGTCCTCATCCATCCGAGGACATAGCCTAGGTGTTTTTACTTTTATGTTCTTTCTTTGACATTGTATTGGGTTACGTCCCAAACCTTATTTCACTTTCTTATGTTAGATTGACTTTGAGACATTGATGTAGACTTCCGGTATTTCCTTAAAGCTTTGATATAAAAATTATCTTTTGAACCTCTATTTCTCTATGATCTTGTATGTATGCATGCTAAGTGGCTTGTATAAGGCCTCTCGGGGTCTTGTATGCCATGTAATATCTAGGGGGTACCTTGGGTCGTGACAGTATCATAACTTTAGGTTCATCGGTTTTAACAATACAAAAGCAAGTGCCTAGGAGAGTCCCGCAGATCAATATGATGATGTCCATATCCTATCTTCAAGAGGCTATAGGAAAATTTTAGGAATATTTCACCTTTCTTATTTCTTTGTGCGTTCTTGACTCTAGTAACTTCTAAACATTATTTGTTTCACTCTTTCTCATATGGCTAGCAAGAGATCTTCTGTAGGTAGGCGCGAGCCTCTTGCAACACCAGATAGAGCCCCATCTAGGGGTTGACGTAGAGTTCAAGGTGGGGCACGAGCTAGAACACTAACTCAAGGCTAGTGTCACGACCCGATCTCTCAAGTCATGATGACACCTACTATAACCCACTAGTAGATATGCCAACCCGTAACCCAAAATAACAAGTAATGGGTACATGGGTAGAACTAAAAGAAATAACACTGATAACAAGTAAAGCCAAAAATAGGAATAAACCAAAAATATATACAACAAATACCCTCCTAGAACCTGGAAGTCACGAGTACAGAGCTATCTAATAAGAACAAATACAAGTTCCAAAAGTGAACCACAACTAGCCGTCTCAAAGGCAAAAGACTAGCTTACATAAGTACAGAAGGAGACAGGTTGGTCCAGGATGCCAAGTACTCACCGTTGTTTCCGATATCCATAAGCTACAAAAGATGGCACGAACGATCACTGTTGGTACTGGTACTAGGACCTGCATCATGAAAAAGATGCATATTGTAGCATAATTACCAAAACAAAGGTACTTAATAGGCATCACAAGCTGACTGAGCAAGAAAGGTAAAATCAATCTAAAAAGGGAGAATCTAGACACAAACAAAGGTCAAAGCGGGAAAAGAAGGAAAGCACACGAGAATACAGAAAATAGATCTATGTACAATTAAACTAAACCTCATTGGACCCTATAAGCCTAGAAGGTACACTCATTGTAAGTTAAAATAAAACCCGAACGAACCCCCATAAGCCCGATAGCTAAATAGAATAGCTAAGACTACAAGAACAAAGAGTAACCCAAATCTGAACCCAAGAACATCAGCCGAGCACCCAGCCTAAAAACCACAAACCAAGAAACCTGTAACATCCCTAAATGCTAAAACCAATATTCGAATTTTGATACAATATTCCTTAATTAGTTTTGTATGTTTTATTCTCATTTTAGGAACTTGAAATTAGATGATATTTGAAATTTTGCCTACCATAACTTGTGACGGTAATTTAAGGTATTGTATAGGGGTATATATGTAATATGATAGCTATAATTACATGTAATTTGATAAAGGGAGGTGATATATATATATATATATATAGGTAGATATGTATACATTTTGGCAGCCAACCTTTTTTGACTTTTTGGGCAGCCAACTTTAGTAAGGGATAAACATCCCTTTGTAATATATATTTTAACACCTCCTCCTTAAATTTCATTTTTCTTGAACTCTAAGAAACCTTGAGAACTTCTTCTAACCATAATATTCACAAAAGCTCAAGGAAACACTTGTTTCATTTGGCTGAAAACTGATGACACCCTTCCTTTTGGTAAGTGATCAAACCTGATTTTGTGCTGGGTAGTGTTTAGTACTTTATGAATATCTCGTTCTGTAGAACTCTGTTTTCAGTAAATAAATATGATTTGGAAAGATAATGCATATACCTACAAATTTTATGTTTATGCAAAATCTAATTTTGTTGTTATCGATTCGACATATGGCACGCAACATAGGCCAAATTCTGTCCAGATTTCTGATTTAGAAATCCTGTATGTTCAACTGTTAGTTATTTGATTTTATATTTTTGTACAAGACGTATTCATCAGTGATTCTTGATTATTTGCAAACTTAAGAGATATACCTAAATCTTTCATGAAGGATATAAAGTCCAGTTTTTCTGTTTTACCTTTCAAAACTAAGTAGCGAGATGAGGTACCAAACGGGCCAGATTTACTGTTTTGGGAGCATAGTCATATTTGTACAGGCTAGGCTTACTTGTTTGATAATAATCTTGTTTTATGTCCACATTATTGACCTACTAGAAATTTAAGAAGTTAGTTGATTGTATTCTTAAGGTTGTTTATACTCGTGTACAAGTCGAGGACCTTGATACGTTGATTGTTCTACGGTTTGAACTCTTGAAGTTGTGTTGGACGATTGCTATGCAAAAAGATTGAGGTTTATGTATAAACTCATACTTGTACCTATATTGCCTGCTGGTATATTTGAATGTTTATCTCGGTACCTTGGTCACTCCTTGTTCCTTTGTCTTGTCGTGCTGGTATCCTTGGAGACTTTCAAGACACTTGTGTAACTCGCCCACTTGTACGAATTGCTTGATCACCTGGCATTCTTGTTGGGACTTTGTCCTTCTTGTGGCTGTGACTTTGTCACTATAGGCATGCCTCTTGTTTCGGATCTTTTACCATCTTGAGTCTGGATTTTTTGTTCGTCTTAAGCATGGAAGTTCTCCATTTTAAGTACGAACTAGAAAGCCGTTTTTAATATGGTTCTTGGTCTTCTTGATTATTGGGCTTTGACCCTTCTTAATATAGGGCTTTGGTCCTTCTTGATACTTGTTTATGCTGGGTGTGACGGCATGATGTATATATTGGGCGAGCCTTGTTATTTGACCTCTTATGATATGGTACTATGAGCGTTCTTGGCACTTAGATCTTTAAATATCGAACGTGATACTCTTGATGTATTGGTTATTAGATTTATTTATTATGTTTTGACTGTTCTGCTCTGACTTGAGGAAGGTAACTTGGAAAATCTGATGGCTCCACCTATAGTTTTACACCACTAAGCTTTATGTTTAGCAGTAGTTGTTTCTATCGTAGGAAAGGCCCGAGGAGACACTTGAAGCTGGCCATTGGAGATGAAGTTTTGAGAGCTTTAAGGAAGATCACACTTACATATAGGCATCTATATTTTGTAGAAATATTGGGACTTGTATGTGTCCATGAGTTGTAAATTTATATGTAATTTTTAAGGCTTGTTTTATCATGACACCATGGGTTGTAACATAAGTTTTGCGACATGTTTTGCTGTTTTGGGGTGTGTAAACCCCAATCTTGTAATATGCTAAATTTACTGATTGTTTGAGTATTTGTATGTAGCATGAAACAATAAATTTTTGTATTTGGAAGCTGGTAATAATTGGTAATGTGAATTGTAGGAGTAAGGATGATAAATACATGGAAATCTCTTAAGCTATTTCATTAATTTATTTGGAAGGTTCTTCCGTTGGTTATTGATATTTTTACCTTGTTTAAATTTTAGGTTAAACAAATTTCTAAACGACTAGCCCTCATATCCTTAACTATATTTTTTAGCCTAATCGCTTTGTTAGATTATAGTTCATATGCTCTATGTTAATGTCTTTTAAATGTCATATGTAGTATATTAGCTTTCTTTTGAATAAGTAGCATCCTCTCGAGAGGGTCGCTATATGTGTTGGTATCAGAGCCTAGGTTTGAGGTTCTAGGAATTTTGTGGAGAAGTGCTTGTAAACTTGTTTCAATTTGAGAAGGTTCTGGTTACATTATTTGTTCACTTACATGGTTTATCATATTTTTATTGCATGTAGAGTGCATAAGCATCATGTACACATCCCTAATGAAATGTGATCTTCCCTTTTGAAGGAATTAAGTTATGGCCTCTTCTTCTAATAGACCTATGGAAGCTGCTCGTGAAGGTTCAGGTAACTCTGTTTCCCAACCTCATCCACTCGAAGGGGTTGTAGAGCATTTCTCGGATCAACATGTTCCCCATACTAGTGGGTCTAAAGTGGGCAACCATCAAGGTATAAGAGCTGGTCCACATCCTCACATGAGTCATAGTACTCAAGCCACGAATCCTCCTTTCCAACAAATGGCGGAATTCTTTCACCACATGGCTGAATCGATGCATGATCCCAATGGGATTAACTTTGAGAAAATGAGGAAAATGGGTGGAGTTGAGTTTGAAGGCACTGTTGATCCTACTGATTCTGAGCAATGTATGGAACGCATGAAGAGGGTGGTTGAGCAGTTGGAGTGTTTAGATGTTGCAAAATTTAAGTATGCTATCTCACTATTACAAAAGGATGCTTACGATTGGTGGGTAAGTGTTCCGAATGCAAAGGTAAAACCTCCAGTTCTTACTTGGGATGATTTTCTTAGGGAATCTCGTATGAAGTATGTTCCACCTGCCTATTGTGATGCAAAGAAAATGGAGTTTTTGAATTTAAGGCAACGAGGCATGTCTATTGCAGAGTATCAACAAAAGTTTCTAGGACTCTCTCGTTATGCTGGAGGTATTATTAAAGAGGAAAAAGATAAGTGTAGGAGATTTGAAGACGGTTTGAATGACTCCATCAGAAAGAATGTGGCAATTCTACAACATGAGAACTTTTGTAAATTAGTGTCTGCTTCTTTTACTTGGGAAAGATTTGATAAGGAAGAAGCTAGTAGAAATGAAAGCATATTCCGAAAGCCTAGATCAGATTTCGGAGGTCCATCAAAAAGGGGAAGGTTTGATGATTCTAAGGCTGATAGTGTTAACAGATCAGCTCAACAAAAACAAAACAGATCAGATTTTTCTACAGCTAGCACTCCAGATTATGGAAAAGGCAAGTCTCGCGTTCCCACTTGTGCACAATGTGTAAAGAATCATTACGGTACTTGTAGGAGAGCTTCTGGTGCATGTTTCAATTGTGGGAGCTTTGATCATAAAGTGAAGGATTTTCCTAATCCTAATCATGTTCCTTCCTTGCATACTGAAGGCTCAGTTCATAAGCCTTCTACTAATCCTCCTCAGACCAATAGAGGTGCAAGACCTAAAAACACCCAAGCAGCGGGTACAAGTGGAGCTAATCAGGCTAGCGGGCCAAGGGCTACCACACGAGCTTATGCTATGAGACAGAGGGATGATCAAGATGGACAAGATGTGGTTGTCGGTAAATTTCACTTATTTGGCTTATGTGTGTTTACACTATTTGATCCTAGTTGTACACATTCCTATATTTGTTCATCACTTATTCTCCCTGAAAATATGAAATCTGTGACACTTAATTATGATGTGCTGGTTGAAAGTCCTTTGGGTTACCAAGTTGTGTGTAATCGAATTTACCGAGCTTGTCCCTTCATGATTCAAAACCCAGTCTTCCCTGCTGATTTGATTGAAATGCCTTTCAAAGATTTTGATGTTATTATCGAGATGGATTGGCTTTATAAATATCATGCAGTGGTAGATTGTAGATCAAAGCATGTGACTTTTAAAGATCCTACATGTTCACACATTTCTGTACAAGCTGAAAGATCATTGACATCTAGTATTATTTCTGTGGCCTTGGCAAGAAGATTGATTCATCAAGGTTGTGGTGCATATCTTGCTCACATAATTGACACACGGTTGGAGAGTCCTTGTATCATGAACATACCTGTTGTGTGTGATTTTCCAGAAATCTTCCCAGAAAACCTTCCTAGGCTGCCCCCGGAAAGAGAGGTTGAATTCCCAATCGAGCTTATTCCTGGATCTACCCCTATTTCTATCACTCCTTATAGAATGGCTCCAGTAGAATTAAGAGAATTGAAAGCTCAATTGCAAGAACTTCTTGAGAAAGGTTTTATCCGTCCTAGTGTTTCTCCTTGGGGAGCCCCATTATATTTGTAAAGAAGAAAGATGGTACTCTTAGGCTTTGTATTGACTATCGACAACTGAACAAAATAACAGTCAAGAATATATATCCACTCCCAAGGATCGATGATTTGTTTGACCAACTGAAGGGTGCTAAATTATTCTCAAAGATTGATTTAAGGTTTGAATATCACCAACTGCGCGTCAGAGAGGAAGATGTTACTAAGACAACTTTTAGAACTTGGTATGGTCATTATGAATTTATGGTGATGCCATTCGGATTGATAAATTCTCCTGCGATATTCATGGATCTAATGAATCGAGTGTTCAAGACTTATCTTGATCAGCTTTAGTGGTCTTTATAGAAGATATTTTAATATTTTCCAGAAATAGTGAAGACCATGATAAACACCTCCGAATTGTTTTGCAAATTTTGAAGGATAAAGAGCTTTATGCTAAACTTTCCAAGTGTGAATTTTTCCTTAATGAAGTGAGTTTTCTTGGACATGTTGTATCAGCTAATGGTGTGAAGGTGGATCCTAGTAAAATTCAAGCAATTGTTGAATGGAGACCTCCCAAAAGTTCGACTGAGGTAAGAAGTTTCTTGGGCTTAGTAGGATACTATAGAAGATTTGTGAAAGGCTTCTCCATTATTGCCTCCTCTTTCACTAAACTCATGAAGAAGGAAGAAAAGTTTACTTGGGATGACAAATGTCAAGAGAGCTTTGAAACTCTCAAATCCTTGTTGATACAAGCACCTATACTTACTCTACCAATCGAGGTCTTACAGTGAGTGTAGGCTAGCTGGGTGTCCTTCGATGACTTAGGCTTATTTCTCAGAGGCTTTCTTAGAGAAACATGTGTCTTGCAGTTTTAGAGAAAGGTTACATGGGTGAATTTGTAGACCTTCCGTAGGGATCGATATTTGTTTCTGAGTATGAGATGTGATTCTATGGGTTGGCTAGGAAAACTGCTATGATTATTGATAAACGCCCAACTATATCCCATATTTCAGACCATAGGCAGTCGTATGCAAAGAAATTACCCAACTTAGGAGGTCGGATTCGAACAACATGGATTGGCAATTAGGACTATTCATCTGTTGATTTCACTATTCGAAACAAATTAGCAAATTGAGTTCTCATAATATATATATATATATATATATATATATATTTATATTTATATATATATGGAGAGTTTTACCTAACAACTAAAATTTCATGATTATTAAGCAACAAAAGTAGGGAATCAACACAAATAACGTCTAAAAAGTTTGAAAAAGACTAGGGGTGTGTGCATAGCTGTTGGGGTTTTAACACGAATAGGTAAAGATTAACCAAACAACATTGATTGATACATGGATAGCATTTGTTCTAGGCTACACTTTGATTTTTTCCTAAATTATCAAGCGTATTTTCCTTGGATTCTTCTGAACTCCAAGACCCTTTCAAACAAAATACTAAATATTTCTTGAGTAGTTAGATGATCCCTAGCTCATATCACTAAATGTGAAATCACTCAAATTATCCTATCCTTGGCTCAAACTTTTAGGGTAATTTCATCAATTTATCACTATTGAAACCCAACTCCATTTTGCTTTTGTATGCCAAAACGGTGTTAGAGAGCTCAATCAATGTTTGCAACCACTAATTTTTAAATTAAATTCAAGACAATAATATATCCATGTCATACAATCAATATTTGAGACGATTAATCAATACCCATTCAGAGTTTCACACCCCCATCTAGCACACACACCCCTAGTTAAGGCTGTAACTGCTCATAAATGAAGAAATAAAGACAATTTACATATAGAAAATCTCCATTCTAAGCTAATTTGATAAGCAAAACTGAATTCCAAGCTTAGATTGTTTCAAATCTGATCTTTCTTCCCCTACGATCTAAGAAGTTCTTTACAATTACTCTATTAATATTTCATACTATAATTCGCCTCTCTTTTCTCTGTCCCTAACTATAAAGAAGATAATTGTACATAATTTCACAAATCTCTATTCTATCCTTGGAACATTCCAAAGGAAGTAGTATTTTTCCATAATTGCATTTTTTCTCTTCAGCTTCCGTCTTCTCACTTGCACTGGACCGGCAGAACACTGATCAGAGAAAGTAGAGCATAAGTCAACTCCTCGCTTCAACCTTTAGTTCTCACAGGAGAATCTGTGTTGGGATCGGCTAATTGCTGATCAATCATTGTACTGTGCCAATTACAACACCGGTACTAAGGCATCTTAGCTCTATTCAAGCTGGCATTTAGCCGTCGAGACGCCTCTTGGTTCCTTTAGGACACTAGTTCTGTAACCGGTGTGCTTAGTGATTTTCGGCTTCAAATCCATCAAACTTGCTTTTTCTAAAGAATGTCTGCAATGAAGAGAACTAGGGCCTAAAACCCTTTAATAAGCATTAAAACATGGCAATAATTTATGAATTTGAGTCTAATGAGTCAAGAAAATACCTACTCATCAAACCCTCAAACTTGAACTATTACTTGTCCTCAAGCAAAACATTCACTACGCATAGGATTAAAGCTCAGCAACACCCAAGATACAATTTGTATAACTACATACTCGACTCAAAACAAAAGAAAACAAAAGATTCAAAAATAAGAAGACTATAAATGAGCACCATCATGATTGGCTCCACCATCATACATTAGGCAAAGGTTTTAAACAAAACATTTTTCAGCGCACAATTTTGGGACAATTTTTTCTTTCGAGCACAATCTCAAAGCATCTCAAATCAAAGATATCAACCTTTTTAGTTTTCCTGAAGATTCATACGAATATGTCGCATTCATCCAACTCAATTGAAATCAACATACACAATTTATATGAAGGATGCAATGCTGCTAACACAAGAGAGAAAATCACACACAATTAAGAATGTCAATTCAATGGATTATAGATCATGCAAGAACACTCACTCTCAAAAATGCATTCAAGTATATGCACATTGACGTATAGGCTTGCCCTGTATGTAGATCGCCATTAATGTAGATTGACAAGACTCAAAATCCCCAAGGACTTGTGGGTTTAGCTTAGGCTTGGGAAAAAGGTAAGGTATCATTTGGTCAAGTGACTAAGATTCTCCCTAATTCTTCCATTTCATTTTCACTTGAGCTTACCGCTCATAATTTTGATTTTTACTTTCCATTTTATTTCACCTTTGTTACAACATTCACTTGTTTAAGCTTCCATTCTTCTTTTCACTTGAGGCATGCACATAAGATGAGCTAGCACCCATATTTTTTGTGTTTCTTCATTCATGAACTCTTTTCAGCACTTTTCAAATTTGTGCTTATGGTGTTTTATGCTTTCTGCTCAAACATCATTTTTCATTGTTGCATGAACCTCAAAACTTAGGCTTTTGCCTACATTTCAACTTCATTCTCTTTTTCTCCCTCATTCTTAGGCTTTTAACGTACATCATGATTCAGTGTCGACTAGGAGACATGCGGGTGTTAAGATAGAGAGTTATAAATGTTCAAGGTATGCAACATGGTAACCAAAGAATACGCTTTAGGCTCAATGGGGCTGAATAAGATCACGTTATTTGGAGGGAAAATTTGAGATAGAGTGGTTAGTCAAAAAGGGCCTAGGTTCATCTTTCGAGTGAAATCAAATCTTGCACTTTGCCTTGAAATACATTTTGGGGCAAGTTCTAGAAAACATATACATAGAAGAATGAATCAAATCCTTTCTATACAAGACATTACAATCTAGCAAATTCTCAAGCTAATCTCAAAATAAATCAAATTACTTTTGTCAACTACAATAGAGAAATCCTATTTACAAATCATAAAGCCAAATCAGGAATGTACGAACCATGACAAGAGATTTCTCTTCAATTCACTTTTTCCCATTTTCGAAATCATTTTAAACAATCTTCCTTTCCCAATAAAAAAATTGGTGTTTCCTCTTGTAAGAGGTGCGACTCACAACTCAATTTAAAACTGAAAATTAACATTTTTCCATAGGAAAGTCATCTCTCAATCTATCATAGAAAAAGCCAACCCAGTTTGACACAAAAAGACTCAGAAACAAAATAATAAAAAGAAAGATATTGTCATCCTTTGGAAAGAAATGCAACATAAAGAAAATCCTTGGAGTTTCTTCAACTAACTACTATTCACAAAAGTGAATTTGATTCATGCGCCATAAATTCAATGAGAGAACAAGCCCTTACTGAAAGGTACTATGTGTGAATTCCAAGCAAGCAAATATGGGTAGTAAATCAAATTATGTGCTATAAATTCATTGAGAGAACAAGGCCTTAATTAAAGACACCACACGCGAATTTCATGCAAGCAAACATAGGTAGTAAAATAGTAGAAGAATGTAAGACCAACTCGGTTAATGGAAACAATCATCCATACATGCATGCCTAACAAGCACAGTTCAACATTCATAGTAGAAAGGGATGAAATCAATTGTCAAATAGAAAATGAACACAAAATAGAAAATAACACACAAATAATCTTCAAATGACTTCCAACAACGCCCCTCCCCCTCCCCCTAGGACTTAACATTAACATTACCCTTAATATTGAAGGAACAAAGTAAAAAAGTGTGAAAGACTCCCTAGATCACTTTGTCTCTTCTTCTTCACCATTTGTCTCATCCATCACTCATGTCACCTTTGTGGTGCTCAAATGGTGCGTCAGATTCAGTTTTGCTTCGCTCCATAGCTTGTTGCATTTCTGTTTTCTCTTCATCAGCTCCTTCTTCAACGATCCCCATACTGTACATCAAATCATATATCGATCCAAGAGTGTTTCTTGGAGCTTTAATTACTTCAGCCAACTTCTCTATTTCACTGTCCTCCGTCGCTGCCTTCCCTTTTAGGTCATCCAAATTAGTTTTCAAAATAGTGATAGCCCCTTCTACCTCCTCAAACCATTTATACAAGTTGTCTACTTTGCTAGCTAAACTCTTTATTACTTTTTCTGCAACAGCAATAAGAATTTCAAGTAGGGATTTTGCAAGCTTTTTCAATTGGCGATCATTAGAATAGGTTACTTCCATTTGTGTGTGGTAGGCTCTTTGCTTGGCTGATGGCTAAGATGAAGATCTCTCCAGAGTAGTGTCCTCTCCCATCTCTGTATGTTCCGATTCCACTGAGTTGGTGCATTCGGAGTATCAACAGGGGAAGATTTCCACCCAACATGTGCACTTTAAATGTTTTGATCTTTGGTGCATCGGCATCTCTCCTGTGATATACATCAATTACCCCAATTGCGGGGGAAGCAATGTCTAAAGTTAGGTACCTTACTTGGGCATTAGCGCATAATTTGCTAATTAATATTGGGAAATAAACAGAGAGTGTCTTTTGTCGTGCCTTTCTTCGTATTTGTGTTGCAACTATATCCCCATAGTTGACGTGGACCTCCATCATTAAACAAGAAATGAGTATAGAAACTTCATTATGAACTCTCTGATCATTTTTGGGGGGCATAATATGTGCACACAAAAATTCCAGCTAAATTTCCTCCTCAAACTTCAATTCATGGTGGGATATTTCACCTCCTAAGGTAGGCCAAGTTGGTTGGCCTGCAACAATAGTAATGGCAACCCATTGAAGTTAGAGTGATTTTAGTGGCAACTTTCTCAACAAATGCAGACCCTTTCCTTATCTTTTCATCCCAAAAGAGAGAGTTAACCGCCTCTGGTGCCTCTACACCTCTTACAAGAATAGAAGGCAAATTTGGAAACTTCTCTACTGGCCACAAAGGCCCATCAACTCTTGTCTTACCTGATATGAGGCATAACATTCGATGACCAACTCTGGCCAAAAGTCATCTAGGGTGTTCGCAAGGGGCATCCAATTTTTGGTGGTAAACTGTTGCATGATGCTAGGTTATTCCACCCCAACCCAACTATATTAAAGATCATCTCTGGAGTGAAGATGCATTTGCTTTTGAAGAGATTATACTTTTCTTTCATTTCTTAAACTCCAAAATGGATCTTCCCCTCTGCGTTGACCATATTTTTAGGGGCTTTCTCCTTGCCCTTACATTTGTTCTTGCCTTTACTCTTAGAAAAAAAGGGTTGGTGATCCTTCTTGTTTGATTACCCTTTTCGAGAATTCATTATCTGCAAAAGGAAAAAGAGAGAATATGAGTGTAAAAGGAATTCAACAATTAAAAGCTCAAAGCGAGGTCGGCATTTGATCCGCGATTGCAGATGCGAGGCTGTGACCCACCATTTCAAGCGCTGCCTTAAGTAATAAAACTAGCAACTATTTAGGTCAATCGGTGTTACACCGGCGTTTCCCCAATGGAGACCTATATTTCATAAGTGAAACGACAGTCTAAGGTTCAAGGAACACTAAAGTTCCTCACCTAACCGAAGTTGCACCGGCAAAACGCTGGGCAGCCATTTGGACTGTAAGTGATTCACAGTTGCCTGCTTGACCAAAATTAGTCCAATTTCAAAGCAACACTTTAAAAATAAATTCCAATGAGTACTCAGATTTCCCCAAAGTATTCACAAGGCATGCATATCAAACTTCTAATAAATATCTCTTAAGAGGGATGACAATCCGTCTATCATAGAGAATCGACATCACACAAACAAGAAATTAAAGAAATTTAAGCATTCTGATTCATGATTTCATCCTCACCATAAGAATAAAAATTGCTTAAATTAGATTACCAAATCAAGGCAATGCTACCACTCACAAATTTCAGCCCAAAAATCAAAGCTTCACATAATGACTATTTTTTCTTGAGGAATGATCACTCATTCCATCATAAAATAATTTTATGCATTGCGTATACATAATGGGTTACTTAAAATTCACCCCAAAACATAGATTTGAGACAGTGAAGGGTTTTGAAGAGTTGATGAATGTGGGTATGGAGGTTCATGAAAATGAATAAGGAAGAAGGTGAAGGGTTTAGGGGTTTTGGGTTTTGGGAAAAGGGCGGTCGAAATTAGGTCTTTGAATCTCTCTAGAGTCAAAATTAAAAACCTTCTTACCTAACTTGCACGTGGTAGGTGACTTCACCAATTGGAATTGGCATTACACCACTCATAGAGCAGACCTTGTGAATTGATGCTAGTGTACTGAGTTAGACCGGCGCTTCGACTAACATTGTACAACAGTTAACTTGCAGTTCACCGGCTAAGCGCAGATTCTAAAGAGTTTTTCTCAGGTATCTTATGGGGACCTGCGTTTAACTGGCAATGTACAACATGCAATCATCGTTTCACCTGTTTAGCGCCGATGGCTTATATGCTTAATTTTTCTCCTTCTTGACTTAGCATCCTTTTTTCACCCCTAAAAGCACATAAAAATAACAAAAAGTGAAGTAAAAAAGAAATAAAGAAAAAAAACTTGGGTTGCCTCCCAAAAAGCACTTGATTTAATATCGCGTCACGACAAAAGTACCTCATCATTACCCAATGATGGGTGGTAATGCCCTCTCTCGTGGATCTTTCACCAGCTCATCCACGGAGCTATTCACGGATATTACCCTATACTCATTAGGTGGTTTTGTAGGCATGTAAACCTTATAATTCATCGATTCATCACCAACTCTAAATTGGAGCTCACCAAGCTCCACATCAAAAACAGTTGGAGTGACACACAATGCTCTTTCAGCCTTTGCTTTGTTCCACCATTACTTCCCTCTAACATTTTTTTCAAGCAATGCTTTCACCTCACTAAACGAATGATCCATTAGGAACTCTTCTGCTAACACATTTGCGATCTCTTTATTTCGTGGATTCAATGATCTAAAGAAACATTGTGGCAAGAAATCCTAAGACAACTCATGCTTTGGGAACAATTCTAACTTTTGCTTAAATCTTTTCCATACCTCATGGAGAGATTCTTCTGGGTTTTGTTGAAACCTTTCAATTTCACCTTGCACTTTTATAATGAAGGGAATCGAGAAATATCTTTCAAGGAAAACCTTCACCAACTCTACCCAAGTTGAAATCGACCCTTGGGGAAAATCCACAAGCCATGTTGTGGCTTCATCAGTTAGTGAAAATGGAAACAACTTTAACTGAATAGACTCTCGACCGATATTCATCATTTCAAGAGGGAGACAAATATCCACAAAGATCTTTAAATGTAGATTTGTATTTTTTGCCTCTTTGCCTCCGAATAGCCCCTTCATTTGTAGTAAACAAAGAATTTGACTTGTCACAAGAAATATGGCATCCTCTACCTCCGGTGGTAGGTGAATTGCTCGGCTACACCCAACTCCATGGTTGATTTATTTGTGGCAAATTAATTTGGAAATCTTACATCATCGACACTTTCTTTGTATCTCGCTTGGTTCATCTTACCTTATTTGGGTAAGCAACAACACAAAACAAAAAGTAACCAGAACACAAAAATGCACACAAGTTTGAATTTAGAAATCAACAAAGATCATCGCTAACCAATCCCTAGTAGCAGTGTCATTTTAGATAAATGCTCAACTATGTCCCATAATTTAGGGCATACACAGTCTTATGTAAAACAATTATCCAACTTATGAGGTCGGGGTCAAACTAGAAGAATTGACAAATAGGAATCGTCTTCTATTGATTTCACTCTTTGAAACAACTTAGCAAATTGAATTCTCATAAAACAAATATATATATAAATGGGGGGTTTTAGCTAACATCTAAAATTTCATTAATATTAAGCAAGAAAAATAGGGAATCAACACAAATAAGGTCTAATAAGTTTAGAAAGGACTAGGGGTGTGTGCATAGCGATTAGGGTTTCAACTCGAATAGATAAAGATTAACCGACACAATATTGATTGATACATGGATAACGCTTGGTCTAGGCTACACTATGATATTCTCCCAAACTATCAAACGTATGTCCCTTGGATTCTTCCGAACTCTAGGACCCTTTCAAACAAAACACCAAACATTACTTGAGTAGATAGACTATCCTAGCTCATATCATTAAATGTGAAATCACTCAGATTATCCCATCCTTGGATCAAACCCATAGAGTAATTTCATTAAGTCCTCACTATTGAGTCTTACCCAACTCCATTTTGCTTTTTTAAGCCAAAATGGTGTTAGAGATCTCATTCGATATTTACAACCTCTGGTTTTTAGATTAAAACATCAAGATAACAACATATCCATGCCATACTATCAATATAAGAGTCAATTAATCAATACCCGTTCAACGTTTTATACCCCCATCTAGCACACACCCCCTAGTTAAGGACCTAACTACTCATAAAAGAAGAAATAGAGACAACAACCATATAGAAAATCTCCATTCCAAGCTAATTTGATAAGAAAAAATTGAATTCCAAGCTTAGATTGACATAAATCAGAGATTTCTTCCTCTACAAGTTAAGAAGCTCTTCACTATTACTCTATCAATATTTCTTACAATAATTGATCTCTGCTTTCTGCATCCCTAATTGGGAAGAGGATAATGGCGCATAATTGCACAAATCCCTATTCAATCCTTCGAATATTCCAAAGGAAGCACTAATTTTTCATAATTACATTTTTGTCCTTTAGCTTCTGTCTTCAGACTTGCATTGTACCGATGGAACAACGATCAGAGAAATTGGAGTGCCACTCGCCTCCTCGGTTCAATCTTCGATTTTTATAGGAGCATCTGCACTGGGACTGATGAATCATTAATCAATCATTGTACCTCACAAATTACAATGTTGGTACTAAGGTAGCTTAGCTTTATTCAAGTCAGTGTTGAGCTAGTGAGACGCCTTTTGGTTCCTGTGGAATGCCAATTATGTCGATGGTATGCTTTAGTGGTTTTCAGCTTCAAATCCATCAAACTTGTTTTTTTCAAAGAATACCTACAACCAAGAGAACTTAGGCCTAAAAATCCCTTCAATTAGCTTTAAAACATGGCTATAATTCATGAATTTGAGTCTAATATGTCAATAAAAGACCAACTCATCAATTATGTCGATAGATCATGAACGGGTTTAGTCAGATAAGTGCAACATGAGGGTTTTGGCAGTGGATATTACTAGTGTGGCAAGTTAGGCCATTTTGTTAGAGATTGTCTAAGGTTCCATCATTTCAGATAGTAGGGTCACCACATTTAGGTCCCTATCATCTTCAGTTAGAGGTGGTGCATAGGGCTAAGGGTGGTCCCAGGGTGCCAGAGCCGGTCCTTAGTCACGCAGGTCAAGTTGTTAAGGTTGACACAACCACATGTATGCCTTTCTGGGTGGGTTGATGAGTTGGTATCTTACCTACTCATAGATTCAAATTCATGAGTTATTGTCATATTTTAATGCTCATTGAAGGGGTTTTAGGCCCTAGTTCTTTTGGATGCAATCATTCTTTGGAAAAAGCAAGTTTGATATATTTGAAGTTGAAAATCACTAAAGCACACCGGCGACGGAACTGGCGTTTCATAGGAACCAACAAGCATCTCATTGTCTAAACGCTGGATTGAATGGAGCTAAGCTACCACAGAACATGTGTTATAATTGGCATAGTACAATGATTCACGGTCCTAGCGCAGATGTTCCTGTCAGAACTGAAGATAGAAGCAAGGAGGCAGCTGGCACTCTACAATTTTAGTTCCACCGATCTAGTGCAAGTTTGATGACAGAAGTTGAAGAGAAAAAATGCAATTATTGAAAATAGTACCTCCTTTGGAATGTTCCAGGGATAGAATAGAGATTTTTTAATTATGTACCTCTAATAAATCAATGAACTCGTTCATGCTCTATTGATATAATTGATGAGTTGGTCTTTTATCGACTCATTAAACTCAAATTGATGAATTATTGCCATGTTTTAAAGCTAATTGAAGGAGTTTTAGGCCCTAGTTTTCTTCGATGTAAGAATTCTTTATAAAAAAGCAAGTTTGATGGATTTGAAGCTGAAAATCACTAAAGTACACCAGCGACGGAACAGGCATCCCATAGGAATCAAAGGGTGTCTCACAGGCTCAATGCCACCTTGAATAAAGCAAAGGTTCCTCAGTACAACATTGTAATTGGTACGGTACAATGATTGATCGGTCCCCGTACAGATGTTCCTGTGAGAACTGAAGGTCGAACCAAGGAGGAAAGTGACACTCCACTTTCTCTAATCTGTGTTCTACCAATACAGTGTACGTCTGAAGATGGAAGCTGAAGGGTAAAAATGCAATTACGAAAAAATAGTGTTTCCTTTGGAATATTACAAGGATAGAATAGGGATTTGTATAATTATGTATCATTATTTTCTTCCCAATTAGGGATACAGAAAAGAGAGACCAATTTTGTAAGAAATATTGAAGAACTTCTTAGCTTGTAGAGGAAGAAACCTCAAATTTGTGTCAATCTAATATTGGAATTCAGTTTTTTCTAATCAAATTAGCTTGGAATGGAGATTTTTTGTATGGGTATTGTCTCTATTTCTTCTTTTCTGAGCAGCTAGACCTTTAACTAGGGGTGTGCGTGCTAGATAGGGGTGTAAATTCCCGAATAGGTATTAATTAATCGGCTCTAATATTGATTGTATGACATGAATCTATTGTTCTATTAAAGTTTAATATAAAAATCAGTGATTGCAAACATTATTGAGCTCTCTAACACCGTTTTGGCTTGGAAAAGAAAAATAAAGTTGGGTAAGACTCAATAGTGAGGATATATTGAAATTACTCTATGGGTTTAAGTCACGGATAGAATAATTCGAGTAATTTCACATTTAATGATAAGAGCTAGGAATAGTCTATCTACTTAAGTAATGTTTGGTATTTTGTTTGAAAGGGTCTTGAAGTTCAGAAGAATCCAAGGGACATCTACTTGATAGTTAGGGAGAATATCAAAGTGTAGCCTAGACCAAGCATTATCCATGTATCAATCGATGTTGTTTTTGTTAACTTTGCCTATTCGAGTTAAAACTCCAATCATTATGCACACACTCATAGTCCTTTCCAAACTTGTTAGACTATTCTGTGTTAATTCCCAGTTTTTATTGCTTAATATTGATTAAATTTTAGTTATTAGTAAACCCCTCCCCCTCCCCCCAATTTTAGTATATATATGCTTGTTAAGAGTTTAATTTGCTAGTTTGTTTCGAGTTGTGAAATCAATTGAACAAGAGTTTCACATGCCAATCATTATGGTTCGACCCCAACTTGATAAGTTGGGTAATTGTTTTTCATACGACCGCCTAGCCATGAAAATGGGACATAGTTGAGCGTTTATTGATGAGTTTGAGATTTTGACTTATTTGAGACATTTTTAGTTTAACAAATAGTGTCCTCAGTGTCTTTTTATATCCATATCTAATGATTTATTATGTTTTATGGCTATGAAGGTTCAAGGACAAGGCAAGGATGAAATCACACAAAAAGAGGATAAAAAAATTGAAAAAAATAAAATCAGAACATTGATACTTGCAAAAAGGCACTCGATGACTCACCGAATGTGCCAGACCTCACAAAATATGACAGTCTTTGACTAAAATTCTCAATACAGGTGGACAAGAAAAAGAGTTAATCGGTGACTCGCCGAACTTACTCGGCGAGATGATATTTGTTCGTCGAAAGTGATAGAATAATTAGTTTAAAATGAAGATCAAAAGGGTGTGATTGAGTGATATCAGTGACTCGCTGAAAGTGAACGGTGAGCCTCATCAAGCTTGCCAACTGCGGTTCAAACACCTGAAGCCTGAAGACAAGAAAAGGCGAGAAGAAGAACACGTCAATGACTTACCGAATGAGTCGGCGAGCATGATTAACATCACTGAAAAGGAAATTTGATGATGTTTGGCTAATTTTTGGGGAATTATTAATAGACGAAAGGAGAGAGAAAATGTGTCTTTTGGCTCATAAAATTGGATGTAAAACTTTTTTTAGTAGAGTACAACATAAATTTATATTTTGTAGTGTGAGAAACAAGCTTCTAACCCATAAATGTTGGGAATTCAGAAGTTGGTTTTCTAAATTGAAGTTACAAATCAACAATCTGATGGCCGAGAATGTTTTCGGTATATTTTCTTGCATTTTTAATATGATTGGCTAAAACCCCTATTGTAACACCTCGGACTTCGAGAAAGGGCAAGAAGAGAAAAATGGGTAAGTCCACGAATCTAAAATGAATCATAGACTCTTCACGGCACCTTAGACGGTCAATTTAGGAGTCCATGGCCCGTTAAGGGCATTGTGAGACCATCCAGGACTTCCCCTAGGAAGGAGTCACCTGGGTAGTGCCTTAGACAGCTTGTGGTGACTTGGACGACCTGTCTAGGGGTCCGTACAAGTCGCCTAGACAGTGAGGTGCACCCCAAGGCCACTGTGAAGGACCACTAATGCCTAGACGGTCCATGAGGCTTCACACAGACTGTGAAGTTATCTGTGAAAGGGACTTATCAAGTTTTGAGTTTTGGGCCAAATTCAAATGATTATATCTCCCAGCACAAAATGAATTAGGTGGCCCATGACCTATCAAATTAAAGGTCTTTGAGTCTTTTTTCCAACGCGACCAAATTTGCCTAATTTTGAGCCCGGAGTAAAATGTTATGCTCATTTTAGTGAAGCTCTGTCAGGTAGGGCAATATCACGACCCACTAGAAGGGCCATGAAGCCTTAGACGGCTCGTGAAGCCCCTATTGACAGTCAATTCGTCAAATTTAAATGAGGTTCGTATTGGTCTTTTCCCCTATGCATTTGGTAGTTAAACTACATTGTTTGGTACTTAAACTACGTCATTTTACTTAGTCTAAGCATAATTAATTAGTCAGAAACAACCTAAAACATTCATTCTCCTAAAATCATTAAACTTAGAAAGAAAAGATGAGAAAGAGGTGAAAGTTTTCTCTTAAGAACAAGTAGAGCTCTCCTTCAAGTTCAGCCCCCAAATCCTTAGGATTTCTCCGTAGTTTTCTTCACCAGGTATGTGGGATTTTACTAGTGGGTTCCTTTCACCTATTAGGTCACTAGAATACACTCAAATCTTCAATTTCTCCATAAATTGTTCAGACCTAGGGTTCCTAAATCTTAGGGATTCATTGTTATTTAATTGCTATAGTTTCTATGATATTAATTACATATTTCTTAGATAATTAGCATAGTCCCATGTATAAAACACAGAAACCCTAGCCTATGTTAATTATCCATATTTCATGAATTATGATTGCTAGGCAGATTAGTCTGACAATCATGATTCAGAATTCGAATGTCATACCTTTCAGTATATGTATGATGCTTTCTCAGATAATTATCAGTATTTTGAGCTATCCAGTATTACAGTTGCATTTTTAGATTTATATTAAGTCGGGAGTAAACTTACCACCGAGTTAAACTAGGGTTCAGCATACCCTCAAGTCCCAAAACTATGTGTCATTGTAGGTTTATAAGTCCCCTCTGTTGGGCATCAATTTTAGTGATCACACCACAGTCATGCCTTAATACCCTAGCAAGATATATTAGGTCCTCTCAATTGGGCGTATACATCAGACTCCACGTTTAGCTCACGTGGTTTATGTCGGTTAATAGTATCTCCCACAAATTCATGTTGCATTGACCATGTAATCAATATGTATTTCAGTATTTAGTTCAGCAAGCATGCTAAATACTCTCAAAGTACTGACGCATACTTTTGCGCTACATCGTTGTATGATATAGGTTCAGGCGCTCAGCATTTGGACCGCGCTTAGCTCGACTTCCAGTCCGTACTCAGCAACTTCAGTGGTGAGTCCTCATAGTTCAAGGATGATAGCCATCCCTTACTTTTAAGTATTCACTTTTCAATTTCAGTCTTATTAGAGTTAGCCGGGGACATGTCCCAGCAACTCAGATCAGTTAGAGGCTTTCAGACATAGATTAGATTCAACTTGAGTTATTAGTGTTGTTTTCAGTCATCACTATACTCTTCATATATTTTATATATTCAAACATGTTGGGCTTTTCCCCATTTCATATATTAAACTATTTTAAGCTTCCGCACAGTGCAAGTTTTAATTTAACTTGTATAGATATGCCATACCATGGGTTAGCTTGGGGTCACTTGTGACACCAAGCACCGTGTTGCGCCTAGGGGCGTGACAAACGTGGTATCAGAGCATCAGGTTCAAGAGTCTTAGGGTGTCTGAAATATGCACTAAGTAGAGTCTCTTTCATGGGTGTGAAGCACGCCACACCTATGAGGAGGCGGCTACGAGGTGTTCTAAGTAAAACTTCAGCTCTTTTGCTATCTTTATCATGATTAGAGAATGATTCAACTCCTCCCTCCTAATCCATCATTATGCATTTCAGATCATGCCTCCTCGCAGAGCTAACACAGTTCCTCCAGTCCCCGACCATGAGGTTACGAATGTAGAGTTTGTAATGCGATCTAGCTGTTGGCTCAGACCGTAGCCAACTAGGCCAATCAGCAGGCCCCAATTCCTCCAAACCCCACTGGTGGATCAACTACAACCAGGGTTTGGGATTTTATTCGTATGAATCCGCCAAAGTTTCTGGGGAAAAGATTTGTAAAAACCCACAGAACTTCATTGATGAGGTCAAGAAAATTCTTGTGGTAATACAAGTGACTGGTAATGATAGTGTTGAACTAGCATCCTATCAACTCAAGGATATTGCTCATATCTGGTTCACGCAGTGGAAAGACAATAGCGGTGCGAATGCAGCTCCTGTGACATGGGACTATTTTACTGGAGCTTTTCTAGACATGTTCTTCCCGAGAGAGCTGAGGAAGGCTAGGGCCTAAGAAACTATGAACTTGAGGCAGGGGTCGATGTCAGTCTAGGAATACTGGCTAAAGTTCAATCAGCTCTCAATGAATGCTCCACATATGCTGGCCGATCCTAGAGAACAAATGGGCAAGTTCTTGTTTGAGTATCCGATCTGGTAAAGACCGAGTGCAGGAATCCTATGCTATTAGGGGATATGGATATCTTTATACTAATGACCCATGCACAACCGTTTGAGGGAGATAAGCTCAAGGAAATGGCTAAGGATAACAAAAAGGCTAGAACATGCAACTATGAATATTTTCAGCAGAGGTTGAGCGGCGGAAATCGCTCATAGTTTCAGCAGAGGTCTACAGCCCCAGCTCTTTCATCACCTAACGCTCTGTTCCCCAAACTTTGACAGGATCAAAAGGGGAGGACATAGGGCTCTAAGTCTCATGGCAGTGCCTCAGGTAACCAAACTTTTCCATCTTATCCAAAGTGTGGTAAGAACCATTTGGGCGAGTGTCTTGCTGGCAAAGAGGGGTGTTTTGGGTGCGGTAAGCTTGGTCATAGGTTGAAGGATTGCCCTTCTGCCAGGCAGGGTCAGGGAGGTAACAAAGCTCAGTCTACAACTTCAGCAACTCCAGCAGGTCACCCCACTCAGCAGGGTACCTTATCTAGTATAGGTTGTGGTCAACGCCAGATTAGGTTATATGCTCTTTAGGCTCGACATGAACAGGAGGATTCTCCTGATGTGGTCACGGGTACATTACAAGTCTTCCATTTAGATGTTTAGGCATTGCTAGATCCAAGGGCTACACTTTCTTTTGTA
The DNA here is from genome assembly GCA_018342035.1 of Solanum appendiculatum. NCBI lineage: Eukaryota > Viridiplantae > Streptophyta > Magnoliopsida > Solanales > Solanaceae > Solanum > Solanum appendiculatum. Next base: position 282,869 of record JAGDQO010000397.1, on the reverse strand, counting down.
ACTTCTTATATAGCAGTAAACTTCAGTGTCAATCCAGAAACTCTCCAAGAACCCTTCTCAGTCTCCACTCTAGTTGGTGACCCAGTTATAGCTAGACGGGTATACAGAAATTACCCTGTCACAGTTTTCTAGAAAGTCACCTCAGCAGACCTTATAGAGTTAGAAATGAAATTTTTTTTGATATCATTTTAGGCATGGATTGGTTACATTCCTGTTACGCTCAGTAGATTGTAGAACAAGGATCGTTCAGTTTTAGTTTCCAAACGAGCCAGTCTTTGAGTGGAAGGGTAGTAACTCAGCGCCTGTAGGTCAATTTATCTCTTACTTTAAGGCAAGAAAAATGATAACCAAAGGTTATATCTATCATCTTGTTCTAGTTAAGGACTCAAGCTTTGAGACCCCAACTCTTGAGTCAGTACCAGTGGTGAATGAGTTTCCAAAAGTGTTTCCAGAAGATCTTCTTGAAGTTCCTCCCGAAAGAGAAATTGAGTTTGGAATAGATCTCCTTCCAGATACCTAGCCTATTTTGATTCCTCCTTACAGAATGGCTCCAGCTGAGCTTAAGGAAATAAAAGAGCAGTTGAAAGTCCTTCTAGATAAGGGTTTCATCAGACCCATAATATCTCCATGGGGTGCTCTAGTGTTGTTCGTGTGGAACAAATACAGTTCCCTTAGGATGTGCATTGACTATCGTTAGTTGAACAAAGTTACAATCAAGAATAAATATCCCATCCCAAGGATTGATGACTTGTTCGACTAGCTTCAGGGTGCTAGTTGTTTTTCTAAGATAGACCTCAGATCCTGCTATCATCAACTTAGAGTCGGAGATAGTGACATCCCGAAGACAACCTTTAGGACTCGGTATGGTCACTATGAATTTGTAGTTATTTCTTTTGGACTAACAAATTCTCCTGCAGCTTTCATCGACTTAATTAACAGGGTGTTCAAACAATATTTAGACTTGTTCATCATAATCTTTATTGATGATATCCTCGTTTATTCTCGGGATGACGAAGAGCATGAAACTCATCTGAGAGTTGTTCTGCAAACCCTCAAAGATCTCCAGTTATTCGCTAAGTATAGCAAATATGAATTATGGTTACAGTCGGTCACTTTACTTGGTCATGTGCTATCCAACAAAGGGATCCGAGTGGATTCTCATAAAGTTGAGGCAGTAAAGCACTGGCCCAGACCCACCTCTCCGATTGATATCAAAGGTTTCTTGGGTTTGGCCAATTACTACAGGAGGTTTGTTGAAGGATTTTCATCCATAGCTGCCCCATTGACCAAGTTGACTCAGAAAAAGGTCAAGTTTCAGCGGTAAGATAAGTGTGAGAAAAGCTTCTTAGAACTGAAGACCAAGTTGACTACAACTCATATCTTGACTCAACGAGAGAGTTCAGGCAGTTATGTGGTTTATTGTGATGCATTCAGGGTCAGCCTAGGTTATGTGGTGATGCAGCAGGGTAAGGTCATAGCCTATGCTTCCAGACAGCTTAAGATCCATGAGAATAACTGCCCGACTCATGACCTCGAGCTTGCAGTCATTGAGTTTGCCCTAAAGATTTGGAGACACCACTTGTATGGTGTCCATATTGATGTGTTCACAGATCATAAGAGCCTCCAATATGTGTTCACCCAGAAAGAGTTGAATCTTTGTCAGAGGAGATGGCTAAAATTCCTTAAAGACTATGACATGAATGTGCTCTACCATCTAGGTAAGGCCAATGTAGTGGCTGACACCCTCAGTAGACTATCCATGGGTAGTGTCGCACATGTTGAGGAAGAGAAGAAAGAATTAGCTAGAGTTGTTCACCGACTTGTTTCTTAGGAATTTTCCTTATGGACATGTCAGATAAGGGTGTGATAGTCAAGAATAGATCAGAATTTACATTGGTAGCGGAGGTTAAGGAGAAACAGGATAGTGATCCTATATTGCTTCAGTTGAAAGATGTCGTTCATCATCAGAGAGTTGAGGTTTTCTCCCAAGGGAGAGATGGTGTGCTTCATTACCAAGGTCACTTATGTGTCCCTAATGTGGGTGAGTTGAGGCAGCAGATCCTTACAGAAACCCATAATTCCAGATATTCTATTAATCTAGGTGCCACTAAGATATATCGTGATCTATGGGAAGTCTATTGGTAGAATGGCATGAATAGGGACATTGCAAATTTTGTGGCTAAGTGTCCTAACTGTCAACAAGTTAAAGTAGAACATCAAAAACCAGGAGGTGTGACTCAGGAGAGTAGCATTCTTATGTGGAAGTGGGAAGGGATAAACATGGATTTCAGTACGGGTTTACCTCATACTCGCATACAACATGACTTTATTGGGTGATGGTGAACAAAGTCACTAAGTCAGCTCACTTCATGGTTATCAAGATTATAGATTCAGTAGAGAACTATGCCAGACTCTACATTAGTGAGATAGTTAGGTTGCATGGGGTTCCCTTGTCAATCATCTCCGATAGGGGTCCTCAGCTTACATCTCATTTCTAGAGATTGTTTTAGAAAGGTCTTAGTACTTAGGTAAATCTCAGTACAACATTTCATCTATAGACAGATGGTCAGGCAGAGCGTACGATTCAGACCTTAGAGGACATGTTGAGATCTTGCTTGATTTATTTCAAGGGTAGTTGGGATGATCACCTACCTCTCATAGAGTTTGCCTATAATAACAATTTCCATTCCAGTATTCAGATGGCCCCTTATGAGGCACTGTATGGGTGAAGATGCAAGTCTCTGGTTGGTTGGTTTGAAGTAGGTGAAGAAGCCTTGACTAGGCAAGATTAAGTTCATGAGGCTATGGAGAAAGTTCAGCTCATCAGAGATAGACTAAAGATAGCTCAGAGTCATCAAAAGTCCTATGCAGATGTGAGGAGAAGGGACTTAGAGTTTTAAATCGATGATTTGGTTTTTCTATAGGTGTCACCTATGAAGGGGGTGATGAGATTTGAAAAGAAAGAGAAGCTCAGTCCCAGGTATGTAGGTCCTTACAAAATCTTGAAAAGGGTTGGTAATGTGACTTATGAGTAAGAATTGCGAACAGAACTAGCAGCGGTTCATCCAGTCTTTCACATTTCCTTGTTGAAGAAGTGTTTGGGTGATCTGGCATCGATTGTACCTTTAGAGAATGTGGTTGTGAAGGATAGCCTCACCTATAAGGAGGTCCAGGTGAGATTCTTGACCGTCAGGTTCGTAGGTTGAGAAATAAGGAAGTCGTTTTAGTAAAGGTTTTATGGAGAAATCCGTCCATAGAGGGAGCTACTAGGGAAGCCGAAGCAGCCATGATGGCCAAGTACCCTCACCTCTTCTCCTCCTATTCAGTTTCAGATTGAGGTAATAGTTCCTCTCTAGTCTCTTAGTTTACTCTCGTGTAATTTAGTCTCAGTATCATGTTCCCTCAGTTATTCTTGTATTTCAGCATGTTTTCATGTCCATAGGACTCAACTCAGTTAGATAGCAGTTTCTAGTACTCAGTTGGTAGGGATTGCAGTTCTTTCCCTCCAAATTAAGCTTGTTTAGTCTTCATTTGAGGATGAATGATCCCAAGAGAGAGATATTCTAACACCTCTGACTTCGAGAAAGGGTAAGAAAGGACAAACCGGCAAGTCCACAAACCGAAAAAGGATCATGGACCCTTCACGGCACCCTAGAGGGTCTGTTTAGGGGTCCACAGCCCGTTAAAGGTATCGTGAGACCATCCAGGACTGCCCCTAGGTAGAAGTCACCTGGACGGTGCCTTAGACGGACCGTGGTGACTTGGACGGCCCGTCTAGAGGTCTGTACAAGTCACACGGACAGTGAGGTTGCACACTAAGGCCAGTGTGAAGTACCACGGATGCCTAGACGGTCCATGAGGCTTCACACGAACCGTGAAGTCGTCCGTGAAAGTGACTTATCAGGGTTTGAGTTTTTGGCCAACTTCAAACGATCATATCTCTCACAAAAAAATAGATTAGGTGGCCCATGACCTATCAAATTAAAGGTCTTTGAGTCCTCTTTCCAACGCCATCAAGTTTCCTTGATTGTGATCTCTAAATAAAAGGTTATGCACATTTTAGTGAAGCTCTATTAGGCATGGCAACATCACGACCCACTAAATGGTCCATGATGCCTTAGACTGCTTGTGAAGCCCCTCTTTGCAGACATTTCGTCAGGTTTAAGTGAGGGTCGTATTGGTATTTTCCCCTATACATTTGCTACTTAAACTATGTCATTTGGTACTTAAAACACGTCATTTTACTTAGTCTAAGCCTAATTAATTAGTTAGAAACTACCTAAAACATTTATTTTCCTAAAATCATCAGACTTAGAAAGAAAAGAAGAGAAAGAGGCGACAGATTTCTCTCAAGAACAAGCAGAACTCTCCTTCAAGTTCAGCCCCAAAATCCGATGGATTTCTCCATAGTTTTCTTCACCAGGTATGTGGGATTTCACTAGTGGAATCCTTTCACCCATTAGGTCCCTAGAATTCAGTCAAATCTTTAGTTTCTCCATAAATTATTCTGACCTAGGGTTCCTAAAACTTAGGGATTCATTGTAATTTAATTGCTATAGTTTCTATGATATTAGTTACATGTTTCTTGGAGAATTAGTATAGTCCCATGTATAAAACTCAGAAACCCTAGCTGTGTTAATTATCCCTGATTCATGAATTATGCTTGCTAGGTAGCTTAGTCAGACAATCATGCTTCAGAATTCGAATGTCATACCTTTCAGTATATGTATGATGCATTCTCAAATAATTATACGTATTTTGAGTTATCCAGTCTTACAGTTACATTTTTAGCTTTATATTCAGTTGAGAGTACACTTAGCACCGAGTTGGACTAGGGTTCAATGTACGCTCAAGTCCCAGAACTACGTGCCATTGTAGGTATTTAAGTCCCCTATATTGGGCATCAATTTTATTGATCATGCCACAATCATGCCTTTATACCCTAGCAAGGTATATTGGGTCCTCTCGATGGGGCGTATACATCGGACTCCACCTTTAGTTCACGTGGTTTATGTCGGTTAATAGTATCTCCAACAATCAGATTCATGTTGCATTGACCATGTATTCAGTATGTATTTCAGTATTCAGTTATGCATGTTATATCTTCATGATTAGTACTTGGTGATTGCATCCAGCACAGCTTTCAGTTATGCTTCAGTATATCTATTTCCATGTTTAGTTTTTATATATTGTTCAGCTTAACATATATCCCGCATGCTCAGTACATTCAAAGTACTGACTCATACTTTTGTGCTACATCATTGTATGATGTAGGTTTAGGCGCTCAACATTCAGACTGCACTTAGCTCGACTTCCAGTCCTTACTCAGCAACTTCAGTGGTAAGTCCTCATAGTTCGAGGACGATAGACATGCCTTACTTTTCAATATTCACTTTTCAATTTCAGTCTTGTTAGAGTTAGCTGGGGGCATGTCCTAGCAACTCAGATCAGTTAGAGCCTTTCAGACATAGATTAGATTCAACTTGAGTTGTTAGTGTTATTTTCAGTCATCACTATACTCTTCATATATTTTACATATTCAGACATGTTGGGCTTTTCCCCATTTAAGATATTAAACTGTTTTTACCTTCCACACAGTGCATGTTTTAATTGAACTTGTACAGATATGTCATGCCATGGGCTAGCTTGGGGTCACTTGTGACACCAAGTACCATGTTGAGCCTAGGGGTAGCCTTGGGGAGTGACACCTATTCTAAGGGTAAGCAAATGGAGTTGGGTTTTGATTAAATTGGTGGGATAATGTGTATTACCCTATTTTACTTTGATTTTCATGAATTCAATTTGATTATCACGTGTTTAATTTAAGAATTGAGGTTACAAACGTAATTCTAGCTTTAGATCTTCATATATTGCTTGAGAAATAATATATGAAGTGGGTAATTGAATTGATTCTTGCATATTAGTTTGAACTTCTTTATTTACTTGAGAAAGAAATTTAGGATTTCATCTCTAATTGCTAGTCTTGCTCGAGAGAGAAGATTTATATCAAGGTATTGGGTTGTTTAATTGATTACACATGAAAGTGTCTGAGAGGATTTCTTGTGATATTATGATTGACAAATATGATATGTGTTCGAAATTGATCCATCCTATCCTTGGGTAATTAAGGTTATTGAGAAATCACATTGATCCACCTTTTGAAATTCATACGCACTTTTGCGAACTCCTAGATTACCATTTCGCTTGCTTGTTAATCACTTGTTTAAGTTTAATTGATTGAAATTGGTTACCAAACAATCTTAAATTGATAATTGAAATTATTTCCACCTTGTTACCATCTACTTCAATGAATTAGGACACAAATTGACTACTCAATTGAATTCTTTCAGATGCCACTCCCGGTGGGATTCAATCCCGACCTCATATACTGGGTAATTACATTGCTAACGATCGCTTACTTATTTAATAGTTTTAAAAGTAATTTGAGCATTATCACTTATCAAAAATTGTGTCATTATCGAGGACTGGATAATTATCGTCTTTTATTGATTTCTAAATTTGAATTTCTTTACATTTTGTGATATGGTTACTCTTTGTTTGGTGTTGTTGCTTGCCAAAACAGGATAAGATGGACCAAATGGGTGATGAAGAAAGTAATGATGGTGCGGGATTTGCAAATGAATTTACCGCGAATGAAGCACCTATGGAGTTGAATGTGGCCAGAACAATTCCCCTACCACTGGAGCTAGGGGAGGCCATATTTCAAGTGCAAGTACAATGCTTCATTAACTACAAATGAAGGGACTATTCAGAGGCAAAGAGGTGGAAGATGTGAACCATCACTTGGCAAATTTGGTGAAAGTTTATCTCCCTTCCAAGATGCAGAATATGAATCAAGAATCAATCCGTCTAAGGTCATTTTCTTTCTCATTCACCGGAAACCCTACCACATCGCTTGGAGAGTTACCCCAAGGGTAAATTACCACTTGGGAGGAATTAAAGATTGCTTATCTCAAGAGATTGTATCCACCCTGTAAGATATTGAAATTGAGGGATAAGATAAACAACTTTGAACAAATGCCAGGAAAAGTTATACATGAAGTGTGGCTGAGGTTTAAGAAGAAGGTAACGAAATGTTTAAATTATGGGGTGTCCGAGCATATTTTACTTCAAATTTTCTACACCTGCATTGGATGAAGTGAATCAAGGAGTAGTAAATAACTTGGCTAGAGGTTCCTTCATAAACCTTACCTACCCTCAAGATACCATTTCTCTTAATCAAATAGCAAAAATCAATATGGCATGGCATACTCGAGATAGGGTGAAAGGGGGTAGTGTCGTTACTTCAACAATAACCAATTAGATGAGAAAGAAAGAAAATGAATGAGATGAACTAATGGCTAAGATGATGACAAGTATTGACCTCCTAGAAATACATACGATAGGTACCAAAAGTAAAAGTGTTAATGACATTGGAGCACAAAGTGGAGCTCTGTTTGAAGAAGAGGCTGCTTATGCCTCATTTCATGAGGATGTTAGATATTTGGCGAATAGAGGGATGGGTTCCCGTCTGAGGTACCAAGTGGCCAACCAAGGCCCTTGGTGTCCTCAGGAAGAGAATCAAGGTTGGAGAGATCTAGATGGTCAATAGAGAGACCAGGAAAGACAATGGTGTGAGTAAGATAGATCTAAAGGAGATGATAGGTACAACCTTTGGAGTGCAAATCCATATGTACCCCCTCAAAAATCTTATGCTCCTCAAAACCAAGCAAGTGTGAGTGATCCAGCTGGTTCTAAAATTGAAGACATGTTAAACCGAGTTCTAAAAGAAGTTGAGTGCATGGATAATTGGGTCAAGGAACTCAAAAGCAATGTTTCAAATTTGACTCAAACATTTAGCTCTCACTCTGCTTCAATCAAGCATTTGGAGACCCAAATTAACCATCTATCAGCTCAAATGAATCTAAGAGAAAAATACACACTCTAAAGTGATACTCTCCCAAACCCAAAGAATGAGGGACATTGCATGGAAATAGTTATAAGGAGTGCAAAGTGCTTAAAAGGCCCAAGGTAATGCCAAAGGAAAGTGCTAGAAAGAAGTTAATGATGAGGTACAACCTAATGTACCTATATGCGTTGAGATTGATGAAGAGTTGTCCAAGGTGGACGAAGTAAGCATTAGTGAAGAAAAGGGGGTTGATCCTTATAGATTGATGTTGAGGAAGAAATAGGGGATAAAGTTGCTAGAGATGACAAGCCTAAATGTCCCCCTCCTTACCCTCAAAGGGTGATCAAGAAGAAAGAAGATGAGCATTTCATGATGTTCGTAGATCAACTCAGTAAATTATCCGTGAATATTACATTGATTGATGCTCTGTTGCAAATGTCGGGGTACTCAAAATATATAAAGGAGCTATAACATTAGAAGATGGTGGTTAGTGTGAGTACAATTGAAATGTCTCCTCATTACAACGTTGTGATGGCAAATTCATTTTCCTCAAAGAAAGAAGATTCGGAGTTTTTACTATTCCGTGCACAATTGGGATGCACAAAGTCAATTAATCCTTATGTGATTTTGCAAGTATCAACTTGATGCCTCTTCTAATTATCAAGAAGTTGGGTCTCATGAGTCCTAAGTCCAATTCTATGAGGCTATTGATGGTGGATCACTCTATCAAGAAACTGGTTTGTATACTATTTGACGTGTTAGTCAAAGTATATAAGTTCGTCTTACCGGTGGATTGTGGTATTGGATTGCGATGTGGACCTAGAAGTGCATGCCTATCATTTTGGGATGAACATTTCTCGCTACGGGATAAGCTATTGTAGATGTGGAGCTTGAAGAGCTTCAATTTAAAGTTAGTGATGAATCGATGATGCCACGACCCAAGGTACCCCCTAGACGTGACATGGCGTACAAGACCCCGAAAGGCCTCATACAAGCCACTTAGCATGCATGGACATAAGGTAATAGAGATTAAGAGTTCAAACAGTTTTTCTTATCAAAGTTTAAAAAGGAAATAGTGGAAGTCTACATCTCATGTCTCGAAGCCATTCTGACATAAAGAGATAAAGTTTGGACGTAACCCAATACAATCCAAACAAAAGGGAAAATACATGAAAAATAAGAATAACTAGGCTATGTCCTCGGATGGATGAGGACTCACCAAGTCTTCTATCAATCTTCTACTAAAGCTCTAGCCACGAGTGGGAGGTGAATCTCCAAGTCCTACACCAAAGAAGTTAATGTAGGCAAGAGTATGCGTTAACACAATTAAGTACTAAGTATGATAGAAATGCACATAAACACATAAATCATGTTAGAGAGAGATATAATAATGACATGCAAATGGGCAAGCTAAAATATGATAAACATGAGAAACATGAAGCATAAAGCATATATCATGGCCAAAGCAAGCTAAATCATCTTTCTTTACTTTTCTTTACTTTAAGTCCTCATAGCACACTTGTGCTTGTTAATTTATGGGAAAATCCTTAACCGACATATAAGACCATGTGAGCTATCAACATGGAATCTAACATACTCCTTACATTGGAAGGGCCAACATACTCCCTACATTGGAAGGGCCATCCTAATTGCCAAGGTAGGATCCTCAACTTAACTTTTTGCTTACGTGGATCCACTAGCTAATCAGAGGTCTATTCAAGACATCCGATGGGGGCACATAGGTATGGGACATGGGGACTCGTCGCTCGTCCACTCGGTGCTAAGCATAATTCCCACGGATTAATCATAGTTCTTATTATCCATGGAAAGGCATAACTAGGGTTGCCATCCAAGCTAAAACATGCTTATGACATTTCACATACCGTGGACTTGTCCAAGCTTACATTATTAGAATAGCTCTTTAAGAACATGGTGAATCGCCCCTTGTCTTACTTTAGTGAACATGGGTAATCGCCCCTTGTCTACATTAGTCATGGGTAATCGCCTCTTGTCTTATTTTAAATTCTTAGTGTGAGCATTACGTGAGAAAGCCCTTTTCACAACTCAACAACAATATCATCATGTCATAACTTTTGCACTTCAATCTCCAAGCACCCTTAATTCATCATTTAGTCTATATGAAACATGAATAAGTTTATTAGCTTCTTCTTTACTTAGTTCATCATGCTCAAAATTCATAAATCATGGGTTCATAAGACTTTATCTCAAACCATGCAATTCAATGCAAGCTAACACTTAGAATGTCATAATCAAGGCAATTTAGTCATACTTGAGGGAACCCACATAAAAGAGGAAAATCATGCTTTTGACTTGATCATGCTAATTTCATATAGTTATCCTTAATTCATTCACAATTCATGCTTAATTTCATAGAGACTTCATAAACTTCATCATATCTTATCTCAACCCAACAATCAAAGCATAGATTATTAAATTGGGGAGAATTAGCTTGGGATCATGGGGGTTCATGCAATCTTTACATTAACTCATGTAATTCACACTAATTCGTGCACTAAGTTACTTTATCACGATAGATCGTGCACAACAAATTATAAAATCAACAATTGAAATCATAATTGAAGAACCCATAAGAATTGATCAAAAACCCTAACTCAATTGGAGAAGATTGAACCTAGTAAATCTTGAAGAAAAGGGAGGACCCATAGGAGGAAAGGGCTCCAAATGGTGAATACTATCATACCTCAACATAAACCTTTGAGAATTTGAAGGAAATTGAAGGTCTTCATGGAGGTTTCCAACTTCTTCTTCTTCCTTGAACTAGAGAGGATTCTTTTAGAGAGAGAAATATTTGAGAGGAGAGTTTTAGGAATTGTGTTGGAATGAAAATAATAAGGCTTAGAAACTATTTATAGGTATTAGATTAAGGGTAAAACCATCTTAGATTAATAGGAGACCAATTAGGGAAAAGACCAAAAAACCCTTAAATAATAACTGTCGGGGCCCAATTGACGGTCAGGATCTACGGTCCGTACATCAGTTGACGGACCGTCTTATTCTACCAGCAAAGGTTCAGATAGTAAGGATTTTGGACCCTGCAACTACGACTCTAATGTACAGTTGGTAGGTCCTTCTATGGACTGTACATGGCAATCGTAGATCACTCCTCAAGTTCAGAAATTTGACCAACTATTGGGGTTATCTACGGTTCATATCTAGGGACCGTCATTCCACTTACGAATTGTCCTGCTACTCCGTGGATCAAACTTCAGAAACCAGTAACTCAGGATCCTGGTAGTGCCATTGACAGTTCCCAACCTACGGCCCGTCAACCCTTCTACGGTCCATAGGTGGCTTCCGTGATTCACTACCTTCAATCTAATTCTGCCTTTTTTCCATTCGTTGGAAGCTAGGGGTATTACAATATCTCCCCCTTGGGAATATTCGTCCTCGAATGAGAACCTAGACATCATGAGAAAGGCGATAGACTCGGACTAACAACCCAACCTAACATCTAATCACATAAATGCACGTATCCAAGGAGGACACATCAACTCCAAGCTAAAGCATGTTCAACACTTAACTTCATGAAAACTTTATGCAAGTCATACTCAATGCACATAATCATACAAGACTCTTTATGAACATTTAAAATCATGAAATCAATCAAGCTAAATCATATCTTTGAAAAGTTTAAAAATTTATGAACATGAATTCATGAGAAAACATAAGAATGACTAAGACACCAGAATCCTTAAGAGTGAAGCATGAGGGGCTAAAGCCTCAAGCTAAATTCGAAGGTAGAAGGAAAAAGATAGGGATATCAAGACATCACATCGCCTCCAAACCTTCACTTACCAATCACGAAGCACACTATCTCCCTCTTGGGAGAAAACCTCTCTAATCCTTCCAAATCCATTTTCCTCAATCAAAACATAACACCAATATCTTAACAACCACAATCCCATTGATACAAGTGAACAATTAAGAAATTTCTACAATTATTTCAAAGTTGACCTTAAACACACTAACCACACATGAAGTTTTATCATAGCCAACTAAACACCCATCATTAGACAATGCATAACCACAAGCTAAAGGATCATAACTTACCAATTTCCACATCCGGGGAACCCTCTTGATCTTGATTAGCTTGAAGCGCATAGAATCGATTTTGCTTACTACCACTAGATGGATAAGGTTGAGCCCGCCGGCGTTTATCTCCCTCATTCCTAGCAACCGAAGGACAATTCCTTATTTTATGACCCATTTCTCCACAATCAAAGCATGCATTAGAACCTGCTAGATAATCACCCGGATGACTCCTTCCACACTTAGTACAAGTAGTCAATGAAGAAACACCACCATTTCCTCCTTGAGGCTTAGGGTTGGACACCCGATCTTTGGTGGACCTAGGTGGATCATTGGAGGAATTTTGACCGGAAAATCTTTGTCGCGACTTAAAATGATCATGTCCATTGAACCTTGAATGCGAAAAATTACCATTACCGGTCATAGCCCTCTTGGACTCTCTAGACCTCTCTTTAAGCTTTTCTTCCTTAATTTGTTGGGCATAGACCATGAGGCGAGAAATTTCCATATCATTCACAAGCATAGTGGTGCGACACTCTTTCACCAATATTTCAGACACTCCTGACACAAACTTACTCATTCTTGCCCTTGGATCGGCAACTATGGAAGGAGCATATCTAGCTAATTGTGTGAACTTCAATGCATATTCTTTCACACTCATATTCCCTCGACGAAGATTGATGAACTCAAGTACTTTAGCCTCCCTCATCTCAAGAGAAAAGAACTTATCAAGGAAAGAACTCTTAAATCTCTCCCATCATAAGGGACCCGCATCCCTCTCGCTCTTCCATTGATTGAACCAAGTTTGAGCAACACCTTTGAGTTGATAAGCGGCCAACTCCACATTTTCTTCCGGCGTCACTCCCATTATCATCAACACCTTATAAACCTCATCAATAAACTCTTGAGGATCTTTCTCCACTTTATGTCACGACCCAAGGTACCCCCAAGACGTGACATGGCATACAAGACCTCGAAAGGCCTCATACAAGCCACTTAGCATACATTCATACAAGATAGTAGAAATTAAAGAGTCCAAAAGATAAAATCACAACAGAGTTTAAGAAAACATCAGCGGAAGTCTACATCTCATGGCTCAAGCCATCTAACATAATAGAATAGAAATGAAGGTTTGGGACGCAGCCCAGTACAATATCCAAAAGTATAACGGAAAGCATGAAAATGTAACAAGGTTAGGTCCTTGGACATAGGAGGCCTCACCAAGTCTTCACTATCACTGGAACTGACTAGCCACGAGTGGGATAAGAAGAACCGCCAAGTCCTACATCAATAGAATCAATGTAGGCAAAAGTATGCGTTAGTACAATCAAGTACCAAGTATGATAGAAATGCACAAAGGGCATATAAACCATGCTAGAATGACATATAATCATGACATTTAATGGCCAAGCTAAAACATGATAGAACATAAGAAAACATGAAGCATAAACCATGGCCAAGACAAGCTATTCATCTTTCCTTTACTTTACCTTAGATCATCATCATAACACTTGTTCATTAGTTGTGGGGAAATAGCCTTAACCGACATATAAGACCATGTGAGCTATTAACATGGAATCCAGTGTCTGCCCCACAATGAAAAAGGGGTGTCCTACTTGCCAAGGTAAGACCATGAACTCCTTAGCTTATGTGGATCCACTAGCTAGTGTCTATCATAGACCATCATCCTATGGTGGCACATAGGTTATGGAACATGGGTAATCGCCACTTGTCCACTCGGTACTAAGCATACTTCCCACGGATTTATCATAGTTCATTTTATCTTAGGTAGACATGTGTAATCACCTCTTGTCTACATTAGTCATAAAACTCATTATTGGTAGACTTGTGTAATCGCCGCTTTGTCTACATTAGGGTACATGGGTAATCACCTCTTGTCCCTTCATTCATTAGAATAGCTCCTTAAGAACATGGGTAATCACCTCTTGTTCTTCTATTAGTCGTGATTTCATTATTAGCAGACATGGGTAATCGCCTCTTGTCTACATTAGGGAACATGGGTAATCGCCTCTTGTCCCTTCATAGTTAATCATGGATTCAAGCTTAGTTGAGCAAACCTTTCAACAAGTTATGAATCATTACGTGTGAGAAAACCTTTCACATTCATAGGTTGAGCATTACATGAGAAACCCTTTCACAACTCAACAATTGCACTAACATATCATAAACTTCATAAAACATGCATGAGTTCACAAGCTTCGTATTTACATAGCTCATCGTGCTCTTAACTCATAAATCATGGGTTCATAAGTTTCACCTCAAAACATGCAATTCAATGCAAGCTAATGCTTAGAAAGCCATAAATCAAGGAAATTTAGTCATAATTGAGGGAACCCACATAATAGAGGAAAATCATAGATTTTGATTCAACATGCATCTTTTCATAAAATATCCTCTTTTCATCATTCATAGTCTTACATGAAATTCATAGCTTGATAATCATAATCCTTAACTCAATTCACAAAGAGTTCATGCAATTCATCTTTTCTCAATCAACCCACAATCATAAATTGGGGGAAACTTAGCATAAGCTCATGGGATTCATCAAGTTGCATGTAAACCACGCTAAATCATGCACTAGCTTACTTTACCTCGTTAGATCGTGCACTATCAACCATAACATCAACAATGGAAAGCATAATGAAGAACCCATAAGAATTTGTCAAAACCCTAGCTCTCTTAGGCAAGACTAAACCTTGAAAACCTTAAGGAAAAGAGGACCCATTGGAGGAAAGACTCCAAATGGTAAATACTATCATACCTCAATGTCAATGCCTTGAAATAAAAGGAGGACTGATGACCTTGATGAGAACCCTAGCTCTCTTGTTCTCCTTCTTGTTTTTCTACAGAGAGGAATATTTTTGGGAGATGAGAGTTGGAATGAAGGGATTAGGGCTTAGAAAATATAAATAGGGCCAAGGTTAATGGGAAAAATCGTCTAGTATAAGGAATAAACATTTAGGGAAAAGTCCAAAAAGTCCTTAAATAAAACTGTCGGGGCCAATCGACGGATAGGACCTACGATCCGTACATCCACTGACAGACTGTCCTGTTCTTCCGTTAATCGATTCAGAAAGTTCGTTTTGGACTGAAAATTTGGCTACGTCTGGAAGGCATCTACGGAACCCATCTACGGCCCGTCAACCGAACTACGAACCGTCCTGCTATTTCGTAGGTCAAGGTTCAGAAACTCAAAATTCATAAAGTTGGCAGGGCCATCGACTGTTCCCATCTACGGCCCGTCACTCCACCTACGGTCTGTAGATGGCCTCCGTCGTCACTGGCACCAGAAAAAAATAATTTAAACTACATTTTTCTTTCTTTTCAAAAACTTGGGTGTTACATTTTAGAACCATGAAATTCCAGAGGGTTCATCCTTGTAAAGTCTCTCACCCTTGATGCCGCCGTACCCATATTTGGGTTCACGGGAGCCATGAAATCTCTATTGGCTTGGGCCGTCACGGCTTGAGCAAATGCTTGGAAAGCAGCCCTAAACTCCGCATGGGTCACCTGCTCGGCCAAAGGATCGACCGGAACTTGTGGAGCTTGAGGAGCTCCTTGTCCTTCATTCTCTCTCGCATTCCTTGTAGTGTAGGCTCTTCTAGTCACCATATCCTAAAATGCATAGGTTAGGGATTAGGAGAGAGATATAGAGTTAAACTCTATGGCACGACTTAAGAATAACAAAAGAAGTGAAGTTTCCTAAACATCTTATAGCCTCTCATTCATAAGTGTGGCGCGCTTCACACCCATGAACAAGACTCTACTCGATGCGGCTTATGAGAAATCCTAGGATCTTTCTAAAACCTTTGGCTTTGAATACCAAGTTTGTCACGACCCAAGGTACCCCCTAGACGTGACATGGAGTACAAGACCCCGAAAGGCATCATACAAGCCACTTAGTATGCTTACACATAAGATAATAGAGATTAAGAGTTCAAATAGTTTCTCATATCAAAGTTTAAAAAGGAAATAGCGGAAGTCTACATCTCATGTCTCAAAGCCATTCTAACATAAAGAGATAAAGTTTGGGATGTAACCCAATACAATCCGAACAAAAGGGAAAATAATGAAAAATAAGAACAACTAGGCTATGTCCTCGGATGGATGAGGACTCATCAAGTCTTCTATCGATCTTCTACTAAAGCTCTAGCCACGAGTGGGAGGTGAATCGCCAAGTCCTACACCAAAGAAGTTAATGTAGGCAAGAGTATGCATTAGCACAATTAAGTACTAAGTATGATAGCACTGCACATAAACATATAAATCATGCTAGAGAGAGATATAATCATGACATGCAAATGGCCAAGCTAAGATATGATAAACATGAGAAACATGAAGCATAAAGCATATATCATGGCCAAAGCAAGCTAAATCATCTTTCTTTACTTTTCTTTACTTTAAGTCCTCATAGCACACTTGTGCTTTTTAATTTGTGGGAAAAGCCTTAACCGACATATAAGACCATATGAGCTATCAACATGGAATCTAACATACTCCCTACATTGGAAGGACCATCCTACTTGCCAAGGTAGGATCCTCAACTTAACTTTTAGCTTACGTGGATCCACTAGCTAATCAAAGGTCTATTCAAGACATCCTATGGGGGCACATAGGTATGGGACATGGGGACATGGGGACTCTCCGCTCATCCACTCAGTGCTAAGCATAATTCTCACGGATTAATCATAGTTCTTATTATCCATGGAAAGGCACAACTAGGGTTGCCAATCCAAGATAAAACATGCTTATGACATTTCACATACCATGGACTTGTCCAAGCTTACATTATTAGAATAGTTGTTTAAGAACATGGGTAATCACCCCTTGTCTTACTCTAGTGAACATGGGTAATCTCCCCTTGTCTACATTAGTCATGGGTAATCGCCTCTTGTCTTATTTTAAATTCTTAGTGTGAGCATTACGTGAGAAAGCCCTTTTCACAACTTAACAACAATATCATCATGTCATAACTTTTGCACTTCAATCTCCAAGCACCCTTAATTCATCATTTAGTCTATATGAAACATGAATAAGTTTATTAGCTTCTTCTTTACTTAGTTCATCATGCTCAAAATTTATAAATCATGGGTTCATAAGACTTTATCTCAAACTATGCGATTCAATGCAAGCTAACACTTAGAATGTCATAATCAAGGCAATTTAGTCATACTTGAAGAAACCCACATAAAAGAGGAAAATCATACTTTTGACTTGATCATGCTAATTTCATAAAGTTATCCTTAATTCATTCATAATTCATGCTTAATTTCGTAGAGACTTCATAAACTTCATCATATCTTATCTCAACCCAACAATCAAAGCATAAATTATCAAATTGGGGAGAATTAGCTTGGGATAATGGAGGTTCATGCAATCTTTACATTAACTCATGTAATTCACGCTAATTCATGCATTAAATTACTTTATCACGCTAGATCATGCACTACAAATCATAAAATCAACAATTGAAATCATAATTGAAGAACCCATAAGAATTGATCCAAAACCCTAACTCAATTGGAGAAGATTGAACCTTGTAAATCTTGAAGAAAAGGGAGGACCCATTGGAGGAAAGGGCGCTAAATGGTGAATACTATCATACCTCAACAAAGCCTTTGAGAATTTGAAGGAAATTGAAGGTCTTCAATGGAGGTTTCCAACTTCTTCTTCTTCCTTGAACTAGAGAGGATTCTTTTAGAGAGAGAAATATTTGAGAGGAGAGTTTTAGGAATTGAGTTGGAATGAAAAGAATAAGGCTTAGAATTTATTTGTAGGTCTTAGATTAAGGGTAAAACCGACTTAGATTAATAGGAGACCAATTAGGGAAAAGACCAAAAAGCCCTTAAATAATAACTGTCAGGGCCTAATTGACGGTCAGGATCTACGGTCTGTACATCAGTTGACGGACCGTCCTGTTCTACCGTCAAAAGGTTCAGAGAGTAAGGATTTGGACCCTGCAACTACAACTCCAATGTATGGTTGGTAGGTCCTTCTACGGACCGTACATGGCAGCTGTAGATCACTCCTCATGTTCAAGAATTTGACCAACTATGGGGGACATATACGGTTCATATCTACGGACCGTCATTCCACTTACAAACCGTCCTGCTACTCCGTAGATCAAACTTCAGAAACCAGTAACTCAGGATCCTGGCAGTGCCATTGACGGTTCCCAACCTATGGCCCGTCAACCCTTCTACGCTCCGTAGGTGGCTTCCGTGATTCACTGCCTTCAGTCTAATTCTGCTTTTTTCCATTCTTTTGAAGCTAGGGGTATTACAGATGAAGTTTAACATGGACATGCCTACAAACCACCTTATGAGTGCAGGGTAGATCGGTGAAGGACTCTATGAATGAGCTGGTGAAAATTCCATGAGAATGGGAACTACCACCTGACATCGGGTGATTGTGAGGTACTTGCATCGTGCCACAACATTAAAGCAAGCGCTTCTTGGGAGACAACCCAAGTGTTTTACTTTATTTCTTTTTTACTTCACTTTTTATTATTTTTTGTGTGTTATTAGGGGGTGCAAAAAGGATGCTAAGAAAATAAGGTGAAAAGTGAACGTGTAGGCTATCGGCACCAGACAGGCAAAACGCCGATTGCATATTCTACATTACTAGTTAAATGCAAGTTCCTATCAAATAACTTAGAAAAATCTTTAAAACTTGTGCTTGACCAGTGAACCGTCGGTTGACTATTGTACATTGTCAATCAAAGCATCAATCTGACCCATTAAGCTGGCATTAATCCACAAAGTACGTGCAGTGGCCGGTGTCATATTGATTATGATTGGCGTGTCACCTGTCACATTCAAGTCATGTAATGTGAAGAGGTTTTAATTTTGACTCTTTAAAAAACTCAAAGTATCATATTTTGACCACCTTTTTCCAAAACCCCAAAATTCTAAAACCCTTCACCTTCTTCCTTATACATTTCCTTTAACCTCCATGCCCACAATTATCCACTTCTTAAACCCTTCACCTCCACAACTCCCACACCGCCCATGCACATTACCATTCCCTATATAAACCCTATTCTTTTTTTCTCTAAAATCAGTAAACCCTTTCTAATAAAATTTGAGAATTTTCCTTTGAAGTTAGATCTTGAGTTCAAAGTTGAGAACCCACTATTGATGCTCTTACTTTTTTCCCCTCAAATCAGCAAATCTACTATGTTACTCAATTTTGTTATTTTAAGCTTGATAATGTGATTATGTGGTAAAATGTTCATGCTTTAGTTAAGTTTTGCTTCAAAACCCACTTGCTTGAACTTGAAATTTGTATTTTAAAAAGGGTTTTAATGCTTAATATTGCTAGATCCGAAGTAAATTTTCTTGAATATGATGCTTATCATGAGAAATCTACCTTAGTTAGCTTGAAATGTGAATTTTGGGGTGAAGTCTGAGTAACCCATTATGTTTACGTAATTTATGAATTATTCTATGATGGAATGGGTGATGTCATTCCTATAGGCAAATTTGTGATTGTGTGAATCTTTGATTTTTGGACTGAAATTTGTGAATGAGTAGCATTGCCTTGTGTTTGTGATCTGATTTGAGTGATTTTACTCTTGTGGTGAGGATGAAATTGTGAATGAGAGATCTTAAATTTCGTAAATTACATGTTTGTGTACTTGATGATTCTCAATGATAGACGAATTAGCGTTCTTCTTAAGAGAAATTGTCAAAAATCTAGATAAATATACCATGTGAATCCTTTTGAGAAGTATGAGTACCCATTGGAATTGGATTATGAATTGTTGTTTTGAATGTGGACCAATTTTTGTCATAACATCAACTATGAAGCAGTTGCACTTCATAATGGTTGTCTTTTGTTTCATAGATGCAACACTGGTCAGGTGAGGAACATTACTGTTCTTAAAACCTTGGACTGGAGTTTCACTTAAAAACTGTCCCTATTGGCGAAAGTTGGTGTAACGTCAGTCTACCAAAATAACTGTCGTCTTTCTAACTAAAGGCAATGCTTGAAATTGTAGTTTATCATCTCGTATCTACAAGATGCCAGTCAAATGCCAGCCTCACTTTGAGCTTAATTATTGAATTCTTTTACACTCCTATTCTTTTTCTTGTGGGTAACTTCTTTTAGCTATTTAAAACTATCAACAATATGTACATGCTATGCATGGCTCACCTCTCTCTTTTTTTTCTTCAGAAAATGACCCGGCAAAAGTATGTGGCGCAGAAGCCCATAAGAACAGCTTCTTCTTCACACAACAAGGGGTACCCAACAACCCCCAAGAAGAAACCTTGGTCAAGTTCCGCATAACTATGTCAAAAGAGTACTACGACATGTTAATAGACAGGTCCTTCATGCCTAACAAAGCCCTAAGTTTCAATGGCTTGGCTGAGGCTATCCCAGGAATGGCTCAAAAACTAACTAATCCAATGTGGCTCCCATTGATCGAAGAACCTAACAACTACTACCTAAAAGTCATTTTCAAATCTAACACTTTATACATGGCCACATAAGATTCCAAAGGGCATAGAGAAATATTGATAGGTTCCCATGCTTGCCATAGGTCAGAGTTCGTGCAGTGGATGCTGAGGTGACCCCAAAAGCCATCAACATATTATATTGGAATGAGCTAATTGTGATGTGTATGTGAAAGAGGTGCTGCAAAGAGTGACCGGTTTGAGTGAGTGTCTAAGGTGATTTGTGCAAGGTTCCAACTATTTGACGTAGAAGGAAGAGAGATCTCAATACATGACTTGTCATTTGAAGACAAAGTGAGGCTTGATTTCGTTTGTGCCTGCCTAATGCCATCGAAAGATGATCAGCAAGTATCCCAGGGGTGTCTATTCTTATTTCTTTTCTGATGATATGTATTCTTATAAAAGTCAAGGAGATTGTCTCCCTTAAAATTCGACAGAAGGCTTGCCAACACAATGGCTGCATTCTTTTTTTGGTGCTTATCAGCCAACTGTGTGATCAAGCCGGAATACAATACTTCAGTTCTAATGAGTCTGTAGCTGCTGGAAGAGTTATAGATGTGGAGAAGAAAAGACGTGGTGATGCCTTGAAGATGAAGAGGTGCAGAATTCATCATGAGCCAACTCCTGGAGATTCAAGAAATGCCTCGGGTGAGGAAGAACATGCTCCCCCACAATTTAAGTGCTTAACAACATTTGGTAGATACCACCTACTGAAACAAAAATCAACTTAATCTGTTAGCTGAAGTGCTGCCCAAAATAATTAAGAAGGTAGAAAAGGCCACCATAAATGGATTGGTTGATACACTGGATAGTATGTGGTGTGCTAGAAGGCGCGGTCACCATATAAAAATAGAAAATGGTAGGAGGAAAGGCAAGGAAGCTATGAAAACACAACCTGATGTAGTACATGAACTCCTTGCTAGGATGGGCGGCAACATGGAGCAAGAGAAGAGCGACAGGGATGAGTCTGATAAAGTGTCATTGCAGTGAGATAGAGTAGGTTTGAGCACACCAAGAGAGGTGTGAGTAGTTTTTTACTACCCTTTTTCTAAGCGTAAAAGCATTAAGGACATTTCTAGTTCAAGTTTGGGGGTATTTTACTAATTTTTAATCATGTTTCTGAGCCCTTATCTGGCATATTGGATATTTTGAGGCCCTTGGTTGGCCAGTTGTTTTATTTGTAGGCCCTTATCGGGCATATTGGATATTTTGAGGCCTTTTTTAGGATGAATTTTTTAAGTCCTCGGTGGGCTTTATGTTAATAGTTATAATTATAATATATGCATAATTATTATAAATGTGACGTATCAATTTTGCTTACTTGGAATTCGTACTTAATGGTTTTCAATATGGTCTCGTTCTCTCAATAAATTTATGGCGCATGAATAAATTTTGCCTTTGTGAATAGTAGTTTGCTTAATAAACTTTAAGGGCTTTCTTTATACCACGATTCTTTCTCAAGGAGCAAAATATCTTTCTTTTTTTATTTTGTTCTTGAGTCTTTTTGTGTCGAACCGAGTTGGTGTTCCCTATGATAGATTGAGAGGAGACTTTCCTACGGGAAAATGTCAGGTTTTAGTTTTAAATTGAGTCTTGTGTCGCACCTCTTGCAAGAGGGACCACGAAAAAATTCTTGTTGACAAAGAAAGTTTGTTTGAAAAATGATTCCAAAAATGGGAAAAAGTGAATTGAAATTCAATTTGTTGTCATGGTTCGTACATTCTTAATTTTTCTTTATGATTTACAAGTGGGATCTCTCTGTTGTAGTTGTCAAAAGTATTGCAATTTAATTGATTTTGAGACAAGCTTGAGAATTTGTTGGATTGTAATGCCTTGTGCAGAAAGGATTTGATATATTCTTGTATGTGCATGTTGCCTAGAACTTGCCCCAAAATGTATTTCAAGATAAAATTCTAGATTTGACTTGGATTGAAAGATGAGCCTAGGCCCTTTTTGAGCACTCTATCCCAAATTTTCCCTCTAAATAACATGATTTTAGTCAGCCCCATTGAGCCTAAACCAATTTATTTGACCACCATGGCGCACATTTTGAATATTTGTAACTCTCTATCTCTACACCATCATGTCTACATAGTTGCCAATGACTTGTGATGTAGGCTAAAAGCCTAAGTCTGGAGGAGAAAAAGAGAAACTGTGAATAAAGTAGAAATGTAGGCAAATGCCTAAGTTTAAGGGTCTGTGAAATAATGAGACGATCAAGTTTAAGCTGAAAGCATAAAGCACCATAGGCTTTAATTTGAAAAGTGTTGAAAAGATTTCATGAATTAAGAAAACAAAAAATGTGGGTACTAGCTCAACGTATGCACACGCCTCAAGTGAAAAGAAGAATGGAAGCTGAAATAAGTAAACGTCGTAACAAGGGAGAAATAAGGTAGAAGGCAAAAATATAAATGTGAGCGGTATGCTCAAGTGAAAAATAAATGGAAGCATTAGGGAGTCATCTTAGTCAGTTGACCAAAATATACCCTACCTTTTGCCTAAGCCTAAGCTAAACCCGCAAGCCTTGGAGATTTTGAGCCTTCTCAATCTACACTAATGGTGATCTACGTATAGGTCAAGCCTATTAATCGATGTGTATATACTTTATTTTATTTGTGAGAGTGAGTGTTTTTGTATAATCTATAATAGAATTAACATACTTAATTGTGTGTGAGATTATGTCTTGTGTGAATAGCATTGCGTCCTTCATGTGAATTGTGATGTATTAATTTCAATTGAATTACATGAAAGCAACATATTTGTGTGAATCTTTAGGCAAATTGAGAAGGTTGATACCATTGACTTGAGATGCTTTGAAATTGTACTTGAATGAAATATTGTCTCAAAATTGCACGCTAAAAGTGTTTTGTTTGAAAAGAAAAAAAACCTTTGTCTAACGAATCAAGGTGGAACCAATAATGAGTTGTGCTTTTATAGAATCTTTTTATTTTGAGTCTTTTGTTTTTAAATATGTTGAGACAAGTATGTAACTATGTAAATCCTATCTTGGGTGTAGTTGGGTTTTAATCCTATGCTTAGTGAGTGTCTTGCTTGAGGACAGCGATATTTCAAGTTTGGGGGTTTGATGAGTTGGTATTTTAGCTACTCATTAGACTCAAATTCATGAATTATTGCCACGCTTTAATGCTAATTAAAGGGGTTTTAGAACTGGTGTCCCGAAAGAACCAACAGGCATCTCTCCGGCTAAACATCGACTTGAATGGAGCTAAGTTTCCTTAGTAACGATGCTACAATATGTGCAGTACAATGATTTATCGATGATTTGTCGATCCCAGCGTAGATGCTCCTATAAGAACTAAAGGTCAAAGAAAGGAGGAACCTGGCACTTTACAATTTTAGATTGATATTGTCACGACCCAAGGTACCCCCTAGACGTGACATGGCGTACAAGATCCCGAAAGGCCTCATACAAGCCACTTAGCATACATACATACAAGATCATAAAGATTAAGAGTTAAGAAGACAATGTCATATCAAAGCTTTTAAGAAAATAGCGGAAGTCTACATCTCATGTCTCAAAGCCAATCTAACATAGGAAAGAGAAATAAAGTTTGGGACGTAACCCAATACAAAGCCAAAATGAACAAAACATGAAAATACGATGAGGACTCACCAAGACTTCACACATGTTCTACTAAGCTCTAGCCACGAGTGGATGGAGAATCGCCACGCCCTACATTAACAAGTCAATGTAGGCAAGAGTATGCGTTAGTACAATCAAGTACCAAGTATAATAGCAATGCACGAAATCATTTAAAACATGCTAAAACGGGAAATTTTCATGATATGCAATGACCAAGCTAAAAATGATAAGGTATAGAAAGCATAAAGCATAAACCAAGGTCAAAGCAAGCTAAGCATCTTTACTCTACTTGAGAAACATCATAGAAGCACTTTAATTCATTGTTTGTGGGAAGTAGTCGTAACCAACATATAAGACCATGTGAGCTATCAACATGGAATCCGGTGCCTAACTCCACACCGATAGGGCCATCCTACATGCCAAGGTAGGACCCTTTATTTGACATTTAGCTTACGTGGATCCACTAGCTAGTGTCAATCATAGACCATCATCCTATGGTGGCACATAGTTTATGGGACATGGGTAATCACCACTTGTCCACTAGATGCTAAGCATAATTCCCACAGATTAGACATAGTTCAATTATCATAAGTAGACATGGGTAGTCGCCTCTTGTCTATCATTAGTCATAAGTTCATTATTAGTAGACATGGGTGATCGCCTCTTGTCTACATTATGGAACATGGGTGATCGCCTCTTGTGCCTTCATTAGAATAGCTCCTTAATCATCAATTCAAGGTTAGTTGAGCAATCCTTTCAACAAGTTATGAATTATTATATCTGAGAAAACCTTTCACATTCATGGGTTGAGTAATATATTAGAATTCCTTTCACAACTCAACAACACATCAACATATCATAAACTTTGGTACTTCAATCTCAAAGCACCCTTAATTCATCATTAACTTTATATAAGACATGCATAATTTCAAAAACTTCATCTTTACATAGTTCATCATGCTCATAATATAAAAATCATAGGGTTCACATAGATTCATGAAAATTCCTCTTAAATCATGCAATTCAATGCAAACTCATGCTTAGAAAGCCATAAACAAGTCAATTTGACCATAATTGAAGGAACCCACATAATAGATCAAAGTCATTGGTTTTGATTGAACATGCTTACTTTCATAAAACCATCATTAGGTCATTCACAATCTCATCATGAAAAGCATAATTTAGCAATCATAATTCATGCATGGATTCATAGAGATTTCATAAAATTCATCACTTCATAATTCAATCCACCAATCAAAGCATAGATTTCGAAATTGGAGGAAATAGCATGGGTTCATGGGGATTCATCTCAAATCATGAAATTCAACTCAATTCATGCTTCATAGTTTATAAAACAATCAATTAAATCAACATTGAAAAGAACCCATAACATAGAAGAAAACCCTTACTTCAATTGGGAATTTCAAACTTGAAAATTGGAGAATTTAAGGACTCCATGGAGGAAAGGGCTCCATGGATGAACACTATCATATCTTAGGGTCTCAATTCCTTAAGCCATTTGATAAAGAAAGCTTGATTTCTTGAACCCCAGCTTGCCTTCTCCTTCTTCTTCTTCTATCTTCTAGAGAGAGAAATATTTGAGAGAGGAGGGTTTGGGGATTTTTGTAAAGTGGTTGGAAAGAGTAGATTTTGGGATGGAATAGACTTATATAGTGTTAGGGAATGCGGGGAACCGACTTAAGAGTAGTAAATAAGTCATTGGTTGAAAAGACCAAAAGGCCCCTTTAAAATAACTGACGGGCCCCTACCTACGATTGGACCTACGATCTGTAGGTCAGACCTACAACCCGTCTTGTCCTTCCGTAGGTGAATTCAAAGACTTTTAAATTGGACCCTGCAATGACAGGTCCAATGTACGGCTCGTGGGTCAATCAACAGACCGTATACTGCGACCGTAGGTCAGAACTTATGGCTTAAGAATTTGACTAAGTCTGGAGGATACCTACGAGACCCATTTACGATTTATACATAGGTCGATGGGCGTTCCTGGCAGACCATCATTGGGGTTCAAAAACTTTGACATCTTGAAAACTTGGGCTTGCCACCTACGGTTCGTCAGTCCTTCTATGGTTCGTAGGTGGCCTCCGTCACTGGCACCAGAACCCACAAAAGTAAAAAAAAAATTCCATCCTTTGAATCTGAGGTATTTCATTATCTTCCCCTTGGGAACATTCATCCTCGAATGAGAATCAAGACATCATCAGGAGGGTAAGAAACAAGAACTAACAAGCCAACCTAGAATGCAATCACATAAATGCACATATCCGAGGAGGAAAACATCAATTCCAAGCTAAAGCATGTTCAACACATCATTTCATGAAGATTTTATGCAACTCATATTCAATGCACATAATTATAGAGAAATCAATCAAGTCAACTCATTTTCTCAACATTGGACTCTTCATGAACATGCATAAATGAGGAATCATGAGAATATCTAAGACACATGAGACCAAAGGAATGAACCATGAGGAACTAGGTACCTCAAGCTAGAGTAGGATCAGAGGGAAAGAGATGAGGATATCGGAACATCATATTGGCCTCGGCCTCCCAAGTAGCACCCTCAACTAATTGATTCCTCCAAAGAACTTTTACCGAAGCAACTTCTTTATTTCTCAACTTTCAAACTTGCCGGTCTAAAATCTCAACCAGGACTTCTTCATAGGAAAGACTATCCTTTATGCCAAGATTCTCTAATGGCACTATAGACGTCGGATCGCCAACACATTTCTTCAACAATGAGACATGGAAAACTGGATGCACCAATACCAAATCGTTCGGCAAATAAAGCTCATAGGCAACCTTACCAATACGTCTTAAAATTTGATATGGGCCTACATAATGGGGACTGTGCTTCCCTTTCTTCCCGAATCTCATTACACCCTTCATGGGTGAAATATTCAAGTAAACCCAATCACAAACATCAAATTCTAAATCTCTCCTTCTAACATCGGCATAGGACTTTTGCCAACTTTGAGCCGTTTTCAGCCTCTCTCTAATATGCCGAACTTTTTTCATAGCCTCATGTATCAACTCGGGTCCTATCAAATCAACTTCACCAACTTCGAACCATCCTATAGGAGATCTACACCTCCTATCATAGAGAGCCTCAAACGGAGCCATGCCAATACTAGAATGGTAGCTATTATTATAAGCAAACTCAATCAAAGGCAAATGGTCATCCCAATTACCCTTGAAATCAATCACACAAGTTCTCAATATATCTTCAAAAGTTTGGATAGTACGCGCCGCTTGCCCATCAGTTTGAGGATGAAAGGCCGTACGAAGCTTAAAATGAGTACCAAGGCCCTTTTGGAAGGATTTCCAAAATTGAGAAGTGAATTGGGCACCACGATCGGAGATAATGGATAAAGGCACTCCATGCAACCTAACCATATCTCTCAAGTACAACTTAGCATAATCCTCCACCGAATAAGAAACCTTGACGGAAATGAAGTGGGCTGATTTCGTCATACGATCCACAATCACCCAAATCGAATCATATTGTCACCGGGTGCGTGGTAAACCAACAATAAAGTCCATATTCACATCTTCCCACTTCCAGTAGGAATACTAATATCCTAGGTCAAACCTCCCGACTTTTGATGCTCAACTTTCACTTGTTGACAATTAGGACATTTAGCCACAAACTCCGCAATGTCCTTCTTCATCCCATTCCACCAATAGACCTCCCACAAATCACGGTACATCTTGGTAGCTCCCGGGTGAATGGAATATCGAGAACTATGCGCTTCCGATAAAAATTTTCCTCTTAAGTCATCTACATCAGGAACACACAAACGACCTTGATATCGAAGCACACCATCTCCCCTTTGGGAGAAAGCCTCAACGGAACTTTTGAGCACCGTTTCCTTCAACTAGACCAAATTAGGATCAAGATCTTTTTTAGCCTTCACATCATGCACAAAGGATGATTCGGAACCATTATGGACCATACACTACCTTTAGTGGAATCGACCAACCGAACACCCAATCAGGCCAACCTATGAACATCGTGAGCCAGCTCTTTCTTGCTATCCTCAACATGAGTAACACTACCCATAGATAACCGACTAAGAGCATCTGCCACCACATTAGCCTTGCCGGGGTGATAGAGGACACTCATGTCATAGTCTTTTAACAACTCAAGCCACCTCCATTGGCGAAGATTTAGAACTTTTTGTTTAAACACATATTGCAAACTCTTATGGTCGGTGAAGATGTCAACATGTACACCATACAAATAATGCCTCAAAATCTTTAAAGCAAACACAACAGCCCCTAATTCTAAGTCATGAGTGGGATAGTTCTTTTCATGTACCTTGAGTTGCCTTGAAGCATAAGCAATGAATTTTCCATTTTGCATAAGAACACATCCTAGCCCAATTCTCGAGGCATCACAATAAACCACAAAACCATCGGACCCTTTCGGTAAGGTCAATATTAGAGCTGAAGTAATTCTATCTTTCCATTCTTGAAAACTCTTCTCATGTGCTTCGAACCAAGTGAACTTAACCTTTTTTTGAGTCAAAGACGTCAATGGGGAAGCAATCGAAGAAAACCCTTCAACAAACCTCCTATAATAACCAGCTAGACCCAGAAACTACGAATATCTGAAGGTGATAGAGGTCTAGGCCAATTTCTAACCACATCCATCTTCTTAGGATCTACCTCAATACCTTTACCATAGACAATGTGACCAAGAAAATCTATAAACCTTAGCCAAAACTCATATTTACTAAACTTCACAAAAAGTTGTTGGTCCTTGAGGACTTGCAATACAATCCTCAAATGATCGGCATGCTCACCTTCACTCCTAGAGTAAATCAAGATATCATCAATAAACACAATCACAAACATGTCAAGATATTGCCTAAACACCCTATTCATCAAGTCCATAAATGCAGCCGGAGCATTTGTTAGCCCAAACGACATCACTAGGAATTCATAGTGGCCATATCTAGTTCGAAAAGCCATTTTCAAAATATCATCTTCTTTCACCCTCAATTGGTGATAACCCGAATGAAGGTCGATCTTAGAGAAGTAACTAGCCCCTTGAAGTTAATCAAACAAGTCGTCTATTCTTGGAAGAGGATACTTATTCTTAATGGTAACCTTATTCAGTTGGCAGTAGTCAATGCACATGCGAAGTGAACCATCTTTCTTCCTTACAAACAAGACCAAAGCACCCAATGGAGAAATACTTTGTCAGATGAAACCCTTATCCAACAAATCCTTCAATTTCTCTTTTAGTTCCTTAAGCTCTGCCGGAGCCATTCTATATGGAGGAATGGAGATATGTTGCGTATCAGGGATAAGGTCAATACCAAAGTCTATTTCTCTTTCGGGAGGAATACTAGATAAATCATTGGGAAACACTTCCAGAAACTCATTGACAATGAGGACCGACCCAAGAGTAGGGATTTCGGAATCTATATCCCTCACCCTAACAAGATGGTACATGCAACCCTTAGAAATCATCTTTCTAGCTTTAAGATAAGAAACAAATTGACCTCTAACCATAGAATTTCCCTCCTTCCATTCTAGGATAGGCTCATTTGGAAATTGAAACTTGACCATTCGGGTCCTACAATCAATAGAAGCATAACAAGAATGCAACCAATCCATTCCAAGAATGACATCAAAATCTAACTTATCTAGTTCTACAAGATCGACATGAGTGACCCTATGAGATAGAGAGACGGGGCAATTTCTATAGACTCTCTTGGCCAAAATGGATTCACCAATCGGAGTAGAGACATGAAAAGGATATAGCAATACATCCGGAAAAACATCAAACCTTATAGCCACTTATGGCGTCACAAAAGACAAGGTAGCATCGGGATCAAGCAAAGCATAAACATCAAAGTGAAACACTTTCAACATACGGGTAACCACATAGGGAGAACCTTCTTGCTCATGACGAGCCTAAAGTGCATAGAACCGGTTTCACTTTTGATTTCCAATAGAACTTGACGGATTTTGAGGTTGAGTGCGTCGACGGTTATCCCCTTCATTCTTAGCCACTAAGGGGCAATCCCTTATCTTGTGATCCATCTTGCCACAACCAAAGCATGTATTTGAACCAGCTAGACATTTACCCTCATGCTTCTTCCCACACTTAGCACAAGTAGTCGATGAAGAGCCACCACCATTTCCTCCTTGAGGCTTAGGGTTAGACACCTTATCTTTGTTGGACATAGGAGGAGCATTGGAGAAACCTTGACGAGAAAACCTTTGTCGAAATCTAGGACGACCATGCCCATCAGACCTTGAATGTGAAAAGTTACCATCACCGGTCCTAGCCCTCTTTGTCTCTGTAGACCTTTCCTTAAGCTTTTCCTCTTCTATTTGTTGAGCATACACCATGAGGTGAGAAATATCCATGTCATTGACAAGCATAGCGGTGCGGCACTATTTAACTACCATTTCAGACACTCCCAAGACAAACTTACTCATTCTTGCCCTAGGATCAGCAACTATGGAAGTAGCATATCTGGACCATTGTGTGAATTTAAAAGTATACTCTTTCACACTCACGATTCCTTGACGAAGGTTGATAAACTCAAGCACCCTTTCCTCCCTCATCTCAAGGGAAAAGAACCTATCAAGGAAAGCAACCTTGAATTTCTCCCAATCAAGAGGACCCGCATAATCTTCCCTCTCGCTCTTCCATTGGTTGAACCAAACTTGAGCAACACCCTTAAGTTGATAGGCGGTCAACTCCGCCTTTTCCCCCGGTGTCACACCCATGATCATTAATACCTTGTACACTTCATCAATGAACTCTTGAGGATCTTCCTCCACCTTAGAACCATGAAATTCCAGAGGGTTCATCCTTGTGAAGTCCCTCACCCTAGATGCCTCCGTACCCACATTTGGGTTCACGGGAGCCACAACCTCTCTATTGGCTTGAGCCATCACAGCTTGGGCCAACACTTGAAAACCAGCCCTAAACTCCGCATTAGACACTTGTTCAGCAAAAGGGTCGACATAACTTGTGAAGCTTGAGGAGGAGCTTGTTGATCCACATTCTCTCCCGCATTTCTTCTATCATAAGCTCTTCGGGTCGCCATGTCCTTAAACGCATAGGATAGGGATTAGGAGAGAGGCATATAGAGTTAGACTCTATGGCATAACTTAGGAGTAATGAAAGAAGTGAAGTTTCTTAAACTTCATATAGCCTCTCATTCTTAAATGTGGCACGCTTCACACTCATGAACAAGATTCTACTCGACGCGGCTTATGAGACATCCAAGGATCTTTCTAAAACCTTGTGCTCTGAATACCAAGTTTGTCACGACCAAAGGTACCCCCTAGACGTGACATGGCATACAAGACCCTGAAAGGCCTCATACAAGACACTTATCATACATACATACAAGATCATAGAGATTAAGAGTTCAAAAGACAATGTCGTATCAAAGCTTTTAAGAAAAATAGTGAAAGTCTACATCTCATGTCTCAAAGACAATCTAACATAGGAAACAGAAATAAAGTTTGGGACGTAACCCAATACAAAGCCAAAATGAACAAAACATGAAAATAAGAACAACTAGGCTACGTCCTCGGATGGATGAGGACTCACCAAGCCTTCACACTTCTTCTACTAAGCTCTAGCCACGAGTGGATGGAGAATCATCATGCCCTACATTAACAAGTCAATGTAGGCAAGAGTATGCGTTAGTAAAATTAAGTACCAAGTGATAGCAATGCACTAAATCATTTAAAACATGCTAAAACGGGACATTTTCATGATATGCAATGACCAAGCTAAACATGATAAGGTATAGAAAGCATAAAGCATGAACCAAGGTAAAAGCAAACTAAGCATCTTTACTTTACTTGAGAAACATCATAGAAGCACTTTAGTTCATCGTTTGTGGAAAGTAGCTGTAACCGACATATAAGACCATGTGAGCTATAAACATAAAATCTGGTGTATAACCCCACACCGATACGGCCATCCTACTTGCCAAGGTAGGACCCTTGACTTAACATTTAGCTTACGTGGATCCACTAGCTAGTGTCTATCATAGACTATCATCCTATGGTGGCACATAGTTTATAGGGCATGGGTAATCGTAACTTGTCCAGTCGGTGCTAAGCATAACTCCCACGGATTAGACATAGTTCAATTATCATAAGTAGACATGGGTAGTCGCCTCTTGTCTATCATTAGTCATAAGTTCATTATTAGTAAACATGGGTGATCGCCTCTTGTCCCTTCATTAGAATAGCTCATTAATCATCAATTCAAGGTTAGTTGAGCAAACCTTTCAACACGTTATGAATTAATACATGTGTGAAAACCTTTCAGATTCATGGGTTGAGTAATATATGAGAATTCCTTTCAGAACTCAACAACACATCAACATATCATAAACTTTGGTACTTCAATCTCAAAGCACCCTTAATTCATCATTAACGTTATATGAGACATGCATAATTTCGTAAACTTCATCTTTACATAGTTCATCATGCTCATAATTTGCAAATCATAGGGTTCACATAGATTCATGAAAATTCTTCTTAAATCATGCAATTCAATGCAAACTCATGCTTAGAAAGCCATTGAAAAGTCAATTTGACCATAATTGAAGGAACCCACATAATATATCAAAGTCATAGGTTTTGATTGAACATGCTTACTTTCATAAAACCATCATTAGGTCATTCACAATCTCATCATGAAAAGCATAATTTAGCAATCATAATTCATGCATGGATTCATAGAGATTTCATATAATTCATCACTTCATAATTCAATCCACCAATCAAAGCATAGATTTCGAAATTGGAGGAAATAGCATGGGTTCATGGGGATTCATCTCAAATCATGAAATTCAACTCAATTCATGCTTCATAGTTCCTAAAACAATCAATTAAATCAACATTGAAAAGAACCCATAACATAGAAGAAAACCCTTACTTCAATTGGGAATTTCAAACTTGAAAATTGGAGAACTTAAGGACTCCATGGAGGAAAGGGCTCCATGGATGAACACTATCATATCTTAGGGTCTCAATTCCTTAAGCCATTTGATAAAGAAAGCTTGATTTCTTGAACCCTAGCTTGCCTTCTCCTTCTTCTTCTTCTATCTTCTAGAGAGAGATATTTGAGAGAGGAGGGTTTGGGGATTTTTGTAAAGTGGTTGGAAAGAGTAGATTTTGGGATGGAATAGACTTATATAGTGTTATGGAATAAGGGGAACCCACTTAAGAGTAGTAAATAAGTCATTAGGTGAAAAGACCAAAAGGCCCCTTTAAAATAACTATCGGGCCCCTACCTATGGTTGGACCTACGGTACGTAGGTCAGACCTACGTCCTGTCCTGTCCTTACATTCAGACCTACGGGTCCAATGTACGGCTCGTGGGTCAATCGACGGACCATATACTGCGACCGTAGTTCAAAATTTATGGCTTAAGAATTTGACTAAGTTTGGAGGTGACCTACGAGACCCATTTACGATTCAAACATAGGTCGATGGGCCGTCCTGGTAGACTGTCATTGGGGTTCAGAAACTTTGACATATTTAAAACTTGGGCTTCCACCTATGGTTCGTCAGTCCTTCTACGGTTCGTAGGTGGCCTCCGTCACTGGCACCAGGACCCAGAAAAGTCAAAAAAAATTTCCACCATTTGAATTCGGGGTATTACAGATATTCCACTTGTCTAGCTCAGGTATGATGACGGAAGCAAAAAGGTGAAATCACAATTATGGAAAATAGTGCTTCCTTTGTAATGTTCAAAGGATAGAATATGAATTTGTGCAATTATGTACCATTGTCATCCTCCTAATTAAGGATAGAAAGGATACCTCTTTTTGTGAAAAATATTGATAAGAGTATAGTGAAGAACTTCTTAGCTTGTAGAGAAAGAAACCTCATATTTGTGTCAATTTAAGCTTGGAATTCATATTTTGCTACTCAAATTTGCTTGAAATGGATATCTCCTATATAGATATTGTCTCTATTTCTTCTTTTATAAGCAGCTAGACCCTTAACTAGGGGTGTGTGTGCTAGTAAGGGTGTAAAATCTCTAATGGGTATTGATTAACCGGGTCTAATATTGATTGTATGACATGTATCTTTTTTTCTCTTGAAGTTTTAATATAAAAATCAGTGGTTGCAAATATTGATTAAGCTCTTCAACTGTTTTGGATTGGAAAAGAAAAATGGAGTTGGGTGATAATGCTCTAATCACTCTCTAAAACAAATCAAAAGAGTGAGCGGTCATAGTCAATAAAAATATCCAACTAAAAGTCAAGGTTGAATCCCATAGGGAACGGTATATCGTAGACAATTCTATCAAGACATTTGGATTGTAAAATCATTCATTTGTAGTAGTAAAAATAAGTGGGTGGATGATTCCACTAATTTAATCAAAAGATTTTGTCATCAAATATCGCAATTTAAACTAAACTTTTAGAGAATTCAAGAATTAACAAGCAATCCAGGGGTGCGGGGATTGGAAATCGATGTCACATAGGGGTAATTGTGCTGCTCTATAGTGATGAACATTTATAAATAGGTTGGGTCATCCTCAATGACGCTAATCTTCTTTTGATCTCATAGCATCGTTTCATAGAATCTCCTTTTGGTTTCGTCTACATGCCAAATTCAGCAACCATATACCTTACTTTACTCTCTATTTTGATGCAGAAGTAGGACAGTTAGATCTGACCCATAACCTGTATTTTCAAGCAAGTTATAGACATCAACCCTAAATTACTAGTATCGGACTAACTACCCGCTCCAATAAATCTCTTTCGAGCATTAACTAAAGATCAGAAGTAGGAATTAAATTTGCGACCTTAACCCATAAGTTAACGACATGTTAATTTGCCCAAATTCATGTATGCACAGCAGCAAAACAGAGCATAGCACAATACCCACTACATTAAATCAACGTCCAACCCCATAATTGCACCCATAGATCTTGGGGTTTTAGCCACCCATCACAAAAAGCAATGAAAGCATACCTTTCATGAAAGCAGCCATGGATAACATGAAATTAAGCAATTACAAGCAAACCCACTTTGAATCCAACTTGAATTTGTCAATTTCAAGAACAAAGTTGAAAACCCCCTAAAACTAGAGAGTCTTCTTCACAAGGTAAAATTGTTTTCTCTCCCACTCTAAACTCACTAAAAGCAAAACTAATACTGTTCAAGACTCCCTTCTTTCTCTCTCCTTTGGGCCATTTATATATTACCAAAATGTCACGACCCAGGTTAGCCCTAGATGTAACACGGCGTATAAGACCCCGAGAGGACTCATACAAGCCCTTAGCATACATAACATACAAGATAATAGAGAAACAACAGTTCAAGAGAAGATTTGTATATCAAAGCTTTACTCAAAACAGCGGAAGTCTACAACTCATGTCTCAAAGCCTTCTAACATCATAGAATACGAATAAAAGTGATAGGGACGCAGCCCAATACAATATCCAACATAAGGAAAGACATCAAAGTAAAATCCAACAAGGCTATGTCCTTGGGTGGATGAGGACTCACCAAGTCTTCTTCTCAACTCTAAGTCAATGCTCTAGCCACGAGTAGGAGAACTGCCACGTTCTACACCAAAGAAGTTGATGCAGGCAAGAGTATGCGTTAGCACAATTAAGTACTAAGTATGATAACAATGCACATAACTACATAAATCATGCTAGAGAGAGACATAATCATGACATGCAATGGCCAAGCTAAAAACATGATAAACATGAGAGATAAGAAACATAAAGCATGTATCAAGGCCAAAGCAAGCTAAATCATCTTTCTTTATTTTCTTTACTTCATCATGAGAACACTTATTCATTAACTTGTAGGGAATAGCCTTAACCGACATATAAGACCATGTGAGCTATCAACATGGAATCCGATGTCTACCCCACACCGTAAAGGGGTGTCCTACTTGCAAAGGTAAGACCATGAACTTCTTAGCTTATGTGGATCCACTAGCTAGTGTCTATCATAGGCCATCACCCTATGAGGGCACATAGGTTATGGGACATGGGTAATCGCCACTTGTCCACTCGGTACTAAGCATACTTCCCGCGGATTAATCATTGTTCATTTTATCCTAGGTAGACATGGGTAGTCGCCTCTTGTCTACATTAGTCATAAGCTCATTATTGGTAGACTTGGGTAATCGCCGCTTTGTCTACACTAGGGTACATGGGTAATCGCCTCTTGTCCGTTCATTCATTAGAATAGCTCCTTAAGAACATGGGTAATCGCCTCTTATTCTTTTAAGTCATATTGGGAGTATTACGTGAGAAAACCTCTCACAACTCAACCATAGCATCATCATGTCATAACTTTGGTACTTTACTCTCACAACACCCTTAACTCGTCTTTTACTTCATATGAGACATGCATAAGTTCATTAGCCTTATCTTTACTTAGTTCATCATGCTCATAGTTCATAGGTCATAGAGCTCATATGGGCTCATGCAAGTTCAACTCATATCATGCAATTCAATGCAAGCTCATGCTTCGAAAGCCATAATTAGGACAATTTACCCATACTTGAAGGAACTCACATAATAGAGGAAAATCATGCTTTTGACTTGATCATGCTAAATTCATAAGATTATCCTCAATTCATTCATAATTTATGCTTGATTTCATAGAGAATTCATAAACTTCATCAAATCATAGCTCAACCCAACAATCAAAACATAGATTATCAATTTGGGGAAAATTTGCTTGGGATCATGGGGGTTCATACAATCTTTACATCAAATCATGTAATTCACGCTAATTTGTGCATTAAGTTACTTTATCACGCTAAATCGTTCACTAGGAATCATAAAATCAATAATTTTAATCATAATTGAAGAACCCACAATGATTGATCACAAAACCTAATTCAATTGTGTTAATGTAAACCTTTGAAAATCATGAAGAAGAGGAAGGACCCATTGGAGGAAAGGACTCCTAATGGTGAATACTATCATACCTCAAAGAAATCCATAAGAAATTGGAGAAGATTAAAGGTCTTCAATGGAGGATACTAGCTTCTTCTTCTTCCTTGAAACTTTGAGAGAGTGTCTTTTAGAGAGAGAAATATTTGAGAGGAAATATTTGGGAATGAAAAATAATGAGAGGAATTAGGCTTAGAAAGTATTTATAGGTCTTAGATTAAGCGCATAACCGACTTAGCTTAATAGGTAATCAATTAGGGAAAAGACCAAAAAGCCCTTAATTAAAAACTGTCGGGGCCAATCGACGGACAGGATCTACGGTCCGTACATCAATTGACAGACCGTCCTGCTCTTCCGTCAATTGATTCAGAAAGTGCATTTTGAGCTGAAAATTTGGTTAAGTCTGGAACCCATCTACGGGACCCATCTACGGCCCGTCAACTGAACTACGAATCGTCCTGCTACTCCGTAGATCAAAGTTCAGAAACTTGGAAATCCTGAAATTTCACAGTGCCATTGACGGTCCCCATCTACAGCCCGTAGGTGGCCTCCGTAGGTCACTTTCTTCAGGTGAGTTCTTCATTTTAAAATCCTTTGGAAACTTGGGGTATTACAATATCTTCCCCTTGGGAACATTCGTCCTCGAATGAGAACCTAGACATCATGAGAATGGTGAAAGACTCAGACTAACAACCCAACCTAACATGCAATCACATAAGTGCACATATCCGAGGAGGAAACATCAACTCCAAGCTAAAGCATGATCAACACAATATCATGAAAACTTTATGCAACTCATACTCAAATACCCATAATCATATAAGACTCTTCATGAACATGCTTAATCAAGGAATCATGGAAATCAACTATGACACATGAGACCAAAAGAATAAACCATGAGGAACTAGATACCTCAAGCTAGAGTAGAATCGGAAGGAAAGAGATGAGGATATTGGGACATCATATTGGCCTCAGCCTCCCAAGTAGCACCCTCAACCAATTGATTCCTCCATAGTTCTTTTACGGAAGCAACTTCTTTATTTCATAACTTCTGGACTTGCCGATCTATAATCTCAACTGAAACTTCTTCATAGGAAAGACTATCATTTATGCCAAGATTCTCTAATGGCACAATAGAGGTTGGATCACTAACACACTTCTTCAACAATGAGACATGGAAAATCGGATGCACCGATGCCAAATCATTAGGCAAGTCAAGCTCATAAGCAACCTTACCAACACGTCTGGAAATCTGATATGGGCCTACGTAACGGGGACTAAGCTTCCCTTTCTTCCCAAATCTCATTACACCCTTCATGGGTGATATTTTCAAGTAAACCCAATCATCCACACCAAATTCTAATTCTCTTCTTTTAACATCGGCATAGGACTTTTGTCGACTTTGAGACGTTTTCAACCTTTCCCTAATAAGTCAAACTTTCTCCATAACCTCATGCACCAACTCCGGGTCTATCAAAGCAACTTCCCCAACATCAAACCAACCTATAGGAGATCTACACCTCCTACCATAGAGAGCCTCAAACGGAGCCATAACAATGCCAGAATGGTAGCTATTATTATAAGCAAACTCAATCAAAGACAAATGATCATCCCAAATACCCTTGAAATCAATTGCACAAGCTCTCAACATATCTTCCAAGGTCTGAATAGTACGCTCCTCTTGCCCATCGGTTTGGGGATGAAAAGTCGTACTAAGCTTAACACGAGTACCAAGGCCTTTTTGGAACGACTTCCAAAATTGAGAAGTAATTGTGCACCACGATCGGAGATGATGGATAAAGGCACTCCATGCAGCCTTACCATCTCTCTCAAATACATCTTAGCATAATCCTCCATCGAATAAGAAGTTTTGACGGGAATGATGTGGGCTGACTTCGTCATTCTATCAATAACAACCCAAATCGAATCGTATTGTCACCTCGTGCAAGGAAAACCCACAATAAAATCCATATTCACATCTTCCCAGTTCCAAGTAGGAATACTAATATCTTGGGTCAAACCTCCCGGCCTTTGATGCTCAACTTTCACTTGTTAACAATTAGGGCACTTAGCTACAAACTCTGCAATATCTTTCTTCATTCCATTCCACTAATAAATTTCCTGGAAATCCCAGTACATTTTGGTAGCTCCTGGGTGGATGGAATATCAAAAACTATGGGCTTCCGATAAAATTTGCTCTCTTAGCCCCTCTACATTAGGAACACACAAATGACCTTGATATCTAAGCACACCATCTGCCCCTTGGGAGAAAACCTCTATAGACTTCTTGAGTACCGCTTCCTTTAGTTCAACCAAGTTAGGATCAAGACCTTGCTTAGCTTTCACATCATGCACAAAAGAGGATTCGGAACCCTTGTGAACCGTAACACCACCTTTAGTAGAATCAACCAATCTAACACCCAATTGAGCCAATCTATGGACATCGCGAACTAACTCTTTCTTTCTGTCTTCAACATGAGCAACACTACTCATAGATAATCGACTAAGAGCATCCG
Organism: Solanum appendiculatum; assembly: GCA_018342035.1. Taxonomy (NCBI): domain Eukaryota; kingdom Viridiplantae; phylum Streptophyta; class Magnoliopsida; order Solanales; family Solanaceae; genus Solanum; species Solanum appendiculatum. The sequence goes on along the minus strand of JAGDQO010000397.1, from coordinate 243,334 downwards.
CCACCACGTTAGCCTTACCGAGGTGATAGAGAACACTCATATCGTAGTCTTTTAACAACTCGAGCCACCTTCTTTGGCGGAGATTCAAATCTTTCTGTTTAAATACATATTAAAAACTCTTATGGTTGGTGAAGAAATCTACATGTACCCCATACAAATAATGTCGCCATAGTTTCAAAGCAAACACAACTGCCGCTAATTCCAAGTCATGAGTAGGATAGTTCTTTACGTGCACCTTAAGTTGTCTTGAAGCATAAGAAATTACTTTCCCGTTTTGCATAAGAACAAATCCTAGCCCAATTATCGAGGCATCACAATAAACCAAAAAACCATCGGATCCTTCCGGTAGAGTCAATATCAGAGCCGAAGTAAGTCGATCCTTCAACTCTTGAAAACTCTTCTCACATGCCTCAGACCATACGAACTTAACCTTCTTTTGAGTCAAAGCCGTCAACGGAGAAGCAATTGAAGAAAACCCCCCAACAAACCTCCTATAATAACCGGCTAAGCCCAAGAAACTATGGATATCCGAAGGTGATAAAGGTCTAGGCCAATTCTTAAACGCTTCCGTCTTCTTAGGATATACCTCAATGCCCTTCCCGGAAACAATGTGACCAAGGAAAGCCATGAACCTTAACCAAAACTCACATTTACTAAACTTCGCAAAGATTTGTTGGTCCTTGAGGACTTGCAACACAATCCTCAAATGATCAACATGTTCACCCTCATTCTTTGAGTAGATCAAAATGTCGTCAATAAACACAATCACAAACATGTCAAGGTATTGCTTAAACACTCTATTCATCAAGTCCATAAATGCGGCCGTAGCATTTGTCAACCCAAACGACATCACCAAGAACTCGTAGTAACCATACCTAATCCGGAAAGTCATTTTCGGAATATCATCTTCTTTCACCCTTAATTGGTCATATCCCGAACGAAGGTCGATCTTAGAGAAATAACTAGCCCCTTGAAGTTGATGAAACAAGTCATCTATCCTTGGTAGAAGATACTTATTCTTAATGGTAACCTTGTTCAATTGGCGATAGTCGATACACATACGGAGTGAACCATCTTTCTTCCTTACAAACAGGACCGGAGCACCCCATGGAGAAATACTTGGCCGGATGAAACCCTTATCCAACAAGTCTTTCAACTGCTCTTTTATTTCCTTAAGTTCTGCCGGAGCCATTCTATAAGGAGGAATAGAAATAGGTTGCGTATCTGGGAGAAGGTCAATATCGAAGTCTATTTCCCTTTCGGGAGGAATAGCGGGCAAGTCATCGGGAAACACTTCCGAAAACTCATTAACAACGGGAACTGACTCCAGAGTAGGGGTCTCGAAATCTATACCCCTCACCCTAACAAGATGGTAAGTGCACCCCTTAGAGATCATTTTTCTAGCTTTTAGATAAGACACAAATTGACCTCAAAACATAGAATTTCCTCCCTTCCACTCTAGGATAGGCTCATTTGGAAACTGAAACTTGACCATTCGGGTCCTACAATCAATAGAGGCATAACAAGCATGCAACCAATCCATCCCAAGAATAACATCAAAATCTAGCATATCAAGCTCTACAAGATCAACATGAGTGACTCTATGGGATAAGGAGACGGGACAATCTCTATAAACTCTCTTAGCCATGATAGATTCTCCAATCGGAGTAGAGACACAAAAAGGATCTAGCAACACATCCGGAACAACATCAAACCTCATAGCCACATATGCCATCACAAAAGACAAGGTAGCACCGGGATCAAGGAAAGCATAAACATCAAAATGGAAAACTCTTAACACACTGGCGACCACATCAGGAGAGCTCTCTTGCTCATGACGAGCCTGAAGTGCATAAAATTGGTTTTGCTTCAGATTCCCACTAGAACTTGACGAATTTTGGATTGAACACGTCGACGGTTATCCTCTTCATTCTTAGCCGCTAAGGGAAAATCCCTTATCTTGTGATCTGTCTTACCACAGCCAAAGCATGCATTAGAACCGGCTAGACATTTGCCCTCATGCTTTCTCCCACACTTAAGACTAGTAGACAATGAAGAACCACCACCATTTCCTCCTTGAGGCTTAGGGTTAGACACCCTATCATTGTTGGACTTAGGAGGAACATTAGATGAGCCTTGTCCGGAGAACCTTTGTCGAAATCTAGGACGACCATATCCATCGGACCTTGCATGCGAAAAGTTACCATCTCTGGTCCTAGCCCTCTTAGTCTCCCTAGACCTTTCCTTAAGCTTTTCTTCTTCAATTTGTTCGGCATAAACCATGAGGCAAGAAATATCCATGTCATGCACAAGCATGGCGGTGCGGCACTCTTTCACCAACATATCAGACACTCCCGACAAAAATTTGCTCATTCTTGCCCTTGGGTCGGCAAATATGGACGGAACATATCTAGCCAATTGTGTGAACTTCAATGCATACTCATTCACACCCATATTTCCTTGTCGAAGGTTGATAAACTCAAGCACCTTAGCTTCTCTCTTCTCAAGAGGGAAAAACCTATCAAGGAAAGCAACCTTGAATTTCTCCTAATCAAGAGGACCCTCATTAACTGCCCTCTCACTCTTCCATTAATTGAACCAAATTTGGGCAACACCCTTGACTTGATAAGTTGCCAACTCTGCCTTTTCTTCCGGCATCACACCCATGATCATCAACACCTTGTACAATTCATCATGAAATCTTGAGGGTCTTCCTCAACCATAGAGCCATTGAATTCCGGAGGATTCATCCTCGTAAAGTCCCTCACTCTTGATGCCGCCGTACCCACATTTGGGTTCATGGGAGCCACCACCTCTCTATTGGCTTGAGCAGTAACGGCTTGAGCCAACACTTGGAAAGCAGCCCTAAACTCCGCATTAGTCACTTGTTCCGCCAAAGGGTCGGCCGAAACTTGAGGGGCTTGAGGAGGAGCTTCTTGTTCAACATTCTCTCCCATTTTTCTTCTAGCGTAAGCTCTTCGGGTCGCCATATCCTAAAACGCGTAGGATAGGGATTAGGAGAGAGATATATAGAATTAAACTCTATGGCACGACTCAAGAGTATTGAAAGAAGTGGAATTTCTTAAACGTCTTATAGCCTCTTATTCATAAATATGGCGCGCTTCACACTCATAAACAAGTTTCTACTTGACGCGGCTTATGAGACATCCTAGGATCTTAATAAAACCTTGTGCTCTGAATACCAAGTTTGTCACGATCCAGGGTAGCCCCTAGATGTAACACGGCGTATAAGACCCCGAGAGGACTCATACAAGCCCTTAGCATACATAACATACAAGATAATAGAGAAACAAGAGCTCAGGAGAAGATTTTTATATCAAAGCTTTACTCAAAATAGCGAAAGTCTACAACTCATGTCTCAAAGCCTTCTAACATCATAGAACACGAATAAAAGTGGTAGGGATGCAGCCCAATACAATATCCAACATAAGGAAAGACATCAAAGTAAAATCCAACAAGGCTATGTCCTTGGGTGGATGAGGACTCACCAAGTCTTCTTCTAAACTCTAAGTCAATGCTCTAGCCACGAGTAGGAGAACTGCCACATTCTACACCAAAGAATTTGATGCAGGCAAGAGTATGCGTTAGCACAATTAAGTACTAAGTATGATAGCAATGCACATAACTACATAAATCATGCTAGAGAGAGACATAATCATAACATGCAATGGCCAGCTAAAAACATGATAAACATGAGAGATATCAAACATAAAGCATGTATCAAGGCCAAAGCAAGCTAAATCATCTTTCTTTATTTTCTTTACTTCATCATGAGAACACTTATTCATTAACTTGTGGGGAATAGCCTTAACCGACATATAAGACCATGTGAGCTATCAACATGGAATCCGGTGTCTACCCCACACCGTAAAGGGGTGTCCTACTTGCCAAGGTAATACCATGAACTTCTTAGCCTATGTGGATCCACTAGCTAGTGTCTATCATAGGCCATCACCCTATGGGGGCACATAGGTTATGGGACATGGGTAATCGCCACTTGTCCACTCGGTACTAAGCATACTTCCCGCGGATTAATCATAGTTCATTTTATCCTAGGTAGACATGGGCAGTCGCCTCTTGTCTACATTAGTCATAAGCTCATTATTGATAGACTTGGGTAATCGCCGCTTTGTCTACACTAGGGTACATGGGTAATTGCCTCTTGTCCGTTCATTCATTAGAATAGCTCCTTAAGAACATGGGTAATCGCCTCTTATTCTTTTAAGTCATATTGGGAGTATTACGTGAGAAAACCTCTCACAACTCAACCATAGCATCATCATGTCATAACTTTGGTACTTTACTCTCACAACTCCCTTAACTCATCTTTTACTTCATATGAGACATGCATAAGTTCATTAGCCTTATCTTTACTTAGTTCATCATGCTCATAGTTCATAGGTCATAGAGTTCATATGGGCTCATGCAAGTTCAACTCATATCATGCAATTCAATGCAAGCTCATGCTTAGAAAGCCATAATTAGGACAATTTACCCATACTTGAAGGAACTCACATAATAGAGGAAAATCATGATTTTGACTTGATCATGCTAAATTCATAAGATTATCCTCAATTCATTCATAATTCATGCTTGATTTCATAGAGAATTCATAAACTTCATCAAATCATAGCTCAACCCAACAATCAAAACATAGATTATCAAATTGGGGAGAATTAGCTTGGGATCATGGGGGTTCATACAATCTTTACATCAAATCATGGAATTCACGCTAATTCGTGCATTAAGTTATTTTATCACGCTAAATCGTGCACTAGGAATCATAAAATCAATAATTTTAATCATAATTGAAGAACCCACAATGATTGATCACAAACCCTAATTCAATTGTGTTAGCGTAAACCTTTGAAAATCATGGAGAAGAGGAAGGACCCATTGAAGGAAAGGACTCCTAATGGTGAATACTATCATACCTCAAAGAAATCCACAAGAAATTGGAGAAGATTAAAGGTCTTCAATGGAGGATACTAGCTTCTTCTTCTTCCTTGAAACTTTGAGAGAGTTTCTTTTAGAGAGAGAAATATTTGAGAGGAAATATTTGGGAATGAAAAATAATGAGAGGAATTAGGCTTAGAAAGTATTTATAGGTCTTAGATTAAGGGCATAACCGACTTAGCTTAATAGGTAATCAATTAGGGAAAAGACCAAAAAGCCCTTAATTAAAAACTGTCGGGGCCAATCGACGGACAGGATCTACGATCCGTACAACAATTGACGGACCGTCCTGCTCTTCCGTCAATTGATTCAGTAAGTGCATTTTGAGCTGAAAATTTGGTTAAGTCTGGAACGCATCTACAGGACCTATCTACGGCCCGTCAACTGAACTACGAACCCTCCTGCTACTCCGTAGATCAAAGTTCAGAAACTTGGAAATCCTGAAATTACACAGTGCCATTGACGGTCCCCATCTACGGCCTGTAGGTGTCCTCCGTAGGTCACTTTCTTCAGGTGAGTTCTGCATTTTAAAATACTTTGGAATCTTGGTTATTACACAAAATTTGGCCTAAAACTCAGTACGTTACCCTTTGGGTGACATTAGTCGGGCTTGCCAAAATCATTCAACGAATCTCCATTCATGCTTCAGCTCGCCTTATCTTGCTCTAGGCTCCAGGTGTTTAAACCTCAGTCGATGAGCTCATTTGAGTTTGTCTTTCACATTCAGTGTATCACCGAGTACCACCTTAGTTCACCTTTTGAGCCTTCAATTTTTCTCCTTGCACTGCCAATTTAGGTAATGGTCAACAAGCTCACCCTTTTCATTTGGCACGTCGCCCTTTCTGTTGAAGTTTGCTGACCTCCCTCGACACAAGGAAGTGTTATATATACACTTTCATTTTGGGTGAGATCATGCTCACTAGACAATCAACCTTTCTTTTTTGGCGATCATCAATGTATAGTTTGCACTTCTTTTTTCATTTTTGCCACTCTTTCAAACATTCACCCTTGCCTTGTCCATTAGCCTTCATAGCTGGAAATAATCAAAATATTATCATAATAGGATACATTTAGGCATTGAGGACACTAATTATTGGGCTAAATAGGCCTCAAATAAGTGCAAATCTACCACTCGCCAACACCCCCAACTTAATTTTTTGCTTGTTCTCAAATAAATCAAGAACACAATTAACTCAATAAGGGTGTCTACAACAGTACTCAATGAGAGTTAACATGCAAGTGTCATCACAAGACTGTTCTCAACAACATGCTACACTCAATTACGATCAAAAAGTTTCAAATGATGACTAGCTGGTTTCAACACCAGATCAAGTTCACTTTAGCTTCTTTTCTAATGCAATACCATGTTTCAACAAATGCATTCAAGTGCCCTCACATGAAAAATGATTCATGCTCTCACAAAGCAAATCAACAAAGAAATGGGGAATCAATGCAACTCTCACTCTCTCAAAAGAGAAATGCATGCAAGCTTCATTACATAGGTTTACCCATATTTTCCAATCATCACACAACCTAGCTCATGCAAGATTTCAAGGGTCTTTTAGGCTTGTAATAGGGTTGAGGGTTAAGGTATGGTAATTTTGGCTTAGTGACTTCACCTTTTCAAAGCATTATTGCAATCATCATCACCTCTTCTCATGTTATTTTGATTCTTTTCCATTTGAGAACTCAAACTTTGACTCTTCATTCATTTTATTTGGAATCCCTTTATTTCATCACTTCTTTTTTTCATTTCCATTTTTCAAAATGTTTTCATCACAATGATTCTCTTTCCCTTTTTTTACAAGGAGGAGTTCCTTCTTTTTTCAACAAACTTCAAAGTTGAGTCTCATTTTCATCTTTCTTTGTCCTTCACTTGGCTTTCATTCTTCCTTCCTTTCCACACCCCCCAACTTAGGCTTTTGGCCTAAGTTGGCTATTCAAACATAACAATGCTTTAAAAAGGGTTTTGGGTGAGAAAGTGGGGACAATTTGGCTCAAGAGGTTTTAGCTTGGTTTTGTCAACAAATGGTTTAAGCTCAAATGGTACAAAAATGAATTCACACTCTCACAAGTTAGTAACAAAGGGTATGAGAATTTGGGTTCCCTCTTAGAATTTTTGCCCAAGATCACGCCTTACAATCTCCAAGGTTTATACAATTAGACTAACAAGGCAAATTCTAGGATTTCACACACACGCTTTCGAGTAAGAACTCACCACACATGGAACTTTGAAATACACTCATTTAGTATAGCCCAAAATGATCAAAAGCATATGTGCGATGTTCAATGCAAGTCTCATATCACAACAGATCTAGTCAACAAAAGATTCAAAGAGATCGCTCAAAAGTATATCCACATCGATTTCATTCTTGCAACACCAACAATATACACCATGCTCATCATGAGTACTATTCAAGACATCAATTTTGAACACAATCGATCCTCGAATCATTATCAATTAAAACTCAAGCATTTCATGATTTTCAAAACTCATAGGGTAGTTGCAGAATTGAGAGAAAACAAAAGAGGCAACAAAACATACACTAAACCAAATGAAACACTCTAATATAAACAAAAGTAAACTACTACAATCATCCAAAAACTGAAAAATAACAAAATACATAGTAAAAGGGGAATATTGGCTCGAAGGCCCTCACCCCACCAATAAGAAATGTGAAGTGTCCTCAATGCAAAAAATAATAAAGTATGGGAGGCTCTAACACCCCAGTTTTTGAAAAGAAAGAAAGAAATGCAGTTTTAAAAATTTTCTTGATGCCAGTGACGATGGAGGCCATCTACGGACCATAGGTGGAGTGACGGGCCGTAGATGGGAACCGTCGATGGCCCTGTTAACCTTATGAATTTTGAGTTTCTGAACCTTGACCTACGAAATAGTAGGACGGTTCGTAGTTCGGTTGATGGGTCGTAGATGGATTCCGTAGATGCCTTCCAGACTTGGCCAAACTCCTTAAACTCAGGCAGTGATCTACGGTTTTAGTGTACGGTCCGTAGATGGATCTACCAACCGTAAATTGAGACTGTCGTTGCAGGTTTCCCAGATACCAACTCTCTGAATCTTTTGACGGTTCAATAGGACGGTCTGTCAATGGATGTACAGACCGTAGCTCCTGTCCGTCGATTGGCCCCGACAGTATTATTTAAGGGCTTTTTGGACTTTTCTCTAAATGTTTATTCCATATCCTAGACTATTTTGCCCCTTAACCCTGGCCCTATTTATACTTTCTAAGCCCTAATCCCTTCATTTCCAACTCTCATCTCCCAAAAATATTTCTCCCTCTTGAAGAACTAGAACAAAAAGAAGAGATCTAGGGTTTCTCATCAAGGTCATCAATCCTCCTTTTATTTCAAGTCATTGGCATTAAGGTATGATAGTATTCACCATTTGGAGTCTTTCCTCCAATGGGTCCTCTTTCCTTAAGGTTTTCAAGGCTTCGTCTTGCCCAAGAGAGCTAGGGTTTTGACAAATGCTTATGGGTTCTTCATTATGTTTTCCATTGTTGATGTTAAGGTTGATAGTGCATGATCTAGAAAGGTAAAGTAAACTAATGCACAATTTAGTGTGATTTACATGCAACTTGAACAATCCCATGAGTCCATGCTAAGTTTCCCCCAATTTATGATTATGCTTATGTTGTGGGTTGAATTGAGAAAAAGATGAACTTGCATAAACTCTTTATGAATTGAGTTAAGGAATATGATTATCAAGCTATGAATTTCATGTAAGACTATGAAGGATGAAAAGCGGATATTTTAAGAAATGATGCATGTTCAATCAAAATCTATGATTTTCCTCTATTATGCGGGTTCCCTCAATTATGACTAAGTTGCCTTGATTTATGGCTTTCTAAGTATTAGCTTGCATTGAATTGCATGTTTTGAGGTGAAGCTTATGAACCCATGATTTATGAGTTAAGAGCATGATGAGCTATGTAAATATGAAGCTTATGAACTCATGTATGTTTTTGTAAGTTTATGATATGTTAATGGAAATGTAGAGTGGTGAAAGGGTATCTCATGTAATGCTCAACCTATGAATGTGAAAGGTTTTCTCACATGTAATGATTCATAACTTGTTGAAAGGTTTGCTCAACTAAGCTTGAATCCATGATTTAGGAGCTATTCTATGAAGGGACAAGAGGCGATTACCCGTGTTCCCTAACGTAGACAAGACGCAATTACCCATGTCTACTATTAATGAAATCACGAATGAAGTCACAAGAGGCGATTACCCATGTACCCTAATGTAGACAAAGCAGCGATTACCCAAGTCTACCAATAATGAACTTATGACTAAGGATAGACAAGAGGCGATTACCCATGTTTACTAATAATGAACTAAGATTAATCCGTGGAAAGTATGCTTAGCACCGAGTGGACAAGTGGCGATTACCCATGTCCCATAAACTATGTGCCACCATAGGATGATGGTCTATGACATACACTAGCTAGTGGATCCATATAAGCTAAGAAATTCATGGTCTTACCTTGGCAAGTAGGACACCCCTTTTTGGTGTGGGGCAAACACCAGATTCCATGTTGATAGCTCACATTTTCTCATATGTCGGTTAAGGCTATTTCCCCACAATTAATGAACTTAAGTGTTCTTATGATGATGTAAGGTAAAGGAAATATGAATAGCTTGTCTTGGCCATGGTTTATGCTTCATGTTTCTTATGTTTTATCATGTTTTAGCTTGGCCATTACATGTCATGATTATATGTCATTCTATCATGTTTTATATGCCCTATGTGCATTGCTATCATACTTGGTACTTGAATGTACTAACGCATACTCTTGCCTACATTGATTCTATTGATGTAGGGCTTGGCGGCTCCTCTCATCCCACTCGTGGCTAATCAGTTCTAGTGATCATGAAGACTTTGTGAGGCCTCCTATGTCCGAGGGCCTAACCTCGTTAATTTTTCATGCTTTTCCATTATTTCTGATATTGTACTAGGCTACGTCCCAAACCTTCATTTGTATTCTATTATGTTAGATGGCTTGAGACATAAGTTGTAGACTTCCGCTGTTTTGATATAAAATGCTCTTTTGAACTCTTATATCTCTATTATCTTGTATGTTATGTATGTTAAGGGCTTGTATGAGGCCTCTCGGGGTCTTGTACGTCGTGTTACATCTAGGGGCTACCCTGGGTCGTGTCAAACTTGATATTCAGAGCACAAGGTTTTAGAAAGATTCTAGGATGTCTCATAAGCCACGTCGAGTAGAGTCTTGTTCATGAGTGTGAAGCGCACCACATTTATTAATGAGAGGCTGCAAGATGATTAGGACTTCTTCATTATCCTTAAGTCGTGCAATAGAGTGTTACTCTATTTGTCTCTCTCCTAATCCCTATCCTACGCGTTTCAGGATATGGCGTTTCGAAGAGCTTATACTCGAAGGAATGCGAGAGAGAGTGAAGAGCAAAACTCCTCCTCAAGCTCCTCAAGTTCGGGCCGATCCTTTGAACGAGCAAGTAACCAATGCGGAGTTCAGGCCTGCTTTTCATGTGTTGGCCCAAGCCGTGATGGCTCAAGCCAATAGGGAGGTTGTGGCTCCCGTGAACCCAAATATGGGTACGGCGGCATCAAGAGTGAGGGACTTCACTAGGATGAACCCCCTCCGGAGTTTCACGGTTCTAAAGTGGAGGAAGATCCTCAAAAGTTTATTGATGAAGTTTATAAGTGTTGATGATCATGGGAGTGTCACCAACGGAAAAGGCGGAATTGGCCGCCTACCAACTCAAAGGTTTCGCTCAAATTTGGTACAACCAATGGAAGAGTGAGATGGCGGTTGATGAAGGTCCTCTAGAGTGGGAGAGATTCAAGGGTGCTTTTCTCGATAGATTCTTTCCCCTTGAGATGAGGGAGGCTAAGGTACTTGAATTCATCAACCTTCGTCAAGGGAGTATGGCTGTGAAAGAGTATGCTCTGAAGTTCACACAATTGGCTCGATATGCTCCTTCTCTGATTGCCAATCCCAAGGCAAGAATGAGTAAATTTGTTTCGGGAGTATCCGAAATGGTGGTCAAGGAGTGTTGTACCGCCATGCTTATTAATGATATGGATATTTCTCGCCTCATGATTCATGCACAACAAATAGAGGAGGAGAAGCTCAAGGAAAGGTCTAGGGACTTCAAGAGGGCTAAGACCGGTGATGGTGGTTTCTCTCCTTCAAGGTCCGATGGACATGGTCATTTTAAGCCTGGACAAAGGTTCTCTAATCAAGGTTCTTCCAACACTCTTCCTAATTTCAACAAAGGAAGGGTATCTAACCCTAAGCCTCAAGGAGGAAATGGTAGTGGCTCCTTATTGCCTACTTGTGCCAAGTGTGGGAGGAAACATGAGGGTACTTGTCTAGCCGGTTCGAATGCATGTTTTGGATGTGGTAAGATGGGTCATAAAGTAAGGGATTGTCCCTTGGCTACTAAGAAGGGGGGAGAAAATCATCGAAGGGCTCAACCCCAAAATCTGGCAAGTTCTTGTGGAAGTCAAAAACAAAACCGGTTCTATGCACTTCAGGCCCGTCATGAGCTAGAGGGTTCTCCCGATGTGGTTACCGATATGTTGAAAATCTTCCACTTTGATGTTTATGCTTTATTTGATCCCGGTGCTACTTTGTCTTTTGTGACGCCTTATGTGGCTATGAAGTTTTACGTTGTTCCGGATGTGTTGCTAGATCCATTCCGTGTCTCCACTCCTATCGGTGAATCTATTGTGGCTAAGAGAGTCTATAGAAATTGTTCCGTCTCTTTATTCCATAGAGTCACTCCTGTGGATCTTGTAGGGCTTGATATGCTAGACTTCGATGTCATTCTTGGGATGGATTGGTTGCATTCTTGTTATGCCTCTATTTATTATAGGACCCGAATGGTCAAGTTTCAGTTTCCAAATGAGCCTATCCTAGAGTGGAAGGGAGGAAATTCTATGTTTCGAGGTCAATTTGTTTCTTATCTAAAAGCTAGAAATATGATCTCAAAGGGGTGCAATTACCATCTTGTTAAGGTGAGGGATATAGATTCCGAGACCCCTACTCTCAAGTCGGTCCCCGTTGTTAATGAATTTCTAGAAGTGTTTCCCGATGATTTACCCGGTGTTCCTCCCGAGAGGGAAATAGACTTCGGTATTGACCTTCTTCCCGATACGCAACCTATCTCTATTCCTCCTTATAGAATGGCTCCGACAGAACTTAAGGAACTAAAAGAGCAATTGAAAGATTTGTTGGATAAGGGTTTCATCCAACCAAGTATTTCTCCATGGGGTGCTCCGGTCTTGTTTGTTAGAAAGAAAGATGGTTCACTCCGTATGTGTATTGAATATCACCAATTGAATAAGGTTACTATCAAGAATAAGTATCTTCTCTCGAGAATTGATATTTGTTTCACCAACTCCAAGGGGCTAGTTATTTCTCTAAGATTGATCTTCGTTCGGGCTATCACCAAGTGAAGGTAAGGGCAGATGACATTCCGAAAATGGCTTTCCAAACCAGATATGGCCACTATGAGTTTCTGGTGATGTCTTTCGGGTTGACTAATGCTCCGGCCGCATTTATGGATTTCATGAATCGGGTGTTTAGACAATACCTAGATATGTTCGTCATTGTGTTTATCGATGATATCTTGATTTACTCAAGGAGTGATAGTGAGCATGCTGATCATTTGAGGATTGTGTTGCAAGTTCTCAAGGACCAACAACTCTTTGCTAAGTTCGAGAAATGTGAGTTTTGGTTAAAGTCCGTAGCTTTCCTTGGTCACATTGTTTCCTATAAAGTGTCGAGGTAGATCCTAAGAAAACGGATGCGGTTAAGAATTGGCCTAGACCTCTATCACCTTTAGATATTCGTAGTTTCTTGGGTTTAGCCGGTTACTATCGAAGGTTTGTTGAAGGGTTTTCTTCAATTGCTTCACCATTGACAGCTCTAACTCAAAAGAAGGCTAAGTTTACTTGGTCCGAAAGGTGTGAAGCGAGTTTTCAAGAGTTGAAAGATAGACTTACCTCTGCTCCGGTGTTGACCCTACCGGAAGGGTCCGATGGGTTTGTGGTCTATTGTGATGCTTCAAGAATTGGGTTAGGGTGTGTACTTATGCAAAATGGGAAAGTCATTGCTTATGCTTCAAGGCAACTAAAGGTGCATGTAAAAAATTACCCTACTCATGATTTGGAGTTAGCGGCGGTTGTGTTTGCTTTAAAGATATGGAGGCACTACTTGTATGGTGTCCATGTTGATGTCTTTACCGACCATAAGAGTTTGCAATATGTATTTAAGCAAAAGGATCTAAATCTTAGCCAACGAAGGTGGCTTGAGCTATTAAAGGACTATGACATGAACGTCCTCTATCACCCCGGCAAGGCTAATGTGGTGGCAGATGCTCTCAGTCAGATGTGAATGGGCAGTGTTGTCCATATAGGGGAGGGTAAGAAGGAACTAGTTCGAGATGTTCATAGATTGGCCCGTTTGGGTGTTCGATTGGTTGATTCCACCAAAGGTGGTGTTATGGTTCACAATGGTTCAGAATCATCCTATGTACATGATGTGAAAGCTAAGAAAGATCTTGCCCCAAACCAAGTTGAATTGAAAGAAGCGGTGCTAAAGAAGTCCGTTGAAGCTTTCTCCCATGGGGGAGATGGATTGCTCAGATGTCAGGGTCGTTTGTGTGTTCCCAATGTAAATGATTTAAAAGGATAAATTTTGATTGAGGCCCATAATTCTTGTTATTCCATTCACCCGGGAGCTACCAAGATGTACCGTGATTTGCGGGAGATGTATTGGTGGAATGGGATGAAGAAGGATATTGCGAAATTTGTGGCTAAATGTCCTAATTGTCAACAAGTGAAAGTTGAGCACCAAAGGCCGGGAGGTTTGTCCCAAGATATTGATATCCTTACTTGGAAGTGGGAAGATATGAACATGAACTTTATTGTTGGCTTGCCGCGCACTCGGCGACAATATGATTTGATTTGGGTGATTGTAGATCGTATGACAAAATCGGCTCATTTCATTCCCGTCATGGTTTCTTATTCGGCGGAGGATTATGCTAAATTGTACTTGAAGGAGATGGTTAGGTTGTATGGAGTGACTTTATCCATTATCTCCGATCGTGGTACACAATTTACTTCTCAGTTTTGAAAATCTTTCCAGAAGGGCCTTGGTACTCGTGTTAAGCTTAGCACGGCCTTTCATCTCCAATCTAATGGGCAAGCGGAGCGTACTATCCAAACTTTGAAAGATATGTTGAGAGCATGTGTAATTGACTTCAATGGTAATTGGGAGGATCATTTGCTTTTGATTGAGTTTGCTTATAATAACAGCTACCATTCTAGTATTAGTATGGCTCCATTTGAGGCTCTCTATGGTAGGAGGTGTATATCTCCTATAGGTTGGTTTGAAGTTTGGGAAGTTACTTTGATAGGCCCGGAGTTAGTGCATGAGACTATGGAGAAAGTTTGGCTTATTAGAGAAAGGTTGAAAACGGCTCAAAGTCGACAAAAGTCCTATGCCGATGTTAAAAAAAGAGAATTAGAATTTGATGTTGATGATTGGGTCTACTTGAAAGTCTCACCCATGAAGGGCGTAATGAGACTCGGGAAGAAAGGGAAGCTTAGTCCACGCTATGTGGGCCCTTATCAGATTTTGAGACGTGTTGGTAAGGTTGCCTATGAGCTTGACTTGCCAAATGATTTGGCATCGGTGCATCCAGTTTTCTATGTCTCCTTACTAAAGAAGTGCATTGGCGATCCGGTGACTATAGTGCCTTTAGAAGATCGCATTAAGGATAGCCTTTCTTATGAAGAAATTTCGATTGAGATTCTAGACCGGCAAGTCTGGAAGTTGAGAAATAAAGAAGTTGATTCCATGAAAGTGTTATGGAGGAATCAATTAGTTGAGGGTGCTACTTGGGAGGCAAAGGCCGATATGATGTCCCGTTACCCTCATCTCTTCTCTACCGATCCTCCTCTAGCTTGAGGTACCTAGTCCCTCATAGTTCATTCTTTGATTTCATGTGTCATAGTTGATTTTCATGATTCCTTGATTATATATGTTCATGAAGAGTCTTATATGATTATGTGCATTTGAGTATGAGTTGCATAAATTCTTCATGATATGATGTGTTGATCATGCTATAGCTTGGGGTTGATGTTTCCTCCTCGGATATATGAATTATGTGATTGCATGTTTTTGGTTGGGTTGATAGTAAGTGTCTTTCACCTTTCCCTTGACAACTTTATCTCCATTCGAGGCCGAATGTTCCCAAGGGGGAGATATTGTAACACCCTAGTTTTTTAAAAGAAAGAAAGAAATGCAGTTTTAAAATTTTTCTTGATGCCAGTGACGACGGAGGCCATCTACGGACCGTAGGTGGAGTGACGGGCCGTAGATGGAAACCGTCGATGGCCCTGTTAACCTTATGAATTTTGAGTTTCTGAACCTTGACCTACGGAATAGCAGGACAGTTCGTAGTTAGGTTGACGGGTCGTAGATGGATTTCGTATATGCCTTCCAGACTTGGCCAAACTCCTTAAACTCAGGCAGTGATCTACGGTTTTAGTGTACGGTCCGTAGATGGATCTACCAACCGTAAATCGAGACTGTCGTTGCAGGTTTCCCAGATACCAACTCTCTGAATCTTTTGACGGTTCAATAGGACGGTCTGTCAACGGATGTACGGACCGTAGCTCCTGTCCGTCGATTGGCCCCGACAGTATTATTTAAGGGCTTTTTGGACTTTTCCCTAAATGTTTATTCCATATCCTAGAATATTTGGCCCCTTAACCCTGGCCCTATTTATACTATCTAAGCCCTAATCCCTTCATTTCCAACACTCATCTCCCAAAAAATATTTCTCCCTCTTGAAGAACTATAAGAAAAAGAAGAGAGCTAGGGTTTCTCATCAAGGTCATCAATCCTCCTTTTATTTCAAGGCATTGGCATTAAGGTATGATAGTATTCACCATTTGGAGTCTTTCCTTCAATGGGTCCTCTTTCCTTAAGGTTTTCAAGGTTTAGTCTTGCCCAAGAGAGCTAGGGGTTTGACAAATGCTTATGGGTTCTTCATTATGTTTTCCATTGTTGATGTTATGGTTGATAGCGCACGATCTAGCGTGGTAAAGTAAGCTAGTGCATGATTTAGTGTGATTTACATGCAACTTGAAGAATCCCATGAGTCCATGCTAAGTTTCTCCCAATTTATGATTATGCTTATGTTGTGGGTTGAATTGAGAAAAAGATGAACTTCATGAACTCTTTATGAATTGAGTTAAGGATTATGATTATCAAGCTATGAATTTCATGTAAGACTATGAAGGATGAAAAGAGGATATTTTATGAAATGATGCATCTTCAATCAAAATCTATGATTTTCCTCTATTATGTGGGTTCCCTCAATTATGACTAAATTGCCTTGATTTATGGCTTTCTTAGTATTAACTTGCATTGAATTGCATATTTTGAGGTGAAGCTTATGAACCCATGATTTATGAGTTAAGAGCATGACGAGCTATGTAAATATGAAGCTTATGAACTCATGTATGTTTTATGAAGTTTATGATATGTTAATGGAAATGTTGAGTGGTTAAAGGGTTCCTCGTGTAATGCTCAACCTATGAATGTGAAAGGTTTTCTCACATGTAATGATTCATAACTTGTTGAAAGGTTTGCTCAACTAAGCTTGAATCCACGATTTAGGAGTTATTCTATGAAGGGACAAGAGGCGATTACCTGTGTTCCCTAACGTAGACAAGAGGCAATTACCCATGTCTACTATTAATGAAATCACGAATGAAGGGACAAGAGGAGATTACCCATGTACCCGAATGTAGACAAAGCGGTGATTACCCAAGTCTACCAATAATGAACTTATGACTAAGGATAGACAAGAGGCGATTACCCATGTTTACTAATAATGAACTAAGATTAATCCGTGGGAAGTATGCTTAGCACCGAGTAGACAAGTGGCGATTACCCATGTCCCATAAACTATGTGCCACCATAGGATGATGGTCTATGACAGACACTAGCTAGTGGATCCACATAAGCTAAGAAGTTCATGGTCTTACCTTGGCAAGTAGGACACCCCTTTTTGGTGTGGGGCAAACACCAGATTCCATGTTGATAGCTCACATTTTCTCATATGTCGGTTAAGGCTATTTCCCCACAGCTAATGAACTTAAGTGTTCTTATGATGATGTAAGGTAAAGGAAAGATGAATAGCTTGTCTTGGCCATGGTTTATGCTTCATGTTTCTTATGTTTTATCATGTTTTAGCTTGGCCATTACATGTCATGATTATATGTCATTCTAGCATGTTTTATATGCCCTATGTGCATTGCTATCATACTTGGTACTTGAATGTACTAACGCATACTCTTGCCTACATTGATTCTATTGATGTAGGGCTTGGCGGCTCATCTCATCCCACTCATGGCTAGTCAGTTCTAGTGATCGTGAAGACTTGGTGAGGCCTCCTATGTCTGAGAGCTTAACCTCGTTACTTTTTCATGCTTTTCCATTATTTTGGATATTGTAATGGGCTGCGTCCCAAACCTTCATTTCTATTCTATTATGTTAGATGGCTTGAGACATAAGTTGTAGACTTCCACTGTTTTTATATAAAATGCTCTTTTGAACTCTTATTTCTCTATTATCTTGTATGTTATGTATGCTAAGGGCTTGTATGAGGCCTCTCAGGGTCTTGTACACCGTGTTACATCTAGGGGCTACCCTGGGTCGTGAAAGAGGCAGAGTAATAATATCTCCCTGACAGGCTAAGCCTGTGGAGCACTCTTATTTGGAGTCTCTGGAGGAGAAGCATCACCCAGGTCATCAGTGCCCGACAATACAATCACGGGAGGTAGCACTGTGGTAACAATTGGGGAATCAGTGCCCGTCACATCACTGGGAGGAATGGTGGAGTCGTAAGAGACTCCACTGGTACCAATACCTGAAGTCTCCTGAAGGGATCTCTCCAAGGTGGCCTGAACAATCATCTTTTCGGTCTCCTATAACTCCGTGAGTGTGTGTACAATCCTGTGCTCATCCTCCTCACACCTCAACTCCTCCTCATCTGTCTCCTTGGCCAAATCATCATCGGCCCTCTCAGCATCAACAACATCATCAGCAACACTCACAGCTAACTCAGGCTACACACTAGAAGGAGGCTCACTACTAGGCACCACTGGTGGAATAAATGCTGGTGCATCTGGTAGGGGAACATCACCCCTTAGCATAGAGAGGTCTATAGACTCCAATTCAGTCATATCCACTTTCAAAGTAGCAAGCTCACCCCTCATGGTGTCCAGCACATCGAAACTACCCTCGACTTTCTCCTGGGCCTCTAATCTCGCATTGAGGCTGTCCAACCTCACACTATGGGCCTCAGTCAGCTCCTCACACCTAGTCACTCTATCCCTCAAAGGGTCCAAGGCCTACTCAATAGCCCTATCAATCAACCCATGCAAGTCCTTCTCAACCCTCGTGGCTCCAACATCTACTAAATGGGTAAGACTAGCCATCTGATATATCATGGCATGGGTCAACGGGGACGGGTATTAGGAGTAGGGGTAGACACAGTAGTAGAAAAAGCAACAGAAGAAGTAGCAGAAGCAACAGAAGAAGAGGGCACAGCATGAGAGGAAGTATACCTGCCTTCTCCACAAAAGGAGCAGGTGTGCTTACCTCAGATGCTAGAGCAGCTAGATCCATTACGGGTGTAGTATCTGATGGTGGCAGCTTCCTCCGAGCCACATCATCTCGTAAATAGTCAGTCTCAATCCTTTGGATGTTATTGAGAGAGAATGGTGTGATCTGTACATCTAATTTCCGAAAGGGGACTCCTACTTTCTCACAAAGCTGGGTTATGAGAACTGAAAAATGGAAGGGTGGTTTCCTCTTACCTAGCCCATAGCAACGTCTCTTCTACAATAATCATTCCAACATTTACCTGGCCTCTGCCAATTATAGTGCCCACTAGCACTGCCTTAGGATGTCGGAGGATAGACTCACTCTGGGATGGCATAATGTTGATGCTTATAAACCCAAACCAATACTGGGCTATAATGTTCAAGTCTTTCTTTTCAATCTACGCACCATTGTCCATCAATGGTTGGAAATCATCAGATTTCAATGGGGCCAACTTCCCCTTCAAAGCTTCTAACTCCCAGCGCATCCATGTATTCTATGTAGCAGTGGCAGTAGCAGTGGAAGAGGTGTGCAGAATGGAGTTTATCTCACTTGCGTGCATTGTACCATTCCCCCCCCCCCACTTCAACTTCATCGAGGGATTGCCAAATTGTGCCTTTTCTTTTCTTAGGCAAGGCCTTGGCATAGGCATTGTAGAATTCCCTAACCTATTTTGACACATATGATTTTTTGGGTCTTGTGAAAGGCTCAAACATGAAAAATTTAATGGTCTCCCATATTGTCGTGTAATCGCTCATAACCCCATTAGTTGAGAGCCTTCGCTCTTCAAGAATAATTATCTCTCCCTCCACATTAAGCCTATTAAGGGCCCTTAGAGCTATGACCGAGAGAACACGAGAAGTAGGGATTAAATCTTGCGGAGGCACTACTAGCTTAGAACGAGCATTTACTTCTTTCTTGGCCATGTGCTTCCGAGGTTTCTTACCCACACTCGTAGGAGTTTGTTGAGTAGTTTGTTCTATAGGAGGGACCTCCGAAGGCTTATTAATAAAGATACCCTTATGCTTTTTTCAGAGTAGGGGATGGAGGAGAGTCTCTGTCTGACTCTGTGTTTGATGTCACCACCTGTTGATCCTTTATTCTAGCCATAACCTGCCTAGGACACACATTCAAACACAGGATCAGTGAAGGTTAGTTGAAATCAAACTCAGTTGGAATCATAGTCCAAAAATGCCCTGAGGCTTGCCTATCGGGAAGGAAAACCACCTAATAGGATATGCGAGCTCCGATGAGCTCGCCGAAATGGATAACAGTGAATATCAAAAGAAATAAGCATAAAGGGTAGAGTCAATTCCAACTTGACAATTCACCAAGGTTGTTTTCAGCGAGCTAAGACAAGTTTGCTAAAACTGACAATGTAAAATGAAAAGAAACAAACATGAAAGGCGATGTCCACCCCACTCGATGATACGCCAAATAGATTCGGTGAACTAAGACAAGCTCGCCGAATGGAACAGTGCCCAAGGTCACATATTCACTCAAGAAGGGCAAGCTAGGGCTTATTCGGCAATCTGCCTAACCTTCTTGGCAAGCTAAGACAAGCCCGCTGAATAGGAGATGTTCAGCCCAGTGCCTAATTTTCACAGCTAAAACCAACATACGCAACAATAAAAAGTTCCCTAACATCATTACAATCCATCTATATGCTTATCTACCCATGGGTACTCAGACTTCCCCCGGATATTGCAAAGTATTGCTCAAATCAACAATTTGCCCTTAAGAAAGTTATCACTCTGTCTATCATTGGGCAAAATAATAAAATCGGGTCAACACTGGGTTACTGAGACTTCACCCACATCAAATTCAACTAAGACCCACTAGGTTTTCAAGTTCAATTCCAACATTTAACCAACAGAATCAAGTTTGGAAATTTATAAGGCGAAATGGTCTGATAGACTCTTGTACTTGTATGAGTTTGTATTCTGGACCATTCTACTTAATCATTTTTCAATTGAACCCTTAAAGACAGTGAAACTAAGCATTTTAAACCCCTTTCATTGTGTGTGAACTTCAAACGCTTGAAAAGAAGGACATATCATCATCCACATCACATTTTAATTGACACATCACTTATTATTATTTTTTCTTTCTTTTTCACTTCAAACCTCCTTCATCCCTTCACCTCTCTCCATTTTTTTTTAACATTAGAGATACCTCCACGACCTTCCATTCTCACTAGTATCATTACTTTCCTAAATAACTAACAATTATCATTCGATATTTTTTTCTTGAAATTTATTTCATTCACAACTTTTAATCGTATTTCTTTCACCAACATTTGCATCTACCACTTGAACCACCATAAATCTATTTTCCCCATTGATGTTAATGAATAGCCGTTACAATACATCAATATACTCTAATATTCGTATACAATTTTACATAACACATTTCACTTATAATATGCATTTGAAAAGACCCTTGGCCTTTTTATATTAGGCACACTCAGCGATCACGACTAACGTCGCCGAGTATGTTCGATGCATCGCCGACTGGAGCTAAAGCTTGCCGAATATGCCTGACTTAACACAAAACCTAAAGGCTGATTCATCAGACCCAATGGAGTCCGCGTAGTGTAATTTGGCACATTGCCTTTTGGAGTTTAGATCACTGAAATTGACAGAATAGTTCACCACATTTTCTAGTTTAGAAGGCGGACAAGAATAAGTTTTGCATAACGCCTTCAGTGAATCACCGTGTTGGTTTTTGCATCACTTTATGTCCTTTTTCAACCTTTTGACTTCTTTTCAACTTGCACTTGCAACAAACGTTATTGAAAGCAATAAAACAAAATTAAAAACTTGTTTCGCCTCCAAAAAAGTACCTTATTTAACGTCGTGGCACGACATAGTTCTAAATTCTTCAACATTCATTTTTTAGATTTGGGATGGCATCACTAGGAAACGTTCCCTTTTGCCTTAGGTTGAGATGAGTGGAGATCTGGCACAATTGAGTCTCCAGCTACTTGATAGACACCGAATGAGAGGTCACTGTTTGAGATAAAGTGGAGAAGTCATTTTTCAATTCCTTCAACACTTTGTTTGATCCTTCAACCTTGTTGAAGATCCTTGTGAGCATTTCCTTGGTTCGGTTCCCTTCTGGACCAGCTGGTTCTTTTGGTCGTGGACAATCATTGGGGAAAATATACCTGTCTCTTTCAACCTCCCTATCTCTCCAATTTTCACCTTGCCAATCTTTCTAACCACTATCTTGCTCTTCGTTTCAACCTTGGTTCCCACCTTGTCGTTGATAATTTGGGTGAAAACCCCCCATTTGGTTTCCTAAATATTGAACATCTACATTGTATAATGCCTCAAACTTGGCATCATTCGGGCATTACCCACTAGTATTTCCAACCGCATTCACTAATTTAAGTCCACCTCCGATGACATGTTTAGACAACGAATCAAGTTGGGTCATCACTTTGGCCATGTTTGCATCTCTTTCATTGTCCTTCTTGATTTTCTCTTTGCTCAAACTCAGTTGTAGAGGTGACACTTGGTCTTCTCTAGTATGCCATGCTCGGTTAACTTTGATCATGTCATCTAGCAACAAAGCAACCACGTCATATAGTTGCCTCATTAATCCTCCTTGGACTAAATGGCCAGCCACACTTTTATTGACTTAATCAAAGCTGCAATAGAAGTATTGTAGCAGCAAATGGTCTGGAACACCATGTGTCAGACATTGCAAAAGTAGTTTATTCAATCGCAACCAAGTCTCATGTATAGGTTCACCACCAATATGCTTGAAATTCTATATTTGGATTCAAAGTTTAACCATCTTCAAGGGGAGAAAGAACCTCTCCAAGAAAGCTTCATTCAACTCCTCCCAAGAAGTAGTAGGATCATTCAGCAATTTTGCCAACCATCTTGTAGCTTCACCCGTCAAAAAGAACGGAAATAACCATAACCTCACGAATTCTTATGAGATGTTCTTGAACACAAACAGCCCACACACCTCCACAAAATTCCTAAGGTGTTCATGAGGATCTTCATGAGCTAAACCCCCAAATAGTCCTCTTAGTTGGAGCAATTGTAGCATTGTTCTGGTTACATGAAACACAGCCCTTCCAGCTTTGAGAGGTATTCGAATGGCTCCCGTGGTTTGAAAAATATTCACATGCATATCATTCAAATCACCCATGTAGTCGTTTTGACCGTAATAAGTATCATTTTCACTACCATGGTCACTCATTATATTAGACCTGCATATCAGCCAACAACAACACAAAACAACAATCTACTACAACTAAACAAATTTTACCAACTAAGTTCTCAAATAGAATTCTCAAACATCATTCTTCGGCAACGGTGCCATTTTTGATAACGCTCAAATCACTCTCTAAAACAAATCAAAAGAGTGAGCGATCGTAGTCAATAAAACTCTACAACTAAGAGTCGGAGTCGAATTCCACAGGGAACGGTATATCGTAGAGAATTCTCTCAAGACATTTGGATTGTAAAATCATTCATTTGTAGTAGTAAAAACAAGTAAGTGGATGATTCCACCAATTTAATCAAAAGATTTTCTTATCCAATATAACAATTTAAACTAAACTTTGAGAGAATTCAAGAATTAACAAGCAATCTAGGGGTGAGGGGATTGGAAATTGATGTCACATAGGGGTAATTATGATGCTCTATAGTGATGAACATTCATGAATAATTTGGGTCATTTTCAATGACACTAATCTTCTTTTAATCTCATAGTATCTTTTCATAGAATCTCCTTTCGGTCTCATCTACACGCCAATTTCAGCAACCCAATATCTTACTCTACTCTCTCTTTCGATGCAGAAGTAGGGCAATTAGATTCGACCCATAACCTCTATTTTCAAGCAGTTATTGACATCAAACCTAAATTGTTAGTATTGGACTAACTACCCACTCCAATCAATCACTTTCGAGCATGATCGGAGATCGGAAGTAGGAATTAAGTTTGCAACCTTAACTCATAAGTTAACTAATTGTTAATTAGCCTAAATTAAAGTATGAACAGTAGCAAAACAGAGCATAGCACAATACCCACAATATTAAATCAACACCCAACCCCATAATTGTACCCCTAGATCTTGGGGTTTTAGCCACCCATCACAAAAAGTAAAAAAAGTATACCTTTCATGAAAGCAACCATGGGTAACATGAAATTAAGCAATTACAAGCAAACCCACTTTGAATCAAACTTCTATTTGTCAATTCAAGAACAACGTTGAAAAATCCCAAAAACTAGAGAGTCTTCTTCACAAGGTAAAATTATTTTCTCTCCCACTCTAAACTCACTAAAAGCAAAACTAAAACTATTCAAGACACCCTTCTTTCTCTCTATGTTGGGCCATTTATAGTTTCCCAAAATTTGGCCCAAAACACAGCACGTTACCCATTGGTCGACATTAGTCGGGCTCGCCGAAATCATTCGACGAGTCTCCATTCATGCTTCAGCTCACCTTCTCTTGCTCTAGGCTCTAGGTGTCTAAACCTCAGTCGGCAAGCTCATTCGAGTCTGCCTTTCACATTCGGTGTATACTCGAGTGCCACCTTAGTTTGCCTTTCGAGCCTTCAACTTTTCTCCTTGTACTGTCAATTTAGGCGATGGTCAACAAGATCGCCCTTTTCACTTAGCGCATCACCCTTTCTGTTGAAGTTCACCGACCTACCTCGACACACGCAAGTGTTGTGCACTATCATTTTTGGTGAGGTCATTCTCACTAGGCGATCCGCCTTTCTTGTATGGCGATCATCAACGTATAATTTACACTTCTTTTTTGCATTTTTGGCCATTCTTTAAAACATTCATCCTTGCCATGTCCATTAGCCTTCATAGATGCAAATCATCAAAATATTATCAGAATAGGACATATTTAGGCATTGAGGACACTAATTATTGGGCTAAATAGGCCTCAAATGTGTACAAATCTACCACTCATCATTGGGTAAGACTCAATAGTGAGAACTTGTATAAATTACTCTATGGGTTTGAGCTAGGGTTGGATCATCTGAGTAATTTCATATTTAATTATATGAGTTAGGAATAGTCTATCTACTCAAGTAATGTTTGGTATTTTGTTTGAAAGGATCTTGGAGTTTGGAAGAATCCAAGGGACATCCACTTGATCATTCGGGAGAAAATCAAAGTGTAGCCTTGTCCAAGTGATATCCATGTATCAATAGATGTTGTGTCGATTAATCTTTGCTTGTTCGAGTTGAAACTCCAATTATTATGCACACACCCCTAGTCCTTTCCAAACTTGTTAGACCTTATTTACGTTAATTTCCTACTTTTATTGCCTAATATTGATGAAATTTTAGTTGTTAGTACACCCCCCCCCCCAATTTTATTATATATATGCTTATAATAATTCAATTTGGTAGTTTGTTTCAAGTTGTGAAATCAATTGAAGAAGAGTCCCATATGTCAATTCTTGTGGCTCAACCCCGACCTCATAAGTTGGGTAATTATTTTGCATACGAGCACCCATGCCCTAAAAATAGAACATAGTTAAGCGTTCATCATAGGCTAGAGGAGGAGACTTCAGATGTCGTTATCACATGTATGATCTCCATTCCTCATTAACTAACTTTGCATTGTTTGATCCGGGATCTACATATTCCATGTGTCTACATATTTTGTTGTGTTTGGAGTTGTTGTGTCAGATTTTGCATGTGCCTATGCGTATAGCAACACCCATAGGTGATTTTTTAGTAGTGGATCGATTTTAAATATCATGTGTGGTGACCATCATAGGGTATGATACTTGGGCAGACCTGATTATCTTGGATATGGTAGATTTTGAGTTGATTTTAGGCATGGTTTGGCTATCTCCTTATCATGTGGTCTTGTATTACTCTTTAAAGACTATTACCTTGCTATGTATTGTCTCCCTCTGATTGTATAGATGAGTACAAATAGCCATATGCCGAGGGGTGTGATATCATTTTTGAGGGCATAGTGATTTGTAAGAAAGGGGATTTTGGCCGATCTTGCTTATGTTTGTGATACTAGTGCCGACACACATTCCCTTGAGTATGTTCCAGTGGTTAGGAAGTTTCCTAACATGTTTCCTATGAACCTACATGGTCTTCCTATTTATCATGATAGTAACTTCGGCATTAATGCTAAGTGGGGTACGTAGCTAATTTCTATTCCACCATATCGGATGGCTCCAGCAAAGTTAAGGGACTTAAGAAGCAGCTCCAGGATTTCCTGAATATGGGGTTCATTAGGTCGAGTGTATCTCTCTTGGTTCTCCTATTTTTTTCATAAAGAAGAAGGATGGTTCCTTGCATATTGGTATTGACTTCATGTAGTTGAACAAGGTGAACATCAAGAACACGTATCTGAATTCGCATTTTGATGATTTATTTGACCAACTTCAAGGTGAAACAGTGTTCTCTAAGATAGTTTTGAGATCGATCTACCATTAGTTAAGAATTAGGGTGGCAGATATTCCAAAGACTAATTTTAGGACTCATTATGGCCATTATGAGTTCCTAGTGATGTTTTTTGTTTTAAACAATGTAAAAGCAACATTTTATGGATTTGATGAACCATGTGTTCAATTCCTACTCGTAATCCTTCGTAATAGTATTCATCAATGACATTCTAGTCTACTCAAGGAGTAAAGATCAGCATGAGACCATCTGAGAGTTGTGCTTCAGACTTTGTGGGATTAACATTTGTATTCCAAGTTCTTTAAGTGTTGAGTTTTGACTTGAATACATGGTATTCTTGGGGCCCATTGTGTCGAAGGATGGGATTATGGTGGATCCACTAAAGATAGAGGCAGTTTGTGATTGGGCTAGACTCACTTCTCCTTCTAAGGTTTGGAATTTCATTGAGTTAGTAGGCTACTGCATATGGTTTGTAGAGGCTTTTTCCTCAAATACAGTACCATTGACTAGATTGACTTAGAAGAATATCCCCTTCTAGTGGTTTAACAAGTGTGAGGTGAGCTTTCTAAAGCTTAAAACCTTGATGACTTCAACTCTGATTCTGACTCTTTTTGTTGAGGGCAATGGATTTACGGTCTATTGTGATGATTTTGGTATTAGTTTGGGTTGTGTTTTAGTGCAATAGGACAGAGTTATTGTGTATGCTTCTAGGAAGCCGAAGGTTTATGGGAAGAACTACATGACTCATGACTTGGAGTTAGCGACGCACTGAATATTTGGAGGCACTATCTGCATAGGTTCACTGTGAGATCTTTACCAATTATTGTAGTCTTTAGTACATTTTCATTCATCAGGACCTTAATTTGAGACAACGCATGTTGTTGGAGTTACTGAAGGACTATGATATTTCAATGTTTTATCACCTAGGTAAGGCAAATGTCGTACTAGATGCCTTGAACTAAAAGGTAGTCAGTATAGGTAGATTGGATTTCCTAATAGGAGAGGAGAGACCTTTGGCTTCACATATTCAGTCCTTAGCCAACCAGATAGTTCGACTTGAAATTTCAGAGCCTGGAAGGGTACTCGCTTGTATGGAGGCTAGATCGTCGTTATTAGAACAGATTCAGGCACAACAGTTTGAGGATGCCAGGTTTAGGGTGATTTGAGTTAGAGTGTTGAGTGGCAAGGCTAGGAATGTAGCCTTAGATTGGGAGGGTGCTTTCAGGATTGAGGGTCGCATATGTGCTTATGGAGTTGGAGATCTAATTTGGTTGATTCTTGAGGAGTCCCATTGTTCTAGATATTCCATTTATTCGGGTGCAGCAAAGATGTATCGTAAACTGAGATAGCACTACTAGTGGTGTCGGATAAAGTGAGATATTTCAGAGTTTGTGCCTAGGTTCTTGAACTATCAGCAGGTGAAGTACAAGCACCAAAGGCCAGGTTGTTTGACTCAGAGGCTATCCATTCCTGTGTGGAAGTGGGAGCGGACAGCTATGGACTTTGTGGTAGGCTTGCCACATTTGTTTGGAGGTTGGATGCTATTTCGATCATCCTTGATAGGTTGACCAAGTCTACCCACTTACTACCACTTCAAACTTCGTGTAATTTTCTTAACTTGGCATAGATTTACATTTGAGAGGTGATCTGTTTGCATAGGGTGCTAATGTCTATGATTCTCATGGTACTTGGTTCATATCATATTTCTAGAGGTCTAACCAGAGAGAGTTGGGTACTAGAGTTGAGCTCATTACAAATTTTCTCTCATAGACTGACAGTCTATCTGAGAGGACTATTCAGGTTTTGGAGGATATACTTTGGCCTTGTGTAATTGATTTTGGAGGTCAGTGGGATCAGTTCTTGTCTTTGGCAAATTTTGCATACAATAACAACTACCATTCGAGTATTTGTATGGCTCCCTTTTAGGTCATATGACGTAGGAGGTGTTGATCTTCGGTGATCTAGTTTGATGCCCTTGAGGTTAGGCCTATGGGTACTAATTTGTTGTGTGATTCCACATATAGAGTTTGGGTGATCCATTAGAGGCTATGTACTACCCAGAGTAGGCAGAAGATTTATGATGATCTGAGGGTGTGAACCATGGAGTTTATGGTTGGTGATTCGGTGTTTTGATGGGTGTCTCCTATGAAGGACGTGATGAGGTTCGGGAGGAAGGACAAGCTTAGTCCAAGGTATATTAGGCCTTTTGAGATTTTGGGGCATATTGGAGAGGTGGCTAATAAGTTAGCCTTACCTCCAGCTCTTTCGGGTATTCACCCTATTTTCCATGTCTCTATGTTGAGACAGTAAATTTTGGATGAGTCTCACATTCTTTAGGGGAATTCATTTCATCTAGATGAGATCTTGGCCTTTGAGAAGAAGACTATGGATATTCTAGATATGCATGTTAAAAGGTTGAAGTCTATGGAGATTCTATCAGTGAAGGTTCTATAGAGGCATCATTCGGTCGAGGAGGCCACTTAGTAGGCCGAGCTTGGCATTGGGACTAAATATCCTCATCTTTTATAGCCTTTGGGTACTTTCCTTTTCTTAAATTTAGAGAACAAAAGTCATTTTAGTAGTGGATGTAGTAATGACCCTCGTGATCATTTCTGTGTTTTATGTGCTTTGTCTGTTATGCCCTTTCTTGTAGCTCCTATGCTATGTTTTGATGTGTTGGGATAGGTGGCACACTTTTCAAGGTAGTCTGTAGAGTTTTGAGTGAGTTTTTCCATTATGTTAGAGCTTTTATATTGAAAGGGTTGACTTTGAGCAACATTCTTGCTAAATTTGTTCAAATGAGAATTTTGTTGGCACCATTAGCTCTGAAGCATTGAGTTTAGTCTAGTAGGCTCTTTGGTTCAGATCTCATAGTGGTCAGGTTGAGTTTGTCTTACTTGGTTGTTTTACTGTGTTTTGGTTATAGTGTTGACTTTGGTCAACATTTCTATGAGATGACCTCCGTTTATTGTTTTATCAATCCAGTTGAGTCCAAAATGTCATTCATAGTTGGGTAGCAATTCGATTTGCATTTGTAGGACCCCGAATGAATCTCGAGGTTCCATTAGAGACTTGGGATTTTTGTCCCGAGTTGATGCAGCCTCTCTCATAGAGCTTGCCTCGCTTCAGTGGAGCCACTCATGTAGAGAGACAGCGGTAGGGCTTCCTTACTCCTGCGAGCTCACGCCTACGAGCCTTTGTCTACTCTCATAGAGTAAGAGTTTTTCATTCACCTCCATTCATGTGAGCTCTTCCTCATGCCAACGGTGTCACTCTTGCGACCACAGGTCTGTCGGGGTGATGGTCATTGGGTGTTTATATCTCTCTCTTATTTCTATTTCTAAGAACGAATATTCTCCATTTTTTAGCTCAGTTTAAGGAGCGTTTGCTCATTTCTTGGTTTTTTATGGTGATTCAAAGGCAATTCTCCCCCCCCCCTTCACTTTCTATTACATCATTAAGCTTCAATTCCATGGTTTTCTTTCGATTTTGGCCTTAAACTCCTTATTTTTCAATTCTTTAAAGAATAATTTTAGATCATTTGAGCTCTGAATTGACTTCCTTCTTTGCCCAACTTTGGGGCATGTGATCCTCACCTTGA
Organism: Solanum appendiculatum; assembly: GCA_018342035.1. NCBI lineage: Eukaryota > Viridiplantae > Streptophyta > Magnoliopsida > Solanales > Solanaceae > Solanum > Solanum appendiculatum. The sequence continues at coordinate 213,646 of JAGDQO010000397.1, read as the reverse complement.
AGGAAACATAATGACAGAGTTAATTTTTTGTTTCGTTGTCAAGTTTCAAGGGTAAATTTTTGACCCATTTTTCAGTCCAAATTTTATAACATCGATATGGATATCATTAGTTCGCATTGATGTTTAGTTTCTATTTTTGATAGCGTGACAACGATTTGAGGCCCTTAGGAATGGAAAAGCTATTGAGTAGTGGTTTGTGTGATTTTGGCTTCGAGGTAGGTGACGGCTTCCTTCTTTAGACTTAGATTAGTAGAGTGTGTGTGTGTGTGAGTGAGTGTGTGTATATATATATATATATCGAGTTACATGATCATTAGAAAGGTTTAGGGTGAACTTTTAGGATTTCATGATTTTTAGCTATGTTTTGGCCAGTTTCGGGACTTTAGACTACTAGATTAGCCTTAAGCTAAGTTTAGTTTGATTTTCTTTTTTGTCGTGACTAGACTATTATAGAATCCTTAGGATGCTCTTAGGGGATTTTAACTTAGTTTTAGATGTGTTGGTTTATTGTTTAGTGTGGTTTCATGTTTATGTCAATGATTGTGCTTATTTCTATGGTATTGTGATTTTAGGCCTAAGGTCTTGGACTCTAACTAGCAGGAGTTCCAGGTAGTACATTTGTACTGTAGAGGGTGTTTACCCTATTTGTTTGCATGATTTGAATGTCTTATGGATTGCATAACTTGTGATTGGCACGCACCCATTTGCACTGCACATTGCTTTGATTATGATTTAAGTTAGAGGTGAAAGATTTATGTTTTTTCAACTTTTAGAAAGCTTATCTGCCTCATTTGTACTTGTTTTGGGCTCCGAGGGAGTGTATTACTAGTTTATTGATGGGAACTGATTTCTATGAAAGAAATTACCATTTTCATGAGTTCTTTTGGCTTTTAAATGAAAATTTTCCCAACTTCATTAGTTCCCATAAATGTTAGTTTTTACTTATGGTCTCGGGTGACACTCCCAGGACTGTTTCTTCATTTATTTTTTTTGATGCACTCGAGGTATGATTTATGTATCCTGCTTTCTATTGATGATTCTGAGATGTAATTTTGAGATTTACTTTTATTTATGAGTTCGAGGTGTGATTCCAAATGGCATGAGGTGGGATTCTCAATTTAATTTTTTCATTGCATCAGTACTTGACCAGCAACGAGTGTACAGAATGTCCCGAGGAGCCTACGAGAGGTCAGCAAGGCGATTCCAGGCCTTTTTATTTTATGCATTGGCCACACATTCATTGCATCATCTCATATTGTATTTCTTGTCTATGATAGACTTGTGTTTAGCTTAAGTTATCCCTTATTATTGTTATCTTGACTAGCAGTGCTTATGAGTACGATTCTCGATAAATATTGGTTCATAGTGTTGGCACTATCATGTCTCTCATATTCATATAGTTTCTTTCTGAGCTCGTCGGCCTATGATGCCTACTTAGTACCCCGTGTTTTAGTACTCATACTTCATTCTACACCTTTTTCTGATATTACATCTAGCACGAGCCACCCTCGTTGACACCTGATCATTTGAGGTCATCGCTATTTGGATCATGTTGAGCTCTTGGCGTCCAAAGACTTGCTACTTTTTTTCTTTTGTACTGTCTATATGTTTTGTATTTTGATTAGACAGGTCTGTTGTATATAGCTCTATTCCCGTACTTTAGACACTATTGTACTATTGACACTAGGTCTGGGATTTGGTTCTTGTATATATGTGTCTTTCTTGGTCACTTTCGGGCACTTACGGTATATTTTGTACCATTTTGTACACATCTATGCTATGAGCTTCATTCTTATATTATTATTGCGTTTTCTTTAGTAAATTCTAGGTTTTATTTATCGCTTGTTTGGGTGTTGGATTGCCTACTCGGGTTTATGGTACGCACCATCATGATTCGATTTTGGATCTTGACATCTATAATCGATAATAATCTATCTATCATTATAGTATTTAATAAAGATAGACATAAATAATTTTATTTAGCATCTTTCTATGACCAATAATTTTACAACTGTGTGAATCACAAACAAATTTACTAGTGTTAATATAAAATTCATCTAATTTCATGCTCTAAATCTATTTTAAAGGAAACAAATGGAGAGGTGGATTGAATCCATGTTTATTGGCTTTTTGAAACATTAGACCTCCTTTCATAGAGTAAACCTTGATGAAAATGCAAAAAATTATCAGGTATAATATTGAGGATTTTTTTTGGCTGATCTTTCAAATAGAGTATTTTGACTCCCAATAAATTAATCATAGATGAATTAGTTCCAGGTTGCTTTGTTTTCATATAGGAGCAAGTGTTATTCACAACATTTACCTATTTCTAGGGGTGTACATGGCCGGGTTGGTTCAAATTTTTCAAATATAAAACCAAATTATTTGTGTCAAATTTTTAAATTTATAAACTAAATCAAACTGATAAAACTTGGTTTTTCAACCTAGGGTTTTTTGGGTTATTTTGGGTTTTCAGGTTTTTCCGGTAAAGAATTCATACAAACATATAATTAGCTTTTTCTCCAAATGTTTCCTTAGTCCTACCGAAATACAACTATCTACGGTATTTCTTAAGAAAATAACACAAAATATGAGATGAGTGATGATACTAAAATATCCAACAAAAAATAATAATGAAATCGCATAAAATAAATATTACAAATTAATAAGTCATAATGAAAATGGTCATAATTTAAAAGTACTAAATTGTGCTAAAGTAAGTCTATTAAGTATTAATTACATGATTAAACATTAAAGAAAAATAAAATTAGGTTATGTCTTTTAAATGTCTAAACCAATGTAAAACTAAAGAACAAATATTCAACATTATTGTCATTCTTAGTGTTGAATTATTATTTTTTGTTAGCATTAGTATTGATTTGATTTTTATTTGAGCTTTATTAGAGTTACTAATATCTATGAACTAAAACCTTTATTGGACCATTCGAAATTCTAAGTCTCAAAAACTTGAAATAATATGTTAGAAGATAAAAAAAAATATGAAAAGGTATAAGAAATATTCAAAAATTATATCAAAGTAAATACTTTTAAGTATAAAATAAATTTTAAAAAATATATGTATAATGTCGGGTTGGTTTGGCCTCGGGTTGACTTTTTTTAGTTAAAATCAAAAAAACCCAAGTATATTCGGATTTTTTTCAATACCAAATCAAGTCAAACCAAACCATTAGTCAGATTTTTTTCTGATTTGACTCAATTTACGGTTTGATTTAATTTTCGGTTCATTTTTATATACCCCTACCTATTTCAATGTTCATTATGTCAACTTAACAAGAATGAAATATTTTTTTATGAGAAAGACAGGATCTTTAGTAAAATAAACCACTAAATTATTGTTATCAATTGATTTTGCTTATGGGTGGTCAAATCCATAAAAAGCACTTAAAAAGAATCAAACAAAGTAAATTGCAATGTGTTTGAATTAAAAAATATTCATCGATCCCAATTTATTTGACACACTTTTTTCTTTTTCTTTAGTCAGCTCCAAAAAAATGACATATTTCCTTATTTTATAAATATTTAGCAACACTATCAATATTTTATCCATGTTGGGTCTCACTTATTTGGCAAAAAATGTGTACGCTTCTATTTAAAAATGCATTTATTTTAAGAGAATTTTAGAACATTATAAATTCTCCCCGTATTTTTAAACATTGTTCCCAGTTAAACTATATTACATAAATTAGGACGGAGGGAGTAGAAGTTAAGGAAAAGTGTAAGTTCTAAAAAGTGATGATTGTAATTATTAGCTATGTGATATAGTTTAACTGGCAATTAAGTAATTACAATCATCATATTTAGATTATATAATTCCATTGAAAAGTTCATATATACCTTAGTCACTTATAAATTGGAGCTTTGTCCCACCTTGATTTCACAAGTGTAAGTGTCTAAGGTATATAGTAACTTTTCAATTTACAAAACATTGCTTCTCTTGGAGGACCATGGTATGGGGACTGACTATGCAAAACTAGTGCATGTCTACTATGTGCTTCCAATTTCTAGAATTTGTTTATCAAAGTGAGCAATTTTTAAAATCAATTCACCAAAATAATAGTTTTTTTTTTTAATTTTACAAAACTAGTATAAACGAAACTCAGTAACGTTTTAGGTTATATTTTATTCAAAAATATTCAACCACGTAAAATATAAGGGTGGTAGTGTTAAATAAAGAAACTTTACTAGCAGTAACATTTCAAGCATAATACGTTACTATCAGTAACATTTTATAATTCATTACTCAGAGACACGTTTTATAGCTAAAACATTACTCACAGTAACATTTCTTTAGAATCCAATCATAGACCATCGAATCCTAAAAATTTAGAATCAAATCGTGCAAATTTAGAAACTTGCAAATTTATCTATAAAGCGTTACAGACAATCACGGACATAGTCTTTTTGTTTGCTTAGTGGTTTCTTGTTAATGTATCAATTGCTTTTTAACTATTCAAGGGTTTTAGTTGTGTTAATTTCCTTTCAATTAGTTGTTGTAAGGTAACTTCAATTAATTTCCTTTCAATTAGTTCTTGTTGTCCAAGATACCAACAATGCACGACGTTTATTTTTCTTGTTGTTGTCCCTTTTGAATAGATTTTTCATGACCCGAAAATGGACATGATGGCACTTGTCTATTCCCACCAAGGCAAGTCAGCCTCAACCCAACGAAACAAAGAAAAACATAACAGAAATATAAAGCAAAAACAAGACAAAAACGGAAACCGTATTCATTCTATTAACACCCCAATTTAGTTGTCAAGTGTACAGGTCACTAATGTAAATACAGAATCTAAAAGATAGATACAAGTCTCAAATTTCTTTGTTTCTCAAATAGAACAAAGCATAAAGCAAAGAGCAAGAGAAATCGCCTGATGACAAGAAGCTACTTCTCAAAACCCTTGACAAGCCTCGAAATCCGAAGAGAAGAAGAAGATCACAGGAGTCCGGGCTTGGAACCTACACAAGTGTCGAAGCAAGGGGTGAGTACCACTAACACGGAACCTAGAAAGAAACCTAATGAACAAGGAAACCTAACTAAAAATCGAATACCCATTTCCATACCAACCAAAAATCTTAAAACTACAACCTGCAAAGAAATCAGCCCAACCTAACAGTTTAACAATAAATAGCTCACAAGGCACAATAATCATAGTTCAACACTCACAATTTGAATACCAACATGAATCAAGTAAGTCAATCTCAAGTATCATATAGATTATTCACAAGTATCACCCGTATCACTCAGATTTCACAAGTAAGTCAGTCATAAGCATCAAATTGTATCAATCACAACAATAGCCGAATATGACCTAGGCTTATATAAATCACTAGCCAGAAATGACCTCGGCTCATATCACTCACTAGCCAGAAATGACCTCGGCTCATATCAATCACTAGCCGGAAATGACCTCGGCTCAGATCAATCACTAGCCGAAAATGACCTCGGCTCATATCAATCACTAGCTGAAAATAACCTCGGCATCACAAGTTATCACATGTCTCATCTCAGTGTTCCAAATCAATTGCACACAAGAAATATTACACCACACAGAAGAGACAACATATATATATATATATATATATACACACACACACAATTCAAGTCCACTTTCATGATATCAAGTATATCATCAATCAACCAAATAGGGAACACAACAAGGCATTTCACGATTTCACACTTTCATCAAGAAGCCTTTTCATTGCTACCCTTCTTTTATTGATTAGCAATGAATAAGTGGACAATACTCCTTCACCTCAATCCCTATTACTCCCCAACTCACATACGATGAAGAGAAGTAGACAATTCCACTAGATTACAAAGTTTAAGAGATCATTTGCCTTAAAAACAATCAATTAGTCGCTCTGAAGCTTGAGTTTTCCCCTTTCGAATCACTTTCAAAGTCACACAATATATAACATTCAAGTATTCACAATAAATTTCTGGAAATAGCAACGCCAACATCTCTTATTTGAAAAATGGGTCAATCAACACAAGACCCATTTCCGAAAATAAGGTTTGAATCCAAAATTTAATACTTGAAAATGATGTTTAAGGCTTTAGGAACTCAATGGTGAAAACCAATTAGAAAAAGGATTTAAAACCACTTCAAAATTACCATTTTAGATTAAAACTCAAGTTCATGCCAAACCCTCAATTTACCAATTTAAAATCTTGATTTGAACACATAAACTCCAATATAATAGTGGGTAATTGAAGATTTAGAGTTAAGAATTCTTACCCAACAATTTTATCTTGAAAAGCTCACTTTAAATCACCTCTACCGAGTTCTCAAAGCTCCAACAATGAAAAATGGAAGAAAAATCCTGAAATTGGGTTAAAACACACTGCCATGGGTCCTCCGTGATCGCAAACCCCTGCCCGCGAACGTGGGATTTAATGAACCTGACTTCCGCGAACGTGAAGGTCAATACCTTTACCTGCAACAAATGCAGTCTAACCTCCACAAACGTGGGGTTCCCATGTTCTTCTCTCTGCGAACGCGGAGGGTTGCACCAGAACACAGAAAATCAGCCAACTCAAAAATCATTGAAAGGGCCCTCGAGATTCATTAGGAACCCCGTACACACAAACTACATATGCAAATAAATTATACTCAACGTTTCGGACACAATGGAACCATCAAAACATGAATCCAAGGTCTCCTTGACCTGACATCCGTGAAAACCCAAAAAAAGTATCTCAACGCCAAAAAAAGGCTAAAACAACCTCGAGATGTCACAAAAATCAACCAAAACCACTCTTAGGCCTAAAATCATCCTACGAATCCAACAAAACTCTCAGAATTCCAATTCGAGCATCAAAACCCTGAATATTGACCAAAGTCAATCCAATAGCTAATTTTTTATAATTTCACAACTTAGGACCTTAAATTCTAAAAATGACGCTGAATCAGAAGTCGACAACTCTTATAGACCAATTTCTGCATTTCAGAACTAATGGATTCGACGGAATTCTATTCCTACACTAGAAACTCCAAAAGAATTCAAAACCCACTTCTAAAAACTTAAGCCTTTCAAACTCAAATTTACCAAATTCTCAACTTTACTCTCAAAGTTTGGAACCAACTTCCAAAATTCAATCAAGAAACAACTCGGGGTCAATATCGGGAGGTGTAAAATGGTAATTTTTCAAAAATTACCAACCGGGTCATTACATTATCCACTACCAAAAATCATGTGCGTACTCAAACATAAAGCACAAGAAAGTACCTTAAGCCTCAAAAATATGAGAATATTTGGATCACATATCTGACTCCGTCTCCCAAGTCACCTCACCAACTGAATGGTGTTTCATCTGCACCTTTACTGAAGCAATCTCCTTGGTCCTAAGCTTTCATACCTGTCTATCCAAAATGGCTATAGGCTCCTCCTCGAAAGATAAATCTGGCACCAACTCAACTAAATCAAGAAAAAGTACATGGGACTCATTCGGCATGCACTTCTGAAGCATAGAGACATGAAATACAGGATGAACAGCTAACAAGCTAGGTGGCAAGGACAAATTATAGGCCACCTCTCCCACTCGGCTCAAAATCTCAAAAGGTCCAATGAATCTAGGGCTAAGCCTGCCCTTCTTGCTGAACCTCATCACACCCTTCATGGGTGACACTCGAAGCCAAACATGATCACCCTCCATGAACACAAGGGCACAAACTCTCTGATTTGCATAGCTCTTTTGTCAACTCTGGGCAATTAACAGTCTATCATGAATCATACGGACCTACTCCATAGCATATTTGAGCAAGTCTGTATCTAATGAATCCTTATCAGCTAAATCAAACCAACCAATCGGAGATCTACACCGTCTGCTATACAACGTCTCAAAAGGGGCCATCTGAATACTGGAATGATAATTGTTGTTGTAGCAAACTGTGCTAAGGGAAAATCCCGATCCCATCTATCAACAAAATCGATCAAACAAGCACGGAGCTTATCCTCCAACACCTGAATCGTCTACTTGGACTTGCCATCCGTTAGAGAATGAAAAGTTGTACTCATATCTAACCGAGTACCCAAACCATGCTGTAAATCCCTCCAGAAATGGGAAGTGAACAAGGAACCTTGATCAGAGACAATGGAAACCGGGACTCCGTGTAGTCGGACAATATGACTGATATAAAGCTCAGCTAACTTCTCGGTTGTATTCTCACGACCCAATTTCTTGAGTCATGATAGCGCCTACCAACCCGCCAGTAGGCAAGCCAAACCCTATCCTGGAACTTAGCAGTAATAGGATTGAGGGTTGGAACTAACATCAACTACGCGGAAGCATAAGTAAAGGAACATATAAAGAAAAGGCATAAGCGAGATATCTATATATATAATAACAATACCTCACAGAACCTGGAAGTCATATGTACAGAACTACTAAACGAGTACAAGTCCCAAAAGTGGACCACAGAAACTAGACTATCTCAAAGCAAAAGACAATACAAAATATTAATCGATGGAGACAGGTAATTCCAGAACGCCATGTGCTCACCCTCGTCTCCGAAATAGACCGCTGGAGGCACGAACTCAAAGCCGATAGCTGGTGCTCGAATCTGCATCACGAAAATAGATTCAGAGTGTAGCATGAGTATCAATACAATAGGTACCCAGTAGGCATCATAGGCCGACTGAGCAAGAAAGGTAAAAACAGACTGAAAAGATAGAATCTACAATAACAGAGGTCAAGCAAAAACGAAACAAAGCACACGAGTGCACCGAAAATAAAACTAAGTACAGCTAAACTAAACCTAATTGGACCCCCTATAAGCCCAGAAGGTACACTCGTGCACAAGTTAAAATAAAATCCGAACGGACCCCCATAAGCCCGACAGGTACACAGAAGAGCTATTCTACGGAAACGAAGGAAGACCCAAGCCACGAACCGAATCCACCAACCAATTCAACTGAACCAACCAGCCAACTCCAAGCCTTAGTACTCTACTGCCCAATCAACCAACACTCCCGGGGGACCCACCCAGGCCAGTAGAGTGCGTCGGTACTCTCAGGGGCCCTACCCAAGCCAGTAGAGTACTCTGGACAACCCAAGTACCTCATATCCTAAAACCCTAAAAGGGAACAACCAACCAACCCCCAAGCATTAATACTCCGCTGCCCAATCAGCTAACACTCCCGAGGGCCCTACCAAAGCCAGTAGAGTGTGCCGGTACTCCCGGGGTCCATACCCGAGCCAGTAGAGTACGCTGGACAACCCAAGTACCTCATATCCAATCGCCCACGTCACCAATAATCCCGGGGGCCCTACCCAAGCCAGTAGAGTACGCGGGGCCATCCAAATAACTTCAAGAATTAAGCCAAGGTGGATCACCGTCCACTACCAACCACAATACCGCCGAACCGATCTCGAAACATCTGAAAGCCGAGGAAAACAACACGCCTCCGATGAATCATCGGCACCACAGAAAGGGGGAAGAATACAGAAGGATCACAACAATACAGAACTACAATCAGGCTCAACTATCAGACCCAAGTCAGCTATTCCAGTCTACAAGGACCTAGTCATCTGAATCGACGTCGAATACATACCACGGTCAACCGGTGCATTGGTCTAAGTGAACTCTAACCTAACCTAATCTAAGGCCAAAGAGATAACTCAACATAATTGGACAGCCAACCAGATACCACGCATGCAACAACAAATAAACAGCCCAATAGATAATTCACAAATATCCACAGATAAACAACCCCTCAAATAGCATAGTACTAACCCCGAAAATCAACCCTAAAGCATGATTTCTGAGAAGAAGAGAAGAAATACTAGCTACCCACCCCATATTCACACAAATCAGCATGTATTTACACATTCTAGCTCAATCTAAGGGAAGGGAAGACGTAACCTACCAAAAAGGCTAACCACACGCCCTCTAAATCACTCTGTCGGAGCTTTTCCTTTCTGAACGACCTCAAAATGCTACCACGCTATCGAAAACAGAATCACAGCGTCAGTATGGTCGTTTAGACACTAAAATCATCCAAATCGGAGACAGACCAATTTTGGAGTCAAAATTTGGAAACGTGGGACCCGCTTTGGATTTTCTGAAATTGACTCCGTGAAGAGGTCCCAAATCCTCCCCCAAGCCTGTGTTTCAATACGGAACATCCATCATAGCTCGGATCAGCTCCATGCAGCACAAACAAGAAATGCAAAACTTTTCACAATTAGCTTAGGATAGAAACTTATGCCTCGAATTCACGGAAATTGAGGAACACCCAACACTCTCTGAGCCAAGACCCACACAGTCAACAAGATTCCGAGTACCTGGGACTTCAAATGATTGAAAACCGACTAAAGATAAGGGAGATATGAATTTTTTAACTTCACTTCCAAATGAACTTCGACCTCAACTTAAAAACAACTGCCAGCCGCTGACCTCCGCGAACGCGGCCAAGGCCCCGCGAACATGGAGGGAAAATAAGCAATACTCCGCAAATGAAACCTAGGGCCCACGAACGTAGTGAGAAAGGACCCACACCTTCGCGAATACAAAATCCTATCCGGGAACGCGGAGAGGAAGACTCCCCAGACCCCCCAGACCTCCATGAACCCGAAACCCTATTCGCGAATGCAGAGAAGGAGATCCAAAACCTCCTCAAACGTGGAGAAAATCTCGCAAACGCAGAGAAGATAGGTCCACACCTCTGCAAACGTGGAGAGGGAATGGGTCTGCAACATCAGCTATGCACCAGTTGAGTTTTGGGCATTCCCAAAACTCCGACGAAGTGCTCGGGATTTGTTCTAAACCCCGTGCACGCAAACGGGATATGCTACCAAATCAAATTCGATGTGCCAGATTCGATGGCATAGTTAAAATTTCCATACAAGGTCGTTTCGATGAAAAATGGGTCCCACGCCTAAAGTGCCCATTTAGCCAACTTATACCGAGGGCCTCGAAATTAGATCGAAAACCTCGAGAAACGCACGAAAGGTCATTCTAGACCAAACTCAGCATTCCAGAACTAACCGCTCTGATGAAATTCTCATATGAGTGCGTTTACCAAGAATGTTGACCAAAGTCAACTTCAAGCCAAATTTCGAAGGCTAAAGAGTCAAATGGCCCCAAAGTCACACTAGAAGCCTCGGGACTTAGGCCAATCACGCTTCTAGCCTAATTTTGACGCTCTGGAGCTGATGTAACTGTTAGAATTCCCTTCTGAGCTCGTTTACCTAAGGTTATGACCAAAATAAACTTTCCAGGCTACAAAAGCTCCAAAATAGGAAAATAGGCACAACACCCAAACGAACGACCAGGCAACCAAACCTATAGTGCCAGCAAGTCAGAAATGACTTGGGGTAACTACATGAATGCTCTAAATGACAGAAAAGAGGCACAAACACACAAATGACCTGAAGGGTCATTACAACATCCACTACTAAAAGAACTTTCGTCCGCGAAAGTATGAGTCAAGAAGTACTTGAGGGCTCAAATAAGGTGGGGAACTACTCCTACATCTCTCGCTCGATCTCCCAAGTAGCCGCCTCAATTGGACGATGCCTCCAACGGACCTTAACTACAGGAATGGCTCTCGACCTCAGCTGCCTCACGTATCTGGCCAAAATAGCAACTGGCTCCTCAAAATATATCAGGCGATCATCTAACTCAACGGCATCATACTGGAGCACATGAGACTCATCTGGAACATATTGGCGCTGCATCGAAACATGGAAAACTTGATGAATGTCTGAAAATGCTGGAGGTAAAGCTAACTCATAGGCCACATCACCCACTGCCCACAAGATCTCAAAAGGCCCAATATACCTGGGGCTAAGCTAGCCCAGCCTCCCAAATATCATCACATCCTTCATGGACGATACTCAGAGGAATACTCTATCACCAACGACAAATCTCAGCTGCTGTCGCCTGCAATTCGTGTAACTCTGTTGTCTACTATGGGTCGTCCTGATCCGATCCCAAATCATCCTCACATGCGCTAAGGTCTCCTGAAATAGATCTGTACCTCACGGCCTAGGCTCCGTAGACTCAAACCATCTAACTGGAGTGCGAAAATGCCTACTATATAGGGCCTCAAACGGGGCCATCTGAATGCTAAAGTGGTAGCTATTATTGTACGCAAACTCTGCCAAGGGCAAGAACTGGTCCCACTGGCCTTCAAAGTTTATAACACAGGCCTGCAACATATCCTCAAGAACCTGAATAGTGCACTCTGACTGTCCATCAATCTGTTGGTGGAATGTTGTGCTAAGATCGACACGGGTGCCCAACTCCTCTTGAAATACCCTCCAAAAGTCAGAAGTCAACTGTGAACCCTGGTCTGAAATAATAGAAATAGGCACCCCATGAAGACGGACCACTTCTCGAACGTTGATATGAGCTAACCTCTAAGAACTGAAGGATGTATGAACTGGAATGAAGTGTGCTGACTTGGTCAATCGATCCACGACTACCCAGATGATGTCAACACCTCTAGGAGTCTGAGGCAAGCCCACAATAAAATCCATGGTGATGCGCTCCCACTTCCACTCAGGAATGGGTAATCTCTGCAACTCGCCACCAAGCTTCAAATATTCGGCCTTCACCTGCTGACAACACAAGCAACGAGACACATAATCAGAGATGTCCCTCCTCATGCCACTCCACCAGTAGTGCTGCCTCAGATCACGATACATCTTAGCGGTGCCCAAACGGATAGATTATCTGGAAGCATGGGCGTCGCTAAGGATCAGCTGAATCAAATCACCGACTCTCGGAACATAAACTCGGCCAGCAAATCTCAAAACCCCATCTGAATCTAAGGTAGCCTGCCCAACATCACCCACCAAAACTCTGTCTCTGAGTGCCACCAAAGACTCACCCTCTAACTGGCGACTGCGGATCTGATATAGCAGAGATGACTAAACACCCACAGAGGCTAACACCCGACTGGAATCTAAAATATCTAGCCTGATCATCTGATTGGCTAAGGAATGGATGTCCAAGCCAAAGGTAGCTCCGAAACTGAAAAGAAGGCTAGGCTACCCATACTCACTGCCTACCGGCACAAGGCGTCCGCTACTATATTCGCCTTGCCCGGATGGTAGAGAATACAGAGATCATAGTCCTTCAAAATATTAATCCAATGGCGCTGCCTCGAATTACGATCCCTCTGGGTCATAATATACTTAAGGCTCTTGTGATCGGTGTAGATCTCACAATGAACTCCATATAGGTAATGCCTCCAGATCTTAAGCGCGAAAACTACCACCGCAAACTCCAAATCATGAGTGTGGTAGTTGCGCTCATGCAGCTTAAGCTTCCTTGATACCTAAGTAACAACCCAGCCCTGTTGCATCAGAACACAACCCAAACCAATGCCAGATGCATCACAATAAACCATGAAGCCCTAGCCCTCAACAGGAAGAGTCAATATAGGAGCGGTGGTAAGCAACTCCTTAAGCCTCAGAAAGCTCCTCTCACACTCCTCTGACCACACAAAGGGAACATCCTGGCGAGTCAATCGAGTCAGAGGCGCTGCTATGGTAGAGAAACCCTCAACAAAACTTCTGTAGTATCCTACCAATCCGACAAAGCTCCGAACCTCAATCACAGAAGTGGGTCTAGCCCAATCACGAATAACCTCAATCTTCACCGGATCCACCATAATGCCATCCTTGGACGCTACGTGCCCCAAGAATGCTACAGACTCAAGCCAAAACTTGCACTTTGAGAACTTGGCATAAAGCCGATGATCTCTCAAAGTCTGGAGCACTATCCTCAAATGTTGCTCGTGCTCAACATGGCTCTGCGAGTATACCAAGATATCATCAATGAAAACTATGACTAAGGAGTCCAGATACGGCCTGAATACTCGAGTCATCAAGTCCATGAAAGCGACAAGGGCATTAGTCAACCCAAAAGACATCACTAGGAACTCATAATGATCGTAACATGTCCTAAATGCTGTCTTAGGGATGTCCGCTGCTCTAACTCTCAACTGATGATAGCCTGATCTCAAGTCAATCTTAGAGAACACTGCGGCACCCTAAAGCTGGTCTAACAGATCATCAGTACGAGGCATGGGGTAATGGTTCCTCACTGTCACCTTACTTAGCTGCCTATAGTCAATACACATCCGTATGGTACCATTCTTCTTCTTCACAAACAGAACTGGAGCACCCCAAGGTGATACACTAGGCCGAATGAACTCCTTACCTAAGAGGTCCTAAAGCTAAACACTGAGCTCCTTGAGCTCTGTAGGGGCCATATGGTACGGTGGGATGGAAATTAGGATGAGTACCCAGCTCCAAATCAATGGCAAAATCAATATCCCTCTCTAGGGGTAGGCCAGGAAGGTCGGCAGGGAACACATCAGCAAACTCTCAGACTATAGGCACTGATTCCACCGTAGGGCTCTCCCTACTAACATATCTAACATAATCCAAATAAGCCAAACATCCGCTATCCACAAGCCTCTGGTCTTGAATACAAGAAAACACCCCAACTGGTGTGCGTTTGCGAGAACCCTGCCACACCACCGATGGAATACCAAGCTTGGCTAAAGTAACGGTCTTGGCATAGCAATCCAAGACCGCTTGATGAGGGGATAACCAATCCCTGCCCAAAATCAGATCAAACTCAAGCATACTCAACACAATAAGATCAGCCCGAGTGTCCTGCCCCCAGATAGTCACCACACAGGATCTACACACCTGATCCACTACTAAAGAATCCCCTCCTAGGGTCGAAACACGCAAGGGTACCGCTAAAGGCTCTGGACTCACCCTCAATCGAGGAACACAATAAGATGATACATATGAATATGTAGAACCAGGATCAAATAAAGCTGAAGCGAACTGATGGCATAGGAGAACCAGACCTGTGATCACATCATCAAACACCTCGGCCTCTACTCTTTCTGGAGCTGCATAAAAATGGCCTTGGGTGCCTTTAACATGAGCATACACCCTGCCACCGAACCTGCCTCCCCGGGGACCTCCCAGGGCACCCTGATGCTGGCCTCCTCTTCTAGCTGGAGGTGCTACTCCTGAAATCGGTCTCGCCGTCTGAGGAGCTGGTAAAGCTGATCTGGAGGTAGGACACTTCCTAGCCCAATGACCTAGCTCTCCACAAGTGAAGCAACCCTGAGAATACCTACTCAGAAATAGAGGCTGGCCACCCCGATCTGAAGAACCTGTCTCAAAACTACCTTGGCCCTACCTCAGACCGGCATTGTAACCACCCTGACGGTGCTGGTCACCCTCTGAAGTCTGCAGTGCTGCCTAAAATGGGCAACTAGACTGACCTGACTGGAACCTCTGTTGGACCCGGTCCTGAGTATCCCTAGGCCTAAGACGGTGCCTACCAGAGCTGTCATCCCACCTAGCCCTCTTGTCGCTGCCCCCTTGGGCCTCGCGACGGAGCTGCTCAATCGTGCGGGCATGGTCTACAATATCCAGAAAAAGAACGGCCCACTGATAACATAGACTCCGACTCAATACGCAATGGCAATCTCAAATCCCGGACAAAGCATCTAACTCTCTCCTCCTCCGTGGGCAAGATCATAGTAACATGATGGAACAACTCATGAAATCTAGCCTCATACTCAGACACCATCATGGAGCCCTACTCCAACCTCAAAAACACATCACGGGGGTGATCCCTCATGCTTCGTGGGATTAATCTAGCCAAAAAGCCCTCTAAAAACTCTACCCATGATACTGGCGGGGACCTAGCTAGCCTGGTCTCAATGAAGGACCGCCACCACTGTCTGGCCGGTCCGTCTAGCTGATAAGCAGTGAAGTTGGCTCCTCTGGACTCCACTAACCCCAAAGCCTAAAATCTCTCCCTACAGGAAGTAATGAACTCATGGGTGTCTTTCCTAAAAAGCCCCAGAAAACCTCGGCGGTGTCAGTCTAAGGAACACCCCGAGCATCTTCTGCTCCCTCAATGGCATAACTCTATCTATTGCGTCTGGCTGAACGGTGGTCGGTGCTGGCGGCTGCTGGCCCTCTAGGATCGCTGCTGCAGGCTGACCCTGTTGTTGAATCTCTGGAACCATGGGGCCATGCTGGCCCTGGAACTACTGCTGGAGCCTGCTACTGCTGTAAACCTCCTTTCATATTAAGAATCTGCGCGAGCAAACCCTGAAGATTAGGGGCAGCAGCTGGTGATGGTGGTGGTTGAGCTGGTCCCGGCCCCACCGATTAAGGAGGAATCTGCTCTCTACGAGGCTCCACCTCTAGCTCCGGAGTCCTCGCCCTATCACGGTGTTGCGGCAAGGGTCGACCTCTACTGCGTGTACGAGCCATTCTGCGCAAGAGTGAAACAAGTGAGATTTCATAAAACCAATTGGACAACAATGCATGAACAGGAAACAAAACAAGAAAACCTCCTAAAGACATCTTGTAGCCTCCCGAAGATAAGTCACAGACGTCTCCACGTTGATCCGCAGGACTCTACTAGATACTAGCTCTATAAAAGTGAGACCAACGAACCTGGGGCTCTGATACCAACTTGTCACGACCCGATTTCTCGGGTCATGATTGTACCTACCAACCCACCAATAGGCAAGCCAAACCCTATCCCAGAACTTAGAAGTAATGGGATTGAGGGTGGGAACTAACCTCAACTACGCGGAAGCATAAGTAAAGGAACATATAAAGAAAAGGCAGAAGCGAGACATCTATATATACAATAACAATACCTCCCAGAACCTGGAAGTCACATGTACAAAACTACTAAAAAAGTGCAAGTCCCAAAAGTGGACCACGGAAGCTAGACTGTCTCAAAGCAAAAGACAATGCAAAATATATCAATAGATGGAGACAAGTAATCTCAGAACACCATGTGCTCAGCCTCGTCTCCGGAACAGACCGCTGCAGGCTCGAACTTAACGCTGATAGCTGGTGCTCGGATCTGTATCATAAAAACAGATGCAGAGTGTAGCATATGTACCAATACAACAGGTACCCACTAGGCATCAGAGGCCGACTGAGCAAGAAAGGTAAAAACAGACTGAACAAATAGAATCTACAATAACAGAGGTCAAGCGAAAATGAAACAAAGCATACGAGCGCACCGGAAATAAAACTAAGTATAGCTAAACTAAACCTAACTAGACCCCCATAAGCCCAGAAGGTATACTTATGCACAAGTTTAAATAAAACTCGAACGGACCCCCATAAGCCCGACAGGTACACAGAAGAGCTATTTTACGAAAACGAAGGAAGACCCAAGCCACGAACAGAATCCACCAACCAACTCAACTGAACCAACCAGCCAACTCCATGCCTTAATACTCCGCTGCCCTATCAGCCAACACTCCCGGGGGCCCTACCCAAGCTAGTAAAGTGTATCGGTACTCCCAGGGGCCCTACCCAAACCAGTAGAGTACGCTGGACAACCCAAGTACCTCATATCCCAAAACCCTAAAATAGAACAACCAGCCAACCCCCAAGAATTAATACTCCGCTTCCCAATCAGCTAAAACTCCCGAGGGCCCTACCCAAGCCAGTAGAGTGCGCCGATACTCCCGGGGGCCCTACCCAAGCCACTAGAGTACGCTGGAATACCCAAGTACCTCATATCCAATCGCCCACTTCGCCAATACTCCTGGGGGCCCTACCCAAGCCAGTAGAGTATGCGGGGCCATCCAAACAACTTCAAGCATCAAGCCAAGGTGGATCGCAATCAGCTACCTGTAATGACCCTCCAGGTCATTTCTGTTTTAATGCCTTCTTTTTGTCATTTAGAGCAGTCCTGTAGTGACCCCAAGTCATTTATGATTTGCTGACACTGACTGTTTGGTCACCTGGTCGTTCGTTTGGGTTTTATGCCTGTTTTTTTGCTTTGGAGCTTTTGAACTTTGAAAAGTTGATATCGGTCATAACTTCAGGTAAACGACCTCAGATGGGAATTGGCATGGTTCCATCAGCTCTGGAGTGGCCAAATTAGGCTAGGAGAATAGTTTGCCCGAGTCCTGGGGTTTTCGGTGCAATTTTGGGGCCAGTTAGCTCTTTAGTCTTTAAAATTTTGTTTAAGATTGACTTCGGTCAACATTCTTGGAAAACGTGCTCGAATAAAGAATTCGACAGTGCAGTTAGTTCTAAAATGCCTATTTTGGTCTAGATCAACCTTTTGAGAATTACCGGGAGCTTCCAATATGATTTTGAGGCCTTCGATAGAAATTGGCTAAAATGGTTAAATGGGTGTGGGACCCACTTTTTGTCGAAACGACCTCGTATAGAAATTTTGACTACGCCATTAAGTCTGAAATGTCAAATTTGAAGGGATAGCATATTTCATTTGCGTGCATGGGGTTTCGAACGAATCCCGAGCACCCTATCGGAGTTTAGGAATTCTCCAAAACTTAGCTGGTGCAACAGCTATTAGTGCGACACCATTGTTCCTCGCGTTCGCGGGATAAACTCCAAATTTGCGGAGGTATGAAGGTGTCTACTCCGCGTTTGTGGGCCAGTGGTCGCATTCACGGAGGTTTGGGGACTTTGTGCTCCGCGTTCGCGGAGGTCTATTTGGTGAGGGTGATCCTTGCTCTCTGCGTTCGCGAGCCTGGGAAAACGTTCGTGGAGCTTTGGGGAGATCACTCTCCGCGTTCGCGGAGGCTTTGCCTCGTTCGCGGAGAGGAAGGACCTGGCAGTGTCTATTTAATGAGTTCGAAGCTCCCATTTTGGAGAGCTTCAAACCTTCATAAAAATCTCCTCGGTGGTCGGTTTTCGGCGATTCGAAGTCCCAGGCGCTCGAATTCTCATTTTCTTCGTGGGTTATAAGTTGGGGTTCATTAGGTATTCCTCGTTTTCCATAAAATTGAGGGTAAGTTCTTTGTTGGCCTATTTTATTTAGTTTTGTGATTTTTTGTTGTGAGCTGTTAGGAGTGGATTCAACCCCTAATGGGCGATCCATTTTGGGGTTCGTGTTTGGGCAAGGATTTGGGACCTTTTCACAGAGTCAATTCTGGAAAATCTATAGCGGGTCCCACTTTGCTCGATTTGACTCTGAAATTTGTCTGTCTCCGAATTCGTCGATTTTAGTGTCTAAGCGACCATATTGACGCTGTGATTCTATTTTTGATAGCGTGGCAACAATCTGAGGTTGTTCGGAAGGGAAAATCTTTGGCTAAGTGACTTGGAGCACTTGTGATCGACTTTTTGGTAGGTTACGGCTTCCCTTCTTTCTAGACTGAGCTTGAATGTGTAATTGCAGGTTGATATTTGTGAATTTGGGGTGGCTAGCTAGTATTGTTTCCCTGCTTATCCGAATTCCTATTTTATAGTTGACTGTTGGGCTGTTATAGCCTAGTATCATGCTGTAGATTGGGTTGTCGACTTGGATTGTTGGTATTTGTGTTGGGAACTATCTGTTGGGTGGTTTTCTGATGTTGCATGAGTGGGACCGGGTTCTTTCACTCCTTGATTGGCTGATTGTTGTGATTCTGCCTTAGAATAGGCTGTTATATTATTGACATAGTCCCATGTACCTGGTTGACTTGAGCATGTATCCGACGTCGACTCGGATGAACTTGATCTTTGTAGACTAATATAGTAGACTTGGGTCTGATAGTATGAGCCTTAAATTAGGCATTCTCGGGGCCTTCAGATCTTCCGATTCTTTCCTCTCTATTTCTGAGAGCGTGGGATGCTGCCAGAAGATATTGCATTGAGCTGATCGACGGTCGGATTGATTTAGGCTGTTTAGGCTGGGAGCCTTCGTTGATATCCTTGTGAGGCGGCGACCCGTGGTGTTTAGCCTTGCGTTGTGTTGTTCGTAGTGGATTTATCTGGTTTGAGGTTGTTAGCTCCAGTACGAGACTAAGGTTATGCGGTTAGCATTCGGTATTCCCAATGCTAGGCTGTCAGGTGTAGGCTACTATCTCTGGTCCGTAGCTGACGTTATACGATTCCAGCCCGTTATTTCCAGTGCAAGTCCATGAAGCGTAGGCTACTAGTCCCAGCCCGCAGTTGACGTTACCCGATTGGAACCGATATTTCCAGTTCCAGAATGTTGAGCATAGACTGATTAGCTCCCATCCGAGACTGATGTTACACGGTTAGAGTCCTTTATTTCCAGCTCGAGACCTTAGAGCGAGAGATATTATTTCCGATCCGAGACTAACGTTCCCGATTAGAGTCTGATATTTCCAGCTCGTGACTGATGATTGGTTGGGGCCTAGATGTTGTTCCAGCTCGATACTGGCGTTCCCGATTAGAGTCCTGTATTTCCAGCTCATGACTGATGATTGGGTGGGGCCAAGATGTTGTTCTAGCTCTAGACTGACATTACTCGGTTAGAGTCTGGTATTTCCAGTTCGTGAATGATGATTGGGCGGGGCCCAGGTTTTATATTGTTAGGTCCGGGACCCATAGGTGTTACGGCTTCTGGTTATGGATCTCCTTTCATCTTTAGTATAGCTCTTCTGTGTAACTGTCAGGCTTATGGGGGTCCGTTCGGGTTTTATTTCAACTTGCACACGAGTGTGCCCAGCAGGTCTTATGGGGGGCCCAGTTGGGTTTAGTTAGCTATCCTTTGTTTACTTTTCGCTTGTTCTATTTCCGTACTGTTGACCTCTGTTATTGTTATTGCTGATTATATCTTGTCTGCCTGTCTTTACCTCCCTTGCTCAATTGGCCTATGATGCCTAATGGGTACCTGTTGTTTTGGTACTCATGCTATACTCTCCATCTATTTTCGTTATGCAGGTCCAAGCACCAGTTATCAGCATTGAGATCGGTCCTGGAGCTATCCTTTCAGGAGACTAGGGTCAGCACATGGCGTTCTGGGATTACTGATCTCTTTCTGTATATATATTTTGGCTTGTCTTTTGTTTTCGAGACAGTTGTTTCGGTGGTCCACTTTGGGGACTTGTATTCTGTTAAGCAGTTCTATACATGTGGCTTCTAGGTTTTGGGAGGTGTCTCGTATATTTATTATTTTTGTTTCGTTTCAGCTTCTGCTTTGTGTTCTTGTTGTATGCTTCCGCTTGGTTTGGACTAGTTTCCACTCTTAGTCCCACTACTTTTAAGTTTCGAGATAGAGTTTGGCTTGCCTACCGGTGGGTTGTAGGCGCCATCATGACTTGAGATATCAGGTCGTGACACTACCAACCACAATACCGCCAAACCAATCTCGAAACATCCGAAAGCTCAGGAAAATAACACACCTCCGATGACACATCGACAGCATAGAAAGGGGGGAAGAAGACAGAAGGATCATAACAATATGGAACTACAACCAGGCTCAACTATCAGACCCAAGTCTGTTATTCTAATCTACAAGGACCTAGTCATCCGAATCGACGTTGGATACATACCACGGTCAACAAGTGCATAGGTCTAAGTCAACTCTAACATAACCTAATCTAAGGCCAAAAAGATAACTCAACATAATTAGACAGCCAATGAGATACCACACATGCAAAAACAAATAAACAGCCCAACAGATAATTCACAAATATCCACAGATAAACAACCCCTCCAATAACAAAGTTATAACCCCGAAAATAGCCTGAAAATCAACCCTAATGCATGGTTTCTGAGAATAAGAGAAGAAATACTAGCTACCCACCCCAGATTCACACAAATCAGCATGTATTTACACATTCCAGCTCAATCTAAAGGAAGGGAAGCCGTAACCTACAAAAGGCCGATCGCATGCGCTCCAAATCACTCTACCGGAGCTTTTCCCTTTCGAACGACCTTAGAACGCTGCCACGCTATCAAAAATAGAATCACAGCGTCAGTATGGTCATTTAGACACTAAAATCATCAAAATTGGAGACAAACCAATTTCAAAATAAAAATTGAGAAACGTGGGACCCACTCTAGATTTTCCAGAATTGACTCCGTGAAGAGGTCCCAAATCCTCCCTCGAGCCTGTGTTCCAAAATAGAACACCCATCAGGGCTCGAATTAGCTCCATGCAGCACAAACAAGAAATGCAAAACTTTTCACAATTAGCTTAGGATAGCAACTTACGCCTCGAATTCACGGAAATCGGGGAACACCCAACACTCTCTGAGCCAATACCCACATAGCCAACAAGATTTCAAGTACCTGGGACTTCGAATCACCGAAAACAGACTAAAGATGAGGGAGATATGAATTTTCTAACTTCCCTACGAAATGAACCTCGACCTCAACTTATAAACCACTGCCAGCCACTGACCTCTGCGAACGCGGAGGGAAAACAGACAATACTCCGCAAATGCGGACTGAGGCCCATGAACGCGGAGGGAAAGCACCCATACCTCCACGAACACAGAACCCTATCTGCAAATGTGGAGAGGAAGACTCCCCAGACCTCCGAGATCTTCGCGAACACGGAGCCCTATCCGCGAACGCGGAGAAGGAGATCTCAAACCTCTGCGAACGCGGAGCCAAGCCCGCGAAGGCGGAGAAGACAGGTCCACACCTCCGCGAACGCAGAGACAATTCCGCGGATGTGGAAAAGCAATGGGTCTGCAACAACACCTATGCACCAGCTGAGTTTTGCGCATTCCCAAAACTCCGACGGGGTGCTCGGGATTCATTTGGAACCCCGTGCATGCAAACGAGATATGCTACCCCATCAAATTCAATATTTTGGATTCGATGGCACAGTCAAAATTTTCATACGAGGTCATTTCAATAAAAAGTGGGTTCCACAACCAAAGTGCCAATTTAGCCAACTTCTACCGAGGGCCTCAGAATTAGATCAGAAGCCTCGAGAAGCGCACGAAGGGTCATTCTAGACCAAACTCAGCATTTTGGAACTAACCGTGCTGACGGAATTCTCATCCGAGCGTATTTACCAAGAATGTTGACCAAAGTCAATTTCAAGCCAAATTTCAAAGGCTAAAGAGCCAAATGGCCCCAAAGTCACACCAGAAGCCTTGGGACTGGGCCAATCATGCTTCGAGACTAATTTGGCTGCTCCGGAGCTGATGGAACCGTCAAAATTCCATTTTGAGGTCATTTACCTGAGGTTATGACCGAAATCAACTTTTCAGGTTTTAAAAGCTCCAAAACAAGAAAAGAGGCACAACACCCAAACGAACGATCAGGCAGCCGAACCTACAATGCCAGCAAGTCAAAAATGACTTGGGGTCACTACAGGAATGCTCTAAACGACAGAAAAGAGGCACAAACACACAATTGACCTGAAGGGTCATTACATGTATACTTCACCGAACCGGATAAAATGGGCAAACTTGGTCAGCCTATCGACAACAACCCAAATGGAGTCATAACCACCCACTGTGGTAGGCAAACCCACTACAAAATCCATACTGATTCGCTCCCACTTCCAATTAGGAATAGGCATCCTCTAAGATACACCTCCGGGCCATTGGTGCTCACACTTGACCTGTTGGCAAGTCAAACATCTAGAAACAAAATCTACAATATCTCTCATCATGCCACCCCATAAATAATGATGGCTCAAGTCATGATACATCATTGCTGCTCCCAGATGAATAGAATATCGCAAACAATGGGCCTCCTCAAGAATCAATCTAATCAACTCGCCAGCCTGGGGCACACAAATCATACCGTCAATCCTCAAGACACCGTCAGAATCAAAGATAGCCTCCTTGGCTTCTCCTCTCAACACTTTGTCTCGAGTAAGACACAATTTCTCATCATCACACTGGTGCTCTCGAATCTGCTCAACTAAGGAAGAACGGGTCTCAATGAAAGCAATCAAACCATGCGTCTCCTCATAAATCTACAATCGGACAAGACTGATGGCTAACCTCTGAACATCCCTAGCCAATGGTCTCTCCTTCATACTGATAAAGGCAACTAGAAGTCTTCTTACTCAAAGCATCAGCCACCACATTGGCCTTCCCTGGATGATATAAGATAGTGATGTCATAGTCCTTCAGTAGATCAAATCATCTACGCTACCTCAAGTTCAGATCCCTCTGACTGAATATGTAATGAAGAATCCGATGGTCAGTGAAGACATCACAATGAACCCTATAAAGATAATGCCACTAAATCTTAAGTACAAATACCACGGCTGCCTACTCTAGATCATGAGTAGGGTAGTTCTTCTCATGGTTCGTCAACTATCTAGAAGCATAGGCAATCACTTTCCCTTTTTGCATCAGAACGAGGAAGAGGATACTTGTTTTTCATTGTCACCTTGTTCAACTGCTGATAATAAATACGCATCCTCATGGATCCATCTTTCTTCCTCACAAACACCGGATCACCCCACGAAGAAACACTAGGGCGAATGAATCCCTTACTCAACAAATCGTGTAACCGATCCTTCAGCTCTTTTAACTAAGCTAGAGCCATATGATAAGGAGGGATAGAGATGGGCTTGGTGCCCGGCTCTAAGTAAATGGAAAAATCAATATCCCTATCCAGAGGAACACCTGAAAGATTAGTAGGGAACACATCTAAAAAGACTCTAACCACGGGCACAAAATCTATGAAAGGTGGCTCAATACTAGTATCCCGAATGAAAGTCAAATAGGATAAACACCTTGTACCAATAAATCTCTGAGCTCAAATAAAGGAGATAACCTTGCTAGGGTAAGAACCACTAGCACCCATCCACTCAACTCTCGGGACACCTGGCATCGCTAAGGTCACAGTATTAGCAAAACAATCCAAAATAGCATGATGCAGAGAGAGCCAATCCATACCCAAAATGATATCAAAGTCTACCATCCCCAAAATGATCAAGTCTACCCAAGTACCATACCCGGCCAAAGAAACAATACAGGATCGATACACTTGATCCACCACTAAGAATTCACCCATTGGTGTAGAAACATGAATAGGCACAGGCATCCAATCAGACAACATATCAAACCTAGCAGTAAAATAGGTAGACACATACGAGAAAGTAGACCCTAGATCAAACAATATAGACACAGGTGTAGACACATCAATTTTATTAGATTAAATTCATACTAAATTTGGATTGAATCCATGTTTATTTGGGTTGAATGATTAATTTGGGCTTTACAAATAATTAAGCCCATTTTATTAAATTCTACTACAAGGTCCATTTCGCCTTAAAGCCCAAACCCATGCCACATGTCACACTGACTAGGCATCTAAGATCAACAAGGTGGCACCACGTGTCCAAATGAGGTGGTAGTCCCAGTCAAATTCAAGAACCAATCACAATCCGCCAAGTATCAAAATAACACCCTTTGGTAAATCCTAAGAAATCTTGTCCACCCCCAACAACTATTAATAGGGGATAGACATGACATTCAAGGACATTTCTGAATACAATTATGAAAAGAGGATTCTGAAAACTCTTCAACAAGCATTCTGCAAGGATTGGAGAAAGCTACAACACCAACTACATAGTTCTTCGAAGGAGTGGTCAATGGAGTTCTTCCCGGAGATTGACTTGAAACGACGAAGCGCTTCCCGACATTTTCGAAGATCAACCACATCTCAAGGAGGTCTACATCATCCAACGATTCGAGAAGTACGCTACTGAAGGCCCTTGAATCTTGGAGAAGTTTAGAAGAGAAGAATCAAGAGAACAACAAAGTTGTACTCACAAATTCATCAATAAAAAATCACATTTACTTTTATTTATTTTGCTTGTAGTTTATTTTCAGCGCAATAAAAATTTGTTGCCAAAATTTAATAAAATTTGTGTGTCTACATATGCCCTTTACTTCAAGCCTTGTTGAAGTGTAGGTTTGCCGACACTTGATTGCGAGACTTGAAGTATTATGAATCCAACAATATCACTCTTAAGACATTTGCTTGACTCGATTTCTTGCGTTTAAACAGGTCACATGGTACAGTCATGTACAAGAACAATCACAATCTGCCAAGTGCCAAAATGACATCCTTTGGCCAATCATAAGTAACCTTGTCCACCCCCTATATCTATAAATAGGAGATAGACATGACATTCAAGGACATTACTAAAAAGAGGATTCTGAAAACTCTTCAACAAGCATTCTGCAAGGATTGGAGAAAGCTACAACACCAACAACATAGTTCTTCGAAGGAGTGGTCAATGGAGTTCTTCCCGGAGATTGACTTGAAACGACGAAGCGCTTCCCGACATTTTCGGAGATCAACCACATCTCAAGGAGGTCTACATCATCCAACGATTCGAGAAGTACGCTACTGAAGGCCCTTGAATCTTGGAGAAGTTTAGGATAGAAGAATCAAAAGAACAACAGAGTTGTACTCACAAATTCATCAATAAAAAATCACATTTTCTTTTATTTATTTTACTTGAAGTTTATTTTCAGCGCTATGAAAATTTGTTGTGAACAAATTTTCATTTGTAGACACATAAATTTTATTGGATTGAATCCATGTTTATTTGGGTTGAATGAATAATTTGGGCTTTACAAATAATTAAGCCCATTTTAATAAATTCTATCCATTTCACCTTGAAGCCCAAACCCATGCCACATGTCACAGTGACTAGGCATCCAAGACTAACAAGGTGGCACCATGTGTCCAAATGAGGTGGTAGTCCTAGTCAAATTCAAGAACCAATCACAATCTGTCAAGTGTCAAAATGACACCCTTTGGCCAATCATAAGCAATCTTGTCCACCCCCTACAACTATAAATAGGGGATAGACATGACATTCAAGGACATTTCTGAATACAATTCTAAAAAGAGGATTCTGAAAACTCTTCAACAAGCATTCTGCAAGGATTGGAGAAAGCTACAACACCAACTACATAGCTCTTCAAAGGAGTGGTCAATGGAGTTCTTCCCGGAGATCGACTTGAAACGACGAAACGCTTCCCGACGTTTTCGGAGATCAACCACATCTCAAGGAGGCCTACATCATCCAACGATTCGATAAGCATGCTACTAAAGGCTCTTGAATCTTAGAGAAGTTTAGGAGAGAAGAATCAAGAGAACAACAGAGTTGTACTCACAAATGCATCAATAAAAAATCACATTTTCTTTCATTTATTTTGCTTGCAGTTTATTTTCAGCGCTATGAAAATTTGTTGCGAACAAATTTGGCACGCCCAGTGGAACCAATTTTGCTCTTCATCTCTTCCTCCTGCAAATCAAGAAAAACTACAAGTTCAACTATTGCAATGGCCTTTAAAAAGATCAATGATGTTTCGTGCAAGGACTTCACTATTGCCGCATTGGTTGATTTTAATGATATTGATCCAATCACTCGATGTGAGTTCAAGAGAAGTGGCTTAAATGGATCTGAATATTTCTCCTCCTTGGAGATGGCAAGAAAGAGCAAGTCTCAAATGACACTCAAAACTGCAATCCCTGGGGGCAACATTGCATCTAAGTTGTTTGATGAAATTTCTCACTCTGGTTTCAACTTTGGTGAATCTGCGAATCCAACGAATTCTTCAATTCCAACAAAGGTCAACGCCTTGATGGTTGACGCAACTGACATGGACGAGAAGCTTGCAATGATGGAGCAAACAATTGAAACCTTGAAGAAGTCTATTGATGACAAAAATCTCCATATCGCCCAACTTATGAGCAAGTTAGATCTCTCCAACTTTGGAGAGTCACATCACAATCTAACAACGCAAGAAAAAGTTGATGTTCCCACCAATCCAGTTGAGTCACAATACTCAAAGCAATCTGCTTCAGTGGCCACTCTAACAGTTCAACAACTACAAGATATGATCACAAACACCATTAAAGCTCAATATGGTGGCCTTCCACAAAGTTCCTTAGGATATTCAAAGTCATATTCTAAGCGAATAGAGGGTTTACTGATGCCAATTGTATATCAACCACCAAAATTGCAATAATTCGATGGGAGGGTAAATCCAAGGCAACACATTGCCCATTTCATCGAGACTTGTAGCAGTGCTGGTACACATGGTGATCTTCTTGTCAAGTAGTTTGTTCGTTCTTTAAAAGAAAACGCCTTTGATTGGTATATGTGCTTGGAGCTTGAATCAATTGATTGTTGAGAGCAACTAGAAAATCAATTTCTCAATCATTTCTACAATACTCGTCGTACAGTGAGCATGATAGAATTGACAAACACAAAACAAAGTAAGGACGAACCCGTAGTGGACTACATCAATCGTTGGCGAATTTGAGCTTAGATTGCAAGGATCAACTTTTTGAAATCTCTGTAGTTGAAATTTGTATACAAGGAATGCATTGGGGCTTTGTATATATCCTTCAAGGAATTAAGCCTCGAACTTTTGAAGAATTAGCTACACGCGCTCATGACATGGAGTTGAGCATTGCAAGCCATGGAAAGACATCGTCTATCTTTGATCTAAGAAAATAAGATACACAATTCAAAGTGTCGTTAGACTATACAACTAAGGAATCCATGGCGGTAACCACGACTTCTACGAAGGGCTCCACAAGACAAAAGTTGAAAGAGAATGCAGCGCATCAACAAACGCGAGAAGTGAAAAATCAATCTACCTTGAATGAGTCACAAGTGAAGGAGTATCCTTTTCCAAACTGTGACGTTTCAGCGATTCTTGATGAGCTGCTAACCAAGAAAGTCATTGCACTCCCAGAGTCAAAGCGACCCAAAGAATCCAATAAAGTCGATGATCCTAAGTATTGTAAATTTCACCGCATTATTGGTCATCACACCACAAAATGCTTCATCCTGAAGGAAAAGATCATGACATTGGTTCGAGAGGGAAAAATCATCATTGACGATGGTGAGAAAGCTGAGACAAACCATGCTAGTGTCAAACTTGATCATAACAAAATTCAATTTCAGAAGTTCTAGACCCTGTGGCTTCGCCAAAAGTTGAAGAAGGTGTCATCATACTACAGTTTGGGGACTTTGAACCAGTTGAAGTTTCCGCTTTGAAGAAAGCAACAAACACATCCAAGGTAGATGACTTCTCCAAAGAAGAGAATGGTGACACTTGGACTTTGGTCGCTCTCAAAAGGCAAAAGCATCAAGGAACTTCTAGACTCCGACTTTCAAAAGCCGAAGCAAGATCAAGTACTAATCAACTTCAACTATGTAAAAGCATAAAATTCAATACCAAATTGAAGTGCAATAATACTTCATCACAAAGGGTTGGAAGGACAGTTACATTGATGGAATTCTTCCCTAAAACGCTCCTCGACACACGAGCCTAAACTATAAGTTACAACGCTCCTTAAGGTACGAGCATAAACTGCATATTACTCCTGGCCCGCAAGAGTAAAAACTGTGTACAGCCCAAAAAAATAAAAATAAATAAAACTCATTATCTTGAACTACGATATGACTTGATCCTCTTCACCGAGGTACGTAGGCGCTTGGAGTAATCACTCTAAGCTCAAGCACATGGGGTAAAAAAAGAGGTTTATGAGATTGCGTGATCATCATAGTAGCTCTTTAAAATTACATAGCTATCCTATAAGTTCAAATGTGTCACAGATGAGCAAAGCTGAAGAGTTGAGCGAGGCAGAATTTGAGCTAACTTTAAAAATATATGTGTACTAATCTGGAGATCTTTTGTCCACTATTTTTACATATGTTGTATTTCTATGAGTTAAGCTTCCAATGCAAAAAGAATCATGTCATTTCGATGCTCCTACATCGAGTTATTGATTTTCTCCCAAAGTTGCTCAAAGCTGAAGAGTTGAGCTAGGCAGAATTTGAGCTAACTTTAAAAATACATCTGTATTAATCTGGAGATCTTTTGTCCGTGATTTCTACATATGTTGTATGTATGTGAATTATGCTTCCAATGGAACAAGAATCGCATCATTTCGAGGCTCCTACATCGAGTTATTGATTTTCTACCGCAGACGCTCAAAGCTGAAAAGTCGATCAAGACAGAATTTGAGCTAACTTTGAAAATAAATATGTACTAATCGGGAAAGCTTTTCGCCGTGATTTTTACATATGTTATATTTCTGTGAGTTATGATTCCAATGGAACAAGAATCGCATAATTTTGACGCTCCTACGTCGAGTTGTTGATTTTCTCCCAAAGATGCTCAAAGCTGAAGAGTTGAACAAGATAGAATTGTGAGCTGACTTCGAATCAATATCTGTACCAATCCATAAAGTCTTTGGCCGTGATTTTTACAATGTTGTTGTTATATGAGTCTTTCCAATGGGACAAGAAGCTCGTGATTTCGATATTTCTACTCCGAGTTATGAATTTTCTACCTCAATCACGCAAAGCTGAGAAACAGACATATTAGATTTCGAAATCAACTTCAGAACAATCTGGAAGGAATTTTGATATGAAACTTTGACATATTGTAGAACGTTGAGTTCTATTTCTGTTGGATCGAGTGTCTTGCAATTTCATTGCTCTCACATTCAAAAATAAATATACTTCCAAAGGTGTGCAAAGTTGGAATCACAAAGTGTAAGGAATGAGAGCTCCATGTACTTCTCAAGAAGTCATAAGATTGGTCCAAGATCTTCTCCAAATTGAAAGGAAGATGTCAATCCACACTAAAGCTTGAACAATGAGATTATCCGCAATCTAGTTCGCTGATGTTTGAGGGCCTACACCAAGTGTTTCTCTCGTCATGCTCATGTCGTGTGCTTTCTCACCTGAAATGAAACGAAAGTACTCCAAATGTTTCTCTCGTGGAGCCGAAAAGGGGGATGAAAATGGAGGTGTCAAGTTGTCTCTACCAAGGCTGCAAGGAAGGTGAATGCCTCAAGTAAGTTTTCTGCCAACATTACAAGGACGAGACGAGTGGTTCCACGCCAATCATGTGAACAACTCGTGCATCTTCTAGGTGATTTAAGCTCTTTCGAAAACATGGAAAGAAAAAATATTGGAGCTATCGGTGCCAACTGCACAAAGTTTTCAATTTTTCTTGGTTGATCTATTTCTGATAACACACGCAGTAAGTACATGACCCTTCAATACAACATGACAAACATGAGCAGCACCACAACAACCTTGTTCGACATGGCGGTGCCAATAGCACGAAGCTTTGAATTACGGCCAAATTGGAGCTTGAACATTAATCTCCCGTGTTTAAGAAACATGTCAATGCATAATTAAAGATGCAACCTCAATCATTACCTGCAAGAAAGAGAAACAAGAAAATCTTAAAAAACACAAATTTGTGAGGAAAACGGACAGATTTGAAGACCAACTTCAAAATTCGATTCCCGTCAATCCGGAAGGTGTTTAATGTTGATTTTTGGATATGTCGTAGTACTGAAAGTATAGTTTCTTCAAAACCAAGCCGCTTATCATTTGAATGCTCCTACACCAAGAAAATGATGTTTTGGCGAAATTGGCCATAGCTGTGAGAAGAACTGCCAGATTTGGGGTCCAACTTCAAAATTCGATTCCCGTCAATCCGAAAGGTGTTTGACATTGATTTTTGGATATGTCGTAGTACTAGAAGTCTAGTTTCTCGAGAATCAAGCCTCATATCATTTGGACACTTCTACACTATGAATATGATGTTTTGGCAAGGTTGCACATAACTGTTAGAAGAACTTTCAGATTTGAAGACCAACTTCAAAAATCAATTCCCGTTAATCCAAAAGGTGTTTAATGTTGATTTTTGGATATTTCGCAGTACTACAAGTCTAGTTTCTTCCAAATCAAGCCTCTTGTTATTTGGACACTCCAACACTAAGAAAATAATATTTTGGTGGGACTGCACGAAATTGAGAGAAGAACACACCAAATTTGGAGTTCTTCTGGAGGATTTTTTTTTCTATGTTCTTTGATGAATTCTTTGTACATGAGATATTCTTATATAGAGGTTCTATGAATCATTTTCATTTCTTGTGCAAGGAAAGCTTAGACAAAATTGGAAGAAGCAAATCATATCAATTCTTACCCTTCTAAATGGAAGTTGCTAGCACTCAAAAAGAAAGCAATAAGTCCTAAGATTTCAAGAATGATTCTTACACAATCAAGCAAAGGAAAGAAAATTTGGTGTGATCATTAAATTACCAATTGTTTTCAAGTTGAAGGTTTGCAAAAAAGAAGCAAATCAAGTTATGTTCTTTTATTTAAAATTCAACTGTGGGGACTTGTGTGACACTCTAAGTGTTGGTGTCCAAATTTATATTCAAGTCTATGGTGAAAGTTTATTTGAATTCAAAATTCAGACAACTTTGTCACATTGATTTGTTTATCCCTCTCTCGAGAGTCTTGTATATCGTCCCTCGGGTGGATTGAAATAACAAAAGTCCTTAGGAGCACATCGAAATGGAGTTTCACATGACATTAGCATATAACTTGTTTCATCATAAGAAATGGAGTCCAACAAATGTCTTAAGAGTTAAATTGTTGGATTCATAATACTTCAAGTCTCACAATCAAGTGCTGGCAAACCTACATTTCAACAAGCCTTGAAGTAGGGGGCATTTGTAAACACATAAATTTTATTGGATTAAATTCATACTAAATTTAGATTGAATCCATGTTTATTTGGGTTGAATGATTAATTTGGGCTTTACAAATAATTAAGCCCATTTTATTAAATTCTACTACAAGGTTCATTTCACCTTGAAGCCCAAACCCATGCCACATGTCACAGTGACTAGGCATCCAAGACCAACAAGGTGGCGCCACATGTCCAAATGAGGTGATAGTCCCAGTCAAATTCAAGAACCAATCACAATCTACCAAGTGTCAAAATGACACCCTTTGGCCAATCATAAGCAACATTGTCCACCCCCTACAACTATAAATAGGGGATAGACATGACATTCAAGGACATTTCTAAATACAATTCTGAAAAGAGGATTCTGAAAACTCTTCAACAAGCATTCTGCAAGGATTGGAGAAAGCTACAACATCAACTACATAGCTCTTCAAGGAGTGGTCAACGGAGTTCTTCCCGGAGATTGACTTGAAACGACGAAGGGCTTCCCGACGTTTTCTGAGATCAACCACATCTCAAAGGAGGTCTACATCATCCAACTATTCAAGAAGTACGCTACTGAAGGCCCTTGAATCTTGGAGAAGTTTAGGAGAGAAGAATCAAGAGAACAACAGAGTTGTACTCACAAATTCATCAATAAAAAATCACATTTTCTTTTATTTATTTTGCTTGCAGTTTATTTTTAGCGCTATGAAAATTTGTTGCGAATAACAGGTCGATGGAAAACTGGGACGATACCTGTGATCACAGCACCAGAAGTCTCAGCCTCAGGTCTCCCTGGAAAAGCATAACACTAGCCCTCTCGGCCACCTACAGTCTAAGTAGAACCCCTACCTCCACCTTGTGAAGCTGAAGCACCCCTACCAAAAGTCTTGCCACCTCTGTCGAACTGACCTTTGACCCGACCCCTGGCCGGAGGCTCTGAATCCCTAGCTGGAGCAGCTGAATAAGTACGCTCGAGTCCTGAGTGAGTCTATAGAGGACACTATTGAATCATGTAACTTGGATCCCCACACCCAAAGCAAGATCTCGACACGGATATCTGTTGCTGCAAACCAGATGAGCTACCATGGCCACCTCGGCTAGAGCCATGAGACCCGCGGGATGACTGACCACTCTCAGCTGCTAGCATAGATTCATGAACAGATCCATGGCGCTGAAATGAACTACTACCTCTATGAGTACCCCTTCCTCCAGATGAGGCACCAGAAAATAGAAGAACGGGCCCTCTTGAGCTCTTCAAACTCCTCTAAAAGCATCAACTCCACCTCTTTGGCGGTGCTCACAATGGACTGGAAGGAAGCCCCCTCTCTGGCTGCTTAGAAAACATACGACTTGGTAGAGAAATACAACCCTCTCAGAAACCTACGAACTCTCTCTGCCTCATCGGGAACAATAGTCATAGCATGCCTAGAAAGCTCACAGAATCGGGCCTCATACCCAGTCACAGATATATTGTCCTGTCTCAATTTCTCAAACCTCAGTCGACTCTCCTCCCTAACGCTCCAAGGAATGAAGTTGTCTTGAAAAGCACTATAGAACACATCCCACTCTATCAGAGGAGACCCAACTGGTCTAGACCTCCCAAAAGTCCTCTCCCACTCTCTGGCGCATCCACACAGCTGAAGGGCAACAAAACGAACACCTCGAGCATCCCCACTTCCTCAAGCATCTCATGGCACAAAGTCAAGAACTCATGAGCATCCTCGATCTTACCACCCTAAAACTGGGGTGGTTTCATCTTTTGAAACCTCTCATAGCACTACAGCTCAGTTGTCGTCAAAATAATATTAGGGGCAATCTGAACACCCGCAACCGGTGTCGGAACCACTGGTGGCTGACCCACCTGATCTTGAATACCCGGAGTCTGCTGCTGACCTAGACTATGCGCACCTAATCCAGTCTCGGAACCATGTGGTGTACCATTCGCACCATCCTGAGAGAAGTTCTCTATCACACCAAGCATCCTCAACAAAGTCTCTTGAAATAAGAAAGCTCCAAACCCGAAAGGAACCTGGTTCTCGGCAACCTCAACATGTGGCTCAGGTGAAGCCTCTCTACCTCTGCCTCTGGTTGGTGCCGCTCCACGGGCACGACCTCTAGCCGGTGCTACTTCACGAGCATGACCTCTAGCTCTAGCCCTACCTCTACCTCTAGCTGGGGTCTCAGCAACTACCTTAGGGACTGCCTCCTCTCTACCATTGGAAATTGAAGCTCTAGTACTCGGCATCTGCCAAAACAGCACGTGGCAATTCAACATTAGCGAAGGTAACCACGCACGATAAGAAAAGGATGAACAAAAAGGAAGTTACCTAACAGTCTTCATAGCCTCTCGAAGATTAGTATAGACGTCTCCGTACCAACCTGGAGACTCTAATTAGACTTGTCTTGTACACACGTGAGACCTATGAACCTGGGGCTCTAATACCATTTGTCACGACCCAAAAATGGACGTGATGGCACTTGTCTATTCCCACCAAGACAAGTCAGCCTCAACCCAACGAAATAAAGAAAAACATAACAGAAAGATAAAGCAAGAACAAGACAAAGGCGGAAAACTTATTCATTCTATTAACACTCCAAAATCTGGTTGTCACGTGTACAAACCACTAATGTAAATACAAAATTCGAAAGATAGATACAAGTCTCAAATGTCTTTGTTTCTCAAATAGAACAAAGCAAAAAAGCAAAGAGCAAGAGAAACCGATGGATGACAAGCAGCTACCTCTAAAAACCCTTGACAAGCCTCGAAATCTGAAGAGAAGAAGAAAACACGAGAGTCCGGGCTCAGAACCAACACAAGTGTAGAAGAAATGGGTGAGTACCACCAACGCGGTACCCATCAAGCAACCTAATGAACAAGACAACCTAGCTAGAAATAGAATACCCCTTTTCATACCAACCGAAACTCCTCAAACTACAACCTGCAAAGAAATTTCTACAATAAACAGCTCACAAGGATCAATAATCAAAGTTCAATAGTCACACTTCGAACACCAACATGAACCAAGTAATCAATCTCAGGTATCAAATAGATTATTCACAAGTATCACGTGTATCACTCACATTTCACAAGTAAGTCAGTCATAAGCATAAAATTGTATCAATCACAACACTAGCCGAAAATGACCTCGGCTCATATCACTCACTAGCCGAAAATGACCTCGGCTCATATCAATCACTAACCGAAAATGACCTTGTCTCATATGAATCACTAGCCGAAAATGATCTCGACTCATATTAATCACTAGCCGAAAATAACCTCGGCTTTATAACACTTACCGAAAATGATCTCGGCATCACAAGCTATCACATGTCTCATCTCGGTGTTTCAAATCAATGCACACAAGCAATATCACACCACACAGAAGAGACAACAATATATATACAATTCAAG
This sequence comes from Solanum appendiculatum, assembly GCA_018342035.1. NCBI lineage: Eukaryota > Viridiplantae > Streptophyta > Magnoliopsida > Solanales > Solanaceae > Solanum > Solanum appendiculatum. The sequence goes on along the minus strand of JAGDQO010000397.1, from coordinate 177,969 downwards.
TCCACTTTCATCATATCAAGTATATCATCAATCAACCAAATAAGGAACACAACAAGGCATTTCACATTTCACACTTTCATCAAGAAGCCTTTTCATTTTTACCCTTCTTTTATTGATTAGCAATGAATAAGTGGACAATAACCCTTCACCTCAATCCTGATTACTCCCCAACTCACAAACGATGAAGAGAAGTAGATAATTCTACTAGATTACAAAGTTTAAGATATCACTTGCCTTAAAAACAATCAATTAGTCACTCTGAAGCATGAGTTTTCCCCTTCTGAATCACTTCCGAAGTCACACAATTTATAACAATCAAGTATTCACAATAATTTTTTAAAAACAACAATGCCCACATCACTTTTTTGAAAAATGGGTCAATCAACACAAAACCCATTTCCGAAAATAAGGTTTGAATTCAAAATTTAACACTTGAAAATGATGTTTAAAGATTTAGGAACTCAATGGTGAAAACCAATTCGAAAAAGGATTTAAAACAGCTTCAAAATTACCATTTTAGATCAAAACTCACGTTCATGTTAAACCCTCAATTTACCAATTCAAAATCTTGATTTGAACACATAAACTCCAATATAATAATGGGTAATTGAAGATTTAGAGTTAAGAAATGTTACCCAACAATTTTATCTTATCTTGAAAAACTCAGTTGAAATCACCTCTACCGAGTTCTCAAAGCTCCAACAATGGAAAATGGGAAAGAAATCCCGAAATTGGGTTAAAACACACTGTCAGGGGTCCTCCGCGATCGCGCACCCCTGCACGTGGATGCGGGATTTAATGAACCTGACCTCCACGAATGCGCCAGGTCTCCTGCGAATGCGAAGGTCAATACCTTGACCTTCTGTGAACGCGGTCGAGCCTCCGCAAACGCGGGGTTCCCACGCTCTTCTCTCTGCGAACGCAGCCACAAGCTCCGCGAACGCGAAGGGTTGCACCAGAACACAAAAAACCAGCCAACTCAAAAATCATCGAAAGGACCCTCAAGATTCGTTTGGAACCACGTACACACAAACCACATATGTAAATGAATTATACTCGACGTTCCGGACCCAATGAAATCGTCAAAACACGAATTCGAGGTCTCCTTGACCCAACATCCATGAAAACCACAAGAAACTATCTCAACGCCTAAAAAGGCTAAAACAAGCTCGGGATCTCACAAAAATCAACCAAGACCATTCCTAGACCTAAAATCATTCTCCGAATCCAACGGAACTCTCGGAATTCCAATCCGAGCATCCGAATCCTGAATGTTGATCAAAGTCAAACCAAAGTCTAAATTTTCACAATTTCACAACTTAGGACCTCAAATCCTAAAAACGACTCCGAACCAGAAACCGACAATTCTCATAGACCAATTTCCTCATTCCATAATTAATGGAATTGATGGAATTCTATTTTGACACTCGAAATTGCAAAAGACTCTGAAAACCACTTCTCATCAACTTAAGCCTTTCAAACTCAAATTTACCAAATTTTCAACTTTATACTCAAAGTTTAGAACCAACTTCCAAAACTTAATCAAGAAACAACTCGGGTTCAATATCAGGAGGGGTAAAATGGTAATTTTCCAAAAATGACCAACCGGGTCATTACAAGATTGTAGCTTGTGGGCACGGCCATGTTCTATTGGATCTTTCTTGTGAAAATCAAGTGAACAAAAAGGATTAAACAACAAATAACAGAGATGGTTTTTTTCGATTTCCCGCCTAGTGTTCGATAAATTATAGTGATAGATTACCACCTCAGATTAATAACCTGACGAGAGAAAAAATTTCTCTCGAGTTAGAAAATCAATATTATACATGTTGGGAATACTTAGGAAAAAAGAAGTAAAGATCCAACAAACAGATGAATATTGTGAATGACAATCTTTGTCAATAAGGCAATAGACCTTTATTTTTTAGCAAAAAGTATCCAAATGTATGCTCTGTACAAAGCCAGGGCCATCAAATTCCACTGCATAAAGTCTTTTCACCTATACTAGATTCAACTAATTTATCACTATAATCAAAGAAGCCTAGCTGCTGCTAGAAAACTTGATCAGCTCACCATATTTGTAAAAGAATGGCTCAAATGTCATTGACATGTTCTCACAAGATAATGCACTTTAACTAAGAAACCCCCACTCGTGAATCTATGCCTGTATATATTTGCATTAAAAAAAATTCAATTACAACATAAGTATCATGCTAGGACAGGAGAATGCGATTGACAATAGTATGATTTATCAGTTACAACAGAGTATATTTTCATAACAATTCTGAACAAGAGTATCAAAATTAACCACTAATACAACATGAATATAACATGAACAAGAGTAGGAGTGTACATAGGTCGGTTTGGTTTGGTTTTTCATTAAAAAAAACCTAAATCAATTATGTCAGTTTATTAAATCTAAAAATCAAATCAAACCACATAAAGTCGGGCTTTTCGGTTTCAGTTTTAGTCAATTCTATTGGTTTTTTTCGATTTTTCGGTTTTTTTTATAATATACGGTGATTGAAAAAGAGATAAAATATATTTTCACTTACCTGTATGATCAAAACGTTAAATGAATAGAAATCTTTGAAAAGACGGTAAAATTCACATGAGTACAAAATACTTTTATTGAAATATCAACGTTCATTATATTAAATTTATAGAATTAAAGGCTACAGTCAAACTGAATACAAAACAAAATATTTACAAAGTAGATTTTTAACTTCAAACTTGAAAAACTACAATAATATAATTGTTACTTTCAATCTGAATACAAAATGAAATATTTACAAAAGTTTACAAGCCCAAATTTGAAATAATATATCTAAACATTGAAAACTATAAACTAATTAAAAATATATTAACAAAGTAGATTATAATTAATATTTTTTTCTTTTAATACCAAACCAAACCAAAAATCGATTTTTTTTCGGTTTGACTTATACACCCCTAAACAAGAGTATCAAAATTAACACCTGAAGCAACATGGAAGCCAGCGTTTTAAGTGCGAGCATGTTTCAAGTGCAAGTGAAGGTATGACTATACGTGCGAGCTTGTTTACTTTGTTCTTCCCAAGATTAGATAAATTCTCGCAATTTATGGCGAGGCAAGGTCGCAGCAAAGAAAAGTGATTCACTGTCAACTACCTTACTAACATAAAGTGATTCTTTATTTTCTTAAATTCCATGTCAAGTCAAAATAGGTCAAACAAATTTTAAACGGAGGAAGTACCATACTACTAGTATATAGAAAAATCAAAACAAAGTAACATGAAATTATGGTTGGACTTCACTGACTAAAACTAATAGAGTTGGCTTAATTGCAAAAGAAGCTCACGAAGAGAATGCCATAACAACTCATTCTGTTGCCTAGTCTAATAAAAACAATATTTGTCACGTAAAGACTAATTTTAGCAGAAATTGAATGTCTAAGAACTTAAGTAATACTAACAGATTATATTAATATTTTTAGGTACGGATGTCCATATTAACTATCCATTGTAGTTGAGGACAATAAATTTGGGTTTACTGGTTTCATGATACCATATGGTGACTTATTCCAAATGTACAATGCTGCAAGTGAAAATTACTTAGCTTGGATCAGATATACCCATTCGAGAGTTGGGGCATAAGAGTAACAACTAGTGGCTGGGGCATAAGAGTATCAACTTGAAAATTGATTTCGCGAGCATATATACAGAGACTGGTCTGTTTTTCTCTATCTACGAGAGCATGGTTCCATAAAGTTGAGAAACGAACACATTTTCAGTTAATAACACTACTCTAATCCGATTTCTAATAGCTCATCCAGTAATCAAACACAAAAGACACCACAACACAACGCTTATTCGACATAACCATAATGATTTTTTAAAAAAACACAAAAGATACCTTCACGTCACTGTCGGATTCTCAAAAATATTCACAGGGGAGTTCTTGGCCTCATTTTTTTACATGTCCATTAAATGCTTAAAAGTCAAATAGCTATACAATCAGCTTGTACATGAATTCTATCAGCCTCGTTCACATATGTCAAGCATCTTTCTCCTTCATTCCGAACCATTGCATGAAATATGTAAAATTCCACCAGTGATGGTTGATCACCGAGTGATTTTGCTTTATCAACCATCGAATGAATATGACACACCTGCGCAAAGTAAACCACTATTGTAGAGGCAGCAATAGAAACAATAGATGAACAAAAGCACCAATTGATGATGGCAAAATCATTGAACAGGGTAGCAGCTGACTCAAGAGGAAAGGATTTGCTTCAAAAGCTTCAAGAATCAGGCTTAAATGCATTGGAAGTACTGAAAATTATCTCAGTTAGTTACACCTCTGCTCATACAGTACTCTTAGAGGACTTCATGAACAAGCAACCAACCACAAGTGAGTTCAACTAACCTATAAGGCTTAACTCAATCAACAACATGTAATGTGAGCGAGCTCGCTCCAATTAAACATCTAGAAACATTTAAGCAAACACCTTATGGGCATGAGATGTAAGAAAAAAACTTTAGTACAACAAATTTTACCTAACCTCAAGATTATTCCTTTAGCAAGGTTAACTTGTACGCTTGAGAACAATAATCAAGTACAACTCAATCTACATACTAATTAGGGTTGAATTTTATATCTATACAAGCTCAAAAATAACCAAACACAATGAGGCAGTGGAGAATGTTGCTAGAAATTCAATTTTTCTTTACCACAATGACTGCAGAAACAAACATTGTTGTAGTGAAGCAGAAATTTCTTTACCACAATATGCAATCTTTTTCTTCCAGGCTAGGAAAACAACTACTTCAAACAAAAATTGACATTAATTGTTGTAGTGATGCAGAAATTTGTGCTACCCAAGACTATAATAACTTAAAGCAAGGGCCTCCTAAACCTTGTATCTTTTGTAGGAAGCACGAATTTTTAAGCTTGTGGGAATATTGAAACCTAATCCAAGCATTTTTTTTCTACTATTTTGTAATGAAAAAACATACCTCAAGAACAGACCAAGCTTGTCGCGAATCTCGTTTCAACGAACAGAGTTGTGTGAGTTGGGAACGTAAATCTAATTTGAAGATTGCATAAGCTAAGGGTTTAGATCAGTGAAGGCTATGTTAACAACATCTTAATGGGGGATAAACAATAGATGTGGTTACGTTTTACTCCTAAAACATTACTTCGAGTAACGTATATCTAATTAAGGCTTTCAGTACGTTTATATTAGTTCTGTAAAAAAAAATTAAAAGACGTATCACTGAAAACCATCACAACCCAACGCCATGCAGAGCCTTACAAGCCAAGACTACAGGAGCAGCTAGACATACACAACAAAAGAAGAAGAAGTTGTCTGTATTTGGACAATTAAGCTATTGTAGCTTTTTCATATTGTTAAAAGTAGAATCATATTCACTTTGCTAATCTAGGGATTGGATATGCCCGGTTCCTTAGATTAGAAGGAGAAGCATGATCCTTGGATCTTTCATTGGTAGCTTCAATCTGTTCTAGTTTCTCCACTATTTCCTTCATTGATGGTCTGCTTTTAGGTTCATGTCCAAGACATGACAGTGCCAGTTGTGCTATTTGTACTGCAGCTCTGGATGGATATTTTCCTCCCAGCCGTGAATCGATTTTGTCCTTCAACTTCCTTCTGTCAGATAAATGAGGCTTGATCCAGTCAATTAGATTATGCTGGTTGCTTGGCCGGTTTGAGTCTATTACTTGTAGACCTGTTAGCATTTCCACTAAAAACACACCAAAAGCATAGACATCGCTCTTCACGTACAAGTGTCCTGTAGAAAAATAATATATGTTTAAACTTGTAAGCACAAGATGTGATTCAAGAGAAGTAGAATGTCCAAGTGCAGAAGCCCAACAGACTCCAAGTTTACCTGTTGCAACATACTCAGGAGCAGCATAACCGTACGTTCCAAGTATCCGTGTTGTCACATGTGATTGACTAGCCGAAATACCTTGTTTTGCCATGCCAAAATCTGCTATCTTCGCATTGTAAGACTGAAACATAAAAGAAATAAAGAATGTCATGAAACAGTTTTATTAATAACAACCTTTCTCTAATGTTTTCACTGTTATACTCACTTTGTGATAAATAGCTCCAAAACTTTAGGCAAAACAGTGTGTGTCAGTGTAAACCAAAAAGGTGTCCACTAAGAAAAGGGCTTGTGAGACCTATATTACATGCGCTAAGCAACTATATGAGAATATTCCTAGGGAGAAATAAAGAGAACATACGCCATCAAGTAATATATTCGAGGCTTTGAAGTTTCTGAAAATGACTTGCTTCTCTGATGCATGAAGGAATGCCAAGCCTCGAGCTGCGCCAATCACAATTTGAACCCTTACATTCCATGGAAGTGACAAAGCAGCAGAGCGCCCTAAGCAAACAAAGAGAACAAATATGTTTAGGTGGAGCATGAAGTAGCTAGACACATTCCTTGCTGCTTTGATCTAGAATACGTTATATATTATTGAGAACATATAGATAATCTCTTACTTCCAAAAAGATGGTTGTTCAAGCTGCCCTTTGGCATAAACTCATAGACAAGCAGTAGTTCTTTATCTTCCTGGCAGTATCCCAAGAGTTTGACCAGGTTAGGATGAGAAAGTCTTCCAAGAATGCTCACCTCAGACTGCATAATTAACAAATGAAATGAAATTTGCAAGAGATAGCTTGCCAACATTTACCTAGAATGAGTTACTACTAAGTAATAAATCAAAGTCAAGTGCTTCTATGTAAATCTATATCTCTCTCACACAGACAATAAAGAAGAGAGCAATTGCAGCATCATTAAAATGAAGCAAGCTAGCGCCAGGCATAAACTAGAAATAGCTTCAATTAGAAAACTTAAAGAAGTTCACATATTTAGCACAGAGGAACCACCAGCGACTCTTCAAATCCTTGTAAGCTTTCAGAACTCAATCACTTAACAGCAATTACAGTCCGGCCACTCTTGGAAGAAAGAGACTCAGCAAGGTAACCCTTGTAAACTTTACCAAAACCACCTTCTCCTAGCACCGTGTCATTGCCAAATTTTCTGGTGGCGGCCTTGAGTTCAGAGAAAGAAAATATCCTTAAATTGGGGTGCTGTGATATCTGACTATCTGGATAAACAAGATTCCCTGGCTTTGGTGGTGCTTTTTTGAAAATGCTACGAAAATCCCACCATTTTGGTAATGCAGTGTAGGGACTTTTATCCTCAGACTTGACCTTATCCCTTGAAATGGCACTCCTTTCTGTTCTATCACCGCCATTACAATCCTCTTTAATGGATGCCCTCTCTGCTTCAATCCTTGACTGATATGACGTTGATGTGTCATCAAATGAAATGATACCTTCACCTTCATTCTTCTGAAATACTAATGCTAATTCCAGGATTTTCACCACTTCAGACATTGCAGGCCGTTCTTGTGGACGACCATAGAAGCATTTAGCAGAAATTCCTATAAACGCCTTTAGACAAGTTGATGAGATGGACCCCAACAGATTCTGATCAATAAGCTTATTAATTTCTCCTTCCTTGATGCATTGTTTGGCCCATGCTACAAGTCCATGTTGTTCCTCAGGAAGTCTTATATCGACTGCCGGCCTTCCTGAGAGCAATTCAAATAGTACTACTCCAAAAGCATACACATCAGTTTTCCATGTCAATCTATTAGTGAGGAAGTACTCAGGATCGAGGTACCCAAATGTGCCTTTGACTTGTGTACTAACATGAGTAGCTAATTCATTTCCAGGCCCCATTTTGGACAACCCAAAATCTGAAATCTTACTTTCCCAGTTTTCATCCAACAGAATGTTTGAGCTTTTGATATCACGATGTATCACCCTATTTTGAGATGTATGAAGGAAATCCAGTCCACGTGCAGCACCTATAGCAATCTTGAGTCTCCGTTCCCAAGAGAGAGATGAGCTATTTCTGTCCATTTTGTAGAGGTTGTCAGCAAGTGATCCTCGAGGCATATAATCATAAACTAATAACATCTCATGACCTTCAATGCAGTAACCAATTAGGGAGAGAAGGTTCTCATGGCGGTGCGTAGATAACATATTGATTTCCGTCCAAAACTCATTCTCCCCCTGGCTAGATCCTGGTTTCGATCGCTTAACTGCTACAGTGGTCTCTCCACCATCAATATTCCCTTTGTATACTGTGCCATATCCACCGCTACCAACGACAAGCTGAGGATCAAAATTGTTCGTTGATCTTTCCATCTCATCCAGTGAAAATTGACGACACTGATGCTCTCCTGAAGATATTCCATTGTTCGTCTTGCCAGAGTTTATCTCTGCATTACACCTAATGTAATAAACAGCAACATTAATCAAAGTGACTATAATTGTCAATACAGTTGCAATTTGATTCTTTGTATAGAACAGCACAGATTCCTCTGATTTTTCTGGTGTTGAACTTGTAACAGGATGCACAGGGCTCACAGTACCAAGATTGTTGTCAGGGTTGCTTATCTTGAAGACTTCTAGCCCATTTAAGATGGCATTAGCATGTTTACTGATTGAAGCAAACTTTGGCTGCAAAACTATTGTAAGGTTATGCTTCCCTTCCCTTCTATCACCCTCCATAATGGCAACATAGTCCCTATATACAGAAATTCCATGTCCCCCACTCCATTTGATCACATCGGCTTCCTCTTCAGCATTCTGATTGTTTATGACAATAGTGAAATTCCTTTGGCCTTCAATTGTCATCGTAGTTTCAATTTCACAAAAATGGAGCCTAACAAGATATCTGAATCCCAAATCAAGTGGAATGTTCCATGTTAGATTACAGAAATTCGAATGGCAGTGCCCACCCACTGACCTGGCCGTCTGGTAAACTTCTTTTGGTGCAATGTAAGTTGCTGAGGATGTATATCTGATATCAACGGCTCTGTTGATCGAAAAGGCACCAACTTCAATCAGATAATTAGTGTCATCTTCCCAGTCCCGGAACATGGTTGCATCTTCCAAGGATGAAATAGAGTTTCCGCCAACATTTATTCGCTGAATTGTCTCCAGTGCTGTGCTGTTGTCAATGTAGAATCTGTAATTTCGTCCAACAACAGGGACTCCCTGATCGCCATCTGGTGTGAAATACAGACCAGCAGGCATGGAAACAATCTCGATTGCATTGACAAAAGAATAAGTGTCTTCTGAAAAGCTTGGTTTTCGAGATGGTATGAATGTTATGCTTAATGTTGCACTTTGTTGTACATTGATGCAAAATTCCTTTTTGAAATAGTTCATACCTGCAGCAAGGGTAGGTATGAAGTCACTGAGCAGGGTATGCTGATCAGTTTTGACAGTAAAAACGGCTTTGGACTTCTTGAAACCTTTGTATGAAGCTGGTTTGAAGTGCAGGCGTATGAACTTGTGTCCCGGTTTCACTGAAAATTGGTAGGTAAACTGATGGCGAGACGTTCGAGCTGACTTATAAGGAACTGGATCCGACAAGCCAACTTGGTGAGGTACTCTTGAATTTATAGATTTTCCAGTTAACTGTAGAAATGAGGAAGTGAAAGTTGAATCTCCAATCCATAGTCGTCCATCTGGTGCAGAGTAATTGGCAGAGGCACCACATGATATGGCAACGTTTTCATGAATGTTGTTAGTGGCAGCAGATATGATGATGAACATACACAATAAGAGAATGAATAGCTGAGAGAGCAACATGTTCAGTTGTGAGCACTGATTGTTAGAAGTGGGATAAACAAACAAATTGTAGCGGAACAGTTTGCCTACCATCAAAGAAATTGCAGGGAAGTTGCACAATAAAATCCCAATAGTACTGAGTCTTGGAGTAGGCCAATGTGCAGTTATTGTTGTATTAGTACAGAAAAGTCAAAGAAGCTATTAGTCCATCTAAACCTAAATGACGACTTTTAAGTTCAAATTTGATCTTTCTACGGTCCAAAAAAAATGTAAACAACATCTTTTTCATCTTATGTTTTCTCTTTCTGTCTTTCTCTCTCCTTAACTCTTCACTCATCACCCCTGATCTTCTCCATTTCTTTTCTTTCTTTCTTTTTTTCTTTCAATTCTTCTATTATCTAATCGGTTAGATCAATCTTTTTTACTGATGAATTTTATTTATTCAATTTTTTTATATTATATATATATATATAAATTTAAATTTTTTAATTATATAGAAATATAAGAAAATAAATGGGGAGAAAATTATAAAATGAAGAATTAAACCTTCTACTACAAGATGAAAGTCTAGCTAGTCAATTAACTAAGCTATTAAAATTGTTTCATTTGATATATATAAAGCTTATAATCCAACTTTTATGTAGTTATATCTAATTCAATTTCATGTAGATCTGACATTTTATATTTGCCCTTCAATTTTAAACTACACGTACTAAAGTTTATATAACTATATGTACATATCATAAGATTGATATATTATTTGAAGATAGATGATATGTCAATATTAAAAAAGGAAATATTAAAAAATTAAGAAAAAAAACAAATGAGCATAATCAGGTTGGTGCTTCCAAATTCATTATGAAGCAAATAAATGCAATGTTGAAATTAAAGATTAAATTTCACTTTATCTTCTTAATTATTTGAGTTTGAAAAATAATATGTGTGCATTTGATACTTATACTAAATATTTATAATAAACTAGATAAAGTATAATTATATTAAAAAACTATCAATAGCAATGCCACAAAGAAAAGGAAAAACATTTAACATATATAAATATTTATTTTGATCTATAGAAAAAATGATTAAAATAAACAATTGTTGTTAGGGACAAGAAAGCTCTCATACTTATAATTATTTCATTTAAGTGAATATATATGAACATTGAGATAAAATTGTGAGATGAAATATAATTTTAAATGTTAACTTAGTTGATTGGCTACCTAAACTTTCATCTCGTGGTGAAGGTTTGATTCTCTATCTGGTAATTTCATTCCTCATTTTCTCTTTTTATATTTTTGATATAATAATTTTTTTTTAAAAAAAGATATGTATCAATTTGATAAATATATAAATGATATAGAAATAATTAGATAAATAAAATTCATTTAATAAAAAAACTAATTTGAAAAATTTACCGATCGAAGAAATTTTTTTAAAAGAAGTGAAAGGAAAAAAATAGAGAACATGAAGAATTATAAAAAAAAAAAAAGTGAAAGGAAAGAAATGAAGAAGATGAGGAGTTAAGGAAAGAGAAAGAGAACATAAGATGAAAGAGGTGGGCCCACACATTTTTTAATCAAAAATTAATCCCTCTCATACTAAGTCATACTTATGCCTCTACCACCATAAAATTTTTCGTATAGTGCGTGGTCCAAATTGGATAGCACATATATTACGTATGTTATGCGCTCTCCTCACCTTGATTGCAGTCCTATTCATTGACCTTCTATATATATATATATTATTGAAGAGTGAAGTGGTAGGACGATTAAGGGTAAAAATGTAATTTCATTCTAATAAAAATTTATTAAGAAAGATAGTAAGAAAAATAAATAATTCTAGAAACATCTTTCATATATGAAGTGAATGACGATAAAGGGTAAAAATGTAATTTCACGCTAACAAAAATTTACTAATAATCTATATATATAATAAAGCTAGATATAGACAAGGTGATGTGGCACCTCTCAATGACCTTGAAACCTAATTTATCTTTTTTCTCCTTTTTTTGAGTTTTTTCATTCATTTTTTCCATTAATCAATTTATTAAATAAATTAAAAAATTCAATCATATTCATTACATATAATTATATCTTATGAAAGTTACAAAAAAACCTCCACCTATTTGTATTCTCTACTTAAATAATAGGCATAATACATAAACATGACCCTTAACTTGGCGTCAACTGGCAACTATGACCTTTAACTTTGGGTGTGCACAAGTAGGCACTTTAACTTGTATAAAATTGAACAGATAGACACATTCGTCTTACATGGCACCTACATGGCATAATACACGTAGGACGCCACGTAGGACACAAAATTGCCATGTAGGTGCCATGTAAGACGAATGTGTCTATTTGTTTAATTTTATACAAGTTAAAGTGCCTACTTGTGCACACCCAAAGTTAAAGGTCATAGTTGCCAGTTGACGCCAAGTTAAGGATCATGTTTATGTATTATGCCTAAATAATATGTCTACTCAACTTTCTTCTACTTAATTCTTATGACTTAAACCATCTATAAATAACAATCATCTATGGAGTTGTTGAATGTTCATTTCTATTTTCTCCAACTTCATATTGTTAGTATTTTTTTTTTGTTATTGTTTTTCCGCTTTTATGAAGATTATAGATATATTTTTCAGAATTTCTTCTTATATTACAATAGTCAAACACAAATTTATCAAGATGAAGAAGAAAGTTTGAAGGGCGTATAAGATTCATCAAAGAGAGATAATTAAATTAATTTGATACAAGTTCATCAAAATGAAGAAGAAAGTTTAATGACGGTGGAAGATTCATCAAGAGAGATGGTCAGATTATAGTTTGAAAAAGTAGAAATTTCAATAATTTACAAATATATAGATGCACTTATTGTTGCTTATATAATATTTTCAATTAGTTATTTATCCATCAAGATATGTACCCTTCAAGAACAATATTATATTACAAAACTTACTTTTTGTATCAAGGGCAACATGAATGATGTTCAACTGATTATTTTACTGCTTAAATAAAACATTTTGATATGTCATTATATAATTTTTTTGCCTTTTAAATATACAATCTATATTTATATATCGATATATATTATATTATGTATATAACATGCTAATATAGCATAATTCTTTGGTCAAGATTCCATCATTTGTTTAGTTTTATCCGCTTCTTTTCATTCTAATTTAGATGATATAACATAGTTCTTTCTTTCATGGAATTTGAATTGACTAAAAAAGGGATGAGATCCCCTCCATTAAGTTTTTGTTCCGTATTTTTTAACACTTATGTAAAATTAGTCTACATATATGATTGTTGGATTCAATTTTCACAAAACATTTAATTGATCTTCTAATTCAATGAATTTTTTTTCAAAATGAACCCATTTTGTTCTGTCAATATTCAATTACAATGAACATATTTTCTTAAATTAAAAAATACTAAAAGTAGAAAAATAAGTATACATGAAGAAAATTGATATTTGTTTAAGTTGATTATGAAATTGAAAAAATGAGTTTACTCTTTTTATTAATTTATTTGCTTGATAATCAAAAAATTTATAATATTTATTACATCTAATTATATCTCATAAATTACAAAAACCTCCATCTATTAATATTTTCTACTTAAATGACATATCTCCTCAACTCCTTTCTATGATTCTCTACGAGTATAGTTCATTACCTCTACATTTACGTTTCCCAAAATATAATGGCTTTAAATTTTAGTCCATTATTTGCAAATCAGCTATTAAAGGTTCACATGTAGAACATTTTCCGGATGCATATGTTTTTTCTTGTTTGTGGTTGTAGCTTTTGGTAACAAGGCATACTCTAGTTTTTATTTTTAAATATAGGGATATACTACTGTGCTGAGTTGTTCTTTTTACTAGCTGGTTGATCCATTAACTAGTTTATGTGATAATTAAAAAATCACGATATTTATTACATCTAATTATATCTTATGCATTACAAAAATCTCTATCTATTTATATTTTTTTTACTTAAATAACATGTCTCCTCAATTCCCTTTTACCTAATTCTTTCTCTCTTTTTTAATACTTCTTCCCATTTTTTTTTCATTTACCTGCTATATTTAAATTACTCAAAATTAATGTCATTTATCTATTACATAAATGGACGCTCTAAATTACTTTGAAAATGAATAATTTATTTTCTTCAGATGACGTTATGTACATATCCTGTATTTAAAAAGTCATTTCTTTTATAATTATTTAACTACTATCTTTTTTAGTACCTATCATTATTATACATAATTATTAATATTATAACGGTAAGTATGACTCTTTTATAACAATAAAAGTGCTTAAATTGAACACCACTTTTCATTTTTACTCTTTTAGTTATTCTCAAATTATTCTTAAAAATATAAAAAACTTAAAGTAAAATCATAAATATGAACAGTTAACTCACTTAAAATTATCACCTAGAAAATCTAAATGAGGGGCAAAAATTGAAGAAATTTCCAACAACTCACTTGAACTTTAAACAATTCGCTTATTTTGAACTATAAAAAAAGGCTCAACAATTCAATTATTTTGAAATGAAGGGAGTACATATTATTTATTAAAACTCAAGATTTCTAAAGTTTGTACTGAAATAATGAAGTATATTTTTCTATTTTCTAACTTTTTTTAGTAATGAAATAAAACGACCACAACAAAACATACTAAAATCCACACTAAAATAAATTGATGTTCTATATTTTAGTGAAATATATTGAGTTGTAAAGGTAAACTTCTTTTATTTGTGTGAAGACGAAAAAAAATTATAAATAATTTTGATATGATATAAACACAGACAATAGCGAAGGCTCTTATATACTAAGTCTTACTTATTCTTTTTCTCCTTTTCTTTTCTTTAATTTTTTGTTTTTTTTGTCATAATTTTTAAAATTTGATTCTCTCTAAATAATTACACCTTTAATGAGTTTTGTAACTCCTCAAGAGTTAAAATATTCACTATTTATTATTTGTATAATTATTCTGTGATAATTAAAACAAATAAAAATGACGATATAATTTTGTGTCGAGTTGTTTGTTGAAACATTAATATTGATTAATTTTCAATTTTATTATTGCTAGTTTATAGATTTATCTTTTGTTTGATTAGAAAATAGTTAGTCATTCTTTCCTTTGTATTACTATTGACATGCTTTTTGTTATTTTTCATATTTTAACTTGCACGATTTTTTTTTTAAAAAATAGACTTTAAACAAAAAATTATGTGTCTAACATGTATGATCTTTTATTAAATAGATCATATTGAGGAATGATAAGAAAAAATGTCTAAGTTAAGTAGTTCCTCGTATAAAATAAGCATCCCTTCTTTTTTTAAAAAAAAGAGGAGGACGGATTATAATTAAGTTAGTTTTTAAAAAAAAATATAAAACATGTCCTTTTCACCATCATAAAATAATAAGAAAATTGTATTTTATAAATTGAAACAATTATGATAACATTTTAAAGTTTTAATCTAAGTATTGATCATATTTCTTCTTTTTTTGATATGTGTTAATTTATAAGATTGTCTTAAAAATAATTGTTATGATCGCGCAAAGTGCGAACATGTTAACTAGTAATAACAAGAAAAATAAATAGTTCTAGAAACATCTCCACTTATTGTTATTACTTATTACTATTAACTCATTTTGTCATTACTTCACTTTCTTTTCTTTTATGAGTTATTGTGATATCTATTAATTACTCTATTTTATTATTAATTTCAATATTTTTTGAAAAAAATATATTTTAAAAGATGTTAAAAAATAACTTTACAAATATGAATTGGATGGTATATTTGCATTTAAAGTAAACTATAAATGTTTACTAGACTATAATAGAGTAGTTCTTCATTAAAATATATAATCAAGTTTGTACTTTATTTGATTTCAAACATATTAATCTAAATATGTGAACTAATGTAAGTTTGATTTAAATTTGAAGTTGCCGGACCAAATTTTGATATTTTTCTATTCTATTATTTAGAGTGTGAAGTTAAGGACGACCAAGAGTAATATGGTCATTTCATATATATTTCATTTTAAAATTCTATAAATTCTACTTTTAAATTTGTCAAAAATATTTTTTCAAGTGGCTAAATTTCCTCCACAAGTTACATGATTTTTTTAGAAACTATAAATTATAAGATTTTTCTAGAACTAAGTCTATGACACAAATAAATAGACACTAACTCATTCTTCATTTCATTCACTTCTCGATTCTCTCCCCTCTCATATCTTGTATCAATAAATTCCTCGCCCTTTATTTTTAATTTGCATCCTAAATACTACACACTTTGGTATAGATCTCTTATTAGGAAGACCAATAATGCAGCTTTTTTAACATTAAGAACTTCATTTTTGATCAATTCTCTACATAATGATCCCACTTTTGTAAAATAATTATAAGACAAAAGTAAAATTCACTATTTCTTAGTGAACACATCACTTATGGGACTTATCCCATATAACAAATTTTCAGCAAAATTCAACTGCTCCACACTTTTCAAATACCCTAATGAACATGATAATGGATCAGTTGATATGTTAAATCTAATATCAATCACAATTGCTTTTCTCAAAAGGCCTAATTTATTAAAAAAAAATGCAACCACTGAGCAAGCTCTTTAAGAACAAAATTTTCAACAATTTCGGAGCATGTTATGTCCTTTCCTTTGGTTCTCTTTAGACTTTTCAATTTTATATTGTTGCTTTTCTTTTTGGATTGTAAAGATAATTTTTGAAGTATCTAATTTACCTGAATTCTCTTTTTATGTATAATTTCAAAACTTCACGTAAAATATATGTCATTATATAATTTATTGAGAAGCATATTTTTATTTATTACTATTATTTTATCATTAGTTAAAATCATTTTAAGCAAGTTATATAATTATCATATTAACTACCTCGTGTTAAATTACTGCAATATATATTATATTAACTTTTGTTAATATTTTTAAATTCTCTTTATTTGAGGTAAACATTCATTCATCAGGTATATAAATTACTTAAGAAAAAAAATTCTTTGCTTACTATACTAAATTGTTCTCCTAATTTTAATGAATATAAAGACAAGACATAAAGTCATAACTTTTTTTTCATTATTTTATCACTTTGTCAAGAATGAGATGATTCATTCTAATTTTCTTTAAGTAGGTCATTATTTTATTTGTTAAACACCTATAAAATAAATTTTAAGTGTATTCAAAATTAATCTATAGATGGATCAGTAGATTTTATTGCTTCATATAGTTTATGAAAATTGTTAATATTGATACTCATAATTTTAACCTATTCTCTTGAATATTTTTCAAATAAAATAGAAAAAGAATATCATTAAATTAATTATTTAATTCGAATGTATATGTTTGACATGATGTTAAAATAATCACTGGAGCTTGTGATATTTTATTGTTATTTTCTTTTCGAAAACTAATTAAATTTCTATTATGAATATATAAGATTGTTATATTGGGCTCGTAAAAAGATATACTATACTATCTATATATATATATATATATATATGGGGTAATAACAAAGTTTTAGTCTTCACGAGGATAATATAAAAAAATCAAAATTTTGTTGTTCTAAAGCTTCTATTTGTTTTAGTCTCGGTAAAATTTGATGTTTTGAAGTGGGCTTCTTATATAACTGAACATGTAACCAAAAATAAATAAATAAATGACCAAATGTATATATGTAATATATCAATATTGTATAAATAGTATTAGAGCTGTCAATATGGATCGACCCAACTCGTCCAGGTTAAGATTCTCTTAGCTCGTCCGGAAGGATCTCTTAATTCAATTATCCAAGGTTGTTAGCCCACACAAGCTTTGAAATTTCACATACCAACATTATTTTGGTCGATCAGAAATCATCAAGCTCAACCCATCAATACGTAGGTTGCGAGTCGCGTCGGATCAACCCACTTTTAATGAAAAATATATAAATGTGTTTTATAAAAAATTATGATTTTCCACATTTTCGCCCTAGAAGGGGTGTTGCGAGAGATCGACAAGTTGGTCAAGTTGCGAGCACTAAGCAATTCCATGATCTTCTTCTAGTCTCAGAATTACTTCGTTAGGATGATATCCCCCTTCTACATTCTCGGGAGATTCTCTCGAAACATTCAACCCAACCTGATCAGTAGTGTTGGTATTATCAATCATTATGCCTTTTTCCTTACTGTTCAAACTTGAGGAGGAGAAACACCTTTTTATCTAGTATGATATGGCAGAGTGCACAAATCAATCTTTGGGGAAGGCAAGGCAAAAATAAAATCAAGAGAATATTAGAAGCACCAGACATATTGTCAGACAAATCAAGAGGAAGTCAAGTTAGAAACGCAGACATATTGTGAGACAATTACATTGATTTGCAAAAAAATAAATGTCCTAAATGTAGGGAGCCTCGTTGAGCTAGGGGTTAGCCTAAGATGACAAGTAAGTGATTCGTGATAATTAATTCAAGTTGTGTTTTGACATTAATAGGAGTTTAGAGTTGGAAAATAAGAAAAATAAACTATTTTGTTGATAATAATTGTAACCATTACAACATTTAAATGATAAAAGCATAAATAAAACTAAGGGATTTCAAAAATAAAGGGAGATAATTCTTAAACTCCAGGTTCTTCTATGGTGTTGATTCGAAGAACTCGCAACAACTTAATCATTATGAATGTGAAAAAAAAAGATAACAAATAAATTCTTAAACTTCATTTTGTCATAACTTCGCTTGGATTAATTTATCGTGATCACTTTGACACATAATATACACTTTGTCAGTGGGTGTTCGAACCCTTTAGATAAGAAGGTAGTTACTAGTTTTGTGGATTGATACCAAGGGCCAAAACTACCTAGGGCAAATGCATGCATGACTTAAATTTTTTAAGATTTGGATAGACACGAACTAAGGGTATTCTTATGCGAGAAGGCACATGATCTCACAGTAGTAAAACTATCCACTCCATCATGTCTATGCCGACTCTCTAAAATAGGATTTTGAAGAGAACTTTGAAGAAGTGTAAAGGCATATCGCCCCACAATTGACACATACAAAACTAGTAAAGCCACACAATCGTGAATTCGGTTAAGCGAAGCATATTCTTAGGCCAGTAGACAAAAATGAAACACTTGTAATATCGACAATAAAAGAGGAAGAGACTGACCTGGTTGCTTCCAATAGAATACTTAACATAATTGAATAACACAAATAAAAGAAAAATTAAGTTGAAAATTAGAAGAGTAATGGATGTAGGAACTAACCTGGTCAAATGAATATACATTGATTCACCCTTTAATAAAAATCCATGAATAGATGCCAGAAAATGAAGTTGATGAGTGTTGAGAAAGAGAGAAAGCATTCTCTTCAAACTATGAATTCCAACAATCTCTTTTGCTTTTTATGGTGTTAGGACAAACTCGAAATTGATAAATCAATATTAGAGCTCAAAATAAAGCAATTATAAATGACAAATAATGAGAAGAAACTTATTAATAACATATGTACAACCTCAAATTTGGTGGCAACTTGATGTAAAAAATTAAGATAAATAAGTAACTCAACAATACATAAATAAATAAATAAGGTAAAAGAGAATGTGGGATCAGGATAGGACAAGGCTGAAAACGGGCCCAATGCGATGTTACTCCCTCTATTCCATTTTTTATGATGGACCTTCTTAAACGCCTAAAGACAAGACAAAAAGAATTCTTAAAGAAATTATTCAAGAGTACTAAATAAAATATTTTGATATTTAAAGGTCATGTAAAACTTAAAAATGTTTATACTTGATTTTTTTGAATTTAGTGAAACTTTGTCGATAATTTAACAAAAACATAAAAGTTTTCAAGTCTTTGAGACTTTTAAAAGGGTGTCATATAAAATTAGAATAAGAGGGAATAACGAGTTGCTTTATTTTTTATAAAGCTATATGTGCGCTTCATACAGGAAGTCGGCTATAACTTGTCCGTTTTTCATCATTTCCCAAACATACGTGGCCCCACTTGGGGAGACGATTCCACCTGAGCTCATCTTCACGCGTTGATCCTCCACTAGTCGTGGTTGAACTCCAAACGACGTCATTAAATTGTGATGTACATGTAAAAATTAAAAGGTAGAGGTGGGAGTATGTATGTTCTTAAGATTTAACGAATCAAACAAAATTAAGCGATGAAGTAACGAAGACTCTCAATTAAAGTAAGCACATAATAATAATAATAATAATAATAACTTTAAATGAGTAAACACATCAAAGTAAGTACATAAGAAGATCTGATATAAATTAGTATCTCATTTCACTCTTTCTCACTATTAAATTAAATCACTTTGGTCTAAAATATGTCTCTAGGCCTACTATTATATGACCCAATAGATTAAGAACTCACAACTCTTGTCAACTAAAGATGGAAAAATTTAAATGTTTCAACGGGTGATGTGAAACTAGGAAAGATCAACACATTATATTTACCTTAACTTAATTAAAACGATGATACCTATTGAATTAATCTTAACCTCAATATTTCAACTAAACATGACTTTTGAATAAATTAATAAGCAACTATGATAACAATTAAACAAAATAAATTAAAATAACATGCAAACATTAATGCAATAGTGATTTAAATTTTAAAAGATTGGGCCTTTAGCATGAATATCTTCTACTTCCTTTGATGCCTTCAAATCAACAGATAAAGAGGAAGGAAAGGAATTGTCAATCAATTGGTCATTATATGATCCTAAATACAAATTAAATTCATAGCCAAAATTCAACAACCCACATAAGATTATCTACTTATTTAGGATAAACAATGATAATAAAATGGAAGAGATTATCATGAAGAAACGGATAATATAATCGAGATACTGAAAAATATTAACATAAAGAACCACAAGGTGAAAACAAAATTACAAAACTAATAAAATGAAATAAGACAAATGCAAAGAGATGGACCTTTTAGTTGAACACCTTGACGACAATCCGAACTACGAACTAAACTCAACAACACCCGATAAGAAGAGCTACAATTTTTCCATGGTTGGCTTCATGTAGATGAATCTAATGTTTTGGTGGAGGAGAGCGAGAAGAAAAGCTTGTTGGTGTAGTTTTACATGGATGAGCCCTTTTTTTGTGTGTGTGTGTGTTTTTTTTTTGTCCCCCTCTGTGTTGCTGCTCCTTTTGGTTCTTATGAAGAGGGAAAATAAAAATAAGAGACAATCAACCAATATTGAAAAAAAAAAGACGTTGGAGGCTTCAATCAAAAAAGGGGAGAAAATCATTTGGGGCTGATTTTTGGGGGAAACTTATGTGAGAAAGGGAGTAAAATAAAAATAAAATAAAATAAAAGGGAAAGAAAACGTTGGTAGGAAAGAAAAAGGGATAAAAATAAGTTGGGAGGAGTAGTAAAAATATAGGTAACAAATTCTTTTTGGAGCAATTTTTGGGGAGAGATTTTATTCTTCCATCTAAAGAAAAAAAATACATATTTAGGAGGATTTTAAAGATATAGAAAGATGACTAAATTTAATATTTTTTTTAAAAATGTACTCAATATTAAAATTAGAGTTTGAAATTAAATTCTACCAAAATACATTAAAATGGGTAATTATTAAATTACTAAAATTTTTTTATTAAACAATAGTTATATTATTGTAAAATTAAATATAAGTTTAAACATGCAAATTAAAAAAAGGTTTTTTCTTAAAAAAAAACATATTTAATCAAATAGCAATTCATAAAAAGCTATAGGTCGGTCAAAATTGGGTGCCAACAAGGCACAACATCAGTGAATGAGAATGTGAGGTTTCCAAGTGGAGGAAGTATGAGAGGATTGTCAGTGTATGAAAAGCAATAACATATGACATGTAATAAAAAGTGGTAACACATAAGATAGTTTATGAAAAGCTGTAAAAATGCGATAAAAGAGTAGAACATGTACATAAATAAGGGAATGCAAAAAAAAAAAACAATGTAAAAATAGAAAAACACATAAAGGGTAGAGGTAGGGTTTGTCCTCTAATTAATTTAATTAAAATCATAAAATAAGAAACAAAATATGACATGTAAATAAAGAAGGAAAAGAAATTCAAACACATAAGGCAAGAAAATGAAAAGATCTAATTTTGGATCAAGAACCTAAAATTTAAGGAAACAGAATAAATGAAAAACGCAAAGGAATTAATCATGGAAAATAAAACAAACAAATAAAGCCACACAAAAAAAATAATGTAATGACCCTCCTGGTCATTTCCTTCATTTTTTGATCTTTTTAGCGTTTAGATCTTTCTTGTACCAACCTCAAGTCATTTATGATTTGTTGGGGCTGACAGTTTGGTCTCGGGTTGTTCATTTGATTTTGTGCAAGTTTCCGTATTTTGAAGTCTTTGAAACTTGAACAGTTGACTTTGGTCAAAAGTTCTGGATGACGGCTTCAGAATGCAATTCTGACGGTTCCGTTAGCTCGAAAATATCGAGTTTGGTCTAGAATGACCCTTCGTGTGGATCTCGAGGCTCCTAGTCTCATTTCGAGCCCCCTCGTGAATTTTGACTTAAAATGGATCTTGGGTGTGAGACCCAGTTTTCATTGAGGTGACTTTGAATGGATGTTTTGATGGTCCCGTTGAGTCCAGAATACCGAATTTGATAGGGTAGCATATTTCATTTGCGCGCACGGAGTTCGAATGAATTTCGGACACCCCGTCAGTGAACTCTAAGTTGAACAAACCAACTGATATGCATTAGCTGGTGCAGCTCGAAATGATCTTCGTGTCTACAAGCCCTGAGGGATGCATTTGCGGAGCCTCGTTGTCCAGGACTGTGCAATCATGTGGCCTATGACTGCAATCGCAAGGTCTTGTGACCCACGTCCCTCCACATTCGCGAGGTTTCCCTTTGCGTTCGTGAGGCTCCCCTCTACGTTTACAAGGCTCTATTTCTGTGTGGGCGGTGATCAAGAGCCTTGGGCTCCACGATCACAAAGGCATGCATTGCTGGTCTTTTAAAGTCTTTTCCTTTTCGAAGAGACTTCGATCGGTGTCATGTTATCAAATAGTGAAGAGAACGTCAATACGAGTGAAATGATACCCAATTTGAAATAAAAGATTTTGAACCCAAAAATTGGGTTAAAATAGAAACGTGGGACCCACATATGAAATCAGAAAATCAACTCTGTCACAAGATCCCAACTAGCTCAAGGAATTTGTGCCCCCAAAATTGGGCACAATTTGAACGTCGATCAAGCTCCAAATAGTCTCACCAAGTTTTAGCTCAAGAGTGATCAAAAGCGACATTTTAGAGAAGAAATTGACGAAACTTACAAGATAAATGCGTGATTAATGACCCACAAAACACTCTCACGCAATCCTTCAACAATTCTCATACACTCCATTGATTCTCTTCAAGAAATGAGCCCCAAAATCTCTTGAGGAGTTGGTCTTTTGAGAAATATGCATGTTGAGTTCGTGAGGAACTGATTTAAGAACTCAGTTACACATCACGATTGTGGGACCCCAGATTGCGATAGCGATTCATTAAAGTTGAATGGGTCCACTGACTACTCATCGCGATCGTGATGGTCAAGGCCTACGATTGCGTTGACCAAGAAGGTTGGTGTCACGACCCAAATTCACATGTCGTGATGGCACCTATGTTTCCAACCGATAGGTAAGCCAATCCACTAGTTTTACCAATTTAAGTGAGTAAATAAGGTGAAAAGTAAACAACGAATAAAATATTTCTGACACTAAGTCCTTCATAAATACGAAATGCGGAAAGTAAAATACCACCCAAGAATTAGTGTCATTAGCACAAGAGCTTCTAAAATACGGTGCAAGTCTGAAACTAAAATGACAAGCCTAAACATAAGAAAGATCCTGTCTGAATACAAAAGCGACAGAATAAATAATAAAATAGAGGGAGGTGAGGGCTACGGAACAGCCAAGCAGCTCACCACAACTCCAAATACTCCAAGCTCGGACTCAAGAATCTCCACGAGATGCACTCATTTTCGAAATCGGATCTACACCACAAAAGAGTGCAACAAGTGTAGTATGAGAACGAAATCACGTGTACCCAGTATATCTCATAGACCGACAACGTAAAAGTAGTGACAGAAGTATGTAAGAAAATAATCATTTTTCTTGTACAAGGCTACATTATACTGATCAAACACGTTTCATCAAATAGTGATAATCAATTATCACGTAATGTCCAATCACCAATAAAACACATAATCAACAAGACTGAGGATCTAATGAGATACAATGCAATGTGACACCATGAATTGATATGCCTTAGATGCCAAGTACTTTCTCAACTATATATGCATGAGACTTCTCGGAAATTCATCGCGAGTTCATGACCCATGGGGGACTTGCGAGGTCCATACACTGACACATACGATCTCCACGTGTCTGTGCAGACGATCTCAACACACTATCATAAAATTAAACAATTTTCGTACAGACGATCTTCACGTGCCCAAATTATAATCAAACATCTCAAATCCCCAGCACGAATGATCTCCACGTGCCAAATTTATACTCAATCTCATGTCAATGCATGTGTACAATATGATTTCAATAAAAAGGGATGATGATGCATCTCAATCAATCAAATATCAGTATCATATATAATCACATCAACTATCATAAATATACGGGTTCAATAAAGAAACACAATCACTCTGAAGAAATCAACTCAATAATACATCAGTTAATGCCCATATGCTTTGGCATTCTCAAATTACAATTCGCATTCTATAGTAATAAACTTTCCCTTTATAACACCGGTACTCGTACTAATGCCTGTCACACCATTGGTACGAGACCCCCATCTTTTGCCCTTACTCATTGTCTATTCCATTTTTTTAATTTTTAATTAGGAAAATGTCCTTCAACGAAGTCTGAAAGTCTTAACATACCTTGAAAGCCAAACACGTGCCACGAACCCTTAAGGTTTTTCCTTCCCTTTCGTAAAGCTTCAGAATGTTCCCAATCTATCAAATAGTCATTATTCGTAAGTAACAAGTTCGTAGATGCCCATATTACTATAGGTCTAGCCTAGACCCAAAAACTCACCCAAATCTATAATTAGGTTCCTAAATCTTTATGCCACCTAATATGTCAAGTCTCATATTCCTAAATTTTAAGCCTAGAGTTTGGTCTCAATTCCTCCAAATATCATAATTCTAATTGTATTCATCTAACATAATACATCTAACATTTAACTGTTGCAAGGACTTTCAAGACAGAAACTAAAGAAAATTTAACAAAAAAAGGCTTAACCTTTTTTTCTTACAACATCAAAACTCCAATTCCTTTCCACTTTCTTATAATAAATGAGCCAATCATTATTTTATGATTAGCTTATTCTAATTGACCACTAAATTATTCAAAAACAAAGAAACTATCTCTTGCACTTGTCAACCATCTCTGTCCACTCAACTTTATACCTCAATATAACATTAATTCTAAAATATGATTATGAAGTACCTGTAACGGACTATAAAATATGTGAAAAAAATGCTCCTATACTAAGTCTGACCGATTCTACAATGTGCTACACGATGAATAGGACAACTCTTTTTAGTTTTCGTAAGTACTTATAGTGTACTGTATATGCCACTCAGATCCCAACAGCAAATTCAACCCCCGCAAGATTCCTCCCCACCTTAACCCAGCATCAATAAAATTTCACAAATTGATTTCTTACAATCCGATACATACTTAAACTACAATATTTAGGCTTGGTTATTTTTCTTACCTGACAAATTTTCGTTCTTGTTTCTACTGATATCGTGGTTCTCTTCGTCATGTGCAGGCAGAGGCAGTAGTGGGTTGTGGTAAAATAAAAGAATTATTAACCCCTAATTAATCTTAATTCATCTCTATACATGGGCCAAGTTTCTTGGTTGTTAAATAAATTATGGACTTAGCCCATTAACCACCAACTAAATTAACTATTTAAAATTTACCCACTAATTAAATAACCGTAGTTAAACAAATAGTCTAAGATTTCCATTTAAACTTTACGGGAAGAATCAAAATAGTCTTAGTGCTCAAAGCGACCTAACGGGTCGTTATATCATCTACCACTTAAACAAACGTTCGTCCTCGAACGGTAAAAGAATAGAAAGTACTTGAATGCTCAAAAAGCTGAGGATATCTACTCCTCATGTCTGACTCGGTCTCCCATGTAGCCTCCTCAACCAGACGATGCTTCCATTGAACCTTTACTAAAGCAATCTCCTTTTACCTCAAATTTCGAATTTGCCTATCCACAATGGCTACCGGCTCCTCCTTAAAATTCAAATTCTGATCAAGTAACACCGAATCCCATTGAATCACATGAGCACCACCCTGATGATACTTCTTCAGCATCGAAATATGAAATACAGGGTGAACACCTGACAAACCAAGTGGCAAAGCCAACTCATACGCCGCCTCACCAATACGCTCAACAATCTCTAAAGGACCAATATACCTCGGGCTCAACTTTCCCTTCTTTTCAAATCTCATCACACCCTTCATGGGAGAAACCTTCAATAAAACCCGCTCTCTAACCATGAACTCCAAATCACGAACCTTTCGATCTGCATAACTCTTTGGCCTACTATAAGCCATAAGAAGTCTATCTTGGATCAGCTTGACCTTGTCCAAGGACTCCCTCAAAAAATTTGTACCCCACGGTCTAACCTCAAATGCATCAAACCAACCAATTGGAGATCGACATCTCCTACCATACAAAGCCTCAAATGGGGCCATCTCAATGCTTGAATGGTAACTATTATTGTAAGCAAACTCCTCTAATGGCAAAAACTGATCCCAGTGACCACCAAAGTCAATCACACACGCTCGCAACATGCCCTCAAGAACCTGAATAGTCCGTTCAGTTTGACCATCAGTCTGAGGATGAAAGTTTGTACTAAGATCCACTCAAGTGCCCAACTACTTCTGGATAGACCGCTAGAAATGAGAAGTAAATTGTGTGCCACGATCTGAAATAATAGAAATGGGCACCCCATGTAAGCGAACTATCTCTCGAATGTAGATCTTGGCTAGCTTCTCTGAATTATAGGTAGTCTGAACTCGTGAAGTGTGCAGACTTAGTTAATCGATCCACGATGACCCATATAGCATCAAACTTACCCAAGGTACGTGGAAATCCTACCACAAAGTCCATAGCAATACGCTCCCACTTCCACTCAGGTATGAGCATCTTCTGAGTCACACCTCCAGGCTTTTGGTGTTCATACTTCACTTGCTGACAATTCAAACATTGAGATACAAAATCTACTATGTCCCTCTTCATACGACACCACTAATAATGTTGTTTCAAGTCACGATACATCTTAGTAGCCCCTGGATGAATAGAGTATCTTGAACTATGGGCCTCCTCCATGATTAGTCTAGTCAAATCACCTGTCCGAGGAACACAAATATGACCATTTATCCTCAAAACTCCCTCACTATCAAGAATTGCATCCTTGGCTTCTCCTTTTGACACCTTGTCTCGAATCTTACATAAATCACTATCACCAAACTGTTGAGTTTGAATCTACTCCAACAAGGACGACCTAGCCTCCACGTAAGCCAACACCCTACCAGATTCTAAAATATCCAGCCTCACAAAGCTATTGGCCAAGGACTAGACGTCTCTAGCTAAATGATGCTCTCCAACATGTAGCAAGGCTAGAACTACCCATATTTACTGTCTTTCGACTCAAGGCATCTGCTACCACATTTGCTTTGCCCGGATGATAAAGAATAGTCATGTCATAGTCCTTGAGCATCTCCAACCATCTCCCTGCCTCAAATTGAGATCCCTCTATTGAATATATATTGGAGACTACGATGATCTGTGAACACCTCACAATGTACCCCATAAAGGTAATACCTCCAAATCTTCAATGCAAACACTACATCTGCCAACTCCAAGTCATGAATAGGGTAGTTATTCTCGTGAATCTTCAACTGTCTAGAAACCTAAGCTATCACCTTCCCCTTCTGCATCAATACACAACCAAGACCAATCCGAGAAGCATCAGAATATACAATAAAACTGTAACACCTCGGAATAAAAAAGGAAGGAATTTCAGGTTTTCTGGAATTTCTGGTGCCAGTACCAACGGAGCCACCTACGGCCCGTGGACTGACCTACGGTCCGTAGGTCAGGCCCGTGGTTGGCTAGTCCAGGTTCCTTAAAAACGTTAAGCCTCAGTACTTTTATACGGCTTGTCAGGATGGACCGCCGATCTATGTACGAGCCGAAGGTAGGTCTCGTAGGTGAGACCCATACTTAGTGAAATTTTAGAGCCAGGAGTTGGACCTACGGTGGCCATGTACGAAACGTAAGTTGACCCACGGACCGTATATGGGGTCCTGTCATTGGGGTCCAAGTTGGAAAGTCTCTGAATCTATCTACGGTTGAACAGGACGGTCTGTAGGTTGACTTACGGACTGTAGGTCCAACCGTAGATAGGGGTCCGACAGTTATTTTAAGAAGGGTTTTTTGGTCTTTTCCCTAGGTGTTTAATTCCTAATCTAAGTCGATTTGGCCTTTAACCTAGCCCCTATATAAACCTTATAAGCCTACTTCTACCCTTTCCAAATCATTCCCCAAACTCTCCTCTCCGAAATATTTCTCTCTCTATGAGCTTGAAGAAGAAGAAGAATCTAGGGTTTCAAGATCAAGCCGCCTAATCCTCCATTGATTTCAAGGTTTTGGCATTGAGGTATGATAGTCTTCATCTATGGAGCCTTTTCCTCCATAGAGTTCCAAAATTCTCTATTTTACAAGTTAGAAATCCTCCATTGATGTTAGGGTTTTTCTTCTATGCCATGAGTTCTTTTCAATGTTGATTTTATTGATTGTTTTATGAACTATGAAGCATGAATTGAGTTGAATTTCATGAATTAAGATGAATCCCCATGAACCCATGTGATTTCCAATTTCAAAAATTAGGCTATGTTGATGGGTTGAATTGTGAAGAAGATGAATTTTATGAAGTCTATGTGAACCCATGCATGATTTATGTTTCCTAAAGCTATGATTTCATGATGAATTATGAATGATCAAACGATGGGTTTTTATGAAAGTATGCATATTCAATTATGATATTTATGATGATTTATAAATTGCTTTGAGATTGAAGCATGTATGATGTTGTTGTTGAGTTTTGAAAGGGTTTCTCACATATTACTCAATCTATGAATGTGAAAGGGGTTTTCCCACATAAAGGATTCATAACTTGTTGAAATGTTTTCTCTACTAAAGTTGAATCAAAGGTTTAAGGAGCTATTCTAAAGACGTAAGCTTGGACTTGTCCATGGAATATGAAACGTCAATACTATTGAACTTTAGCTTGGATTGGTAACTCTAGTTGTACCTTTCCATAGATAATAAGATGAATAAGAATTTTGACTATTTCGTGGGATTTATGCTTAGCACCGAGAGGATATGGAGATAGAAGCTCTCCCGTATGTAGAGGTCGGGTTTCTAGTAGCAATCTCCTTATCCCTTACCTATGTGCCCCCATAGGATGATGGTCTATGATAGACACTAGCTAGTAGATCCACGTAAGCTATATGTTAAGTAAAGGGTCCTACCTTGGCAAGTAGGATGGCCCTATCGGTGTGGGGTTAGACACCGGATTCCATGTTGATAGCTCACATAGTCTTACATGTCGGTTAAGGCTACTTCCCACAAACAAAGAACTAAAGTGCTTTAAAGATATTTCTCAAGTAAAGTAAGGATGTTTAGCTTGCTTTGACCATGGTTTATGACTTATGTTTCTAACCTTTTTCATGTTTTAGCTTGGTTATTGCATGTCATGAAAATGTCCCATTTTTTCATGTTTAAATGATTTTGTGCATTGCTGTCATACTTGGTACTTGATTGTACTAACACATACTCTTACCTACATTGATTTATTAATGTAGGGCATGATAAATCTTCTGCATCTATTCGTGGCTAGAGCCTAGTTGAAGGATTCTTGATGATTGGTGAGTCCTCATGCTTCGAGGACCGAGACTCTTTCAATTCTTTATGTCTTTCTATTCTAGACTTTTGTATGTTATGTGTGGGTTATGCCCCCGTCACTCTATGATGTAATAGATGGCTTGAGACTATGTAGATTTCCGCTTCGTTTATAAAACTCTTATGACTTGAACTTGTTTTTATATACTCTTGTTTTCCATTATCTTGTCTATGCATGCTAAGTGGCTTGTATGAGACCTTTCGAGGTCTTGTATTCTATTTCACGTCTAGGGGGTACCTTGGATCGTGACAAAAACCCTCTCCCTCAACGGGTAGAGTCAAAATCGGAGCAGTAGTCAATAAAGTCTTGAGCTTTTGGAAACTCATCGGACCACTGGAAAGCCTCTTCCTTCTGGGTCAATCTAGTTAATGGGGATGCAATAGATGAGAACCCCTCTACAAATCGTCGATAATAACCCGCAAGGCCTAAGAAACTCCGAATCTCAGTAACTGAAGCAGGTCTGATCCAATCTCGAACTGCCTCAATCTTCTTAGGATCCACCATAATACCCTCCTTGGACACTACATGTCCCAAGAAAGCTACCGAACTAAGCCAAAACTCACACTTTGAAAACTTTGCATAGGGCTTCTCCTTCAGAATCCCAAGCACAATCCTAAAATGATGCTCGTGTTCCTCCTTACTACGAGAGTATATCAATATATCATCTATGAAGACAATAACAAAGGAATCTAAGTATGGTCTGAACACTCCGTTCATCAAGTCCATAAAAGTTGCTGGGGCATTAGACAATCCAAAAGACATCACCAGAAACTCATAATGACCATAACGTGTCCGGAAAGTTGTCTTAGGGATATCCTCCGCCCTAACCTTCAACTTATGATAATCGGATCTCAAATCAATCTTGGAGAAAATTGAAGCACCCTAAAGCCGATCAAATATATCATTAATACGAGGTATCATGTACTTATTTCTAATGGTCACCTTGTTCAATTGTCGATAGTCAATACACATACACATAGATCCATCTTTCTTTTTCACAAATAACACTGGAGCACCCCAAGGAGATACACTCGGTCTAATAAACCCCTTGCTCAAGATATCCTGCAATTGTTCCTTTAATTCTTTCAATTCAGCCGGTGCCATACGATAAGGAGGAACGAAAACAGGCTGAGTGCCTGGCTCTAAGTCAATATAAAAATCAATATCACGATCAGGTGGAAGACCTGGTAAGTCTGTCGGAAATATGTTCAAAAATTCACTCACTACCGGAATAAACTCAAGCATAGGAGCCTCAACACTAGTATCTCAAATGTACACCAAGTAAGCCAAACATCCTCTCTCTACGAAGTGTCGAGCCTTAAGAAATGATATCACCTCTTTAGGGGGTGACTAAGAGAACCTCTCCATTTTACTATAGGAATCCCAGTGATGTACTGTAAGTTGACGGTACTTTTGATGCAATAAACTTAGAATTTTGCATGATACTTAAGTGGTTTGGTATTAGATTTGATGTTATTTGTGCTAAATTTACAGGGAATAGGCTTTTGGAGTTGTTGAGGAGAATAATGCAACAGTAGTTGATTTGTTGGTGATGAACGAGACAGTCTACGGACCGTCAATGACTTGACGGGTCGTCAGTTGGGGTCGTAGGTTCAAGACCTGAAGAAATTGGCCAAGTATGGAATGACAGACAAAGATGACGGTCCGTATATCCTGCTACGAACCATAGATGCCCAACCGTAGAAAACTTCAGAGAGGGTCGCCTGCAGAGCTTGAATGACGGAAGAACAGGACGGGTCGTACATGGAATGACGAATCGTAGATCAGAACCGTAGAAAAAGCTCTCACGATTTTGCACAACTGCTGATTCACGGTTGGAACCTATGAGCCGTAGGTCGGTATACGAACCGTAGGTTGATAACCGTAGACGACACTGCCCAAGCTGAATTTCCCCAGATTTCCTTTTCCTAGTTTAATTAGGATTTATTTTCTATATATACCCTATGTAAAATTCGTTTTAGGGTTGTTGACTATTGTTTGAATATTAAGTTATTACTTTGGGAATTACTTTTCATCTTTGGAGAGGATTAATTCTTAACGCTTGTTTATGCAAAGTAATTTTGATTTTCAATTCAAGATTGTGGAATCCATCTATATTCACTGTAAGTTCATGGTGTCTTCAAACCCGAATGTGAATTGTGATCAAACAAGCATGAGTAGCTAAATTCCATAACTAGGGTTGTGGGAACCATGAGTAATTAACAAAAGTAAACTTAATATTGTGTAATTCTTGAATGTGTTTATGCATGCTTTTGTAAATCTCTTTGCTTAGAATATTTTCTAATGGTTGCAAACATTAGAACATCTCCTAATTTTTGTGAACCCAATATAGGCAGTAATGAACATCTAAGAGATTATGCAACAGAGATTTAGTCGTCGATAATCCACTATCTAATAACCCAACCTAGAAATAGCTGTGGGTTAATCTGGGTCAAAGATAAGGGTTGGTAAATCAACACACGTAGACGGACCAAGTTGCGGAGTGAAATTCCCTATTTAGAAGACCAATCACTTAGGGATACATAACTTACCGATCATGCATGCTAGACATTGAAAAGAATTACCATTGTTAGGTTTACTGCGTTAAGAGCTTATGAGGAACATGTAAACCCTTGTTTCATTCTCAGATTGATATCTCAAACTGCAAGTTTTGTGTTTTGGTTACTTGTTACCAATCAAATCGTAAATTATTATTTCTTTCAATTATCGCAAATCTTCCCCCCCTTTTTACTTATTCTAGAAATAATCTGACTAAACATACACTTAATATTAATTAGCCTAAGTCTAAACCATATTCCTCGTGGGATCGATCCTAACCTCTGTTAGGTTCTATATTTGACAAGCGACCGCTTATACCTCCTTAGGGAGGTGTAGTTTGGGCGTTATCAAATTTTGGTGCCGCTGCCGGGGAATAAGGCTTTTAGATTAGACTAATTTTGTTAGTGCACTTTTAGTCAATTATTTCTGAATTTACCTTTTATTGTTGTTTTTGATTGTTTTCAGACTATAGTTCCTGTGTATGCCAAGTACACGAAGTCAAGGCAATCCCCTGACTCCTTACGACCCGAAACTCAGAAAAACTCTGCAAAAAATGGCCGGACTAGGTCAACTAGTTCTCAGAGAAGATAATCCAAATGGCGAACCTCCCCAAGAGGTACCTGGCATTCAACCGCCAGGAGTTGTGGTTCAACCTCAGATTCCACAATAAGTTCAAGTACAACATCAGCCTGCACCTGATGTTCGCCGCAACTTGGAAGTGGATTATAATGATACAGGCTCAACTGGCGCTATAGTTGTTCCTCCACTACCTCCTGGATTGACGTTTGTGATCACAAGCAGTCTGATACATTTGTTGACCGCTCGAGGACTATTTGCTGGATTACCATCTGAAGATCCTCATGCTCACTGGACCAAGGTGATCAGCATTTGCGAAAGCAGTGTGGGAAATCCAAATCTTGACATGAACGTGGTTGGCCTACTAGTGTTTCCACTGTCTCTAACTGGAGACGCTACTGTGTGGTTGAATGAGCTCCCATATAACTCTATATTCACATGGAATGAGCTGCGCAATGCATTTATTGAGAAATATTTCCCAGTCTCAAGAAAGCTGAATCTCAAGGACAAACTCAGCAATTTCAAAACTCTTCCAGGAGAGTCCGTCAGCTGTGCTTGGGATAGATTTACAAGCTATATGAGGGCCGTGCCAAACCACCGCATCGATGATGAGTCACTCAAGGAATACTTCTATCGTGGAATGGACGATAACGGTAAGGCGGTGCTTGATACTATTACAGAAGGATCTTATGGATCAATGACTTTCTTGGAGATTGCAGAGAGGCTTGAGAAGATCTCGAAGAACAACAAAGCATGGAACACCAGAGCGTCATCTACAACGAAGAGTACCTTCTCAATACAAGCTGCTGAAAATTCATCTCAAGATGAACTCCGTGAAGAGTTGGCGAAACTAAGAACTGAAATGGGCTTAGTACTAAAACATGTGAGTGGTAATGCAGAGAAGGTTAATGCAGTCCAATATCAACAGAATGTACCACCAAATGATTGGTACACATATGAGGAGGATGCAAATCTTGTGAATAAGCAGCCGGTGGGTTTCCGGCCAACTGCCCAAGGATCCAATCAGAAAAATTGGCGCAAAGGTCAAGGAAATCAAGGTCGGAACTATGGCAACTACAATAGGGAAGGACAATATAACCGCGAAGGGAACTTCAATCACAACAACAATTACAACCAAGGCGGTCAGTACAACAGGAGTGATAGGAGCAGTGCATATATCCCTCCTGGTAATAGAGATGGCGGATCAAGTATGACTCGCATTGAAGATATGACGAACAAGATGATGAGGCGATTTGATGTCACGGATGACAATGTCAAAGAAATGCGGACTAATATCTCAGGCATCGGGCCAAAGGTGGAATCACATGCTGTAGCAATTCGGCAAATAGAGCAGCAGTTGAACCAACTGTTGGTGAATGCAAATCCGCGTCAACAAGGAACACTTCCCAGCAACACCGTGCACAATCCCAAGAATGACGGGCAATGCATGGCAGTGACAACCAGAAGTGAGGTACAAACTATTGACCCACCCATGCCAACAGAAGTGGAAAGCACGAAGGCGTCTGATGAGGGTGAGAAAGAGGTAGCAGAACTACCCTAAGATCCAAAAGAGGTTGAGGCTGAAGTAACTCAAAAGGTCATCCCCATGCCACGACCTCCACTTCCCTTTCCACATCGATTAGTAAAGAAAACAGAGGAAGGGAAGTATATGAAATTCTTATCTATGCTTAAACAATTATCTGTTAATGTTCCTTTGATTGAAGCTTTGGAGCAAATGCCAAGTTATGCTAAATTCATGAAAGACTTGGTGACCAAGAAGAGAACTGCAAGCTTAGAGAAAAGTGACAAGTTGTAGCATTGTAGTGCCATCGCCACAAGGTCACTGGTCCAAAAGAAGGAAGATCCTGGAGCATTCACCATCCCATGTACTATCGGCGTGATGCACTTGTGCAAAGGCACTTTGTGACTTGGGTGCGAGCATAAACCTCATGCCGCTTTCCGTGTTCAAGAAATTGGGCTTAGCATCCCCTAAGCCAACTGCAATGAGGCTACTGATGGCCAACCGGACGGTAAAGAAGCCAATTGGAGTACTGCAAGATGTCCTGGTAAAATTGGAGGCATTCATCTTTCTGGTGGACTTTGTGATTCTTGACTGTGAAGCGGACTTTGAAGTGCCCATAATCCTGGGCAGACCGTTTCTTGCAACAGGGCGCGCTTTGGTAGATCTGGAAAAAGGATAGATGAAGTTTCGCTTAAACAATGAAGAAGTGACCTTCAATATTTGCAAAACAATGAAGCACCATAGTGACATCAAGGAGATATCAGTGGTGAGCTATGTGGAGGAGCCCAACCCGGAGGTGCCCATCGAGGAAAGGCTAGGAGTTGAAGCACTTGCGGCCGTAATCATGAATTTTGAAGGCGATGCAATTCCAGAATATGACGCATTGGTGTCTGCATTAGATGGAAGAGTGATCCATCATCGTCAATGCAAGCTGGATTTGGACTTACGAAATCAAAAAACACTGCCTGCAAGACCATCTATTGAGGATTCCCCGGAGTTAGTGTTGAAAGCTCTTCCAACCCACTTAAGGTATGTATTTTTAGGCCAGAACAGCACATTGCCTGCTATTATAGCTGCTGACCTTAATGTAGGGAAAGTTGAGGCTTTAGTTGCGATGCTGAAGCGTTACAAAAGGGCGATAGGATGGAAAATTACGGGCATCATCGGTATCCCAACAGGGATTTGCACTCACAAAATTCAACTCATACCAGAAAGCATTCCTAGTATGGAGCATCAGAGAAGATTGAATTCACCGATGCAAGAGGTGGTAAAGAAAGAAATTATCAAATGGTTGGACGTCGGTGTGATATATCCCATAACTGATAGTAAATGGGTATGCCCGGTCCAATGCGTGCCTAAAAATGGTGGAATCACTGTGGTTCCAAATGATAAAAATGAGCTTGTTCCTATGAGGCCCGTCACAAGCTGGAGAGTTTGCATGGACTACCGCAAGCTGAATGCATGGACAGAGAAAGACCACTTTCCCATGCCATTCATGGATCAAATGCTAGATCGTCTTGCTGGGAGAGGGTGGTACTATTTTTTGGATGGATACTCAGGGTATAAATCAGATCTCTATAGCCCCTGAGGATCAAGAAAAGACTACATTCACATGTCCCTATGGTACATTCACTTTCAAGAG
Source organism: Solanum appendiculatum (assembly GCA_018342035.1). Classification (NCBI taxonomy): domain Eukaryota; kingdom Viridiplantae; phylum Streptophyta; class Magnoliopsida; order Solanales; family Solanaceae; genus Solanum; species Solanum appendiculatum. The sequence goes on along the minus strand of JAGDQO010000397.1, from coordinate 141,939 downwards.
GATGCCATTTGGACTCTGAAATGCACCGACGACGTTTCAACGTTGCATGATGTCTATATTCTCAGACATGGTGGAGGACACCATTGAGGTATTTATGGATGATTTTTCTATTGTTGGTAACACTTTCGATGATTGCTTGTTCCATTTAGGTGAAGCGCTGCGTCGATGCGAAGAATGCAACCTGGTGCTAAACTAGGAGAAGTGTCACTTCATGGTGAAAGAAGGTATAGTGCTGGGCCACCGAATCTCCCAGAACGGTATTGAAGTGGATAGAGCTAAAGTAGAGGTGATTGCAACATTACCCCCTCCCATCTCTGTAAAAGGTATAAGGAGTTTCCTAGGGCATGCAGGTTTCTATCGCAGATTTATAAAGGACTTCTCCAAAATTGCACATCCTTTGTGCAAACTGCTTGAAAAGGAGGTGAAATTTGACTTTGATGAAGCATGCTTGAGGACGTTTTAAGCACTGAAGGAGAAGTTGTCCTCTGCACCTATTATCTTCTCAACATACTGGGAAAAGTCGTTCAAGGTTATGTGCGATGCGAGCGGAGTAGCACTTGGCGTAGTGTTGGGACAAAGGCGCGACAAAATACTGCATCCTATATATTATGCTAGCAAAGCATTGAATGCTGCTCAGAAAAACTATACGGTCACTGAACAAGAGTTGCTTGCGGTCGTTTTCACTTTTGAGAAGTTTTGATCCTATCTTCTAGGTACCAAGGTAATAGTACATACTGACCATTCTGCGTTGAGGTACCTCATGGAGAAAAAAGATGCTAAACCAAGGCTGATCCGGTGGATTGTATTGCTACAAGAGTTTGACTTCGAAGTCCGAGATAGGAAAGGAACAGAGAATCAAGTGGCTAATCACCTATCCATATTAGAAGATGAAGCTATGCAGAAGTTAGCTGATGACCTAGGGATTAATGATGTCTTTCCAGATGAACAGGTATTAGCCGCTTCTTTTGATCTTATTCCGTGGTTTGCAGATTTTGCCAATTATTTGGCTAGCAATGTGGTGCCCTTGGACCTATCATTCCACCAACGGAGGAAGTTCATGGCTGATGTGAAGAAGTATTTTTGGGAGGAGCCCTATTTGTGTCGTATCTATGCTGATGGGATTATTCATCGTTGTGTGCCCGAGGTTGAGATGATAAGTATATTGGAAGCTTGCCATTCATCCCCTGTTGGTGGTCATCATAGTGGCATCTGTACCGCTCACAAGATCTTGCAATGTGGGTATTACTAGCCTACAATTCACCAAGATGCTCATGATTTGGCCAAGGCATGTGATCGATGCCAAAGGGAAGGAAGTGTTTCAAGAAGGCAGGAGCTTCCTATGAATCCAATACTAGTCATTGAACTCTTTGATGTATGGGGCATCGATTTCATGGGCCCGTTTGTGAGTTCGTATGGCATGAAGTACATCCTGGTAGCTGTTGACTATGTGTCAAAATGGGTGGAAGCTATATCGCTTCCAAACAATGTTGGTAAAAGTGTCACCGCCTTTCTCAAAAAGAACATATTCTCCAGGTTTGGTACACCAAGGGCCATAATCAGCGATGGAGGTTCCCACTTTTGCAATAACTTGTTCAAAGTGTTGCTGGAAAAGTATGGTGTTCGTCACAGTATAGCAACTCCGTATCATCCACAGTCGAGTGGGCAGGTTGAAGTGTCCAATAGAGATATTAAGCATATTCTGTCAAAGACTGTGAAAGCAAACCGCATTGATTGGTCAAGAAAGTTCGATGATGCTCTATGGGCTTACCGTACGGCATTCAAAACTCCCATAGGTATGTCTCCTTACCAACTTGTTTTTGGAATCATGTCACTTACATGTAGAGCTTGAGCACAAGGCGATGTGGGCACTCAAGAAGCTGAATCTTGATTGGGGTGCTGCATCCAGTCAAAGGATGTCGGAGCTAAATGAGATGGATGAGTTTCATCTCAAAGCTTATGAGAGTTCAGCCTTGTACAAGGAAAAGATGAAGAAGTACCATGATCAGAAGATAGAAAAGCACAGTTTTGCTCCTGGTGATATGGTCCTCCTCTTCAACTTAAGGCTGCGGTTGTTTCTTAGCAAGCTAAAATCAAAATGGACGGGTCCATTCAGAGTTGTCCAAGTGTTTGCCCATGGCGCCGTTGAACTTGAAAACACGGAAGGGACTAAATTCAAAGTGAATGGCCAGAGGATCAAGCTCTATGTAGGCCATCAGGAGACGGTAAATGAGCTAATTGAGATATGGGGTCTTGTCGAAGTCTGAGTAGGCAAGACAACTGCGTTGTACCGCGACGTTAAATCAAGCGCTACTTGGGAGGCAACCCAAGCTGTAGTTTTTTGCCAAGTTAGGATTTCTCTGTGTAATTTTTTGTTTTGTTTTTTTTTTCTTTTCTTCTTTATTGAGTCTTAATATTGGCTAGAATAGGTTAGTATAGGGTCCGTGTCAAAAAGAGTCAATAGAAACAAAGGGAAGCCCTAACGTTTGTGACGTGTGCAGGAAAATAAGACAGGTTTTGCAGAACATTAAGTGAAGAAGGGTCTACGGGTCCCATATACGGAACGTAACTCAAATGATGAACCGTAAATGGCACCCATAGACTCAAACATTCCGGAGCAGTTGCAGCTTTAAGTCTACGGTTGCACAGTACGAGTCGTACATCATTATACGGACCGTAGTCTGCATCCGTAGACCCCATGTATGTTTTGAAATTTTGTCAAGTGTTAAGGCCCATTGACGGAGCTTATTGATGGTTCGTCGAACCACCTACGGCGGGAAACTGTAAAAGGCAGTCAGGTTTTAAAATTGACCCGACCCATGGGTTAAAATTATAAAAACCCATTTTTTTTAAATTCTTCCCCCATTTCCCTCTACTCCCAACTGTTACAACCCTTCCACTTTCCACCCCTCCATCTACCAAACACCCTTTCATTCACCCCCTCCCCCATCTACATATACTCCTCACCAAATCACTCTTTCTCTCCTTCTTTTTCAATCTTTTTTTCTTCCATTTTGTTTCTTATCTATTCCACCACCTCCATTGTTTTTATTCATCATCTCGTGGTTCGGAGTTTTCCTGTTGCGTAGTTACGACGTTTTCATACATAACATAAAAGGTATGTGTTTTGTTGGCCATTTACTTTAATTACCAAACTGGAAATTGGCTTGGTCCGTGTCATGGGTAGTCACTTTTGTGCAAAATTGTGATTGTGTGTAGTTTTTAATGTTTATGAGGTGTTTTATGATAAGGGAAATTGAGTAATTGCTTTAAACAATGCATGAAGTTGGTTTTGTTTGAATTTTGGACCGAGGGGTTGCCTATGTTAGTGATCAATGCATTAGAGAGTATAGTTGAAGCCTTATGATTACATAATTACTTGATTCTATGATTGTTTGGCTTGATATTGTGGTGTTTGCTTGGTTAGAATTGTGTTTGTGAAAAAAGTTTTTTAGTATGACTGACACTGTGTGGTCGACGACCATTACCTATGGTTTGTAGGACAACCTACAGACCGTAGGTCCCTCCTGTCAGTCTGTCTCCCCAGATTAGGCAAAGTTATTTTTGACGGTTTGATCTACGACCCGTCCTGCAAACCGTCAATTGAACTTTAGAAAGTTGAAAATAGGACTCCCATATCTACGGTCTGGTCTACGGCCCGTAGTTCTGTCTACGGTCCGTAGTTCCTTACCGTAGATACCAAAAAATAGTGGCAGCAGTTTGTTTTCTTTTCTTGCTTTCTTTTGCTTTGCATTTTTTTCCTAGTTACTAATGATGGTTCTACAGGTACAATGCCTCCGAAAATTACACAACACTATAAATGGAAGGCTACTACTTTTGCTCCTGCACCAGCTCCTCCTGCCCGACGTCGGTTGCTCATAGATGAGGATTCTGAGGAGGAGTGGAGCGGGTCTGAATATGACCCACCATTCGGAGCCAGCTACCCCAGGTCACCCCGGACCACTAGGCAGCATAACAGTCAGATGGCTACAGCACAGACACCAGAGCAGCCTACTTCCGGAGGAGAGGAGAGCACTTCCCAGTCTGACGAGGAAGTGCATAGTTCGAGCAGGGGTGGAGAGGCCTCTCCGACCGGAGTTGCCCCTATCCTCCCACCAATGGCCCCATCCGCTGCCCAGTCTGAGCCTGCGTCCACTTCATGGTCGTAGTCTGATTTCGATTCTGCCTCTGGGACCGGTTCGGATGATGACGACTTGGCGAGGAACACCCAATTCGGGTTGCAGGAGAGCCCAACCTAAGGTGTGTCCCGGGCATGTTTCGTATTTATCAAGGCGCCATCCTACAGAATGCCCAAAACAAGTCCGCTAGTCAGATAGAGGAAGAGCGGCGGGTTCTTACAGGTAGCCTTCACACTATTCCCCAGATACATGAGCTGTTCAGGAAGCATCGCTGTGAGTGGATGGCTGAGACGCTTACTAGGTATAGTCCGATCATGGTCTGTGAGTTCTATGCTTCCTATGCTGCCACTTTCCTTCAGACTTTGCCACGGCGAGCAAAGCCATTAAAGCAACCACCACTCCAGTCTACCTTAGTCCGGGACATTCCCGTTGACATTTCTGAGGCCACACTACGCCATTTTATTTACGGTACTTTTGATGCATTAAACTTAGAATTTTGCATGATACTTAAGTGGTTTGGTATTATATTTGATGTTATTTGTGCTAAATTTACAAGGAATAGGCTTTTGGAGCAGTTGAGGAGAATAATGCAGCAGCAGTTGATTTGTTGGTGATGAACGAGACAGTCTACGAACCGTCAATGACTTGAGGGGTCGTCAGTTGGGGTCGTAGGTTCAGGAGCCTGAAGAAATGGCTAAGTATGGAATGATGGACCAAGATGACGGTCCGTATATCCTGCTACGAACCGTAGAAAACTTCAGAGAGGGTCGCCTGCAGAGCTTGAATGACGGAAGAACAGGACGGGTCGTACATGGAATGATGAATCGTAGATCAGAACCGTAGAAAAAGCCCTCAGGATTTTGCATACCTGCTAATTGGCGGTTGGAACCTACGAGTCGTAGGTCGGTATACGAGCCATAGGTTGATAACCGTAGACGAGACTGCCTAGCCGAATTTCCCTAGATTTTCTTTTCCTAGTTAAATTAGGATTTATTTTCTATATATACCCTATGTAAACTTCATTTTAGGGTTGTTGACTATTGTTTGAATATTAAGTTATTACTTTGGGAATTACTTTTCATCTTTGGAGAGGATTAATTCTTAACGCTTGTTTATGCAAAGTAATTTTGATTTTCAATTCAAGATTGTGGAATCCATCTCTATTCTCTGTAAGTTCATGATTTCTTCAAACCCAAATGTGAATTGTGATCAAACAAGCATGAGTAGCTAAATTCCATAACTAAGGTTGTGGGAACCATGAGTAATTAACAAAAGTAAACTTAATATTGTGTAATTCTTGAATGTGTTTATGCATGTTTTTGTAAATCTCTTTGCTTAGAACGTTTTCTAATGGTTGCAAACATTAGAACATCTCCTAATTCTTGCGAACCCGGTATAGGCAGTAATGAACATCTAAGAGATTATGCAACATAGATTTAGTTGTCGATAATCCGCTATCTAATAACCCAACTTAGAAATAGCTGTGGGTTAATCTGGGTCAAAGGTAAGGGTTGGTAAATCAACACACGTAGACGGATCAAGTTGCGGAGTGAAATTCCCTATTTAGAGGACCAATCACTTAGGGATACATAACTTACCGATCATGCATGCTAGACATTGAAAAGAATTACCATTGTTAGGTTTACTTCGTTAAGAGCTTATGGGGAACATGTAAACCCTAGTTTCATTCTCAGATTGATATCTCAAACTGCAAGTTTTGTGTTTTGGTTACTTGTTACCAATCAAATCGTAAATTATTATTTCTTTCAATTATTGCAAATCTTGCCCCCCTTTTTACTTATTCTAGAAATAATCTGACTAAACATACACTTAATATTAATTAGCCTAAGTCTGAACGATATTCCTCGTGGGATCGACCCTAACCTCTGTTAGGTTCTATATTTGACAAGTGACTGCTTATACCTCCTTAGGGAGGTGTAGCTTGGGCGTCATCAAATTTTGGCGCCTATCAACACGGCCAAGTTTGATTATAGGATGCAGTAGGTCCGCGGTCGAGTTATGAGATATGCTGCGTAGCGAGAGTCCTTGCTGAGATGGGTGGCTGGCCACATTTCTGAGCAGGGAGTCCATGTTGAGTGGGTTCAAGACATGACCTTGCCGATTAAGAAGGCCACACTTAGCTTTGCAGTAAAATTCTGGTGGTCTATCGTACGTACCCGGTTGTCCCCTAATATGACGGATAACTAGCTGACTTGGGACCAGGCTATGATGGTTGCCTGCTTGATGGCAGGTCATGAGATTGATTTTGCCCGTGTGCTCATTGCGGTGATACATGAGCGTGCCTTCCGGAAGACGACGACCTTGCCCTTTCCTTGCCTCATTTTTAGGTTGTGTTATGAGGTGACGGTCCCAGTATATTTTACTGATTCATACGTTACGGTGTCTAAGATTGTGGATATTGGTCTTATCCAAGATGACACCAACCCTGTCGCACCGCGCAGGGGTATTCCGGTGGAGCTACCACCCATGGCAGAGGCCTTGGCGCCCGAGCAGGTTGATGTTACAGCTCCCGCACCGGCAGATGAGCCACAGGGGTCCGTTCCCCCACCTACTGCTTCAGCTTCTAAGCAGGCATACCCCGGGCTCCACCTACTACAGGGGCTGCCCTACTCCCCATTGCTAGAGTGAGCCGGTTAGAGGCTCAGATGGCGGCTCTTCTACAACATATTCGCCCGTGGATGCATAGATCGGTAGAGGAGTCCGAGGCCCGGATCGAGCGGATGGTAGATACCATGATACTAGCAGTTAATCGGCGGATTGATGTATTCGAGAGCCGGATGATGGAAAAGTCCCAGCCTGGGCCTGTGGTTGATCTGACGGCCTTCTAGTCGGAGTTAGCCAGTCTCCGTGCTAACTTTACCACCCTGGCTGTTGCGGAGATTGCTGTCCCGACACCTACACCAGAGCTTGATGATGATGATCTTGTGCGGACTGCACTGTTTCAGGGTGAGCAGCGGGCTACTGAGCCCTTTCGTGGGGCAGGTAAGCGCACCCGTGCTGGCCTTAGCACTGAGGGAGACCCGGATGAGGTGCGACAGGACCGTAAGAGTGAGAGACGGGCTCTAGAGACTGCCCAATGCCAGTCATTGATTGATGAGCAGATGCGCCAGGAGCACGAGCGGGCGATGGCAGCAGGTGCGTCTGGTTCTTGGCTTGCTACTGATGGTGCACCCTACACTACTACTGCGGGTACTACTGATGGTTCCCTATCTGATGATCTCGTGGGTTCCGTGCTACCGGACCCACTAGCACTTGAGTGATCTTCGGCGCTTATGCGCCACAGGTTTGTCTCACCCGATGTTTTTACTTTTCTTGTGCATTGATGACATTGCACTATTTTCTTCGTGGGGGTGGGGAAAATTGGTTTGGCGTTAATGTGAAGTCTGAGTAGCATAACTTATAAATCCTTCCTTTGGGTTTTCTTGCCTGTGTTCTTTTTCCCTAAGGAACTGTTCAAATTTCTGTTATACCGGCATGTTTAGGATTGTGATTGTGTATAAGTAATCTGGAAATAAAGCATGATGGCGTTGTTGCTTCCAATTGCACACGCAAGTGTACGTGGTCGCAGAAGTAATAAGTGGCTCTTTAAGAACCGGAATATCGAACCCACAGAGACTTGTCAATTAACTATTTACTAAATTATACTAGTCTAATTATTTATTTAAGAATGTCAAAAGAAATAAAAGAATGCAAGAATAAAATACTAAGATTAACTTAAAGTGATTGGGACAATTCCAGGGCTGCAGCATGCATAGGGTTTCATGTATCGCATCTCATGCAATGAATTAACTAAGGTTATCAAATTACTGATTTACAGGGTTGATTTTATGATCATGATCTCTCGACCTCTAATCGCCTACTCCAACTAGCTGTCTAACTACATCGTTGAGCGGGGATAGGCAGTCCTAATTGGCGAGCATTTATATGTCATCCTATTTCGTAACCAAGCGAGGTGTTCGTCCGGGCGTCACTCCTGAACACGAATCTAAACAAAGTTAGAACAAGCTCTTTGCATTCTCTGGTCTATCTACCTCTTTATCTCTCGAGTCCAAGAATAGACAATAGATTTATTTCTATGGTGATCAAGCATGAAATACTAAAACAAGAATACAAAAATAATTTAAACGATAACCAACATTAATTCAAAACAATCGATGTTCAACAATTACCCATGGCCGCAGCCCCAGAACAAGGGTCTTTAGCTACTAATACCTAAGAAAAAAAGAAGAAGAAAAGAACCCTAAAAAGTATTGACAATTTTTCCTTACAAAGTGTCTTCCTTCAAAAGTGTTCCCCCAAATAATTATTTCTATGGACTATTTATAGATGTAGAAAACCCTGAATAAAATAACTGAGTCTAAAACAAATTAGGAACCCAAAACCAAAACGGAATTGGATTCCTACGTGAAACTGTGCCGCCTCAAACTTTCCATATATATAAATATTAATATAATATTCAATTTAATCCATTAAGCTGCCTGCTTGATTTTCCTTCTTCAATCTTTCATAATTAATTCATTTTAGTTCCAAATTTCTTCAACTTTGTACCAATTTAATCCTACAAATAAAATACACTATTTAGCACAATCCATAAAATCCATGCTAAAAAAGGACAAATATAAATAATATATATGAGGCAATTAATGATAAGAAAATATATTTTTTGCCTCAGATCAACTAATATCCCTCCAATTTTATTTTTTTTTGCTTTATGTTATGAATCTGAATTGAATGAGTTGAATGTGTTGGATCTTTTCATGACATGATGTAGTATCGGTGTGACACTATTACTTAAGCTATAGCATTAACTGGGTTCATTGGTGATTCAATAATTGCAACAAGGTGTCATATGTGTGTGAGAGTTTTGATGATTCATATGAGATGTGCCAATCTAGAACTAGCCCTGTTAGACTTGCTAAGGTAATTTGAACTGAACACTAGGAGGTGATCATAGGCCATTGATTGTTTAAGTCAACTCAAAGCCTAAAATGAATCAACAAATCCTGTGTGAAAATCTTTCCCTTTGATCCAAATGTTTGAGCCTAACGAATACCATTCTTTCTTTACATTCAATTCACCTTCTCTTTAAAGTATTGTGAAATATTTGTTTTGGCCCTGGTCCCTCCGTGGACATCGTGTACCTCAACGTAGGCCAAAAGCCTAAGTCGAGGGTGGCTACTGCAAAGTACCTGAATTCTGGCCCTGGTCCTTTATAAGGATAATGTGTACCTTAGCCCACACTAAATGTGTAAGTTGAGGGTGGCTACTAAGAAGGAAAGCAAGAAAAACAAGTGTATGAATAGAGTTGTGTGTAAAGAAAAGGAAGCTGAGAATGTATAAATGACAAAAAGTCAAAGAAAAAAAAAGAGAAAAAAAGAGTGACATGAATCAAAAACTATAATAATAAGTCACACTCAAGTTGATGAAAGTCTTAGGGAAAAGAGTATGAAGTGCAAAAAAAAAAGAATGAATGAAAAGCTGCAGAAAAAGAAAGGTAATGAGCCAACTTAGATGTCAAGGAATGGTAGGTCAAAGTCACTTAATATCCCGATATACCACACCTGACCCCGAGCTTACGTTACAAGCCAATAGAGACCTATAATGATTCTAGTAGGAAGTTTGAAAAGCCAAAGTAAAGAAGATAAGGGCAAGCCTATGGTATTGTGCACAGATTGTATTGAATTCGTTCTGAGTGTGAGTGTATACTGAGTCCCGGGATTGATAAATTAAAATTATGTGTGAAAAAGGGGATTTCTTTGTAGTGAGGGCACAAGTTGTGATTATTGGAAAGTTGTTGCCTTGGTAAATTGCTAGATGTGTATGTATGTGTGTCTATTGGTACGTCGATGTCATGTATTTGTTCCTCATGAGTTAGCTTGTTGGGTTTGCAAAGAATGCACACTTAGTTGGGAATGAATAAAGAGGAGGAAGATTGAGGTAATTGTTGTGTGATTGCTTGAAGTCCGGGTTGCTTGTAAACTTGTGTCTTTTAGAGTCTGTTTTGTTGCTTGAGGACAAGCAAAGATTTTAAGTTGAGGGTGTTGATGTACCATAAGTTGACGGTACTTTTGATGCATTAAACTTAGAATTTTGCATGATACTAAAGTGGTTTGGTATTAGATTTGATGTTATGTGAGCTAAATTTACAGGGAATAGGCTTTTGGAGCAGTTGAGGAGAATAATACAGCAGCAGTTGATTTGTTGGTGATGAACGAGACAGTCTACGGATTGTCAATGACTTGACGGGTCGTCAGTTGGGGTCGTAGGTTCAGAAGCCTGAAGAAATTGGCCAAGCATGGAATGACGGACCAAGATGACGGTCCGTATATCCTACTACGAACCGTAGATGCTCAACCCTAGAAAACTTCAGAGAGGGTCGCCTATAGAGCTTGAATGACGAAAGAACAGGATGGGTCGTACATGGAATGATGAATCGTAGATTAGAACTGTAGAAAAAGCCCAAAGGATTTTGCACAACTGCTGATTGACGGTTGGAACCTACGAGCCGTAGGTCGGTATACGAGCCGTAGGTTGATAATCGTAGACGACACTGCCCAAGCCGAATTTCCCCAGATTTCCTTTTCCTAGTTTAATTAGGATTTATTTTCTATATATACCCTATGTAAACTTCGTTTTAGGGTTGTTGACTATTGTTTGAATATTAAGTTATTACTTTGGGAATTACTTTTCATCTTTGGAGAGGATTAATTCTTAAAGCTTGTTTATGCAAAGTAATTTTGATTTTCAATTCAAGATTGTGGAATCCATCTCTATTCTCTGTAAGTTCATGATTTCTTCAAACCCAAATGTGAATTGTGATCAAATAAGCATGAGAGGCTAAATTCCATAACTAAGGTTGTGGGAACCATGAGTAATTAACAAAAGTAAACTTAATATTGTGTAATTCTTGAATGTGTTTATGCATGTTTTTGTAAATCTCTTTGCTTAGAACGTTTTCTAATGGTTGCAAACATTAGAACATCTCCTAATTCTTGCGAACCCAGTATAGGCAGTAATGAACATCTAAGAGATTATGCAACATAGATTTAGTTGTCGATAATCCGCTATCTAATAACCCAACTTAGAAATAGCTGTGGGTTAATCTGGGTCAAAGGTAAGGGTTGGTAAATCAACACACGTAGACGGACCAAGTTGCGGGGTGAAATTCCCTATTTAGAGGACCAATCACTTAGGGATACATAACTTACCGATCATGCATGCTAGACATTGAAAAGAATTATCATTGTTAGGTTTATTGCGTTAAGAGCTTATGGGGAACATGTAAACCCTAGTTTCATTCTCAGATTGAATTATTTCAAATCTTCCCCTCCCCCCTTTTTACTTATTTTAGAAATAATCTGACTAAACATACACTTAATATTAATTAGCTTAAATCTGAACCATATTCCTCGTAGGATTGACCCTAACCTCTGTTAGGTTCTATATTTGACAAGCGACCACTTATACCTCCTTAGGGAGGTGTAGTTTGGGCGTCATCACCCAAGCATAACTAATGTAGCTATCTTGGCATAACAATTCAAAATCGCGTGATAAGGAGATAACCAATCCATCCCAAGAATCATATCAAAATCTACCATATCTAAGACCTTCAAATCCGCATGAGTATCATATCCCATCAAAGTAACTATACACAGTCGATACATCCAATCTACCACTACGGAATCCCCAACAGGAGTAGAAACATATAATGGCAAATCAAGAGACTCACATAATATATCCAGGCTCAAAGCAAAATATGAGGACACATAAGAATAAGTAGAGCCTGATCAAATAATACAGTAGATGATCGATGACAAACATGAATAATACCTGTGATAACAGCATTTGAAGCCTCTGCCTCTGGCCTACTCGGAAAAGCATAATAGTGAGCACGACCACCCTCAGACTGTGAACCTCCACGACCACCACCTCAACTAGAATGGGAACCACCTCTACCTGAATGAGAACCACCTTTGCCACTCTGTACACCTCCCTTAGTCGGAGGTTGTGCACCCCTAAAAGTTAAAGCCTGAGAACCCTGATGTGAGCCACCATGTCTGGTCCTAGGGCAATCCCTCACAAAATGTCCCATATCACCACACTCAAAACAACCTCTACAAGACATAGGCTAATGAGAGGAACCTGAATGACCAGAATTCCCTCCTCGGCCCACAGGTCTAGAAGATGAACCCTATGAAGTATGCACCGAATTCGAAGAACTATGCCCAACAAAATCAACCTCAGACATTGATATTGCATCATGAATGGGTCTGCTAGACTGAGAGTGATAACCTTTCCCTGAGTAACCTCGACTCCTAGGTGGAGTACTACCAAAATTACTTGAATGACGGGCCCTCTTTCCCTCACGCTTCTCAAATCCCTCACATCGAATCATCTCTAACTCTTTGGCATCATCTACCACCTTCTAAAGTGGAACACCAGAAGCAACAACCTGAGAAACTCCCAGATGAATCGGAATAATCAGCCCCTTAACAAACCTTCTCACTCTCTCAGCCTCGGTGGGAAGTATCATCGAAGCATGCCTCGCCAAGGCATGAAGTTTACCTTCATACTCTCCAACTGACATACCATCTTGCTGCAAACCTTCGAACTCGTCCCTCTAGCGCTCCCTCTCACTGCGTGGAACAAACTTATCTAGAAACACTTGAGTAAACTGAGTCCATGATAGTGGAGGTGATCCAGCTGGCCTACTACTAATATAACCCCTCCACCACTGCTTGGCAGGGCCAGTCATCTGAAACGTTGTGTAGTCAACTCCATGAGACTCCACGAATCCAAGATTATGCAACCTCTCATGACAGCTAACTATAAATTCATATGCATCCTCAGTTAAGTCACCAGTATAGGTCTGAGGAATCATGAACTTTCCAAACATCTTTTGTTCATCAATGGTCATAGAAGGCCTATTATCCAAATGTGATGCAACACCTGTCAATACCATACTAGCTAAACGGGGAGCTACAACAGCATCTGGTTGAGTCCCTGGAGTCTAAGAACCTGGAGCAACCACCGGATCAGGAGTCTGACCTCCAACACGAGTTTGAAAGGCATCAGAGGTGACAAGCAATGTTCTCGCTTGAGCTATCCCATCTAGAAGTCCTAACATACGAGCCAAGGTATCTTGAAGAACTGGGTGGCAATAAAATCGGGTGGAGCCTGACCAGGTCCATTCCCCTCAACATGATCCTGCACATCCCCATGAACAACATCTGCATCAGGAGGTACTGCCCTAGCATGGCCCTGGGTATCTGTCGATACTTGGCCTTCCACAGGTGCAGCAATACGGCCCCTACCCCGATCTTGACCTCGCCCCTGCCTCTACCTTGGGTAGTGATCCCAAAAGCAGGTGCAGGAATAGGCTCATTATCACCACTTGCAGATGTACGAGTCCTCACTATCTGAGAGAGGATGAGAAAACAAGATTAGAATTTCAACAAAGTCAAGTGTGCACGATAAGGAATGAAAGAATAGAAGTTTACTAAATGTCCTATAGCCTCTCGAAGATGAGTATGGACATCATCATACCGATCCGCAAGACTCTATTAGACATTGCTCTTGTACTCGTGAGATCGATGAACCTAGGGTTCTGATACCAAATTGTCACGACCCAAATTCACATGTTGTGATGGCACCTATATTCCCAACCGATAGGTAAGCCAATCCACTAGTTTTACCAATTTAACTAAGTAAATAAGGTGAAAAGTAAACAACGAATAAAATATCTCCGACACTAAGTCCTTCATAAATATGAAATGCGGAAAGCAAAATACCACCTAAGAATTGGTGTCATAAGTACAAGAGCTTCTAAAATACAGTGCAAGTCTGAAACTAAAATGACAAGCCTAAACATAAGAAAGATCCTGTCTGAATACAAAAGCGACAGAATAAATAATAAAATAGAGGGAGGTGTGGGCTATAGAACAACCAAGCACCTCACCACAACTCCAAATACTCCAAGCTCGGACTCAAGAATCTCCACGAGACACACTCATTTTTGAAATCGGATCTGCACCATAAAAGAGTGCAACAAGTGTAGTATGAGTATGAAACCACGTGTACCCAGTATATCTCATAGACCGACAACGAAAAAGTAGTGACATGAGTATGTAAGAAAATAATCATTTTTCTTGTACAAGGCTACATTATACTGATCAAACAAGTTTCTTCAAATAGGGATAATCAATTATCACGTAATGTCCAATCACCAATAAAACACATAATCAACAAGAATGAGGATGTAATAAGATGCAATGCAATGCGACACTATGAATTGATATGCATTAGATGCCAAGTACTCTCTCAACTGTATATACATGAGACTTCTCGAAAATTCATCGCTAGTTCAAGACCCATGGGAGACTCACGAGGTCCATATACCGACACAGATGATCTCCACGTATCTGTGCAGACGATCTCAACGCACTGTCATAAAATTAATCAATTTCCACACGGACGATCTCCACGTGCTCAAATTATAATCAAACATCTCAAATCCCCAGCACGGATGATCTCCACGTGCCCAACTTATACTCAATCTCATGTCAATGTATGTGTACAACATGATTTCAATAAACGGAGATGATGATGCATCTCAATCAATCAAATATCGGTATCATATATAATCACATCAACTATCAAAATATATGGGTTCAATAAAGAAACACAATCACATCGAAGAAATCAAGTCAATAATACATCAACTAATGCTCATATGCTTTGGCATTCTCAAATTACAATTCGCATTCTATAGTAATATTAAACTTTCTCTTTATAACACCGGTACTCGTATCAATGCCCATCACACTATTGGTACGAGACCCTCATCTTTAGCCCTTACTCATTGTCTATTCCATTTTTTAATCTTTAATTAGGAAAATGTCCTTCAACGAAGTCTGAAAGTCTTAACATACCTTGAAAGCTGAACACGTGCCACGAACCCTCAAGATTTTGTCTTTCCTTTTCGTAAGGCTTCAAAATGTTCCCAATCTATCAAATAGCCATTATTTGTAAGTAACAAGTTCGTAGATGCCCATATTACTATAGGTCTAGTCTAGACTCAAAAACTCACTCAAATCTATAATTAAGTTCCTAAATCTCAAGTCTCATATTCCTAAATTTTAAGCCTAGAGTTAGGTCTCAATTCCTTCAAATATCACAATTCTAATTGTATTCATCTAGCATAATACATCTAACATTTAACTGTTGCAAGGACTTTCAAAATAGAAACTAAAGAAAATTTAACAAAAAAAAACGCTTAACCTTTTTTTTCTTACAACATCAAAACTCCAATTCCTTTCCACTTTCTTATAATAAATGAGCCAATCATTATGTTATGATTAGCTTATTCTAATTGACCACTAAATTATTTTTAAAAAAAGAAACTATCTCCTGCACTTGTCAGTCACCTCTGTCCACTCAACTTTATACCTCAATGTAACATTAATTCTAAAATATGATTATGAAGTACCTGTAACGGACTATAAAATATGTGGGAAAAAAAGCTCCTATACTAAGTCTGACCGATTCTACAATGTGCTACAGGATGAATAGGACAACTCTTTTTAATTTTCGTAAGTATTTATAGTGTACTGTATATGCCACTCAGATCCCAACATCAAATTCAACCCCCGCAAGATTCCTCCCCACCTTAACCCAGCATCAAGAAAATTTCACAAATTGATTTCTTACAATCTCATACATACATAAACTACAATATTTAGGCTTGGTTATTTTTCTTTTACCTGACAAATTTTCGTTCTTGTTTCTACTGATGTCGTGGTTCTCTTCGTCGTGTGCAGGCATAGGTAGCAGTGGGTTGTGGTAAAATAAAAGAATTATTAACCCCTAATTAATCTTAATTCATCTCTATACATGGGTCAAGTTTTTTGGGTATTAAATAAATTATGGTCTTAGCCAATTAACCACCAACTAAATTAACTATTTAAAATTTACTCACTAATTAAATAACTGTAGTTAAAGAAATAGTTCAAGATTTCTATTTAAACTTTACGAGAAGAGTCAAAATAGTCCTAGTGCTCAAAGCGATCTAACAGGTCGTTACAGTTGGCCTTCGTGATCGCAGTGTCAAGCTCGCAATCTCGATGACCATTTTCAGTGGCCTTCGTGAACATGGCTCCAAGCACACAAACTCGCTAAACAAGGATGGTGGCTCCAGGATCAGCTGCATCAGCTCAACTTTGAGTTGAGAAAATGCCTTAATGAGGGCTCGAGATTCATTCGGAACCCCGTGAATATAAACGAACTATGCTAGCCTACCAAAAATGACATTTTGGACTCAACAGAATCTACGACACAACCAACGGAGGTCTTCTCGACAAAAATGTTGACCCAAATCAACACTTACAAAGGCAACCAAATGAACACAACACAAAACATCACAAAACCATCCTAATCACCTTGGGATCCAAACTGTAACACATCAGAAATTGAAAATTTAGTTGGAAATGAAAAGTTGCAGAAAATTGATCTAGTGCAGTTCTTACGAGCAAACCTTCGGACCGTAAAAGGTCCTATGGTCCATAGGAAGGCAGTCATAAAAGTTGGGTTGGTATTTTTAGAAAATGTCAAATCTCTAATGAACGTCTACGGACCAATAGAACGATCCGTAGGAAGTTGTATGGACCGTAGGATGTGCTCGTAGGGTATTCCAGACTTGGTGAAATTTTGATGGACTTTTGGTCTACGGATGGACCTATGTGTCATAGAAAGTGTGATAGGCCGTAGCCCAGGGCCGTGGAAAGTCATTTGAAATTAGAGGAATTTTTGGTACTTGGTTCTACGATGAGGGCCTATGGGCCGTAAAAGTTTCCACGATCCGTAGGAGCTGCTCGTGATTTTTGGCTTAGTTATCGATCTCTAGTAATGGACTCTACGAACGATCAAGACGGTCCGTAGAAGTTCCTATGGACCGTGGGTCGAGTCATAGGTTTGTTCGGCAGTTTTTAAGTCAGGGTTAATTGAGTCTTTTTCTATCCTTTTAACTCCTAAATTATGTCATTTTGACCCTATAAGTAAGTCTTATAGCTGATTTTACCCTTCAAATTATACCCATTTTCTCTCATTCACTCAAATCCCTCAAATCATCTTCTCCAAATTCTCTCCCAAAGCTCTCAAGGATTCTCTAGGGTTCTTTAAGCTCCAAGGTCTCTTCCTCAATTTCTAGGGCTTTGATTACCCAAGGTCTCTTCCTCAATTTCTAGGGCTTTGATTACCCAAGGTATGTGGGAACTTCATCAATGGATCCCTTTCCATCCATTGAGTCCCAAGATTTCTCAATTTCTCTTATGAATTTCTACCCAATAATCTAGGGTTTTATGTGATTCTTCATGGTTTCAACTAATTATGATTCAATCCACTATATTTGATCTTATTATGCATGATTTGATTCAAAATATATGTTTTCAATGTCTTTCATACGAACCCATGACTTGGGGTCGCTACAGGAAAACTCTAAACGCTGAAAAGATAGGAAAACGAAGAAAATGACCTGAAGAGTTATTACAATTACTTATTGTCAAATGTTATTTCTATATTATCTCATAGTGATCTAGGTTATAAAATATTTGTTTCTTTTATATTTTCTTTCTTCTATTAATCTTCTATTGTGCTCTTTATGTTTTATCATACTATGAGTGCTATTCCATAGTATTTACATCCCTATTGTGGGGGACGTTGCATTTTGTGAAGTGAGTTAAGATGTTTAGGATGATAAATTTTTTTGATAAACATATCAGTGCATATGCATCTGGAGTTGGAGCTTCAGGTCTTCATTTGGGGTCAATTTATGTTTTTGATGTATCAGGGCCTTGTCCCGTTATTTCTATTATGATTTCATATATTAGCGGCTTTATAGACTTGTGTACTTGAGTCATTCTTATGTTTTAAAATCGAATCATGTTGTCTTTAATATGAATTTGTAATTGTATACAAGTTTAAATGATGGGAAAAGAGTTTGAAATATAGTTGAACTTTGACCGAAATTGCTGTAACAATCCCAAACTTTGGGCAGGAGCTATTATTTCCCTGCACTATTTAATAGTGTATTTTAAAGATATATAAGTGGCCAGCTGGACAAGTTACTATTTATAATGATGCAATATTTATGATACCCACGTGGACACCTATATATCTTTAAAATACACTATTAAATAGTGTAGGGAGTAATAGGTCATGCCCAAAGTTTGGAATTGTTAAAAAATTTCGATCAAAGTTCGGATATATTTCGAACCCTTTTCACTTAAATGATTTATTGTGTTAAATTATGAGAAGAACGTTTTTAATATACTCGTACTTCTATGTTTTCACCATATGATTGAAAATTGCTTTTTATGTGACTCATAGTTACTATTCCATTTTTAAATATGACGTCATGAAAACATATTATATTGGTGTTCAAATAAAAGGGTTCAAAAAATAAAAATATAATGCATGAAATTTGAATTTGAAATATCATGATAAATTTTGAACCCTCTAAATCACTAAACCAATCTCTAGTCATGTTTTTAGGGTATTGAAAATTTATATATATATATACTATAATTTTTTAAAAATATTTATATATATAATATATATTTTTTATCGAAAGAGTTCAAGTGAACACTTTTGTCTTTTCTAGATCTACCCCTATATGGGTGCCGATTCTTGAAATTTTTTACTGAGGTACAACTTGTACTAGTTGTGTGAGGGTATTTTTTATTGTAATTATATTATGATCCATGGGACCACACTTTATTTTTCTTTCTTTGTCTTTTGTTTCTCTTTCATGCTTCTCTTTACTCTTTTTTCTCCTCAGTTTTTCAATTTAAAAAAAAAATTATTTGGAAATCAATTCTAGTTCTCCTTCAATTTTATGATACAAATAAAAATATATTTTATTTTTATAATTAAATAACTACATAAGAAATTAATAGTCAAATTTAAATACGAATATAATTTGTATTCATATCGTAGGATTAAACCATTTTTTATTTATCGTATTTTAAAATTTTCATCTTCCTAATTCATTTCTTTTTAACTTCTAATTTTAGGATCCATTTAAACATAAAAATTATTTATTTATTTAAAAATAATTTCTACTTTATTTTAAAATTGTGTTTATTGAAATACAATTTTTTTTCAATTTTGAAGGTATATTTCAATTTTAAAAAGCATGTTATAATCTATTTTAACTCATTTTTCACTTTTGAAATTGTATTAAAGTACATTCAAATATGAACATTATTTCGAAATTTTTTTGCAAAAATCATTTCGAATATATACAAATTTAATTATATTTGTATTAGAGATTCATTTTACTAAATTAGTCTTAATAAATATATTTTTAAATTTTAAATTTAACTATTAATATTGTAGTTATTTAAAGCTTAAAATGATATTTTAAAAAACAGTGGGTCCATTCTTAAATTTTAAAGTTCACAATAAAATCAAGAAGAGAGAAAAAATTGTAAGTAGGATAAACATAATAATGTAAGTCGTAAATTATAAATTGTAGGGGGTGTGCATGGATTGATTTGGTTTGAATTTTTTAATATCAAATTAAATTATATTTGTTGGATTTATAAATTTGTAAATTAAATCTTAGATTTTTCAAATATTTTTGGATAAAATCTTCATACAAACATATAATTGAGTTATGCTTCAAATATTTTTGACATTAGGAGAAAATTTCTAATACTGAAAAATATAGTTTTGATTTTGATAGAATTTTCAGTTTAGAAATTCTTTTCCCCGTAAAGGGCTTGATTATCATTTTTTCCCTATTCTTGGTCACAGTTCATCTTTGATATTTACAAATAAATTTTTCCTTCAAAAAAAATATTTACTTTTCCTTAATTATATTTTAAATATTGATTTTTAATCAAATGTGAATATCTACTTCTTTCATGTCAATTTTTAAATTTAAATATCTAAATTTGAAATTGATATCATTTTTTATTTAAATACTTAAACTAAGACTTGTATCGTATAAAAATCTGTAGAGTATAGCTGGATCCTAATATATATTTTCAGAAATTGTAATTTTTTTAAATTTTAGTTTTATTTATTTTATTTTATTTTTTATTTTTGAGAATGTTATATTGACAATAATTTCATCAAATTTTCTGACAAAATTAATTTCATCAAATTTTCTTTTTGCCAATTCTTAATATTGAGAGATATAATTTTGAAATTTTTTTCAATTTAGAAGGAAAAAGAAGAAAAAAAATGTTCTAAGTTGAAGAAGAAAGATGTTCGATTTTTTTTTTCCTTTTGGATATGATGAGCTTAAAGAATAGTGGACCCCAGAATTCACTCTATTTATATTATTTAGTATAATTTTATTGGGTTATGTCAATTTTAAATTATAATTTCTCTTTTTTTTAATTTTTAAAGCTTTAAAGTTAAAGAATGGACCCACTATATCCAAGTGTCAAAGAATTAGTGGAGCCTCACACAATTTTTGTTTGTTGTGCCTTTACCATAGTAAAAGTTTTCCCAATTCTTTTAAACCTATATTTAGAATGTGAGAATAATTTAATGATAATACGTTTGAAATAGTACAATTATATCTTCTATTTATTTTTGACATAAAAATGAACTTATTATTAGCCAAATACATAAGATTGGCTTAATTAACAGAACATATGGAGTATCGGAAAATCTGGTTCGAATCAACAAGGATTATGGTGGAGTGGTGAGTACTTTTTTTATCCTTAACAAAGAGGTCTCGGGTTCGAATCCTCTTGGGTACGGAATCGCATTTGCTAGGAAACATTTTACCTTAAATGTGAAATTTTTCGGTGCAAATCCAAATTTAATTGGATTCTAATATGGATACCGCACACAACATAAAAAATTTTTAAAAAAAACTGATTCATGGATTCGAGTTCAAACGCGGAAAGTTGTCGGTGACCATCCAATCACACAAAGCCAAAATTGTTCCCTTTTCTAATGTTGACTTTTAGGTTATTATTATAAAAAATGAGGAAAATGTTTACAACTATGAACTGATTATTATGACTTTCATTTCCAATTAGATATGCTCGGTATGAATACAGCATATTTTCTTGAAAATTGAAAATATTTTTGAAAAAAAAAATAAAATTTATGTACTTTTTTATATTTGACATAAGTAAAAAAATATTTATAAATAATTTAGATAAATATTATAGAAGGTGGGATAGGGTGCAATGGTGGAGTTAGAATTTTTATTAAAGGAATTAAAAATCTGAAGAAGTAAATATGAACTAGTCGAAAGAGTTTGACATCTACTATATATATATATAGTTTTATAAATTTTCTGTCAAAGTTGATTCGAATGAAATCACTAACCATAAGTTGGCTCCGCCCCAGATTGGGGGATATAATTGTGGGGTGATAGGAATGGGGTGAAAGTGAGGTGTGTTCGAGGCGGGGAGGATACAAATAATGTAAATACCACTTGTTTATCCTACTTATATTAGAAAAAATATTTTTCTTATTTTTAATAAACTTAATTTTCTAAAAAAATATTTTTTTAAAATTGTGACAAGTAAAAATTTAATATCACAAAGCTAATGTATATATTATTTCTTCGACCAAACCACAACTAAAAAATTGTTTTTTCTTGGTCGAACACACCCTTAAACACTACCTTTACCTTAAATTGACTCCAACTACAAGTCAACTTTGTCCAAAGGGCAAAAGAAAAAACTTAAAAGAGAATTTCTAAAAATTGTTCATGAAATATATGTAGCTAGCTTAGAATACGGATTGAGAAATTTTGTTTTGAACTAAGGGAAATCTTAAGTTCGGAATTTCATAGAAATCAATTTTCTTTCACTAAAATATCTAAAATGTTATTATCCTTTTGGCTTTTTTGGATAAGTTTTTAAGCCAATAGATATCAAGTGCTCCTCCCTTCTTTTTTATATATCATCATTTTTATAAATAGTTGGTTCATAATATTTGTCATTTTATAAAATCAATGCATAAATTACAATATTCTTCATATTTTATCCTTGTGAGTTATTAGTCTTAAAAATACACATTTGATCAACTTAGAAAAATTAAGTAAATAATTCATGTTCATTGGTCAAATTAATTAATCAAAATAAATTAATTCATATTTATTGATTGAAAACTTGACTTAAAAAAAAATTAAATAAGGATAGAATAGTAAACTTACTTAGTTTCTTAATACATGTAAAATCTAACATGATGGCATATAAATAGGAATAGAGAGAGTACTAGTGAACATTTAAAGTATCACAAAAACTAGTATTTCCCATTGGCTAATAGAGTATTAATAACTCTAAATAAATTAATTTCTTTACTCTAATAAATTGTTTTATACAATACAACAGGATGCTAGAAATTGTTTTTTATGAAGGAAAAGAAAGGTGGTGTTTAGCAATATAGGGAAGTTGGTAGGGTGTGGTTGTAATTTTATGAGTTAAAGTAGTAGTAGGAAAATAATAATAAAAAAAAAGTAAAGATTGTTGAATAAGTAGAAAGAGTCATCAAAAATCGGAAGAGGGGTTCATCTTCTTGTGGAGATCGGCAACAGAATCTACCAGATCTGAATGTATAGATTGGGTTTGGGTAATTTGTGAGTAGGTTTTTCTTCTTTGTTTGTTTTAGGGGGCTTGCGGGGTTATGGATTGGGAAAGGAGAGTGAATGGAGGAGATTATAATCTGACATCTTCTTCGTCGGGTTGTACTAGTATGGCTGCTGGAGGAGGATTCAGATATATACAACACACAGTTTCTAAATTTGATACCCTTGCTGGTGTAGCAATCAGATATGGCGTTGAGGTAAATTCATTCTTTCAATTATTCTCCAATGTTGGTTTTGGTAGTTATCAAGTGATTACAATCTTCTTTACTACATACTCATCACTGCATAGCTTTTACCTTTTCAAACCAAACCAAACCAAGTGTTAGGACTGATCCTTGAAACTTTGTAAAGTGACCAGTTATTTTGTTGTCAATTTGTGTTTTGGTTATTCTATCATATTGCACTTGGAAATTGTTAAAATTTGATTATATGGTCATACAATGCTCTCAGGTGGCTGATATAAAAAGGATAAATGGCCTCGTATCAGATCTCCAAATGTTTGCTCTCAAAACACTTCATATACCGTTACCTGGGAGACATCCCCCATCGCCCATCATATCAAATGGTCAAGACACACAAGGGTATTGCTCTAAAATCTTCCCTAACCAATTTCATACTGTTTATTTCTTTCCTCTTTACACTAGGCTATTGATAGAGGACTTTCATGTCTAAGAAACTACTCCCTCTATTCCATATTAACTGAATTTTTGGGCCTTTCTTCGTTGTTCAAAATAATTGAATTGTTCAAAGTTGAACATATTTGCCGTGAAGTTTTATATTTTCTAGGAGATAAATTGCTCTACTTATAAAGTTACATTTATGATTTCACAAAGTACGATAATAGAAAGTATGGTTTAAATCTAAGTTACTCTGACTCTCCAAAAATGATGCCACACCCGTGTCGGATCCTTAAAAAATACACTATTTTTGGAGGATCCGACACGCACCCCTTGACATTTTGAAAGAGTCTGAGCAACATAGGTTTAAATTATGTCCTTGAATGTTTTTCTTAATAAGTGTGCATTGCCTCACAAATTTAGTTAATATGGAATAGAGGGAGTATAAACTTGTGGTTAATGTTTGTGATCTATTCTTTTGTATTTCCGGTTTAGATGCAAGTCTTATTACTTGTTTATGCATGACCTATTACCATCATAAAACCTATTTAAATCTTGTTTTCAATACATACGGATGTGGTTTCCGTATAATTTCTCTGTTTTATATTGTGGCCAACTGCATTTTAGACTCTGCACTAAAGTATTAGGAAATTTATTGTTATTTCATCCATGTAAGACACGATATCCATAAATCATGGCTCTCAGTTACTTGCTGCGCTTTGGGTAAGATAGTTCTTGAAAATTTCTTTCAAAATCGAGCTGCTTTAAATTGTGTTTTCGTAATATGTGCAAACTTTGAGGTTTCCTCTGCCAAATTGAATTTACTCCCTAATTTACTTTGGTACTTTATCCATCTATAGATCAAAATTTTGATTGGGGACCAAGTCAATGGCTTATATTTACACTTGGACTAATGGATCTCCTACTGCATTTTGGTGTACAAAGATTGTGGATCAATCTGTTCTCCAGAAAATAGTAAATAGTTGTACACCAGCATTATTTGACCCTAGCTGTAGATATAAGTAGAGATCGAGTGGCAAAGAAACCAAGCTGTTCTGAGTGATTACTTTGGCTTATTCATTTAAGTATTTGGGATCAGCTTGATGTACTTAGATTTATTTATTGATGAGTCCTGCTTAAGAAGTATTTTTGTAAAGTAATGATTTTCTCACGTCCTTAGTCTTGAAGAAAATAGCAGAGATTCATATCAATCACAAAGAGAATGCTTTTGTTTTTTCCTGTTTCAAGATTGATAAGCTTACTTAGGTTGTCTCATGAGAAGTTCCTTGCATGTGTAACTGTTTTCTTTTTGTACACCTTCACAAGTCATTTAGTTCTTCCCTCAATATCCAATACTGAAGGGAGAATTACTGTCTTACATGAGACACCTCTTATGAACAAGCAATGAATGTCATCTAACAAACTAGTGGTGGATGACATATGGGCCCTAAGAAAATGTAGGGAACTTGTTCTATGCAGTTTCAGATTCAGATATCAAAGTGACGATAAAATAAAGGACATGTGATAATGAGAAATCAAAAGGGTTTTATCACTAATCTGGCCTAGACAAGCTAAGAGGAGGAACCTGAACTCTGTTTGAAGCTCATGCTTTTTAAATGACAAGTTTCAGCAGAAACTGTTATATGGACCTGTTGAAGTTACATGTTTGGGGATTGTATTAAGTTGATTTACCTCTACATTGAGTATTTGTATGGTTTTAACTACATGCTAAATTGACTTAATTTTATTTGGCTTATTCAACCAAGAACCTGAAAACGTCTTTTCATATACGGAAGCTTGTCCCTTGGTTATTTTACCTTTACACACTACGATCTGCAATAGTGGGCTAAGTGTGCCTTTTTTCTTTGCAGACCTAGCAGCTCTGAGCAGACCTCTTCAAGTCGTCGACACTCTGATATATTCGATTCATTTCAGTCCCTGAAACTGAAATCCTCTCCCCAGCCAAAAGTTTCGCCAGCCATGAGCAGCTTACAAGGATATTATGGTCTTAAACCGCCAGATCAGAAAGCTGCATCTGAAGGATTTGAAATGGCAGTGTATCATAAGGGAGGATCACATTATTTAGAAGATGGCCCGTTTTACAAATCCTCTCCTCTTTCAAATCCACCACTTAGTCTTCAGAGAAAATCTAAGAGTGTAGCTAATGGTTTTATGTCAGAGAATGGAGTTCCTGCAAATCATCTATCACCACAAGACACCAGAGACAATGGTTCGGATAGATGGTTTGAGAAATTAGTGAGAAGGCGTCAAAAGTCGGTGACTGATTTCACGCGTACTCCAGAAATGCTGTTGAAGGAAGATAACAGCAACAGTGGCTGGTTTTCAGCCGTCACTGGCAAGGGCTTAGCTTTGAGACCCAAGTCAGCTAATCGAACTCTCTCTGGAGCGGATACTGACGCAAATTCAATAAATCCTATTCCTATTGGCTTGGGGGATTCTTTACTAAACGACAGCGCATCCGTAGTTAGGAAGTCATCAAGTACATCGAATTTGCAGGATTCAGATAGCGGTACATTGTCTTCCCTCTGGAATTTGAAGCCAGATTTTCAAGCAATTTCTACTGCAGCCATTACTAAGCCAATCTTTGATGGGCTACCTAAACCAATTACAGGTCGAAGAAGCAAGGCGGCACTCGATTAGGTTATTCTTTCTGCATTAGCTGCTTAGAAGTTCATTTCTTCAATACTTTAGACAGAGCATCCTCGGGTGAAGTGATAAATGGAGAATTGAAGATAAGAAGCAGACACTTTGGTTATCTCATGGTAAAATAAACTTGTTTTGGTTTATGAATTTCGGTTGGGGCATGTTCATATCTTCCATTGGTGAAGTTGAAGTGTCCTCAGAATTAGTTTGAGATTTATAGCAGCACCAAACTTGGGTGAAGCATCGATTTTTGCTATAGAATGGTAATGCATCAGTCACAGCAGATGTATATTAGGCAGTTGAGTTGATTGATGTGAAATTGGGAGAGAGGATATTGTTTATACATGTATTATATGATCTGTACATGATCACTTTTCTTCACATGGTTTGTGTTTTTATTTCATCTGGAGTGGAGATTGATAATTATTTTTACACAACACACTGAATTGCTAATCTTTTAATCATGTAGTCCACTCTTGCATGTAATATATATTTGATATTTGATGCCCAAGAATAGGCATCATGTCAGAATTCAGAAAGATTTTTTAACATTTGATTTAGATGGCAGCTATGTTTTTACCCAATTAATGTTTTTCTTAAAATAAATGATCTGATTATAAAAATATTTGACATAGTCAACACGTAAAACAACACTATCCGCAGAAAAAGCAGCAAAACAAGTAGAGAATCACAAAAAAAGAACTTCATGTAATCCACATTTTGCACATTCATTTTTGATAAGTGAATGATTGGATTACAAGTATACCTTTATCAGAATTTAGTGCAAGTGATGGACTAAAAAGCTTCTTTTATGTCACCTTTCCCTTTCTCCCTTTTCAAGTATATTTGATTGCATTGCATCATAATAGATTTCTTTACAGCTACCAAATAAATATTACAAAAATTAGTATATAATTTTTCAATTATATCCTTATACTCTATTTTCTTAATAGTGTTCAATTTTCAAGACACATTCATTAAATAAGAATAGTTTAATAAACTACACATTGTATTTATTGATTCGAGGGAGTAACATATTTCTTTAGAATCTTCTTTTATAACAATCATTAAACCTTTGTTGTCCAACTCTGTCAAAAGAATGTGCAAGAAAGTTTGTTGCTCCATTAGCTGCTAAGTAATATTTATAACCTAAGAGGTGGTAAAGAAAACTAAGCAAATGCTGCTTCAACCCTTTTTGTTACATTTAACCGAGGGGACCTCGACCAGGTCAATCGTGATTAAGTGAATATGCAGCCTAATTAAAATTAGGAATAATTTCAAGTTTCCTTCTATCACTCACACTCGTGGTTTATGATATTATGTTTATCTCTCTTATTTTAATTTTTTTAAAAAACAATTCTTTTAACTTATTTATTTTGAGGTTAAAAAAATTACAACTCGACTAATTTATCCGAATTTTTGACCAAACTAAGCTATTATTTAAACCAATTCACCAAAGTAATACATTTTTTAATTTTTTTACAAAACTAGTATAAACGTATTCCACAGTAACGTTTTAGGGTACATTTTATTTTAAAAAAATTTAGCTGTGTAAATATTGTAGTTGACGGCGTTAATTTAACAAGAGTTTTCAGGAGTAACGTTTTATGATAAAAACATTACTCAGAGTAACGTTTTATTCTAAAAACGTTACTCAAAGTAACGTTTTAAGCTTTAAACATAATCTGATGTCGTTTTTAATCACATTGTATACCCTATTGTGAGTTTCAATTTCAAACTCAATACCTAAAACCCTTATGCAATTGGGATTAGAGAAATTTCAATCCCTTTCACCCACGATTCAAGAAATTTTCATCCTTTATTCACTTGCAATTCAAAATTGTCTTAGGCCTCAAGATTAATTGAGAAATTTATGGTTCAACTCTTGATGCTGTTGGAAGCTCGATATGAAGTGTTGTCGGAAGCTCGTTAGAAGCTCAGATTTCCTCTAGAACAACTTAATTTCAAGGTATGAAGTTTCATTATAACAAGATGATTTTTCTGCTCTCTTTTCTCCCTCTTAAATTACAGAATTTATGATTTCTCCAGATTACGGACCTCCAACCGTCTAGGAATTATAGAGAAGGAGGATTCACAACAATTTACTGCCATAAACCTTAAGAAAAGCTTGGAACATAGCAATTTTTCTTTTTTGATGTATGTTTTTTCCTCCTAAAACAGTAGAAGAAATGCTTGGATTTATGAATTTTTATCTTCTCGTATTTATATCGTTTTTGTTGTGTAGAATACTTCTGAATAGAATTAATCAAATAACTTTGATTCTTGTATGTCCTGTTTTTATTTAGAAGATTCATGTATGTTGTAAAGTGAACATTGAAAAATATTCTTTTCCGGTAAAACACTTGCACCAATAAGGAGTAATTTCTACTTTCTTGTTTCTTTTATTTTTTCTAAAGAAAGTGAAAAACAAGTTATTTAACAAATTTTTGTACTACAACTGAGTTTGGTTTGATGTAAGAGGGAGGGAAAGATTGGGGAAACAGAAGGTTTGTTTGAGGAATATTTAAGGGAAGAGGAGATGAAAGTAGAATGTCAAAAAAACACTCTTTTTGCCATCTCTCTGCCCTTTCTTGACACTTTCTTTTCTGCCTCTTTTAATTTTTCATCGTGGCAGCAAATAACATGTATGTGTTTGATGAATAATTGGCGTGATGTGCTAGTACTAGTTTAAAAGATTTTGTCGATGTTATATGATTTTGTCAATTTAATAATTTTAATTTCATATGTGTTTTTTATTTTATATGTAGTTTTATGGCTGGTAATAATGCATACCAACTAGACCCCGGTCCACTTGAATCATCTGTATTAACGGGACAACTCACCCATAGATCACGGGATATATGGGATGGAAATGTTAATATGATTCTAAATACAAGGAGGTGTGATGGTAAATTTTGGGACCTTGTAAAGAAATATCCCATCCCTCCTCGAGTCTTAGAAGTGATTCAATTATCTGGATTGTACGGTGTTTATATGTCTCATCGGCCTATGATTGATCGTAGTTTGATCACTTCACTAGTCGAGAGATGGCGTCCTGAGATGCATACATTTCACTTTAGGACGGGTGAGGCAACTATCACCTTGCAAGATGTAGAGGTGTTGTATGGCTTACCTGTGAATGGTGATCCTGTACTTGGTAATGAGTTGATGAGGACTATAGGAGATTGGCAAAATATTTGTCAAAGATTATTAGGTTTTACTCCACGTCTTCAAGACTTCAACCGTAATAGCCTTAAGGTCTCTGCACTTAATGCGCACATGCTAGGGCAACCACAGCTGACGGACATGGCAGCACAAGATATGGTTAATCAAAATGCTAGGTGTTACATGTTTTGGATGATTGCTGGTATGATGATGGCAGATACATTCGGCAATTTTTTAAAGCTTATGTATCTTTCCATGCTCGAGGACGTCAATGCAATTGGGTCTTATAGTTGGGGTAGTGCGACCTTAGCGTGCTTGTATCGTTTTCTTTGTAAGTCCTTACAAAGTAACCAAAATGAGATAGCTGGATTTCTACCATTACTTCAGGTATACTTGATAACTAAATAAATTCTTTATTAATATTTCTTGTAGTTTAATTACCTAAATTATATATATTATGTTTAGATTTGGGCATGGGAGAGAGTTACTGTCCTCAGACCCCATGTGATAGCACAAAGGGACATCAGAAGTATTTTTCCAACTGGTTTACCTAGGGGTCCACATGCTACTAGATGGTTCGCACATTTTAGTTGGACTGACACTAGTAAGCATGTGCTGAAAGTGTTTAGAGATGCACTTGATTCCATGAAAGAGGATCAGGTATGATATAATATTAGTTTTGTTTTGATTTTCATGTATATTGTAGTTGAAACTCATTTGCAATTTCTTGTCATCTAGTTTATCTGGGAACCATATTCTGATGAATTAATAGAGAATCTTCCCGACTATTGTCGTATTGGACGAGATATATGGCGTGTTAGAGTTCCAATTTTTTGTTGGGATGTCGTCGAGGTTCACTGAGGCAATTTGGGTTGAAACAAATGATACCAACTCCATTTCCATTTGACTCTACACACTTTCACCATGATCGTCGAGGAAGACCAAATACAAATTGGGAGTTGGAGCATGTACAATGGTTGCCTTTTAGGAACCAACGACTTCAATATATTTGTGATGCACCGGTCAATCGTGAACCACTTCAATACGATGATCCCTACCTTATGTGGTTCAGACGCATTACTCGTCTAGTTATTGGTAATCCTACTCTGCGTCCTCAACAACAAGAAGGTTATGTGCCAAACTCAACCGCATATGAAACAATGGTAATTATTAGCTTATATTCTTTTACTTGTTTGAGCTGATTAAAAGTTGTTTGTTTGTGTACTAAGAGACTTACTAGTTAACTGTTCTAATAGACAGACTCTAGTTAAGCATTTGTCTGCCAACTTCCATAGAAGATTCTCAACTAATTATGTGTTTTATGTTTCAGGAAGACTTCTATCTAACTAATTTTTTGTGCAGCAGTTTGGCAATTAACATTTTAAGTCCCATTGTAATGTTGGAAATACTTATCATATATATCCCTGCTACTTAGGCTAGAGATACATTACAATAGGTACACTATAATACACTATACAATAGCTAATTAAAAGGAAGCAACTCTTAACATAGAGACCAGTTGACTGGTTCTTTGTACTCACTAAATATTATTTGTACTTTGTAGCTACATTATATTTAATAAATTATGTACATAATATGCAGGTGCGTTATATTCATTCGATGGTTGATAAAGCAAAATTACTTGGTGATCAACCATCAATGGAGGATTTTTACATGTTTCGTGCAATGGTGCGGAATGAAGGAGAAAGATGCTTGACATATGTGCACGAGGCTGATAGGATTAATGTTCAAGCTGATTATAGAAGAGATGACATACAAGCTGACCATTTACATCCCCCTATTCGTAGGCGAGGAAAAGGTGGTGTTGCTGGGAGGAGGGCACGTGCTGTTGAGAGAGGACGAGTTCCTGTTGAAATAGATGATGTTGAAATGGACGAAGCAGCCTCAGAAGATGATCAAGCAACTGGTGATATTGGTTCCACTTCAAGGGTCCACACTCAGGAATTCACTCCTGTGGCATCAAGTATGACATATCAACTAACAAATACTGAGATTGTCCCATACATGACGCCACAAATATCAAGGGATCCAAGTCTTTCGTTACTTGAGAATGTGTTTGGTAATTATCAGCCTCAACATTTTGAGAATGCCCCAAATTTTACCTCATCGCCTGTGCGAATGTCCATGGAGATCCCTGATGCCATGACTAATTTATAGGACTCCAACATCGAGATAGAAGGTAATGAGTTGAATGATTCCAACATTGAAGTGGATGGTAATGATCCCGAGAATGCAACTGGAGGTGGTGAACCATCAGTGAAGAAGAAACATACAATTTTTCCTAAGCTTTGTGGCACTGGTACAATCTTTTCTAAGCTTTGGTGAACCATTATTTCTTGACATAACTGCTCCTTTTTTGGTTGAATAATTGAAAATGTTTTTACTTGTCAGGGAGTCATCATCTTAACCAACACGGCATAAGGAAAACAACAAAAAAAAGAAGCAAAGAATAAATCACAAGGCGAAGACTTCCAAGTAAGCTTACTATTCTGTGAGACTGCAAAAACAACCATATTTGTAGTTGATTTTTCTCTTAAAGCTTGATTTTTCTGCAAAAACAACGTAATTATTGTTTGGAACTAAGTCATAATTGGTATTGTTGATTGGAGCTGCTGTCTGCATTTGGTCAGTGAGGATTCATATAGTTAATAGTTATTTGGCTGTCTTGCATCTGGCAGTGCAGGCAATGTGAGTATTAAAACTTTCATTTAAGCTAATCTTACCTCAATTTCTCTATATTTTATTGTATAGTGCAGGCAATGTGTTCAATCAGCCGGGTTAGAGATGCTTATGAAGGTCTTGTCCTGTTTTGGAGTATATTGATGTGTCTTACTGCTGGGGTTTTGGTAATAGGGAAGCTGCGACTTTATCTTTTGGTGGGTCTTTAAGGGATGTAAAGTTCGACAGGTGTTTGGGTTTTACTAGGGGTGTCAAAAATGAGCCCAAATATTTAATTAGTTTGGTGATGTGTGCAGCCTACAATGCAGGTATATGCCTCATTTTTGTGTTGGGTGGCTGGTTGCTTGTGTATGTATGTAGTGTATGCTGGTGGCTACTTTGTGTATGGATTGTGTTTTAGTTTTCTCAATGTATGTATTGTTCATGAGCTACTTTTGATTGTTATAGGTTCTGCTATCACTTGAGCTCTAAGATTGCAGTTGGGTGTCAATGCCTAGAGAAACTTAGCTTGAAATGGTGTATTGAAATTATTGATCTTGGGATGTATTTTTTGTCCAAGAAATGTACACAGCTGCTACTGATCTTGGGATTGATTTTTTGTCCAAGAAATGTACACAACTAAAAACATTTCATACTTAAAGGTTTTGTTATCTTGTTATTCTTATTTTTGTTCGTAGCAATAAAGGTTAAATGCCTTTATTGTGGTTGTGAAAATGTGGATTTGGTTTTGTTTCAGGTTGCTAAACCCGTTCACCTGAGGGGAAAAATTTATGACATTAAAGTTTTTGCTAATTGTAAAAAAAGAAAATGATACTACCCGAACCAATAATTAGACATCCTTGAGCATCAAGATAGTGTTAGAATATTTGATTAATAATTAACATAATTGCACTAATAACATAATTGCAAAAAGATTAATAATTATTTGAGTTACATTACAGTAGATAACTTAAAGGAAATTAACACAATTGGACATCAACCCACAACTAGAAATTAACATAATTGCACTAATAAAAGACTATTCACTTAAATTTAATTACGATTAAGACATTGACGCCTATCATGTCCAGTCTGCCTACATAATCCACAAGCTCGCTCATACACGGCAGAACCACGATCCATTTCATTAGGTATTCTAGTTGTTCTTGGTCGATTGGGACGACGATAGAATTCATTACTTCTCATTCTAAAATGCGGAGATGGCCAATACGCCTCATGACCAACTGGTGAGAATGACCCAGAATATGTTGCAACATAATTCTCTATTGTGAAATGCTCGCTAACAAAATTTCTAGCTAGCCCTCCCATTCTATCAGTTACCTTCATGACATGTGAACATGGGAAGTGCAAATTAACCCATTTTCCACAGTCACATTTTCTTTCATTCAGTGAAACACAGTGAGGATTACCACCAGTATCATCAACTTGTATAGATCTAACCTCGTATACCCCTGTGGGTATATCCCAATCAAAAACAAAGTGCCTTTTTGAACTTTCATAATTCTTCTCCCCTTCATTTTGAACCTTTCGGGCCACAATTCATTTTGTTCTGCAAGTTGGTGTGCTATTTGAGACCTACGGGTATACCGTTCAACAGTTTGCTCCAATGAAAGTCTAACCATAGCAGTGACAGGCAAACCTCGTGCTTTTTTCAACACTCCATTGAACGATTCTGAAAGATTTGTTGTCAGCACTCCCCATCTTTTTCCATCATCATGGCTAACAGTCCATTTGTCCAAGGGGATTTCCATGAGGTATTCATGTGCTTCTACATTTTCTTCTTTAATTTGCCACATCGAGGATTCAAACTTCCTTACTTGATGGGCTGAAGCAGCCCTCCACATCAATCTACTGAGGTCCTTGTTTGGAAATTTAGATTGAAAGTTGCTCTTAAGATGTCGTATGCAAAATCGATGGAAGGCTCGAGGCTCTTGAAATCGCAGCAACTCTTGCAAACTAGTCAAGATTCCTTTTGCCCTATCAGATATAACACATATATCTTGTCTACTTTTTATCACATGTGCACTCAAATTTCTCAAAAACCACTTCCATGCCTCTTTTGACTCTTTGTCTACAATAGCAAACGCTAAAGGAAGAATGTTATCATTTCCATCAATTCCAACAGCAATTAATAATTTGATCTCATATCTTCCATAAATATGAGTTCCATCTACTGAAATAACAGGGCGACATGTTTGGAATCCATCAATGCATGGCTTGAAAGCCCAAAATACAAATTTAAAAGTTTTTAGCTCTGATGAACTCATAGACTCTTCGTGTTTCCATTCCACAACTGTTCCATGATTAAAGTGTTGAAAAGCTGCAAAAAAATTAGGTAGGTCACTAAATGATTTCTCAAAGTCACCGTACACCAATTCAAATGCGCGTTGATGTCCAAGCCATGCTTTTCTGTATGTCACTTGATGACCAAATTTTTCATGAACCTTTGTAATGACATCTACCACCAAGTACTTAGGATTTTTTCTAATTTGATTTAGAAACAGAGATGCAATCAAATTGGTATTTAGGTTGGTGTGGCCTCTAGAAAGCCCTTTAGTCTCACATCTATGATTTTCAATATATTTTCCTATTTTCCAAAGGTTATCTGCAACTTTTCGACCTCGAAGAAACCACAAGCAACCCAATAAATTATAAAACTTGTATCTCACAACCCATAGACTCTTTGTTGATGTTACCACCTTAAACTCCTTATTTTTGTGCAAACTCCAAATTGTTACAGCCCGTTTCAACTTTTCTTTACTACTAAAATACATATCTTTTTTCAAATCTTTTTTGGCTTCCTCGGACCAAACTGAACAATATTCGATCTCAGATTCACATGTAGACATGAAAATGTCTTCCTCATTCTCTAATGTCCTGAAATAGGGTATGTCATGATTTTGCATTCCAGACACACCCTGTTCATGATTATGAAGATTTACACTAGTACCATTTTGAGAAAAATCTCTAATATCATTGATATCTTCATCAGGTTCACTTTCATCACCATCTTCTGAAGGTTCATCTTCCTCCGAATTTTCATCACTATTTTCAGCATTTACATCATTATATAGATCAACGTTTGTCTCATTATCTCTGTGAAAAAAAATATTAGTTAAATTCAAGCAAGATTATGAATGAAGAAGATTGTGTTAGAAATGATAATTTGTACTCTAAAATGTTATTTCTTCTATTAATAAGAGATAATTTGTGTATACTGACGATAAAAATTTATACTGACGATAAAAATTATCTTATTAAATTGTTACATTAAAATTCAGTAAACTATAGATTTGTTGTTTTACCTGGCCTCATATTCCCTGTGGCTATTAGCAATATGTATTTGACTACTTGAGCCTTCATCAAATGATTGATGGCCATGCATCGACAATTGTTGGAATGATGGTTGAACAATCGGTTCTACAAAATGAGGTTGATTGGCCGTGGTAAATCCATAATTTTGAGCCAATAGATTCATGTGATAACCATGATGACCACTAACTTGAAATACAACATTTTGATCAGTTGATTTGGTCTTTACATACATCTCCAAAACATTTATATCAATCTTATCCGCAAATTTTTGAGGTATGAAAAGAAATTGTAACAAAGATTGGTCATTCTCAATTTTAAACTCAATGAACCTTGTATTGTTACCTTGAATTGAACATGGATATTTTCCAGAAATATCCATTTGAATATTTTCACTATTTGTTCCCATTTTCTCATGTAACAATCCAACCAATTCAACATAGTTAGTTGAGGTAGACATGCTAATAATCATTCTAGCACATTCAGTATACCTGAATCCATTCATATCAGTAATTATTTCGCCACCCCAATACAAAGCAACCATAACATTATGTTCAAAATTCGTCACCTTTATCCTACACATAAAATAAGACATTTTAAAAAAATAATATTAATAAATTAGAAAAATAATTTTAATGCTATAGTAAGAACTTAACATAATAAGATATATTAACTTGACTTATTTAATTCATACCTGATGAACTTTGTGAATATTATTTTAACAATGGGCCACACAAGTAAAATGTTTGCTGAGTATTGTTGGATTATGCAGAACATTCCTTACAACAAGATTTATTTTATAATCACATGTGGTCGGTTTGAAAAATGGAGGAATATGACTATAACAGAGTGTCGTAACTGATAGTCACGTTTTTAATGTAAAATGTTACTGTGAGTAACGTTTTCTAGCTAAATTTGCAGGATTCGAAGGCCCGTGATTGGATTCTTAAGTAACGTATGTATAAATAACATTTTAGGTGTAAAACGTTACTATGAGTAACGTTTTAAATTTGCAGGATTCGATACTGACTTTGCAGGATTGGATTCGGTGACCCGTGATTAGATTCTTAATAAACGTTACTACCAGTAACTTCTTACACCTAAAACGTTACTCACAGTACCGTATTATAATACGTTACTCTGAGTAACGTATTAGGCTTAAAACGTTACTGGTAGTAACGTTTATATATTTAACGTCGTCAGCTCTGTCAGTTTTTTTCTGTTGAATTTTTAAAATAAAAATACACTAAAACGTTACTGAGAAATACGTTTATACTAGTTTTGTAAAAAATTTAAAAAACATATTATTTTGGTGAATTGGTTTAAATAATGGCTTAGTTTGGTCAAAGTTCCGTATATACCCATTGAATTTAAGATAACCATTTGCATGAATGTAATGGTATAAATCTTTTATCTTCTTGAGATTTAAAACTCATAGTAGCTCAAATTTAGAACAATAATAGTATATGGCCAATATGACCCAAGGTAATTGAAGATGCTATAAAAGAGAGAAAAAAAATCCAACTTCAAAAGAAAACGAAGGTTAAATTAGTACACACCAGAGGCCCAAAATTACCGATTACCGGTATGAGACCAAATATTTTCAACGGAAGCTCGATCACTTCAGCTTTGCTAATCTACCTTCACTTTGACAGCTTTACCTAATCAATTCCCATATTAAAGGCTTACAGTAGTCAAATAGTCATGTATAAATACATGCATCTGCAAATCAATACACAAAGTAAGAGAAGCAACAAATTAGAAGAGTTCACCACAAAAGTAAAACATATGAAACAACCACAACAAAAGAGCAATGGAAAATTGAACAAAAATCAAGCCGATCGAATGAAGAAACGACAAAAAGAGAGCTAAAACCAAAAAGGGAAAAAATCAAATCAAATCTAACAGAGATCGCTGGAAATATGGTGACTGAGAAAACAACATTAGCATGAAATAAATGGAGAAAAAAAAAAAGAACAAGGTGGAATTGTACAGAACCATTCCATGGAGATTTAATTAAGCATGGATTTTTTCCAGGGGATGGAGAATATGAAGAGATTTTATGGTGTGTAGAAAGATTGAACAAGGATATTGGATGGAAACACACGTGTTTTACAGATACAATATACACGTTATTTAGAGAGGAATCTAAATTACCAATTTAACCCTATTCCTACTTCATCTGTTGGCTTTTTGAAATTCCAAAAATAGCCCTCATCTTCCCAAGTTTAGTGTGCACTTTTTGATCCTTTTTGTACAATCTTATGAAACAGTGTTGTGTATTATATATATATACACATAAAAGTAGAAAAAAAATTCCTAAAAAAATATATACACATCTAACACAAAACAAGAAAAATGTAAAAAAAAAATAAAAAAAATATAGGAGCGGAGGGTTAGATGAGGTGGAGTAGAATTTTTTTTTTTAAAAAAAAAATAATATCAAATTTTTTTAGGAAGGAGTTGGGGAGGGGTGAGGTCTGAATTCTTTAAAAATATTTTATAAAAGAATTTTAAAAAATAAAAGGACATGGGGATTGTCGTGGGGTGGGGGTAGGAGATGGTGGAGTGGGGTGAGAAAAATATATTAAATTTCTTTTTTTTTAGTTTGTTTTTTTTGGGATGGTAATATTTTCGTCATTAGTTTTTAACGAATATTTATAGTTTACTTAAATTTTGTCAAGGTGGAATATTTTATCCATGTGGCAAGATTTTTACAAATTAAAGAGAGAGTGTATAATACACACCACTAAGGTGTGCTTCTCAAACTAATAAGTGATAGTTTATGTATGAAACTTACACTCTCAGTAGTTTAGATATGAAACTCATAAAAATGGAATAGTTTAGGCGTGTTTTTGACACTTGTCTCTTTTCAAAAACAAAAAAACTTATTTACCCCTTTTTGATAGCACAGTAATGTATGGTTTAGACTTACCTTTTTTAAAGACAATGTTGTAGTGTACATATATAAAAAGCAATTAATAGAATTTAGATATGTAACACACGTTATAAATGAATATTCGGTTCATTAATTTTAATCAAGGGATGAAAAAACTCCCATGGTCAGATGAATCGATTGTTCGATCACTCTTAATTCAATTGTCCAAAGGAGACAATTAATGAAGTTTCGTTAAGTATATATTTGCTTTGTTAGAAGAGCTGTAAGTTTTTCTTAATCGCAGACCAAAAGTACAAGCACCCAGTTTTGCTTCATTTGATAGTATTAATTAATTGAAAAAAGTTAATATCGAGAGGGGCCAAACTTGTCTAATCATATCGACAAAAAGTTTCAAGAATAGTTATAAGAAAATCAATAATAATAAAAAAAGACAAGTGTAATATTGTATATTATAAGGAAAAGTAATGAAGTTCTCACACAATTAGGACGATAAAAATGCCCAAAGGCAAATAGTTGAGATGGAGTATAATGATCCCACTTTACAAGAACAAGATTGACATTCAAAATTAAAATAACTATAGAGGTATCAAGTTGTTAAGCCGTACTATGGAAGTTTGGGAGAGGATGGTGGAGATGAGAATGAGGAAGGGCGTGGAAATTTTTGTGCACTAGTTTGGATTCAACTATATAAGTCAATCATCTGGTAAGGAGACTAATGAGTAGCAGAAGGTATAGCTCTCGCCTCAGCATTTTCTTTGAAATTGGAGACTATTCCAATTTCCAACTGAGATAGGAAAGTGGAGGGAGAACTAGACGTATCCTGCTAGGCAAAGACAAGTTAGAATGGATAGCTCGTGGATAGGATTGACGGGATAGATCACTACTGTTGAAGGAGGTAGAACCGGGGGAAGAGTAGTATAGAGAGAGGAAGAATGAGTTACATAAGATTTTGAAGCTCATTTCTAAAATTTGATTCGTCGTAAATGAACTTTGTTTCGAGTGGGTAATATATCAAATGAACTGGAACATCAAGAGGGGTTTGAATCTAAAATTTGAGGCAATTTACATAAAATTTTGAGCTCTTTTTTGGACTCAATTTCTGTCCTAATTCGTTGAAATTTGAAGTTACGGTATATCATATCAAATTTATACTAAAATTGTATTATATATGTGTGTGTTTGTTGAGTTTGTATGTATATTATTTTAAAGTTTGCTTGAGTGATGCAGTTATATAAAATTTGTATAAATATTGTATGAAAGTTGTATACAAATTTTTTGTTGTATTAACTTTTTGAAAATCATAATGAATCTTATATAAAATTTGTACAGTTATATACATATTTTATACAAAATTTATACATGAATGTGAGTAAGATCCATGTGTGATTTTTTTTTTCCAGAAATCTAAAATGTATTTTATACAAAGGCTATACAGTTATATACCTATAACATGCCAATTTTATGTAATATTTTTATAAGAATTTGTGACCAGAAATCTAAGTTTTGAATGAGATATATATATTTAATACCGATTTTATACACAAAAATAAAAGTAAAATTATAAGTCTTGATTGAGGTACACATATTCATACCAATTTTCTAACACAAAAAATGTGAGCAAAATTCTAAGCCTTGAGTGAGATATACATATTGTTATTATGTGTCTGTGATTTTACTTCTTTTGAAAATCACTTCGAAATGTCAAAAAAAAATCATACTTAAGCAAAAATATTTGAAATAGAGCTGCCACTTAATTTTTGAGAGAAATTAAGAAAGTTTATTTTTCAAAAGATTTTAACAGAAAAATCCTTTTAAAAAGATTTTCCACTTCGAGAAGGTATTGACATTTGAAATGTCCACTAACATGCCATTATCCGGAGATTTAACTAAAAATGTTTGACTATCTTTGAAGAAATAATTTAAATAAATTAAAGGCATGTGATATAATTAGGAATTTGAAACAATTCAAATAATCAAGAGAAAGTGAAAATTTGATCATAAACACTTGAATTAAGTTATCAAAAATGAATCAAGAGTTGATAAATGAAATTCATTAACAAAATAATCCGACACAAAAGAAATTAGTTCATATTTTGGGAAATTCAATTAAGTTATCAAAAATGAATCAAGAGTTGATAAATGAAATTCATTAACAAAGTAATCCGACACAAAAGAAATTAGTTCATATTTTGGG
Organism: Solanum appendiculatum; assembly: GCA_018342035.1. NCBI lineage: Eukaryota > Viridiplantae > Streptophyta > Magnoliopsida > Solanales > Solanaceae > Solanum > Solanum appendiculatum. The sequence continues at coordinate 101,612 of JAGDQO010000397.1, read as the reverse complement.
AAATTCAATTAAGTTAATGTTAGAATTAAACAAACAATTTACAAGCAAAAATAATAAAATAATTAAGGAAAATAATGGTTTTAGGCTCTTCTTGGCCCAAATTGTCACTGCCCAGCGAATTAAGCTTGAGGCCCACTTCCGAATCTGCTACCATCTACTGACTTTGGCCCATTTTTCTAAATATATCAGATGTATATTGTCTGTATATCATATTCTTCAAAATATTTTGAATGGCAATATGTGAAAGTTCCTCTAAAGGAAACTCATGTTCTAAAATAAACAAGGTATACAGATTCAAAAGTATAGATGATTCAAATTAACAACAGGAGCAGGGGATCAATATTCTCAAATTTTCTTATGACTTAATATATGCAAGTCAAAACTTTGGAAGAGAATGGTGGAGATGAGGGTGATGAGGGACGTGGAAATTTTCATGGTCATCTAAAACATATCACATGTAGTGTAGGATAATTAATTCTTCAATTTAAATAAATGAATGCCTAAAAAGCAAATATCACATATCATGCAGAGTCAATTTATGGAAGGTTCGTCAATTATTATTACTCAAGAAATGATTTCTTGAATGGTGATATGAAGAGGTTGATCAATGCCATACTCTATGAGTTCCTCTTAAAGAAATGTCTTTTGATGGAAAAGAAAAAAATTATAAAATAACAATATAGACGTGGTACAATTTTCTATAAATAAAAATGCCCGGAAAATATATTAAAAAAAAATAAAAAGAAAACCAATGTAGTCTCTTAGTTTTTAAACGAAAATTGAGGGAGTCTGTTAGATTTTAAAGTGCAAAAATGTTGAAGAATATAAGTAAAAACGATTAAAATATTTATCAAAGAGTATATGTGGTTGAGTGGTAAAATTGTCCAATGTTAACGTGTTTGGGTTCAAGTCTGAGTAGCTACATTTTTATGTATATTTATGAAAAATCGACCCAATTTGATGCTTTTTTTCTTAAAGTTTTAAGTTGGTATTTTAATTTATTGAAACCGACGAGCTTGGTCGGCTGCCCCTCAGTTTTAGTCAATCAAATTCGATTTCGTAAACCGACCAGGGTCAAACCAATGATGTACAATTTGTCGGTTTGACGTCATTTTTAAAACATTGACCAAGTTTTAATTTTGACCTAATTTTAAGAAGTGAATATTGTTGACACCCAATTTTGGCCCTCCACAATATGAATTAATCACCGAGCTTCTTTAATTTCAAATAGTTTGAAATAATTAACTTTTATATTTCAAAATATTTTCAAGTTGTCATTTTTATAATTTTTAAATAATATATACTTTTCTATATAATTATATATATAATTACTTCTTTTTATAAATATTCGAAAATCGTCTCAAAAAATATTCTATCAATTAGTTTAGTTTAAGTAATAGATTATATTTTTGAGTTAATTAGCCTATATAATTATATATATATATGATTGTTTTTTAACTAAAATATTAATTCATCTATTTAAATTTCAGCCGAATTCACTAATTAACTCAATGGCTACATTTTAAACCTAAATTGGTTAAATTTGCAATCCGTATGTCCAAATCCTAAATACCAAATCTATCCAAACATCCCCCAATTCAGACTCACTTTCAGCTTAAACTTGACCCAGATCCCTTCCCATTTCAGCCCAATACTCAATACAACATTCCAACTCAACAATACATACAGCAGCCCATTTTCTTTATACCCAGCCCAACCCCAATAAAGTACAGAAATCCTATACATTTGGGAGCTAATTACCTCCTATCCCGGAAGTTTCCCCAATTACAAAAATCTCGAGTTTTTCATTGTTCTCGGATACATTCCTTGGTTGTCTGATACATTGCAAATGATACATTGATGTATCCGAGAGGGGATAGGGATGTATCTGAGAGAGGGTTTTTGTAATTTTTTTAAATGATAGAAAATTTTAGAGATTATGATATCTTAAGTTGTGTATTTATGTAATTTTTCCATACTTTTTTTCCAGCAACAATACATACACAATACATACATACGTGTAGAACCACCCAACGAGCCTATACGAGTCTCAAGTTGTTGTATAAAGATCTTATTGATATTATAGTATTTTTATTTTTTATTTTTGTTTAAGTCTATATGAAAAGATTTTAATTAATATGGTTGACCCCTTTTCTGGTATTAGACCATGTGTTGCATCAATTTTGTCTCTGTGATACTATACTTCACATAAAATTACATTGACTGAATAGTTTGGATGGATATAATGATTGATTATTTAGATTTCTTTTATATATATTATGTATTTTGGATGCTGATTTAATTACTTTGTCTGTTTGATGAGTCCTCACAGACTCCCTCACCCTTTGCATCTTGAGTTGGGCCACGGAAGCCCAAATGTTATTTTCTTTATCGAATCAACCTCATCAATTGGAAGCTGGTATATTGAAAGGGAACCTGAAACACTGGTCAAATGGAAGCAAATATACAGGAAACGGAACTGATATACGATCTTGTATACATTGATATACAGTTCTAATATACTTTGAAAAGAGGCCCAAACCAGCAGATTATTTTCAGTAGAAGTTGAAAGTATTGATGTTTCTGGACAGCAGCAATTTAGGCCCAAAAGGCCCAAATTCATTTTCTCTCTTTTACTCTTTTAAGTATTTGCTTGTAAATATTTATTGTTTATTTGTATTAATTCTAACTTTGAATGTTTAGACTAATTTAATTAAATTTCAGATGAACAATTTTTTGTTAATTTACTCTTTAAATGGTTTTATTTGAATACTTTTCTTACTATGTCACTTTTGACAAATTTTCCTCTTTTCAAAATTACTTCAAGTGTTTGAGTTAACTTATTTTTTAAATGACTTTAAATATCGTTTCCTTCAAGATTTTTTCCAAAAGTTAGTCAATAAAGTTTTCAAATCGTCGGATAACCGCATGTTAGCAGCCATTAAGTACTAATACCTTTTCAAACTAGAATGGGAACCTCTTACTCTTTTTCTCTAAATTTTTAAGACTTAAATCTATTAGAGTCTTTTAAATTAAATTTTCTTAATTTCTTTAAAATATTTAGCGGCGACTCCTTCAAAAGTTGAAATCAATTTTGAACCTCTTTTTTTTTCGACACACAAAACAAATATCACATAACAGGACCGTGAATGTTTATTGTGTTTTTGTAAGTGGGTTTTTAATTAATTTTACAATTTTTGAAGACTTGGATATACAAGTGAAGATGCTTGTTGGAGGACGTCATACAAGTTGATTATTCTTTTGGAAGGTCTTCTAAGAAAAATTTCACCTTATTTTTTAAGGTTGTTAGATTTTGCCAAAGCAAAATTTTACATATTTTCGCTATGGATATTACTTCTTTTCCTAAGGTGTAATGTAAACAATAGTGAGTTATATCATGGTCCTATTATGATACTAATGAGGTGTTAATTCAAAGTTTTTAACTAATGATATATATGAAATTGGATGTTATTGATATGAAATTTAGATGTTATAGATAATTTTGATATCAAATTTGGATGTTGTTGATAATTTTGTTGATACCTAATTATAAATTGAAATAATTTATGGTCAGCATAACATTTTTGGTGACTTGATTATTTGGTCCATATGTAGTCATTTAGGGGGGCAATTAAGATCTTGTATTAAAAAATATTAACAAACTGATTATTGGTCTTAAAGGCTTTATAGGATCAGAAAATCGTGGTAGCTCATGCATTGAAATAGTGATTAAGCACCCAATTTAGGGACCAAAAAGTTATTGGTGGCAAACTCTCTTAAGGACTAGTTCAAAAATCTGATCGTTATTGACTTTTAGCGGTGATCAACTCTCTCTGAACACTATTAACTTTTAAGAATCGGAATCAAATTTTTAGGAATCAGAATTTCCGTCATTAAAGGTAGTGAACACTTTATTTTTAATCATGAAAACTAAAATTAACCAACTCAAGACCTACCGATTTTTATTATTTTTATTTACTTCGTTACTATAAATGTGTCTGGATAGATTTCACTGTATGAATTGAAAATTGTGATTCTTCAGTTTCATATTTCCATTAATGTATAATTGTCCAATTAGCACCTCAATTCTGTCACTGTTAATTCTTTTGTATTCACACCTTTAAGCATAATATAAAGATATTTGCTTTTAAGCTGGATAAAGAAATTAAACGACCTTGGCTCCAATCAACTTATTGAGTATGTATGATTATGTTGCTTTATTTACAAACATCGAATGCTTAGTGGTGAATGTAACACTTTTGGTGACTACATTTTCGATTTGTATAGTCATTTAGGGACAAACTTAAGACTTTGGCCTTAAAAATATATTTCATGAACAGATTATTGGTCCTTAAAAAACATTTTAGAACCAGAAAAATGTGGTTACGAAAAATATTTATGTACCAAAATAGTGACTACGCACGGTGGTACCTAAAACACTTTTAGGTAGATTGGAGCCAAATTGATCGCAACAATTCTTCAAGACTAGTTTAAAATTTTTCTTCATTATTAAAATAATGATGGGAGACGACTAATCTTTTAGAATTGTATTGACTTTTAAGAACCAAAGTCAAATTTGAATATAATATGCACACTTCTTTTTGAAATTTATCATGTGCCTATCATTCTTAATTTTAATTTATGAGTTAACAACATATAGATAGATTAGCCCTACCCCTCTTCCCACTTTTATGACCCCTCCATCTATTGTTGCTTACATATATGTGTTTGAAAAGAAATCGTGAAATCAAATTTAGAAAGAATGAATAAATTTTATAAATCTATGTGTATTTGTTGCAACACTTCTTTTACCTCTTTTTTTGTAAATAAAATTGGGTATACATTTTTTCCTTTGAAAGTTTTTCTTAAAAACAGAATATGCTATTATTTGAGCAGAACAAGTAATATAATGGAGTAAGAAATAAAATTAGTTGTAGATTGCACTTTTGGATTTGAAAATACAGCTAATATTCTATTTTATTTCAAAATCTTCTTAAATTTATCGTAGAGTCCTTTAATATATTAATCATTAGTAAATTTATTGCATGAATTGTGTGATTGCCAATTTTCCTATGCATTTAATAAAGGGAACACTTAAAAGAAAGCCTTAAATTGAGGAGCTTTAATATAAACTCCTTAAATTGCATCAAATTGTGGAGGTTTAAATAACCCTTCCGATTTCGGTGCAATTTGTGGGGTTATCAACGTTTTAATCCTCAAAATTAAAATTATATAATATCAATTCGTTCACTTGATTATTTCTCCAAATTTTTATTGGAATTGAGTTTTACTCAACTTTCGTTTAATAACTAGCTTTACCCTCCAATCTCCATTGTACAATCCAGCCATTTATAACCTTGGTTACTTCCAAATTGATCAAAATTACCCGATTTATTATCTATTTATCCAGATTCCTCCTTAAATTCGATCCAATTCACTAAGCGAATTAAATCCATATAAATTAAACCCCATAAACAAACAAATTTATTTGATGATTAAAGATGAAAATTGAGGTTGTTCATGAAATTCACAGGAGGGATTTGTAAGTATTTCCTTCATGTTGAAATGGATTTCTTCTCCGCGTGCTTTTTTCTTTAATCTCGACCCTCTCCCTTTCAATAAAAAAAAAGAAAGAGAATATTTGTTATTTACACTAGGTGACAAATCAACGTCCATCCCTTTTACACTCGACAGAATAAATTATGATATGACCGATTATTATTGATAAAACAAAAATTAAAAAATCAATCCGTATCGACGAGGTCTTCAAGCATCTTAAATAAGCTGTGATTGAAAATAGCATAGTGTATTTAACAGAAAATGACAATTTATTCGGACAAAACAAACTTATTCCTATTTTTCAAAGAAGTCTGCTTCAACAGCCTAATGAGTCATTTACTTAAAAAGACTTTCCCCGCAATCTGTCCTTCAATGAATTATTCGATCATGTAATACTTATTAAATACAAAGAATGATTCTTAGGTCAGTCAACTTTGAATTTTTGACTCCAAACTAGTTCTATCACCTTTAATCTTTCTTAAATTTTATATATACAATGAACTCCAACCACAAAAACACAAAAAAAAAACTTTTTTTTTTCAAATTAAGGATTCAAATGAGTGTTTGTATGATTCTATCTGCTTCTTTTTGTTTCATTTGTAATTAATAATTATTGTTTCTCTTCTTGTAATGATGCATTGTGTAAAATTTACACTTGTTTTTGTTTGTTGTAGGATGAAAACATTTCTTTTGGCTTTGCTAGCACTACTTTGTACAACTCATGTTCTTGGCGCCGATAATTATTTGTACATTAATATCACAATACTTCATAGCGCAACTGCCCAAGGCGCAGGTAATTAATACTCCTATGTTCCTATTTATATGTCGTCCTTACTAAAAATAGATGTTCCTTAATCAATGCATAAATAACACTATTCTTCCTATTTTAGCCTCGAGAGTTATTAGCGTTGAAAATATGAATTTGACCAACATAGGAAAACTAATGATTAATTCATATCCATTGGTCAATTTAATTAATTAAAATTAATTAATTTATGTTCATTTACAAAAACTTGACTTCAAGAGAATACTAAATAAGGGTACAATGGTAAACTTACATAGTTTCTTAAGAAACATGAAATCTAAAATGGTGACATATAAATAGAAACGGGGGAGTATTCATTTGTTTTAATTTGTCAACAGTATGTCTCGATGGAAGTCCACCAGCATATCATCTGGATAGAGGACATGGTACTGGACTTCACAGTTGGATTATCTACTTGGATGTTAGTTACTTGATTCTTTGTAATTGATTCTCATATTTAACATAACTAATGAGTCGATCACCAAATTAACTTCGGAGAAATAATTCATATTTATAGGGAGGCGGTTGGTGCAGCAGTATTCCAGATTGTCTTGATCGATCAACTAAGTTCTTAGGTTCTACCACGAAGATGAATCAACAAGGTTTTTTCGGCGGAATACTTCATAATACCTCCAAAGAAAATCCAGGTGATGAAGCTCATATATTATTTTTTGCTTTTTTCTTTTGTGTGCATATGTAAATTTTTATACACTTCTTCTAACTATAAACAATGAATTTGGTAGAGTTTCACAATTGGAACAGGGTGAGGGTGAAGTATTGTGATGGTGCATCTTTCACCGGTGATGTTGAACAAGTCAACCCGGTAAGATATATATATATATATATACTACACATATATATCCTTACATATATATTTTATTTTTGCTAAATAACGGAAGGATTTTATTTAGTTAATAAAAAGGTTCAACCATACAAAAGTGGAACTAGTCTATGAGATATAGTTACAGTCGCATCTCTTTCTAATGCATCTATTACTAGTGAAGGAGATGCTTCAAAAACCAAAGTTTGATTGCCAATCATATATGAATCCTTCATTTCTCTTCCGTACTTTGCTAGTAAGTCTGCTACTGCATTAGCCTCCCTTAAAATGTGTTTCAGGGATGATCCTTCCAGTTGAAGGAGTAGCGATCTGCAATCATCAAAAATATGTGAGTAAATGAGGTTATTACTATACAGAGTGTTAAGTAATACCTGTGAATCCGTTTCCACCAGCAGATGTTTTAAGTTTTTACTTTTCGCTAGATTCAGGCCATGTAGCAAAGCTAGCACTTCTGCATGTAGGGCATTTCTTGCTTTGATTTTGCATGTGAATCCCACAATCCACGTTCCTAGATGATCTCTAATTACTCCTCCAGTTCCACCATTTGAAGAGTTTAGTTCATAGGAACCATCAATATTTAATTTGTATTTTCCGGCAGGTAGTTTGTGCCAATAAACTGAGACCATATGTCTAGGGACTTTTTTTGGGGGAGTTTGGTTTAGGTGAAAGTATTCCATGGCTTGGAAGGAAATGTTATTAAGAGTACTAGTAGCCCTGCTAATATTTAAATTTTTGTAAAGTTTGCTATTTCTATTTTTCCATATATTCCAAAGAATAATTGGAGCTAGAATAGCGGTAGGCACCTGATGGTGATTGTTTAAGGTTATGAAGCTTTTTGAGGTACAAAGTTGGTGTATATTAGTGCAGAGGTCGTGGGAGGCGATACTTACATTATAGTTTTCCCAGATGTGTTTAGCATCTGCGCAGTTTACAAAAATATGATTTGTGTCTTCCTCCATGTCGAGGCAGGACGTACAATTTTTGGACCTTGTAATATTTCTATTGTATAGGACTACAGAAGTCGGTAGTTTATGGGTTAGGAGTAGCCACTTGAAAATTTTTATTTTATTGATAGCATTTATCTCCCATACCCAAACATATTTGCAATTTGTATTTATATAAGTTTCATAGTTAGCTCTGAGAAATGTGTAGGCACTTTTGGTGTTAAAATAACCATTGTTGCTCCTGTTCCAGTAGAAGATGTCAGGCTTAAAGCTTGATGTTTGGAAGTAAGTGTTTTCGATGAGTATTTTGACGTTACTAGGGATTTCAAAAGATAAACATGAGAAGTCCAAATTATTATTCTTGATGTAGTCCTTTAGGATCATCTTGGTTTCATTTTCTGTGGTCGGCCCTTGAAGCACTTGTCGTAGGGAGTATGTTGCATCTATCTAGTTGTCTTCCCAGATGCGATTTTTTCCCCCATTTCCCACATTCCAAGATATGTTTTTTTGGAATAGTGGGTAAGATCTTACAAGACTTTTCCATATGTTAGAGTCTTGAGGGTAATATTTCAAGTCAGTCACTTGGCTTCTATTCGAGTATTTTTTCCAGAGAACCTCAGCCCATAGGTGATTTTTATTTTTTAGGAATCTCCAGATTAGACTTGCTAACAGGGCAAAAAAAATTTCCATTAGTTTTTTGAATTCCTAAACCTCCATATTCAATAGGGGACGTCACTAGTTCCCAGTTTGCTAGGTGCAGTTTCTTTTTTCCTTGTGTTGATCCCCAAAGAAAGTTTCTTTGAATGTAGTTAATGTGTCTTCGGGTTGCTTAAGGGATTAAGTTACACCACATTGATATGTAGGGATAGCAGCTAGGACAACTTTTACTAGGGTTGTTCTACCTGCTAAGGTTAGGAAACGTGTTTTCCAGCCTCTCAACTTATTGTTCATGTAGTCAATAATGTATTGGTAGTCGGTGCTCTCAGGATGATAAGTAGTTATAGGAAGCCCAAGGTATTTACCTATTTTTTCTTTTTGTCGAATGTTCATAGCAGTAGAGAGATGGTTCTTCTCTTCAAAGCTAACATTGGCTGAGAAAACAATAGAAGATTTGTTAAAGCTTATCTTTTGTCCTGATTGTTTTGCCAGCGTATTGAATATATGTATAATGGTGGTGGTGTTGGTAATATCAGCCTTTGCTAGAAGAATAATGTCATCGGCAAAGAGTAGGTGAGATATAAAAGTACCTATTCTATCGATTTTAACTGGTTGCCAGAGACGTTCTTATATGGCATAGTTTATGAGTCTATTTAAGGATTCCATAAAGATTATAAATATGTAGGGTGATATGGGGTCACCTAATTCCTCTAGTGGGGCTGAAATAGTTCGTAGGTCTTCTGTTAACAAGAATTGATATAGATGATGTGGATTTACAAGTTATATAAGGTCGATTATGTTTTTTGGGAAGTTAAGGATCATAAGGGATTGTTTGATAAAAAACCATTCTAATCTATCGAAAGCTTTCTCTAAATCAATTTTCAGGAGCATTTTACCAAATTTTCCTTTTGATTTTCGGAAAGAATGTATTGGTTCTTGAACTATGATGGTGTTATCTACCGCTCTTTTTCCAGGTATGAAACTACATTGTTGAGGGCTAATTATAGTATCTAGGTAAGGTCTGGTCCTATTAACTATAATTTTGGTGATGGTTTTATAAATTGTATTACAAAGGCTTATAGGCCTATAGTGGTTAATCTGCTCAGGGTTCTTCATTTTCGGTACAAGGCAAATGAAAGTTTTATTAATTTTTGGAGGAATGGATATGGAGTTAAATGCCTTCATGCACATATCGACTATTGCTTCTTTAGTATCATTCCAATATTTTTGGAAGAAAAGTGGCCGTAATCCATTAGGACCAGGAGATTTAAGAGGTTTAAAAGAGAAAATAACATTTTTTTTATTTCTTCCTTATCAAGGGGTCTACCAATAAGGTCTCTAGCTTCCGTTGGAAGGGTATTTTGACGTGTATATGGTTTATGGTAGTCGCTCTTAGTAAGCTCAGTTGTGTAGATGTTTTGGAAGTACTGGATGATTATGTTGTTTATGGAAAAAGGATCAAAAGTCCAATTTTCCACCGAGTCGTTTAAACCAATAATTCTATTTCTACGTCTTCTATTTGTAGTGGTGGTGTGGAAGAATTTTGTATTTCCATCTCCCTCAGTAAGCCATTGGACTCTAGATTTTAGCTTCCAAAAGTCCTCTTCTTTTTTGAGTATTTCATTAAACTCGATAATGAGAGAGTTCTCTAGATTCCGGTGGAAATTTTTTTGTTTATAGCATTCATTTGCTGCAGCCCATTCAATCTGTTGGAAATTACTTTTTTTTGTTTAAAAATATTTCCAAAGGTTTTTTTGTTCCATATTTTTATATTTTGAAGGAAGTTTTCTAGGGCATTATTATAGTTGTTATCATCCTTCCACGCTCCACTTACTATGTTAGGAAAATCTGGGTGCCTAATCCACATAGTTTCAAATCTAAATAATTTTTTCGAGTTTGGAGAGCTTTTAGGCAGTTTAGGAGTATAGGGCAGTGATCGGAATGTGTAAGTGGAAGGTGATAGACTTTTGAATCTGAAAAGAGAGTTAACCAAGAGTGGTTGCTAAGGAAGTGATCAAGTCGTTCCATAATGAGAGTTTTATTGTTCTTGTGTTTATTTGTCCAAGTATATTTTTGCCCCGTAAAACCTAAATCGATCATCTCCATATCATCAAGGCAACTAATGAAGTTAGAGCTCTTAGTGTTGTTTATAGGTCTCCCCCCTAGCTTCTCAGAAGACTCGTGATTTCGTTGAGATCTCCACAAACTAGTCATTGTCCATTGATTTGGGTAAATGTATTTCTCAAATTATCCCATAATAATTTCCTTTGTCTAACAATATTCCTAGCATAGATTATAGAGATATACCATTTAGGGAAGCTTGCACTAACCTCAATAGTGGCATAAACTTCTTGTTCAATTAGAATAAAGGGTTCGATGGTGATTTCCGAGTTCCTCCAAAGCAAAGCAATCCCTCCAGAATATCTCGAAGCTGGGACCTGTATGACATCAGTGAAGTCTAATGCCTGTAAAATTTTATTATGATCCTCCATTCTTGTCTCCGTGAGGGCAAGAATTGTTGGATTGTGATATTCCATGAGTGTGCGCATGTTTTTCATGAAATTAGCATTGTTTGCACCCCTACAGTTCCAAAGTAAGATCTTCATTGACGGGGTTTCCTGAACGATGCGATTCCCTCCTAGCATTAGAGTAATTTCCAAGTTCATAGTTGTTGATGAGCTGTTTGCATTCTCTGCTGCCAAAGCTTGTTTGTCCATTATCGTTGGGATGATTAGCGCTATATATTTCAGTGGCTCCTGGGAGTTGTAGCAACGTATGTTCAAATCTGCTTTGTTCACCTCCCGAGGGACTTTGATTAAAAAAATCATTTCGATACTTAGAAACATGTCCAGTGTCAATGGATTCTTCAAAAACAGAGTTTTAGTCAATGGATCTAGCATGTTTGGTGCCTCTTCTCTCGATGGTTGAGCCTGAGGGATTTGCATAGTGGATGATGGTGCCCTCGTTTGTAATTCTGGGACTACTTGATCCTCCATGTTTTCGTCTTCCTCGTTGCTCATGTTGTCCTCGTTTTGCTGACTTAGGGTTTGCATATCTAGTATATGTTGTAGCGACGTGTTCATGAAGGTATTTAATTGGTGTATAAGAGATAATGGGTATTCAGATTGGACAGTGGTGAAGGGAAGTGAAGTATGTGATAGAATTTCAGGGAGGTCAGTTCTTGAGTTAGCTCTAGTTTAGTCGATGCTAACCTTATGAGGTTGTTGGTTAGCCTCTCCTCTATTAGAGTGGGTAGTGGTGTGAGGTTGTTTTCGTTCTGGTGGAGGTCTAGCATTCCTTTCTAACTCGAGTAAGGTGATACTTGGACTGCATGCGGAAAGGTCGCCAGTAAGTGTGTGTTCATGGTCGCATAGTTCTGATCTAAAGGTGTGAGTGGATTTGCTAGATTTCGAAACACAGGATTTCGAGAAGTGTAGTTTGTCATTTCTGGTGGTTGGTAAGGTTCGAACGGAAATGGTGTCTGGTGGGGTTGGTTGAAAGGTAAGGTTGTTTCCTATTAGTTGATGGGAGTGGGGCGGTTTGCTCGTTTGCAGCCTTTGGTTGTGGCTTTGTAGTATGCTCTGTCGCAGTTGGAGGTATGGATTGTAGTTGTATTGAGACATACTTTGTAGTAGTTTGTAAATGATTTGTGGGAGATAGTGATGCCGGTGGTAGTCTTTTAAAGAGTTCATTTTGAGGGTAAGATTTATTAGGATCTATACTAGTTTGTACTCTCAGATTTTCTTGTACTACTTCACTGGTAGGGTGTCATGTGACATTCTCTATCATTGGGAGCTTGTTAGTATCGGAATTAGGACTTGGGGAATGTTTGGTTATTGTGTTATAATTTGTGGGATAGTTAGCAACATGATAATCATTCGGTTCTACTCCAAGAATGTTTTTATCCTTTTATTTTGATTTCGTGGCTGGGATTGGTCTAGTTTGGGGTGTCCTATTAGTTCCATGAATTGGGGGATTTTGCTGGCAGATTTTTACGTTTTTTTCGGATATTTTTTCTTGAGTGACGTTAGTTGGTAGTTTACAGGGTATGGATGGAGCTGCCTTGTGGACTTGTAATTGCTGTATTTTTTATTGTGGTGGGGTTGCTTTTGTCCATGTTTGCACTGTTTTGAGCGTTAAAAGAAAACTTGGATACCATACTTTGTACGTGGCTTGTACTATCTTTGTTTTGTGATATGGTTGCTTCCCCTCCCTTGGAGTTTAGGGTTGAATTTTTGGGGTCTTTTTTGCTTTCTTGTTTGGTTTTATCTTGGATATGCAAATTTGGTGGCCCTACTGTTTCATGTGGGATCTTATTTTGGCTTTGGTCATTTATTTGTGTATTAAATGTATTGTGATTGTATAAGTAATTACTTTTCATGTGTGCACGTTGTTGATTGAATCTGGTAGGTTAGTGCTTCTGGAAGTGGATGGGATATTATTGGGTTTGTTGGGGCATGAGTGCACTAAGTGTCCAAGTTTACCACATAATGTGCATAAGGGTGTAGACGGTTCATATTGAATTTTTTGGAGATGGGTGCCTATTAATATGTCTGTTGGTAGTGTTTTGGATAATGGTGCTAGGATACAAAGTCTTGCATATCTTCCTCTAGTTGTGTTCATTGTAACGGTATCTATTTTAAGGATCGTTCCTATTTGATTTTTGATTTGATTGAGGATATGAAGGTCGTAGAATTCTGTCGGAAGTTTCGAAAGTCTTATCCATACTGTTGAAAAGTTTATTTGAGCCATTGACGGGTTGAATTTTGGTTCCCATTTCCGGATAGAGATGAATTGTGATCCTAGGAACCAGGGTCCTTGGTGTAGTATCTTTTCGTAGTTTTCTGGTTTGGAAAGTTTTATGAGATAGAAGACTTCGCTAAGGTCAGTTAGGTTTATTTTATCGGTGAGTTGCCAAAGAGCTTGAAGGCGGTTCTGGAAATAGACATATCCTACCCTTTTGCCCACCAGTTTGATGATTAATGAGTACTTCCTGGGGGAATATAGCCTATGTTTGTCGTTTGCCGTTATAGGAATGAAGTTTGGATGGTTTTGGGGTTATCTTGTTCGTCTTGGAAGTTTATGTTGTCTAGGCCTTGGGTGACATAGCTTACATTAGATTCATCAATTGAGGATTAAAGGGATTCTAAGAAACTTACTTTACGGGCTGGAGCTGTTGGACTTACCTCTTCTTTTTGCTTCTTTGTACTCCGATGAAGCAAGTCTGCTTCCTGATCACTCATTTCCTGGTCTTCTTTGTTAATCTTGTTCTAAGTTTTTTTTTTGTGAGAAGCTAGAGCTTTCTTTTTAGCGAGAGACATACATTTGTCTAGTTATTTAGCGATCTTCCCTTTCTTTCAAGTTAAGTGATGCAGGTTCTTATGCTTTTACATATATATTATAAATTCTGTAACGTTTTTCTGATTAAATTTGCCAAATAATGTACATTAGGAGAATAAGTTATATTTCCGAGGGGCAAGAATATTCAAGGCTATTATGGAAGATTTAAGGAGCAAAGGAATGAAAAATGCTGAAAATGTAAGAATATATCCTATTGAATGAACTATGAAGTCACTATCTAACTTCATATTCCTAATTACAAGTCATATATGTACTACTACCTTATTGAATATCAAAATATTGTCAGGCAAATCTAACCGGAACATCAGCAGGAGGATTGACAACAATCTTGAACTGTGACAAGTTCAAAAGCTTCCTTCCAGAGAGTGCCAAAGTAAAATGTGTTGCAAGTTCTGGCTTCTTCATCGACGGGTATGCTCTTCCCATATTTATGTCATGAAAATGTTATTCTACACCTTTTATTAACTTTGTTAGTGTCTAATCCGATCCTTTTGACACGTTCATGATTTACATGCAGCAAGACAATCAATGGTACTTCACATATTCAAGAGATGTATCAAGAAATTGTTAACCTACATGTGCGTCTCATCTTCTAGTTTATATTTTTTAATAGTAATTTTGGTATTCTTAACTATATATAATAGCCTTTTCTCCTCTCTCCTTCTCAGGGATCGGCTAAGAATTTACCGTTAGCGTGCACGTCTACCATGGAACCAAGTTTGGTAATTTCTTTAAGCTTTCAAAATAAAAACAATTTGTTTAATTATATGCTATAGTAATACAACTATTTCCCTCTAATTATAACATTATTTTTCCTTAATTTTATATGGCGCAGTGTTTTTTCCCTCAGAATGTTGTTTCATATGTTCAGACTCCACTTTTCATAATCAACTCAGTTTATGATTCCTGGCAGGTCAACGAGACAAATGCTAATTTATCTCAATTTTAAGAATTTTATTTGTTTCTTCTTTAGCTTATATGTATAATTCTGATTATTCAACAATCTTAACTCCAGGTTAATAATACTTTGGTTCCTTCATACCTTGATCCTCAACATGCCTGGAAGGATTGCATCAAGAACATAAGTAGCTGCACATCTAGCCAACTTATAATTATTCAAGGTTAACATTTATCTAGTGATTAACTAACGTATATGGCGTTACACATGTATAATGATTCTTCTTCTTCTTCTTTAGTTTTATTTTTAATTTTTTTTTCATATAGCCTTCGGAGTTGAATTCTTGAAGATATTTGATGGACTACCCCCTTGTTTTACGAGGGGTTATTTCCTCACATCTTGCTATTCTCATGGTGATATTCAATCAACGTCATACTGGTTTAATACTACCTCTCCAAGGTTACTTAGTAAGGTAATGTTTGTTTGTTTTATCCATATAAAGTTTGAATACACATTTTTGTTTTACAATTTTATCATATGCTTGTCATAGTTAGTTTTGATGAGTTCATAATAAATTTTAATATCTTGTAACATTTTATGTGTATAGACAATTGCAGAAGCTGTTGGGGATTGGTACTTTGAGAGAGCAGGATTTCAATATAGAGACCCGTATCCTTATGTTAGAAATTGCTAATAATTATAAGTTCCTTAAAATTCTGTAATGAATACGCTTGCAAAGAGATACTAATGAAGTTTGTCTCACTTCATGGTCGTGTATTTACTTTCAGTGACATACTAATGAAGTTTTAGTTCACATCAATGGATAGATGATATAGGTGTGGTGTGTGAATGTACACTACTCCCTCAGTCCCAATTTATGTGACACATTTCATTTTTCGAGAGTCAAATAGTTTAAGTTTGACCGGAAATTTGTGCATGAAATCTTCAATTTTTTTGAAATGAAATTTATATATTTGTAAACTACGTAAAAGTACTATAAGTCACAATAATTAACAATCCAAAATATTTAAGAGATATATGAAAAACTTACGGTCAAAGATAGACTTGTTTGAATCTCAAAATTCGAAATGTGTCACATAAATTGAGACGGAGGAAGTAATTTATAAGATCATCCAACTATAGTATAATTATTCACTTAAGTCACTTATGTTGACTTTGTATGTCTACACAAGAGTGAGTAGCTCAAAATATAAACATTTTTCAACTCAAATTGATATTATGTATCAATAAAGTCATTCAAATTGTCTTTTAGTATCGACGGATCGGGTCATTACACCTAACGTTGTCCACTAAGAATTCTAAGGCCTAAGAATTGAAATAACAAGGTAAGGGATCAGATTGCTCACCTTATGAGTTTCGTAATATTTACGATAAGCCCATCTTTGAGACTAAAGGTAGTTGTACTCAATTGGTTATAAATGAAAATAGAAAGAAATAGAAACAAAAACATGATGTGGAATGAGTACGAATACATGTTGTCAACACGAAACTTGTTCTTAATTAAAAGGACCGAGAATGAAAGCTGCTATTTTTTGTGTACTTTGACAATCAGATATGCTTTCACACCACCCACCAACCCCAAACAATTATGAAATTTTCCATAGTTAGAATTAGCATAACAAAATATACAATGAAGAGTAATGCAAGTGTGACGCACAAAATGCACGTGTAATGCACAAAATGCACGTGTGACGCACGAAATGCACATTCATTAATTTATTAATTTGATAGTTGCTTATAATGTAAGTTATTCATGTATATGATTAATACAGTGTTTGATTTGCAATTTAGAATTTATTTATTAAGAAGTTGAATTTATTTAGGATTGGGGACATGGTACCGGACTTCGCAGCTGAATTATCTACTTGAATGTTAGTTACTTGATTCTTTGTAATTGATTCTCATATTTAACATAACTAATGAGTCGATCACCAAATTAACTTTGGAGAAATAATTCATATTCATAGGGAGGCGGTTGGTGCAGTAGTATCCCATATTGTCTTGATCGTTCAACTAAGTACTTAGGTTCTACCAAGAAGATGAAATCAACAAGGATTTTCGGCGGGATACTTCATAATACCTCCAAAGAAAATCCAAGTGATGAAGCTCGCATATTATTTTTACTTTTTTTCTTTTGAGTATAAATTTTTATACACTTCTTCTAACTGCAAACACTGTTGGAATTTGGTAGAGTTTCACAATTGGAACAGGGTGAGGGGGAAATATTGTGATGGTTCATCTTTCACCGGTGATGTTCAACAAGTTCACCCTGTAAGAAATATATATACAACACATGTATATATCCTCATATATATATTATTAATTTCGTAATTATTTTCTGATTGAAATTGTAAAATAATGTACATTAGGAAAACAAGTTATATTTTAGAGGGCCAAGAATTTTTAAGGCTATTATGGAAGATTTATGGAGCAAAGGAATGAAAAATGCTGAAAATGTAAGAAAAATATCCTATTGAATAGTCACTGTCTAGCTTCATTTTTTCCCTCTCTCTTTCTCAGGAATCGGTTAAGAATTTATTGTCAGCTAGCACGTCTGCAAATCAAGTTTAGTAAGCTTTCAAAACAAAAACAATTTCTTTGATTGTACTAGAAAATAAATATATACTTCTACTTGATGAAATATGTTGCAGTGCTTTTTTTTTTCGAGAATGTTGTTCAATATGTTCAAACTCCACTTTTCATAGTCAACTCAATTTATGACTCATGACAGGTCAACGAGACAATGTTAATTTCTCTTCTTTTTTTAAGAATTTGATTTCTTTCTTTCTTTATCTTCTATAAATCTAAAAGAAATTTATTGTTCTGTACACTCTAATTAACTCCAGATTAAAATACTTTGGTTCCTCCGTACCTTGATCCTCAACATGCCTGAAAGGATTGCATCAAGAACATAAGTACCTGCACATCTAATCAACGTATAATTATCTAAGGTTAACATTTCTCTAGTGATTAACTAATGTATATGATGTTACATATTATAATGGCTCTTCTACTCCTTAATTTTCTTCTTTTTCATTTGTGTTTTTTTTTAAAATATGATTAGCCTTTGGATCAGTGGATTTCTTGAAAACATTCGAGGGACTACCCCCTTATTTTACTAGTGGTTATTTCCTCACATCTTATTATTTTCATGGAGAAATTCTTTCAATGTCATACCGATTCAATACTAGCTCTTAAATATTATTTAATAAGATAATATTTGTTTGTATAAAGTTTGAATACACACATTTTTGTTTTTCAATTTTATCATAATTAGTGTTGATGAGTTCATAACAAATTTTAATTTGTTGTAACATTTTGTGTGTGTAGACAATTGCGGAAGCTATTGCGGATTGGTACTTTGAGGGAGCAGAAATTCAATATATAGATCCATGCTCTTGTGTTAGAGTTTGCACTTAATAAAATTCTGTAATGAATACGCTTGCAGATGTTGTACCTGTTGCTTATTCAATGGTATGTAGCTAATTGTACTTTGGGAGAGAAGGATTTTAATATATAGATCTGCACCCTTAAGTCTTAATAAATTTTTAGTAATAGATAAGTTTCTAATATATTTCAATTTAGTCTTGTTTTAACAAGTGTGTACTGTTTTTTTCTAAAATTATTGTGAATGATTTTTTGTAATTATGCTCCTCTTAGAGCTCTCTTCTTTTCCCTTTCTTCTTTTTTATTGTTAGTTTAGTAAATTCTATATTTTTTAAACAAGTTTTAATGATATTTATAATACAAATCAAAGAGAAATTTATTAAATTCAAATACTAATGCATGACCTCCATAATCTTTTCATTCTAAACAAGAATGAAAGTTTTTCAACTAGATATGCGTTTTTGCGTAGGTGTGTGAGAGAGAACAAATTTTTGCTGAAATGCAACGTGCACTGCCAAGAGGTAGTTTAACCCAAAAAAGAAGAAAGAGAGAAAGTGTGAGATAGTTGGTCTATTAACTTGTTCGATTAGGTGAGGAGGGTTTGTTAACACTTTCTATTTTTTTTTCATCGAAATTATTTCACAAAGCCTTGTCAGGATACAGAAGAAGATAGGGGGAAGGGATTAACAAGCACACTTGAAGAGTGCAGTGCAACAGAGAGTTGTATGATGTGGCCATGAAGGAAGAATCGCTCCCAACAATAGAAGAAGCATCTGACTACTTCATGCATGCTCCACTTGACTGATAGAAAAAATTCTATTTACATTTTACTTTTTGCCAAATAACTCATTAATTATTTTTTAAAAAGATATTAAACTACATTAAACACCCGATAGTATCTTTGTATTTTAAAAATCAAATACTTACACTCCTACATTACAAAAATCCCGCACCTATATCACTATGATGTTATTCCTTCTCTAAAAAAATTTAAACTTCTTATGTAATGGAAACTTTGCACAAATGAAGCTTCATCTAGCCAAGTATAATTAAAATAATTTTGAAGTGAAAAATAAAAAAGAAGAAGAGAAATTTCAATATTACAAATAATATTATAATTAAATAAAATTACAAATAACTTTCCTATTTATAATGCAAGAAAGTTATTATTAATTGATTCACCTATGGAGTTGATTAATATCATCACGGTTTATGATTTTAGAATCGTGACAAACAGAATCACTACGGTACAATGTGGACCTCTTATTGATAAGTTTCTATCTTATAGAAATGGGATAAAAATTATTAATGAGTGTATTGTTTAGCCGTAAATATTCACATTCCATATAATAATGCAATGTTATTCAACTAAAAAGGCTCTAAAATTAGAGAATCAATTAGAATGTTGGATAAAACTTTCAGTATTATATATATATATGCATTACATTTAAATATACTTATTGTAAAGACATTACTTATGGGATACTACTACTCCAACCTTTCATTTTCTTAGTGAAGGAATTAGTACTCCCTTCATTTATTTCTATTATTTATTGTAAAAACCTAAATCTCTCAAGATTTACTACTCCATTATTTCTATTCTTTTTTTATAAAATTCAAATACCTAAATAACTACTACTCCAACCTTTCATTTTCTTAGTGAAGGAAAACAAATGTTAAAATGGAATAGTCTGCAATCCGTCAATTCCTCAAGAAGCTCTAAAGACCTTGTGAGTTGGGTTATAATTTTCGTGTTCGTGTTAAATTTTGCATGGAATAAAAATAACTTTAGTTTGACATTGAATGTTATAATTTCATAAATGAAGGAAAAAATAGTTGCACAGTTATTCAGTACTTTATCATTTAATTTATAAGTTATTACGTGTGTTTCTCAAACTTCTGAGTGATAGTTTATGTGTGTTTTTCACACTCTCAATAATTTAAGAATGAAATTTAAATAAATGAATAGTTTAAATGTGTTTTTGATACTTCACTCAAAAACTTATTATTATACATATGTCGTAACTTCATCGAACAAGATTTCTTATCGCTAACTGTGACTGATTTACCTTGATTAAAAAAAATTCCTTTTATTATTATGTGCAAGAAATTTAAGCATTTCGATTCCAAAATCTTAAAATATTGAGTAAAGTATTCCATGACTATTATAAAACCTTTTGAAAACTCTAAACATATCTCTGATTAATTATAAGTCATGTATCCACTTTTACAAGTATATTAAGGCTATAAAATTTGAGAACTAGTTAGAATGCTGAATAAAATTTTCAGTCCTATGCATTGAATTTATTTTTATCAATAGAAATATTATCATCAAAACGAAAAATATAGTTATTTTTATAAAAGAAAATAATAGGGATCCAAAATTACATCGGAAAAGGGTCATATTTGCCCTTGTACTCTTAGAAAAGGGTTATATTTACCCCTCGTCATACTTTTGGTTATATTTGCCCCTAACCTCCAACTTTGGGCACATATTTGCCCTTGGACAGTTAACTCTCATGTCTCCACACTTATTATCTTACGTGGCGCGTGGATATATTTTTATTCCAATTAAAATTTTCCTTTCAATGTGATTCTTCTACCCAACCTAATACAGGGTCTACAAAAATAATATTGAATAATTAATCCAATAAACTCATTTCTTAATACTTTTTTTCTCGTCACCCTTCTAATCCTCTGTAGATCAACCTGTAATGTAGGGGTGGTATGCACAATTTTTTTGTTTAGATCAACCCAACAATTTTTTTCTCTAGAGAAATTGTTTGTGTCCATTTATTTCCAACTTGTATATTTCCTAAAAATTTCTTCAATCCTCTATATAAATACCAAGGTTTCAAGACCCACCACACTAAATTAAGTACATATATCAAACAAACCTCCAAATCGCTATATGCGTATGTATTAATGAACAGGCAAAATCAATTTTTTGAAAGAAGAGAGCTCATAAAGGTGAAGTACATAGACAGTCCATTGACAGTAAATGCAAAAAATGCAACTGAGTTTAGAAACATTATTCACTGGAAAAAAACCCCTCAAAATCTGCGCATATCACCTCTAACTACGACTTTCATCCATTTTTGTTGATACAGGCTGATATGGAGACTGTTGCAAGAGTAACGAGGAAAATGGTATTAGAAAATAAATTTATTAAGCTAATTAGGTAGGGTATATATATTGGGATGGGTAGAAGAATTATATTGGAAGAAAACTAATTGGAATAAAAATATATTCACGTAGGCACCACGTAAGATGATAAGTGTGGAGACATAAGAGTTAACTGTCCAAGGGCAAATATGTGCCCAAAGTTGGATGTTATGGACAAATATAATTAAAAAGTATAATAAGCGGTAAATGTAACCCTTTCTAAGAGTACAAGGGCAAATATGACCCTTTTCCGAAATCACATTAATGCGTGTGACTATAGTCTAGAAATTACTTAAAAGGACACTCTATAGGGGTTAAAAATGGTGTTTTATCAACGGCATCATCATACGCATCCTTAATTTCACAATGAAAGTCTCCGAATAATCCCTCTTTACACATTCGTTGGGCCTCTGGCGTAGCCGGAGCATCTCTCGTCTCGACATAATAATCAATGCACATGCAGTAACAACTTTGTTCCACCGATAAAGGGTAGGGCTGTTCAAAATCGAATTGAAACCGATAATCCGAATCGAAAAAAAGTTATTGGTTTAGCGGTTTTGATAACGATTTTGATTTTTTTTGTTATCGGGTTATCGGTTCTTAAAGGTTTAAGGTTTTTTCTTAACGGATTAACCGATAACCCGATAGTAAATTAAATAATTATATTTTTATCATTTTGTATATAAAGTCCTTGACTTAGAGTTTAGTTTCCTACTTTTATTTTTGGCTGTCTCAAACTCTTGGGTATTTTACAATGTAAAAGTGTTTGCTTTTTAGCAAGATGTTATTTGTGAACTCATGTGCATAGTTCATTTGGTTTGTCACCTTGTTTTTAAGTGATTTTTAATGACTTTTTTTTGTGTCAAATCTTAACGGTTAAACCGATAACCGAACGGATAACGATCAATAACCGATAAACCAATAACCGATAAGTCAATATCTTAATGGTTCTTTAACGGTTTAGCATCTCTACAAACCGATAACCAATAAGTCAAACAGATAAACTTCAAAATCGAACCGAACCAACCGATACGCAGCCCTAATGAGTATGTTGTACAATTTGCTAATGACATAAATAATATAAAGAAAAACACACAAATCTGATCCAATACCATCATCCGATCACTAGCTATCATTTTATTCATATTTCCTGCAGAGATAAACAATTATTCAGTAACATTAAAGAGTTTCATAAGCACAATTAGAAATATTGTATTAACAGAAAGTTCACCACTTCAATTGATTTTGTTTAAAAAATATTTCAATTGATTAATAAACATAGGTATATGTTACGCTTAAAACACATTGGTGCTTACTTCTCTCGAAATATAAGATCATTTTAATTAGGATTAATTAACTCAATTTTGGTTCTTAAAATGATATCTCAAAATATTTTACATGTGCCTAAATGCCATGTTGCCCTCACTAGGCCAATTGTTCTGATGTTTTTTAAAAATAATTAATTAAATACAGTTTAAAACAATTAACATAATAATTTTACTATTCCATCTGTAATTCTGTATGGTACATGAATTTAAATATTTGTGACCAACAAATTTCAAGTTTAAAGAATGAAAATTGTATTCCAAATAATAATAGAAGCATGAATATTAAGAAACAATGAAATGCGCAAAAGCATGAATATATATATATATATATATATATTTTGCTTACCTTATCTTCTAATAGCAAAATAATGTATGATTTAAACTTATTTCTTTGCAAAGACAATGTTGTAGCATATAAATACAAAGCAATTGATAGAATTAAAATATTTAATACACGTTATTGATGAAATAAAAATATTTATTAATTTTAATTAAGAGCTGAAAAACTCTTTGTTCATATGAATCATTTAGTTGGTCCTCTTTATTCAATGGTTCCAAAAGGGACTTTAATTAATGAAGTCTCATTAATATAAGAAGAAAAAAACTCCTTACAATTCAATAACATTAAGCCTTATTTTAATGATCATAAATGACAATATTACGTTACTATAACCTTGTTTTGAAATATATACACAGTGAGTTCCTCATAATTCTAGTCGTTGGTGCGATTTTGATTATTAAACTTTTATTATGTGTAGGTTCAAACATTTAAAGGATTTTCAAATCCATATGAAACCACCAAAAATCCAAGAATCTCTACAAGATTTTTGTTTTTTTTTAATTTAAAAAAGAAGTGAATTTGGCCCTTGGGTCGAATTTTATTTATGAGAAAAACATAGGTAACTTACAGAAATTTCACTAGTGTAGGGCTTAGTAATTAGTTACACGCTAGTTTGCAATATTACGAATCTTAGCAGATTTTGATGCGTCCAGATACATGTATCTCGGGATACACGGGGTCAAAATTAGGTGTAATTTATTCTAGATACATTGTATCCAAGTGAATTCGTATGTAGCTAAGATACATAGACAAATCTCGTTCGCATCCCTCTCATCTCGCTCTCCATTCTCATATCTCGCTCGCGTATCTGGTATCCCATATCGAATTACACTAGATACATGTATATAGTGTATATCTAGTGTAATTAACATTTATTTGAGATACATAGACAAATCTCGCTTGCCACTCTCATATCTCGCTCGCGTATCTGATATCGCAAATACATGTGAATCACACCAGGTACATGTATGTAGTATGTATCTAGTGTGATTCACATGTATCTGACTTGAAATCTGGTATGAAATTACTAAATAGTGAAATAACATGTAATTATTTCAAACTATTGGGAGAATTAGTAAATATGGTAGAATGTCGTATAATTAGGTAGTTTCTCCCAAAAAAAACATACAAAATCAAAAATGTCTGACCGGCCCAAAGAAGATCTGGCCCAAAACAAAAAGTACAAACACGTAAAAAGGAAAAAAAGGAAATCTACATGAGTCAAACTAGAGCTCAAAACCAAAAAGGTATTATGCTTTTCAAAGGAAATTGAATATGACTTTATGGTTTCTCAAATGACATATGTTGATGATTATGAATGCAGTTTGACAAACAATATTAGATATAGCTATGCTCTGAGCCACCATATATGTAGTCTTGACTGGAAGCTAAGTGTATCGACTTAGTAAGTCGGTCCATGATCACCCACATAGAGTCATATCTCCCGAAAGTGCATGGTTAACCAACCACAACAACTATATCAATACATTTCCACTTCCATGGAGTCCTTCCCGCGTCTTTTCTTTGACCTGTTGACAATTTAGGCACTTGGATACAAATTCGGTGCATCCTATACATCGGTGTATACTGTATATACATTGCATTTGACAAGACAAACAAGTATAAAATCACTTTTATTGAGATTATCTTTAGTAATTGCATAAGAATACATATATAGTATCTGCATAGAGGCACCACAGCATACAATTTTATGCCATGATAACTTTTCCCTTATTGTGAAATATTTAACAAATCAATACAAGCTTCTTTCCTTCTATATTTTCTATATTTCCCTTTGGGAGTTTCTGATTTTCCATATCAATGATCTCAAAGAATAACTTCTATCAATGATTTTATATATCAATGTCGAAAGTATGGACATTTGGATCAAAAACACGGTTGTGACAGGTTTTGTCACAAGGGTAAGGACAATCAATCTTCTGGAATGGATTTTTGTCGAAAAACCAGTCTCCGAGTGCTTTGGCTATTGTCTGCAGAAGAGACATTGTTAGCACATTCAGTGGTTCTACACGACAGGACACTACGAATGGTCTACGCCAACAAGAAGTTACACGAACATGTTAAGAGTTCAGTTAGTTGCTTACCTTGTTAGCTAACTTAGGAGAGTCAGCCCTGTACCATGTTTCTTGAACTTCAGTTTGACAGTGTGCATAGCAGGAGTTGATGAAATACCCTCTCGATGAAGAAGGGCCAAGCACATTTAATGCTCTCAGAAACAACAATCTATAACCTGAGGAATGAGTCTTAATTGTCAGACATGATGAACAAATGAAGAGAGAAAGCTTTCGGGGGAACATATCTTTTCTAGCATTCTGCAGTTCTCGATTTGTTGTAATTCAAATTCAACATAGAAGTATTGAGGGATTAGAGTCCTGACCATGCATAATTTGGAGCTGCCTGGAAGAGCATTTCAGTATGTCAAGTTTGCAGTTGAGCCAGACTCCATAGGGATCAGCAACACCAGGAGCCAAAATGTTCTTTATCTGAATTCAAATAATATTAAGTCAGGAATATCAAGTGATTCCACACTGTTTTATACATTTATTGGTATTCATGGAGTATTAAGTAATCGGATGAATGTATCAGACCCATGGGGATCAGCAAGTCCAGGAGCCAAAGTGTTCTTTATCTGAAGTCAGATAATACCAAGTCAGGAAGACCAAGTAGTTCCACTTTGTTTAATACATTTATCAGTGGAATCCATGTAATACGAAGTTATCGGATAAACAAGGCAATCTAGTGAGATCAGGGTCTTGAAAGGACCATCTTCATATTTAGCACAGGAACTTTAAAATCTTGACCAGAATCCAGATTATTGATGGTGTTTCCTATTCTGAGATCATTCATGCTATGTGTCAACAATGACATATCTTGTCCAACGTTTGTGTCCCCGAACGCATGAAATCACTTGGAGAAGATGAAAAGCAGATTTCAAGTACCTTTTACCTAAAAAGTCACCATTTAGTATCCAAAAGCATGCTGCCTAACATCAAATCTCCCTCTATAAGTTTTAGATGAGGTATTGTATCACAACAACACAGAAATGCAAAGTTCTCAAATCCAATGAAGCAAAGAAAGCGATAATTATAAAACAATCGAGGATCGACATATAGCAGAGAAAGGAAGTTCTAGAAGAGAAGATAGCATAATCCAACAGGAGTTGGAGTTTCCAGAAATGCTCTTTACCTGCCAGGAATCATAGGCCGCATTAACTAGGAAAAGTGGCGTCCGCACGTGTTGAGCAACATTTTGCGGGAAAAAACACTGCAAGATGTATTGGATCATTGGTGTAAGATGCAATAAAGTAAAAGGCAGAAAACATCTTATGAAAGCAACAGCTCTTACCAAATCCGGTTTCAATCTTGAGGTACACACTGGCGGCAGATTCTTGGCAGAACCCTGAAACCAATATAAGGTAAAATGAACATCAAATTTATCTAAAGTTTCTCGGTTACTTCACTATTTCTTGTTTTTCTAGGCACAAGTAACATTAGCAAATGGAAGTTAATAGAAAAGGAGATAAAAGTTACAGATTTCCAACACACTGATTCTCCAAAGAGAAAAAGAACGATGACATAACAATCTACAGGATGCTCATTTCACAAATAAGATCAAGTTGGGGTTGGTTAAACCAGGGATCGCCCACAACAGGCAGTGAAACACATCCAGAAGATGAAAGAAATAATGTGGAGCTAGCTACAACCAAAACTATAATTGAACTCCCATGAGAAGGATGTTAAAGAAGCATACATGTAAGCTAACAACATCTCTGAAGTATTCTTCAATATGAGGCGCACCAGAAATATCTTTCCTGCAATAAAGCAGAGAATTATACTAGCAGTCGAAGGAAAGTAAAATTCTTGAAAGCTTTTAGAACACCAAGGCTTTTGTTTTACAGGATAGTAAAAACTACTATAAAAGTGCTTACGCATCGATAAAATAACCAGCATCCGAAAAGCACTTTACTTTAGCACCCATTGGTAGGAGTGCTTTGAAGCTGTCACAATGTAAAATTGAAGTCAATCCGCCAGCTGAACATCCAGACAGAATAGCCTAACATTAGAACTTCATTTGTGAGCCAGTCAACAGTAAAGTATTACGAGAGTCTAAGCATCTGAGAAAGAGAGAAGAAGGCAGAAGGCGGTACATTTTCGGCATTCTTCATTCCTTTTGTCAACAAATCTTCCATAACAGCAAGAAAAACCCGTGCCCCTCTGAAGTGAAGATTAGTAATCTGATATGAATAAAGGATTTCATCAGAATCATTAAAAAAGTCAAGTAGAGGATGTTAATCTCCACAGTTTTATTTTGAGCTATTGAGAAAATCATGGTTTAGGACATATCAAGAGTTTCAGTATTAACTCAAAATTACCGGATTGACTGCTTGAACATCACCAGTGAAGGATGATCCATCACAATATCTAACCTTCACTCTGTTCCAGTTATAGAAGTCTACAATTCAAATAAGATGTCACACTGTTATTCAGACAGGAAAAATGTTATTCATGAGAACCATCCATATGGAAATCGGTGAAAGCTCTACCTGGATTAAACTGAGGCATGTTGCTGAGAATCCCTGAGAAAGCGAGATTTTCTACCATCTGCTTAGATGATCCCAAGCGAGTATTCTTCCGGGAAAGACAAGTGGCGACATTATTGCACCAACCTCCTCCCTGAAAATAAAAATTTTAACATTGAGTTTCGATATGAATACATCTTGTCCATTCAACATCTCATAGAGATACTTAAAAGGTTTCTCCACAAAAGCATCTTCATATTCTTCATAGTTGTACCCTAGGCAATATGGCTGGTGAATTTTTTATTTATTATGACAAGGGAACCTGCCGCCACTACCTTTTGGGTGCCACATGGTAATCTCCTAGCCCTCAAACCACATAGGAGAGATAAACTGCACTAGAAGCTCCGTGGACCGAGAAAGCATGCTGGGCGTTTCAAACGTGAGACCCCACATTTGGGAGATCCCCTGCTCAACCAACTAGGCCACCCTTGCGGGTTATGGCTGGTGAAATTCGTTTAGATCATAAAGTCTCATAATCAAATTTTAAAATGTTCCTTTGTATTATTCATTTTCTCCTTCTGTTTTTTTGTAAATCACTATGGCATAAACTCTACTTAGTTACCACAATATTGAAAGAAAAAAATCCAAACAATTTGTATTGGGATAGAAATATGATCCAAAAAATGCAACAATGATAAAATTTTGCCATTCTGTATTTCACACAGAAGTTTGTCGATCAACAAGCCTAGTTATCTAACTTAAACTCTAGTCATAGAAACTGTGTATAGATAAACAAACCTCCATTTGGATTAACCAACTATTAACCCCTGTACCAAATCCTTTGTCATGATGATATGCCGGTGGACTCCCATCCAGACATACTGCAAACACATCAATTACATCAAAATCAACACATTTCCAAATTCATAATCTCAGCTCCGCGTTTAGCCATAGATTTTGTAGTTAATATTAAAAAATTGAGTTTTTGAAGTCGTGAATTTTTTTAATTTGTGCTTTGAACACACATTTTACTTAGAAAAAAGGAAGTTTTGCGAGTGGAAGTCCAAAAACTCGCTCAGATATTTGAAGATAAATTTTTAAAATCTATGGCCAAACGTTAGCAAAGTTCGAAACAAAAAGGAAAACAATTTCTTACCTGCTCCTTTTGCCACCCCACTGAGAACGTAAGTAATTTTTACAAAGAGCCCTTCAGTTGTAAAAATAATCGACAAAGTAACTAATGAGTATATCCATTGTTGCACAGTCCCATTTACCATTCTGCAAATCATTTTATTCGAAAAAATAAAAAAATACTATCAATACACAGTTATAAGAACATAAACAAGCCACAGTTAAACAGAGCAAACTGACCAATCACAAACAAGAAGTTTAAAAGTATTAACACATCCCAATTACATAAAGATTACATTTTTATACCAAAAAAATATGTTTTTCCCATATGTAGCATTAAATTTTGTACTTTAACAAAACCCCATGATAGAGAAAGTGACACCAATGCTAATAAACCCTTTTATCAGAACAAAATAAAAATCAAGATTTGAAGAGGAAAAAAAAAAGTACCTGAAAATGGCAATGAAGAGATTGAGAAAATCTCAAAAATGGGATTTTTTGGGCTGAAATTTTACACTGAATCCAGTTCAGTGTTGTTATTTTGAAGCTAAAATAAGCTCCAACAACAAATGTAGGTGTAAACTAAAACCATATGATAAAAAAAATCCAAGAAAATATTTGATTCAATTCCTTAACAGCTTTTTGTTTTGTTTGTAAGAAAAAGAATGGATTTCTATAGAAGTTATTTTGCAAATACAGAACCCAAGAAATAAAGAAGCAGCCGACACTTATTCGCAGAGAAATTTTAATTTTTAAAAGTGATTTTTTTTTTTTGGTATTTACTGTTTTTTTTTGTTTGCTTGGTGGTTGTTTTCTATTGGGTAAGATTTGATATATGACCCGACCCGAATGACATAAATTAATCTTATCGTTTTACGCGCTCCACGTTGAATGTTAATCCGAATTACAGTCGAGAGTGAGAACGAAGAGAGGCTAGGTTTGTTTGTTATTCTCATTAGAATTCCATTAATTTGAATATATCTCATGTAGAATTCAGAAATATCGTAATGAAAGCAACATAGAAGTTTGTTACTAGGTATTTCACCAAATATGATCGTCTAATTTCTATAGAACTTATTACTAAAATACCTCTAAAGGGGATAAGACGAAGTGGGCAAAAAGCTGACATAGATGTTATGAGTAGAATTCCTTTTTTTTTCAATTTTTATTCACATCTTAGATCTATAGACTATAAATTGACCTATCTGGCTTATTTGTACCTACCTATATGATGGAAGTCTCTTCGGCCAATCGTCACTCGACAGCTCAAAAGCTGACCAATACAACTCGAGTGCTTGCCTACCCGTCTTTCAACGGCCTATTTGTACCAAGCTACAATCTCTTCCCTTATAAAAGAAATATCAAGAACTTCTTTATATCCAAAACTTGATATACAAATTTCTAATTAAGAAAAAAATAGATCCGTTGTACTATATCCTTTGGTGGTAAGGTCAGCTTTTAAATTTTTTGTGCATAATTAGATACAGATATTTCTCAAGAAATTTTGTTTTCATTCGAACAATTTTGTTTAACGATATCTAACTCTGAAACAACTTTTCCTAAGTATGTACATAAGGAACCGTATAAAACACTTGTTTAGATATGTAATTGAAAATTCAAAACAAGTTAAACGGAGTACATCATATTTTTTTCTATTTTTTTGTTGCCCTTACACTTGGAAAACATGCATAAAGGAACTTAAATATTTTGGGTTAATTAGACGTAACTAAGCTCTCAACTTCTTTAGTTATCTTATTTGTAGCATTCTACAAATTTGTATGATCTTCTATCCATATTGAAATAAAAGGAGTTACGTCAAGTTAGTTGAGAATGTTGGCCTCTTTTGCCGTGTTGCACCCATTCTCTTTGGTATAAAATGATAAAATCCTTGATTCCCTAACATGTGACGTAATGATCATGGTCAATCCTCTTATAATAGTTTTATTATAAGCTAGTTTTTGGGTTAAGACGTTAAATTAGGTTCAAGATCTATTTATTTTTATATGTTATTGGTTTTCTGATGTTTAATGTTTGATGTAGAGTCTCACATAGTCTATTAAATTCGTCTATTCTCCTCTCATGATAGAATATTTTTTGAATGTTGAGTTAGACGCAAGATTCATTTCTTTATAAAATTGAAGATATTTTTCAAGCAAATGCAAATGAGTTCTCACATCGGTTATTAAAGGGATGTAGAATCTCATATTGGGTGATTCTTTCCTCATGATTTAGTTTTTGGAGTTGAGTTTGAATCAATGTCTATTTCTAAATAATAAATAATTTTCGAACAAATGCATATAAGTTAATCTTTTCAGGCATTTTCTCATTTGATTTTCTATAACGAAATATTAAAGATACGTATACGTGTATATGTTAAAACATAATTTGAATAAATAATTAAGCCGCATTATTGGGCTTAAGAAATTAAAAGGGTAAGTTACATAAATCATATAAAGTGTAAAGATGAAATTACTATTTATTCCTACTTTTTTTCTAATTACAATAATCCCTTAAAATTAATCCAATCTGGATACATTAATGAAAGTGCGGATACATTAATACAAGCACGGATACATTAATACATTAATACAGATACTTTATTAAAATAAGGGATTTTAGTTATTTTCAAAAGATATAGGAATAAATGGAAAATAATATACTTAAAGGTGTGTAATTTAGTAATTTTTCCAAATTAAAATGGGATTACATGTCTAGTACTTACTTAAGCCAAATGTACATATAATTCATATATACCATACACAAGTTTTACTAGTTGTAATTTCACTTGTACCTTAGCCCACTATTCCACTTGATAATACATTATTCGGAAAATGATCAAAAATACTCTTGAACTATATGAAAAGGTTTAAAATATCCTCCATTCACCTTTTGGTCTAAAAATACCCTTCTACTCATCTTTTTGGTCTAAAAATACCTTTCATTCACCTTTTTGGCTCAGTTATACCCTTAAAACTAACTCTCTCTCTCTCTCTCTTTATTTATTTTAAATATTTATTATGTATCATTTTTTTATTAGATGAAATAAAAAAACTACCTCTATTAGATTTTTCCCCATAATTTATTCAAACCAAAATAATATACCACTTCAAGACTCCCATAAAAATATTTTTAACATCTAATAATTTTTTATATTTGTTATAGTTTTTTAATTATTTAAAAAAAATAATATATATTTTGAGATTAGAATTAAAGAGGGGGAATAAATTTTGACTTGGTGTTTTATTTGGTGTTTCATGTTGGAATGACCCGAGAGACCTTATACTTGACTTGGATTGTAAAATGGACCCTTCTACTTTACAAAGTTTCAACTAGACACTTGAACTCATTCAAAATAAGAATTTACACACTGATTGAGGGGCTTAAAATTCTTATTTTAAATGAGTTCAAGTGTCTAGTTGAAACTTCGTGAAGTAGAAGAGTCCAGTTTACAATCTGAGCCAAGTATAAGGGTTTCTCATGTGCCCAGATTATCTCGGAATTTCCATTGTGCCCAGATTTTCTTCTTAAAACCACCTACCACTTTTAGTGGTCTTCAATTAATCTTTTCAACCTATTTTAAATAGCTTGTAAAATATACTACATACAAGAATCCAATTAAGTCAGAGTCAACCAAATGTCTTATGTTATGTTTAAATATTTTCAATGGTTAATTATTGTGATTAATAATATTTTTTTTTACATAATTTTCAAATAATATAAGTCGTTCCATCTGTTTCAATTTATTATTTTAGAATTAAAGAGGTATATTATTTTGACTTGAATAAATTATAGGAAAATTTTTAATTGAGGTGAAATTTTTATTTCATCGAATAAGAAAATGACACATAATAAATATTCTTAAAAAATAAAAAGAAACGAAAGAGTTGTTATTTTTAAGGGTATAAGTGAGTCAAAAGATAAATGGAAGAGTATTTTTAGACCAAAAAAATGAATAGAAAGATATTTCTAGATCAAAAGGTGGATGAAAGATATTTTTAGACCTTTTCCTTTTGTTCATGGATATTTTTGACCCTTCTCCGTACATTATTTCCCCTTCTCTCGAGAAAAAGGTAAATTCTGTCTATTTGTACCTTAAAGTCATTTGTTATGTTACATAATGCTATGTTATTTATCCCATAAAGTTGTCTCAAAATTTGCTTTTTGCACACTGTAAATTAGGATACTCGTTTATTTAGACACTTTTTCTATTAAATCTAAGAAGAAACAATATGCTTGTTTTAGGTTGAAAAAAATGGAGATCCAGAATAGATGTACTAAAGTTGTAAAATTAGGTCTTGGGTCTAACGCACATTTCAAAAGTTAGTTCAAAAGAAGGAGGTTCAAGAAGATCACCCGTTTCATAATCATCAATATGGAATTTTTCATTCTTCACTGATAAATTATTTCTAAATATATCATAAGTAAGAAAGAAAATATTTTCCACTGTTGAGAGGCAAGGGAAATACTTACCTAATCATCTAACAAGAAATAATTCTAAAACATCGTAGCAATTCTTGGGGAGGAAAATATTTTTCATACCAGAAAACAGTCTACGTCACTTCCAATTCTCTTTCACAAATGATTTAACAATAATTTAAATATTTTCGTCCACACAAAAAAAATACACTTTATATTACACAACAAATAAAGTATTTAACGGAAATTATTTAATGATAATAATATTATTGCCGATATATTATATTTAACGTAAATAATAAATATAATATTTATAAAACTTTAACAATTTTGAATGTAATAACATTAACTCAATTGCCACTAAAAAGAATCTATTACTACTAAATATCTCTTTTGTCGTAGACTTATTACTTCTAATTTTCTTTCACCCAAAAAGCAATAATTTAAAATTTTCGTCCACACAAAATGCACCCAAATATCGATTATAATTCTCTTTCACAACCTACTAGCAATAATTTCTTGTTTTTTCATTCAAATAATGGACCAAACATTATTATATAGATATATTTTTTTAAAATGCATTCAATAGCTTTATATTGTTGCGGTGGCGAATTAAAATAGTTTGTTAACAATATTAAAATGTAATATGTATACTATATGAATTAATATTTAATCCATATATACAATATATTGTACAATCAAAATTTTTATTTTTATAATCTTCTATTTGATATTTGATATTATATTTAAATTTTGACAAATTCAAGTCATCGTCGCTCATTTTAAAATGAAAAGCATTCTCTAATATATCGTTTTCATACTCATAACTCTAATTTGATCGAAATCTCAAGTTAAAAATAAAAAATAAAAGATCGAAATCTCTAATTAAAAAAGAATAGTGCCCTAATTGGTTTCGAAAAAAAAATGTGGACACGAGGATGACGGTGATTAATTAAAGCAAAACATAAATACACTTGAGAGTTAAGAGGTCAGCTGTGGCACGCACTTAAAAGGTTGGCCCCTTTATGGTGCATCCACTTTTCGGCGCGTAAATTACACTACGAAATTTAAAAAGAAATACTACTACCACTTTCTATATTTTATTTTAATTTTTTTTATATTTATTAAAAATAATAATAAAATTCATTATAGTTACTTCCTATTTAATAAAGATGGACATTTTTCCTCTTAAATATTATGTATACTTATTTATTTAATGTTAAAATAAGTTTAAAATATTTATCACTTTTAATCTTAATTATATTTTTTAATTAAGAGTCTTTCGAAAAGAGTCGCTCTATATGTTGGGTTCATTGTATCATGTGTGAATGGATAATGGTACATAGAATAAAGATTGGTGCATTAAAAATGTGAAAGTGCTGCAATTATGAATGAAGTTATTCCATTCATGAATACTCATGTCAAATGAATGCAACCTTTCGTATTTCCATGCAACCTCTCATATTTGTAGGCCACCTTTTCACATACAATGCATGAATCATTGTAGGCTATAAATATCTGAATTTTTCTCAGATATTGGGAGCAATTTTTAAACATAAGTTAGAAGACTACATAGTAAGAAAAAGTTTCTGTTTTTCAAAACTTCAAGTGTGATTACAAGCCATTGAGTGGTTCGCCGGACAACAAATTTGATGTACCGCTATTTGTTTGTCGTGAGTCATTTTATCCTGGGAGGATATATTCCATTACCTCGGGTACTTAAGGGGAATAATTTCCTTAAGGAAACTCTGTGAATTCAGAGGACTTGACTTTTCTTCCTTTTCATCTTGTTGATTATATAAATTTTTTCTGTCAAAATTTTGTTAACATTGGATATTTCATTATTTGTATGAAATTAGTTTGAAGTCATTTTGCACTACGGAAACTAACACTATATCCACGAAGTAATAATAAGGTTTGTATATATTCTATCTTTCTAGACCTTATTTGTGAAATTGTACTTAATGTGCTATCATCACTAATTTTTTAGATTTTATTTATGAAATTACATTGAATATGTTATTATTATTATGACTCTTTTTTGAGTTAAAACGACAATTAAAATGTAACGGAGGGGGAATACTACTCTATTCTTTTTGCCTTTTTGGGATTCCTTTGCTCACTTTTAAATGTTTTGGAAACGGGTGGGTCGGGCAGCGTGCCCTAGGTGTTTGGTTGTCTCGTTTTGATAGAGTATTTGTCATTTATAAATTGCATGTGAAAACAATGATTAGACTACTTAAAAAGGGCTTTTTCCTCCCCAAGAATTGCTTGGAAGTTTTGGAACTCCAATGACCTAAGTTACGAATCAAATTTCATTTTTATAATATCACATCTCTTTTTTCTTTTGTTTTTCTATTTGTATTGGATACGATTAATTTCTTTCTATCGAGAATTTTTATATATTTAAGACTAAAATCGAAGACCTTTAACTAAGAAATAAGCAATTTCATCCGTTGCACCATATTCTTTTATGATAATATCACATTTCATTGTAATTTCAGATTCAGACGTTATATAATCACAAGTGTTATTTTGGTTTCTCGGTAAAGAATTAAGAATAGTATCACTAATTTAAATATTACATATTTTTACATTTAGTAAAGAATAGTGATAACTACCCAAACAAAAATTAAATTAAAGTGGATCAATTTGTGAAAAGTTCTAGCTTTCTTGATGCATTTACTATTAATGTATCTGTGCATATGTTCAAGTTAAGGTGCTCTTCATTCTACACAGGATGTCAGATTGTAATATAGTATATATATATTTTTTTAGAAACATGTTAATAAAATATAGTAGGTCACAAACTATGAATTTTTATGCATATAAAACTAGTAACACCTGGATGCTAGGTTCAGACTCCCACTTTACAAAAGAAAATGATTAATTTCAGGGAGTGGCGGAGCCACCTTATACTTAGGGGTTCATCCGATCCCTTCGGCGAAAAATTATATTATTTATACATGATTAAAATAATTTATTAAGTATATATAGTAGATGTCGAACCCCCTTCGACTACTTCGTGTGTCTATTTCTGAACCCCCATATTTGAATATGTGCACCAGGTAGTTTATTATAAAATACTTCATTCAATTCAAAGTTATATATATTTTAGGCTTCTGTATATGAATTAAGAAATTCACTTACTCCTAAAAATTAAGAGGGTTTCAACTAAAATATTTTTAGGTATAATTTTCTTTTCTTTTTATGTTGACATAATTATCATTACATATTTATATGGGATAACTAGAAATATGTCAAGGACAATTTTTTTAAAAATATATATATATATTTTTAATTTTGTGAAATATTAATTATTTTAAATCATTTTTAAAGATTAAAAAATAATTATTTTAAATCAGCGGAAATATTGAGTTAATTTCATATATATAATGTTACTTGATTTTGCCTACTATAACAATAAAAACACAAAATTAGTTTTATCATGTTAAAATAAGTAAACCATGAATGAATTATCAGTAAATATAAATGAGCAAAAAGTCATATTTCTGGCATCGGAACACGTCCCTATATATATCAGTGGTTTGTCACTTTGTAAACTTTATATAAAATTATTTTTATCATGTGAATATTTTAACTTTGCATATTTTAAAACAAAATGAGATCTACAAAAATGGGAAAAATGATTTTATTCTTAATTAAGAATCAAAATGATTATACTTTAGTGAACTTTTGGCTCAAAGATTAATTGCTTGTTATTACAGGTAAAGTTTATTTAGTGGGGCAAGTGGAATTCCACTACTCAATATAGCAAATGAGTGGTGCATTTATATGAATCCAAAAGGGGAGCAATCCTAGAATTATAAGTCCATGTGCTTGTAGGGATTTAAATTAGTTGATGCATCAATTTAGTACTAGTGACAGCTACCAGAACAAAATGTCAATTCCCTAGATAAAAAACTCATGCACTATATATATTTTCATCTGTGTGTCTGGTGGGTAGAAATTGAAATTTTGTTAGATTCTATTAGACGAGTTTAATTTTCTATTAGAGTTTTTAAAGGTTATTTTATCTTAAGCCATAACTTACGCCTATTACAAAGTGTAACATGTTCCCATAAATTCTTAAGATATTCTCAAAGAGATCAAGGCGTTAAATATCGCTCTCTCATAAAGTATGTTTGATGCTCCTCGCGATCAAATATAGTGCAAGGAGATCTAGATCATTTTATGTTTGAGAAATGTATGCTCTTAACAATTCTCGAATTATGGAGAAATTTTAAGAAAAAAGAATCAAAAGACAAACAGATTTGCATTCACAATCTTTATGAATAGAATTATTTTATTCATTTATTTTGTAATTGCGGTGTATTTTCTGTAGTTGAGAAAAAATATTGCAAACAAGGTCAAAAGTGAATCTAAAATCTAAAGTTTATAAATTTCTACAACCTCAAAATAATATACAGTAATATATAATTGAATTTATAATCGAATATTTTATATGCTTAATGAACTCTTTTTAGTACGAATATAAAATTTGAGCTGAAACTATTATAGGTGTAACTTGTAATGCTAGATTCGCCCCTATGGGGTGCAACTAAATTTGATTCTCTTCATTACCAATGAGGTCACAGATTTTTCGAATACAGTAAAAAAAAACGAAAAATAGAGCTTAATTAATTAATATATTTTGTATATATATATATATGCACTACGTACGAAATATTCTGATGCATATACAATTATTTGTGGTGATAGAATATGTAGTACTAACAATAGGATTGATAACACTTAAGCTATCTTGTATAACGTTGACAAATTTTGTGGCTCTCATGTATCAATTACCTAAAGTAATATAAGTCTAGTTTTTTCTACCAAAAAAAATAATTGTCAATTAGTTTGTTCCATAAATTATTCATGTATGTGTGCATAAAGTCCAGGGTTGTTCTTTCACTCCAACGAGATGTCCATATTTTCATTGATACAATCTAAATATACAAACTTCTTTATTGTTTGTATCTTTTTATATACATTGACTATATTCGATGATATAAATTATATATATTGATGTAACTTATATTCATCAATACAATTTATATTTGTGTATACAATTGTATTTGTCAGTAGCCTAAATGCAATTTGTTACTTATTTTTATTTTACATAACATCTCAAACAGTTGTTATAGATAATAAACATCCAAATTATAACTATAAATTACTAATAAGACCTAACCTATAGTTATTAAAATTCCTCTTCTTCTTTTTTCCAGAGAAAAGAGGGTAGAAAATTGAAGGAGAAGTGCTATAACTCTGGCCCACAAAATTATCTTACGTTTAGGAGGAAATTAGGGGTGATAAAATCAAACTCAATCCGTCCAACCTGTTTAAGTTTGGATGGGTTATTGACCTGCCTATTTATTAAATTAACTCATTTCAATCTATTAAAAATTTGGTTGATATGTAATCCGAATTGGCTCATGAAAAATTTTGTCAAGAAAAAGTTTTTTTTTTTTTCAATTTGGTATGTTATATATAGTCATAACAAAGAAAAAAAATAATTTTATTAGGTACTATAGTTTAAAAGAACAAATAAAACAATTAAGCTAACCAAAATTTGGGTTGGTATATAACTCATTACCTAACCCGTTTTGACTCAAGCAAATTTGAATTGGGTTGGATATTAACCCAATTGTTATCTTAAGTAACCCATTATGACCCCCCAATTGCCACAGAACTAATTCTTAAAAGAAAAATGGTAAGTTACATAAATCACATAATGTAAAGATGAAATTACTATCTATCCCTATTTTTTTTTTCTAATTACAATAATCCTGTAAAATTAACCCAATCCGGATACATTAATGAAAGCGCGAATACATTAATACAAGCACGGATACATTAATACATTAATACGGATACATTATTAAAATAAAAACTAACTCAATCCGGATACATTAATGAAAGCGCGGATATATTAATACAAGCACGGATACATTAATACGGATACATTATTAAATAAAAATTAACCCAATCCGGATACATTAATGAAAGCGCGGATACATTAATACATTAATACGGATACATTATTAAAATAAGGAATTTTAGTTATTTTTAAAAGATATAGTGACCAATGAAATATAATATACTTAAAGGTGTGTACTTTAGTAATTTTTCCAAAGAAAAATGCAAAACAAAAGGGGGAAAAAAAAGAAGAAAAACAGAGAATTACTTTAAACACAATTCTCTACTTGATTTCTTTTAACACTTTTTCTTTTCTACTCCAAGGAAAAGGAAATAATTTTCTTCCTAATTGTCTAAATTTTTCTCCTTCATAAGTTAATCTTTCTTTTCAGTTTACTATTAATCTTTTTGTGTCCCTTCCTAACAAAGCATCTACAATTCTCAGTCACATGAAAAAATTGAAGATTTCAAATTATTGTCAACTCATTTTGGGCTACATGTGTACGTGGTTTTGCTTTATTGATATTCTTTGGAGACAATTCCTTATAGTTTTACAAATGAATTAATTAGTGCAATACGTAGAGGCTTCTAAAAGAAGTTAAATCATCATCTCAATTTGAATACTATAGTCTATAATAATCCAAAAGAAAGGAGACAATTACATCAACTTTTCTATTAGTGGTGCTTTGCTTTTCATTGGTTAATTTTCACAATATTAGAGTTCCATGTGCATGACTTGACAATTGTGAGAAAAATAAGTCATGTCCTTGTGAATGGTTTCTTGTAATGTAGTGACCTTTTTATCACAATTCAATAAAATATCATACTATAATGTCTTTGCAGAGATTCTATCTTAGATTCTCTTCATGGGTACTAGACAAGTCCAAATTCCTATATTTGTACTTATAGTATATAAAAAACATACTATATATTAGTTCAATTCAATGAAAAAGAAGGGTTTTGTATAGTAGTATATGACATAAAAGAACTGACCAGACTGATTCTGAGCGGAGTCAGGTTGGATCAAAGGGTTCATTCAGATTTTATATAATAGAATTATTTATACAGGATTGATTTTTTTTTTGTTTAAATGTATATATAGTAAATATTGAACCTCTTTTGAATTCTTTATGTATTTACTTTTCATATTTTGAATTTCTTTATTAGTGAAAATTTTAATTCTGTCACTGATGATATGATTATCTTGTATACTCTTTAATCATTTCGATCTATTTTACTTGGGATGTTTTCTTTTGCGCCTCCTTTCAAAAAATGTTATTTAAAAGGATCGACTAAATTATCTTCTTCTTTTTTTTATCTCAATTAATACTATTTCCATATTATATTATTTTTTAAATATATTTATTGAGTAAGGATAAAGATGAAAAGTATAATAATTAATTGTATTTAATTTTTTGATATAAAAATTATTGTGAACTATTTGTTTTTATTAAGGACGATAAGTAAAATGGACTAGAGAGAATAGTAAATTACTAGCTTTATCCTTCTATTAAATTCGAAAAGTTGTCATAATTTCCTTGTGTATTACTTTATTTTTTTTCAAATTGTTTGTCTGATTTTGACGTGATGCAGTATTTAGGAAGTAAATAAAATTTTTGAATCTTGTGGTCTTAAATTAAAAATAAGTGAAGTGTACTAAAATATCTTTTTATTTTGTGGTGTTAAACATATCACCTAAGAAGTTTTCAAAAAAGAAAAGAGATATTTTTTCGAAATGGACTAAAAATAAAAGTAATATAAATAAATAAAAAGAAAAAATATTTTTTCAAATTTACGTGCAAAACTTGTCTTGTCAAAAGAATTCCTGAAATTTGTAGTCAAATCTAGATGAATCGTCAGATTTTGGCCAATAATCTAAACAATTTGAAATTGATGGCAAAACATGTCTTGTCAAATCTTGATGGATCATTCGGGATTTATGGTAAAATAATTATGACCAAAATTCCTGACAAATCGCCAAATTTGTTTATTGATGGTCATCATAACTTGTATAAAAATTTCACCGATACATTTTTGCTTTAGGAATATCAACTCCAACAACAACAACAGTGTATATCACAGGTGAGGTCAAAGGAGATAGTGTATACGCTGACCTTATTCCTATCTTATAAAGTAAAAATATTGTTTTCTATAGATCCTCCCATCAGAAAAAAAAAGATTGTGACGAAAGTTTAAAATTACTAATGAGATCAAATACCCTATCAACACAAAATACACAGAGAATTGGTAATATAATTACTTCTACGTTACTACCAAAAGATTATAAACTAAAATAATGATTTACAATAGTGTTAATCTAGCTGAGTCATAGAAAATTGGATGGAAAATGTTAGTAATACCTAATAACACTATTGTAAATCATTATTTTAGTTAACTGGTCACAACACCACCTAATTTATGTCATTGTCCATTGTTCTGGTGAGATTGGTTTGCATAGGTTACGCAACTTCATAGAGTCAATCAAATTGTTTGGTTGATATGCATAATGGGACTACAATTATATATGTTTTCACTTTCAACCTATATTTATTTAATTACTTGATTTTTTTTTTGATAACATAAGTTAAAAGGATGTGATCGACTGTTAGAAAAACTATATGCACAGCGAAAGCATACCCAGAATCATACTGCTTACATGAATAATAGACAACTAATAAGTTTATGCTAGAACACGTATAAACATGCTAG
This sequence comes from Solanum appendiculatum, assembly GCA_018342035.1. Classification (NCBI taxonomy): domain Eukaryota; kingdom Viridiplantae; phylum Streptophyta; class Magnoliopsida; order Solanales; family Solanaceae; genus Solanum; species Solanum appendiculatum. Next base: position 59,585 of record JAGDQO010000397.1, on the reverse strand, counting down.
AACACATAAACTTATTGAAATTTAATTCAAGAATTACCTCTTGAAGCGTGAGCACCTTCAAGCGAATCCACAAGCTAGACAGACCTTCAAGCGAATCTACGGTCTTCTACAGAGATCCCAAATCACATCTGAACTCTCTCAATACTTGGATGGGCAAGTATCAATAGAAACCTTCTTGTGTTTTTCTAGGTTAGGAGAATCCCTATTTATAGAGATTTCCTCCCAATCCAAAACGGAGAAGAAAACCCAGTTTCTTATAATTCCTTTTCCCATAGGATTTTGAGTTCTAGTTAAATATGTGCACTTGAGGGACTACAAAATTAATTACTAAGGCTTCCTATTATGGAAATAATTCCAAAAATTAATTTAATTATTCTTACCATAATAAATTACAAATCATTCCACTAAAAATTCGTAATTGCACTCCTCTATTTATATTTCGAAATTTCCCATTAAACACTTATATAATTCCCCTATGTTAAGATTACAGATAATAATCAATAAATTAAATTACTGACGAATTTAATTCAATGATTAATTTCCTTTAGAGCACTGCTTAACTTATTTCATGTGTCGGATTCATAAATCCACTTGCAAGGTTTGACACGATGAAAACTTATAAGCTTCTCAAAACGGCATATCAATCAATCTCTATAATGAGACATGGATTCCACCAACTAACTTATTATTTCACCAATATATATTATTATCATCCAACATACCACGTATATTGACATATCTCAGAATCTCACCTTTTAATAAATCAAAACGATAATTAATATATACAGATCATATTAGTTATATCAATATTAAGAATATAAGTACATTTAACGGTTTAGAGAATATGTGTTTGTCAGTCAATCTAAAACAATTATCTCTACTCGGTCTCGCTCAGTACATACAAAATGCACTAGCACAAGAAGTTGGAACTATACCGTTCCCATAATCAAGATAAATTACATATAATCTTCTGCTACAATCGTAACGATGACATGTCCAATTTCCATCTCAGATTGTGAACAAAAAACTTTATACTTATAAGAACCGATGATTTAATCCTCTGTGTATAAGCTAAAACTTTATACACTAAATCATCTACTATATAAGTAAACAGACACCATAAACCAATATATGATCTATTAAAACTGAATAAATAATGATTCTATAATAAATACTATATCTAAACATATTGTTAGTAGTATATATCCTAACAATCTCCCACTTAGACTTTTAACCATCACAATTGTTATAATGTACTATATCTAAATGCATGGTTAATAGTATATACCCTAACAATCTCTCACTTAGATGTATAATCTTGAAAATTGTTAGAATACTATGTCTAAACACATGATTAATAGTATATTCCCTAACAATCTCCCACTTAGACTCTTAACTATGCATTTACAACTTTCACAGGCATTCCTTTAATTCTTATTGAAAGAAATTTACCAAGTTGTTTTCTCATGCAATTTCGTTTAGTAGTGCTTCGTCGTAACAAATCAATTTTGTACTAGATCTTGAGGGACCTTATTATGAAACTCTCTAAGAATGTTCTTCTTTTCAGGAGTTCTATCATGAAAGTACTCTCAAGCATACAAAACAAACCAATCTTTGTTATGATTCTCCCACTACGACTAAGTACTACTACAATAATCACACCTACTTATTCTTGAGTCTTAATATTTTCTTCAAAACCTATCGGTATTGAAATATTAACAACTTCATGTAGTGTTCTTTAATTTGCTCAACATCACTCCCACTACTTGAGGTAGTAGTTTTCTTATGTCTATAAACATTTCTCCCACTACTTAAATGCAATGGAGCATCAATTCTAACATACCGGTTAGATGTTCTTGAGCGTCTGAATTTACAATTGACTCATTTGTTATTTCTTTGTTCAGTTCTCGTAAAACTAGTTTACTTCTAGAAACGTGGTTTACTAAATGATCCTTTTCTAGAAATCTGACAGTTGTGTCAACAATTGCCTTATTTTCTTTAGGACGGTTAAATAAACCTTCTTTCATTCTTTAGGATATCCAATTGACACACACATATTCCTTTCTTAATTCCAATTTACTTATTCTCTCTCTCAGCACATGTGCTGGACAATCCTATATCTGAACATGTCACAGATTAGACTTACGTCAAATCCAACTAGTTCTATAGTTGTCTAAGGTACTGATTTTAAAGGAATTAAATTTAGAATGTGATAACATATCCCAAAAGAAACGAAACAACTACGAATAAGTCAATCATTAATCTTATCATCTTCACAAGAGTCTATTTCTTTTCTCTTTTACACCAATCTAGTATAGAGTGTCTCGTGTAGACAATTGAAATGCAACTATTCTATTAGTTAAGTGACTCATGAGCTCTGCAGAGTGGTATATGTCACTTCAATCAGATTGCAGTGACTTTATATATTTTTCATGATGCTATATTTTGAGTTTATCAAGACATTCAAACTTACAAAACATAAAAAAAATATGTATTCATATCATAAGTAATCTTCTGTGAAAATCTCAGAATACTCAAAGTCACCTCTTGCTTAAATGCTCATTTACCACACAAATCAGAATACATTAATTCTAACTTATCTCTACCTCTATTTTATTTTAAGAGGAGAAGTCTCTTAGTCATTTTTCCTTCTAAACAAGACTTCACATGTTGGTAGTGACTTCACTTTCAATGAACCATTATGTCCATCCCTTAACCAACTTCGAAGTTCTATCTAGAATAAATGACTTAGACGCTAGTGTACAGATAAGTTTCATTCAATTTAAAAGATATTTTCTCTTATGAGACAAATTAATATAATTCAATTCATGAGAGATAATACTAATAAAAAATTCATGCATCAATATATCACTAGAGATAAAATATTCATCAAACTCAATAAAAGGAGAGTTACAAGAAAAATATATTAAGTATCCATCTCTTATCTGGTTAGAAACTGAAAATAATTCCTTCTAACATAAGGTACATGTACAATGCATTCTTTGAATTAATATTTTATCTCTATCGAAAGAAATTATTGAGTAGTACTAAGTGGGTCTGTAAAGTCTATTGAGAATTTGAGATATAATATATTAAATAGATCATAATATATCGAATAATCCCGAATAACAAAATTCAGGGCTCATTTATACATATATATCCATGCATCTCGAATAGCCAATCGATGGGATTGGAGAACTACTCATGCAATACACGTGTACAATGACAAATTATTCACTCCATAAACTTATGCAGACCTAACTCAGATGGAGAGTCTACTGTTAGTTTAAGTCAAGTGAAAATCCTCTAGCTACATTGATCCAATCATATATTACTCAGTTTAGGAGAGTTAATACAGATTATCAAAACTAGCGATTAAATACATAGTGACTTGTATTAATTTCAATCGATAGGGAGGAAGGTCTAAGCCATCACATGAAACTAATACTTCACTACTATTTAATCAAATATGACCAAAAACTCATATAACGATCCAAATTTTTTTTTCTTACTAGGCCGTTCTTATGATTCTACCAAATTTCAGATCAATCAGAGTCCCTTTTTATTTTTGAATTCCAAAACTATGATCAATTTGGTTGAAAACGTTGTTTGGTCATAATAGAATTTAAAATTTTCTGTTCAGTAATTCTTATCACATATTATCAAATAGATATACAAATCAAGAACAAAATTTTAAAAACTATTTACATTATCTGAGTACTATTTTCCAAAAATCAGCATGTTTATGTATACATTGAATATTAAAATTCAAAACACATCTCATAGATATCCATGCATCTTGAACGATAAATTTTGATGAAAAAATAGCAACATACTTAAGTGGCGTGAGATATTCACTCTAATAAATTTAGAACAAAAGCTAACTCAGATGGAGAGTATATGTTAAATTAAGTCAAGTGAATATCATTATCACTAGATCCATTGAACCAATCATATATTACTCAAATAGGGAGAGTCAGTACAGATTATCAAAACTAGAGATCAGATTAAATCTAGTGACTTGTATTAATTTCATCCGATTTGGAGGAAGGTCTAAAGCCAGCACATGAACTTAATACTTCACTAAAATTTAGTCATGAAGAACATAGAGAACAAACTCTATCACCACTATATCATAGTCGAGTAGTTTTCATTAAAATTAAATTTCAAGATACAAAAAAAAATATACAAAAACATTATCTAAACGATCTCAAATTGCCAAATCACTACATAGCCATGAATATTTTCAATTTGATCGTTTCTGATGAACCTACCGAATTTCAGAACAATCAGAGTTCAAAATAATTTTTATCTCCAAAGCTATGACCAAATTCAGATTCAAACGATTTAAGGAAAAATAATCAGATCTATATCCTTATCATATATCAATTCATGTTAACTCATCACATGTAATCATGTACCACATTTAACATAAATTAAATCGACATAAAGGATTATTTTCATACTAAGTCACATTTTAATTTGAAAGAACAACTTAAAACCCATCTTAACGACCTCTAAAACAGTAACCACATAACAATGAGTATTTTTTGCTAGGTCGTTTCCAATGAACTTACTAAATTTCAGGTCAATTGGAGTCTATAAAAAATCTTTATTTCCAAATCAATGACCAAATTCAAATTCAAGTGATTTAAGCATATTTAGAATTAAAACAATATGACCTACATTCTTATCACATATCAATTCATATTAAATCACCATGTGTAATCATGTTCCAAATTTAACATAAACATAACTGACATAAAGAATAATCTTATCTCATTCAAATCAAAATTTAATATGACAAACAACCTAGAATCCATCTAAGCGATTTTAAATGGAATCATCAAATTTCAAGTCAATCAGAGATCATAAAATTCACGACCACCTAAACTATGACCTAATTTGAAAAATAATTGTTTTAGGCAAAGTTAAAGATTAAAATAACTTGATTCAGATTTTCATTCTCTTTTAATAATTATCTCATGAGCACAAGGCATACGTTGTGTCCTTCCTTTTTCTAAGACACACAACACCTTCTTACATCAAATTGTCCTATCGATTAATACATCTGAGAATTCAAGATATTATGTTTTTACCTTTTAGATCGGTGAAAACCTTAAACATCTCTTCTCATGAATTAATTAAGTGTTACTAGTATCTAAAGGTAAATCTCCATTCAAGTAAAAGAATTCACCACTAATACTGACTTAGGACAATTTATACATGATACATTGAAATACTCATGAATGACTCAAATAAATAAACCACGTTAGTAGATCCTATTTATTAATCATAATTCTCAATTCATGTATTGATATAATATCACATGTATAAAATTTTAAGAATTTTCAATGATTCTAAATAAATAGATAACTTTAGCAATAACTAGTTATTAATCATAATTCCTAATCTATACAATATTATTACATACATAGGTGTAATTATACGAGGCTCATATAATTATATAACAAACACAAAAAAAATTACCAGAAAAGACAGATTTTGGCATCAAGACAAATAGTTGTCTTTGGCGGGTGAAGATAGTGGCTACTGCAAGCAGTCACCGATCTTAGGCCCTATCTTCCCTTCTTCTTTTTTTAAAATCAAAATTTTAAATCTAAGAGATTAGCAATAAAATAATGCAAATAATTTGCAATCTTTCTACAATGCAACTGCAACCTCCCTTTTTTAAAGAATTGAGAATTCAACTTTCAGAAAAAAATTAACTGGTCACTTGATCAACCATTACAATATCTTTACCGTAGCCGTCTACCGATCAATCCATAACTTAATATTTTTCAATGCAAAACATGAATCATATATATAATCAAACATACATATACATCATGCATGTTATCTATTTAGATGTAAGTTTGGCTCTGATACCAATTGTTAGAACAACTATATGCACAACGAAGCATACCCAGAATCATACTGCTTACATGAATAATAGACAACCAATATGTTTATGCTAGAACACGTATAAACATGCTAGAACACATAAACTTGCTGAAATTTAATTCAAGAATTACCTCTTGAAGCGTGAGCAGATACCTTCAAGCGAATCAACGGTCTTCTACAGTGATCCCAAATCACATATGAACTCTCTCAATACTTGGGTGGACAAGTATCAATAGAAATCTTCTTGTGTTTTTCTAGGTTAAGAGAATCCCTATTTATAGAGATTTCCTCTCAATCCAAAACGGAGAAGAAAACCCAGTTTTCTTATAATTCCTTTTCCCATTGGATTCTGAGTTCTAGTTAAATATGGGCACTGGAGGGACTACAGAATTAATTACTAAGGCTTTCTATTATGTAAATAATTCCAAAAATTAATTTGAATTATTCTTACCATAATAAATTACAAATCATTCCACTAAAAATTCGTAATTGCACTCCTTATATTTCGAAATTCCCCATTAAACATTTATGTAATTCCCCATGTTAAGATTACAGATACTAATCAATAAATTAAATTACTGACGAATTTAATTCAATGATTAATTTCTTTAGAGCACTGCTTAACTTATTTCATGTGTCGGATTCATAAATCCACTTGCAAGGTTTGACACGATGAAAACTTATAAGCTTCTCAAAAAAGCATATCAATCAATCTCTATAATGAGACATGGATTCCATCAACTAACTTATTATTTCACCAATATATATTATTATCATCCAACTTACCAGGTATATTGACACATCTCAGAATCTCACCTTTTAATAAATCAAAACGATAATTAATATATACAGATCATAATAGTTATATCAAGATTAAGAACATAAGTACATTTAACAGTTTAGAGAATATGTTTTTGTCAGTCAATCTAAAACAATTATCTCTACTCGGTCTCGTTCAATACATACAAAATGCACTAGCACAAGAAGTTGGAACCATACCGTTCCCATAATCAAGATAAATTACATATAATCTCTTGCTACAATCGTACCGATGGCATGTCCAATTTCCATCTCAGATTGTGAACAAAAAACTTTATACTTATAAGAACCGATGATTTAATCCTCTGTGTATAAGCTAAAACTTTATACACTAAATCATCTACTATATAAGTAAACAGACACCATAAACCAATATATGATCTATTAAAACTGAATAAATAATGATTCTATAATAAATACTATATCTAAACATATGGTTAATAGTATATATCCTAACAATCGACATGTTGGCAATATTATCAAATGTCAAGTAATAGTAGTAGATAGACTTATATTTCTCGATAAGATCTTAATTCAATTTTATTTCTTATCTATTTTTGCTTATTAATTTCATTTTTTGTTTCTTTTTGGCTGAGGTATAGAGGACATAACGATGTCATGGATGCATTGATTCGACAAATTCAAAGAGAGGTGTCTTGATGTATATATATTATATACTTATGGATGATATAGTTTTAAGTTATAAGACTCGCGACGGAGTTAATGCTAATTAAACGGGAGGTTTGGAGATATATTCTCAAGTTCAAGTAATCACTTTCATCTATAATTGTCATTTTATAACTTAAAAGTAGTATTCCAAGATTAAGTTATCATAATCTTTTTCTTAGTATATAATAGGATTTGATTATTTGACAAACTTGATAAGACTGAGATTCCGTGTAAAAGTGATGTTCATTTGATGCGACTTGCTGTTGTGCTTGTTTTGTGGATCAGATTGCTGATTGTCAGCCATTTATACATAGGATTCAAGTAGTTTGATTAGTTTTTTTTTTTTGACGGATTCAAGATTTAAATTCTATAAGTTTAATTTTTAAGATATTTAATAATAAGCATTCGATATCCAACATGCCTGCACTGGTCCAACTAATTCAACGTATCAAAAAACTTAGTAGGAGGGTAAAACTTCCCTCTATTTTTATATATAAGGTTTTAATATGAGATCTCTAATCAAAGAAAGAGAGACTTATTGTTCAACTGGTTCCATGAAGGTTATAATAGGTTTGTACATATGTTTTGTCCTCACATAAAGGAAAATAAAAAGAAAGAAAAAATTATAGTCTCATACCTTTCGATTATATATATAGTGTATACTTTATACTATACCTACTATATACAACCGAGTTTATATATAGAGTATACTTCGGTCATATATAGTAAATTAGATGTCCGAAGAGTACCACAACTATTTATGCACTATGCCCAAATAATAGAATCATATTTATTGGGCCCTCGAAAAAGCCCAAGACAAATTCTTAGTCTTTTAGCCCAAAGCACCCAAAACTGGATTTGGGCTCTGATCTTCTTTTGGGCTTCGTTGAAACCTAAAGGTTGAAACTTTAAAAACCATTAACGGCTCCTAAAAATCTACAGAAGCAATGTTGAAAAGCTCGTTCTTTTTGCTTCCTCGTTTTCCTTTAGCTTCTCCACCCCACAGGTATGTATATAAGTCACCGTTTTATTTGCTTGTTTCCTGGAGGCTCTTTCGGAAACAACCTCTCTTTGCTTCCATGACGTTCTATCCTCCCCAGACTCCACTAAGTGGGATTTTGGTATGTTGTTGTTGTATCTCTCTTGCTTGTTCTTACATGTATGAAATTCTATTGAAATTGAAGATAATTATAGCTCAAATGATTGAATACATTATTGGGTGTTACCTGTTTGATGATTTGCCACAGTGACATTAGCTGGGAAATGTATATAGTTTTTTTAAGGATAACCCTTTGCTTTGATGTTCAATTTCTGCCTTACATAAAAGGAAAGGAATTGATGATATACTTATTGATTCTGTGGCGAAAAGCTCCAGTAAAAGCTTTGAACAATTCCCAGTTTCTCAAATGGGAAATAAGGTTTGGATGTTAATTCACTTGTTAAATGACATAATTCTTTGTATAAAGATTAGAGATGTACTCTGAAGAAATAGGAAAATAAATCGATCCACCTTCAGAAGCACATCAAATAAAATTCCAACCGGCCTCTGCACCGTATGGTCTGCCATCAACAACCTCATAGTTGTAGCTAGGAGTACCCAAACTCAATTTCTTGAATATAGCAAAAGGCATCAAGTTGATGTTAGCACCAAGGTTACATAAAACTTTGGCAAATTGGTGGACTCTAATAGTGCATGGAATGGTGAATGCGTCAAGTCTTCCTTCCTTTGGACCAACAAGTTAATGACATTGGAGCTACAATGATGGGTAACATTCATGGTCTCAAAGCTCACACTCTGCTTCTTTGTAGTTAGGTCCTTCATGACAATTGTTTCAACATTTTGATGAACTTGCCAAATTTTCCATTCTCCACCTTCTTCAAGAGCCTTTAGGGTAATGGGGGAGGAAGCTTTGGTATTTGCAATGGCAATATGGCTTCCACTTTGCTTTTGCCTTTGACAAGTCCTTCATCTTGAATGGAGGCAGTCTCTGCACCTATGGTAGCTTCATCAACATCAATAGGCTTCTCAATACAAGCTGTTTTTTCTCTTGCGATCTGTTGACACCCAATTTTGTCCTTCCTTTCGTCTAATTTATTTCATTGAACTTCTAAATTATTAATAAGTCAAATATTTGATATTTCACTATTGTTTTCGGTTATTAAAATTGTTGGCGTTGTTATATATTAGATACTATTGTTACTATTAGTTAACTATTATTATTATTATTATCCTTTATTATCATTTTCACTCTTCTTAAAATTATATTTATTATTATTATTGTTATCAGCATTACCACTATTAATTTATTTCAAGTTTCATACCTATTGAGTTAATTATAAATTTTTAACTTTTATATAGTTATTAATTGTGAATGGTTAAGATAATTTGCACTAATTATTAAATTAGAAGCTCAAAAAATCAATTTAAAGAAGGAAAAGACCATCAACCATACAAGTCCAAATCTTGCACCCAATTAGTCACTTAACCCAATAAGTAGCAGCCCAATTGCCCCAAAATAAAAAGCTCATGGCTTGCCACAAATAACCCAACAATCCACATTCTAGATTTTTCCTACTAGCCAAGTCCCCAAAGCAACCCCCATATTACTTTATTTTCATCTTTTTTAAAATTGATTGTCGTTATTTTATTTTAAATTTCTTACTTACTAAACTTTTTATAGAATTATTAATTTTTCATTTCATTATATATGTTTTACTAATTATTAAGTTAGAAGCCTAAAGGAGAAAAAACCAATTCAAGACTAGCCAATTTTCTATCTTAAAATATGTCCAAAATTAGCTCGAATAACGGCCCAAATCCTCTAAATAGCCCAACCCCAAGGAAACGCGAACCCTAGATTCTTCTCCTATAAATACAACCTTATTTTTTTTAATCAAAGGCTAGGTTTTGACACTCACAAGGAAACCATTCTCTTACATCTACATATCACCCCACAAAGTATTTTCTATTCTCCTTTCTATCTTGCTATACGTTGTTTGAAGAAACGAGTGTAGAATTCGAGATCTTGATGAAGCCCCAGTCACTGTCCTGCGGGAGGTAAATCCTACTCCTCTGTCATTCCTTATTTTCCTTGGATCAAAGTGTTTTGTTTGCCTAGAAATTTTAAATGAGGGTTGCTTTGGGGATTTGTCTAGTAGGAAAAATCTAGAATGTGGATTGTTAGGTTATTTGTGGCCAGCCATGAACTTTTTATTTTGGTGCAATTAGGCTGCTACTTATTGGGTTAAGTGATTTAGTGCCAGTTTGGATAAGCTTATAAAAAGTAACTTATAAGTCAAAAGTTAAAAGCCATAAGTATGATACCTTACTTTTGAATTTTGGCTTATTTTAAAAAAAATTTGGCCTAAAGGTGAATGGTTAAAAACACCTCCAAAACTAAAAAAGTGCGCAAAAGCCAAAAACACCTAAAATTAAGCTAATCCAAACACCCTATTAATTGGGTGCGAGTTTGGACTAGTTTGTTTGATGGTCTTTTCCTTCTTTAAATTGATTCTTTTAAGCTTCTAATTTAATAAATATTGCAATATATCTTAACCATTGACAATTAATAACTATAGAAAAGGTAAAATATTCATAATTAATTTAATAGGTATGAAACCTGAAATAAAGTAATAGTGATAATGTTGATAATAATAATAAAAAATATAATTTAAGAAGAGTGAAATTGATAACAATAATAATAATTAACTAATGGTAATAATATTATCTAATATATAACAACGATAACAATAGTAATAATCGAAAATAGTAGTGATTATCAATTATTTGACTTATTAATAATTTAGAAGCTCAATGAAATGATTTAGAAGAAAGAAGGGACAAAATTAGGTGTTAACAGAATCCACATTACTTTCCACCACATCGATTTTATCAACTAATTTCCACCACCTCATCGCCTAGCATCCTTTCCCTTCGTATAGTAATGGCCATCAATGGGCACCATTCCCATTATCATTCTTTGGATATTCCACCATATCACTCGGAAGGGCACCCTTTCCTTTGATTGAGGAAAACTGATATTTGGTCTAAGTTAAGGCTCAAATTGCTTAATAAAAGTTGAGTGGGAGTTGACTACCCAATGTTTGATAAACTATCTTTAACCTTTTTCACATTTGTGTCGATAGACTCAACACTCTTGGAAGCGTATCTTCCATTTTTGAGCTTGTGGGGTCACTAATGGATGGTTGGCTACCTCTTGGAGGGACATAGGTATTTGGGCTTCGATGGTTGTAACCTTTGTTCTGAGCTCCTTGGTCCTTGATTTCCTGAACCTTACCGCCATGACCCTTGATTGGATCCATGGTAGTTAGGTCGGGGGCCCCTACTTTGTTATTCACAGTATGAGCCTCTTTTTCAAACACTTGATAGCACTCTTCATTCTGGCCCCTATATCACTTGGCCCAATTGAATTCACTTTTCGGGTGCTAGCTCCCATAACATGCTCGTTGAGCACAGCCATTTGTGTCATCAATTGGTCATGTTTTTATCTCTTTCTTCCTCCTTTTTGATTACCTCATTAGAATCTCATTTTTGTTGCTAAGTTTTGTCAAGATAACCTCACATCTATTTAATTCTTTGCTTTTACTTTTGTTGAGAAGGACTTGCATGCTTTGTTGCCAATACACCAAATATACTTGGTTGTATACACTTGAATAAAAGTGAGGTTGTGTCAATATTCCAAAGTTTCATCCTTTAGTAGAAAATTTCTTCAAAACAAAAATTTCTTCACTTTATACCGACTGAGGGGGTGAGTTCATCGGTCTTCAGCCCTATCTTGAGAAAAACATGGCATTGAACCCTTAATTTCACTTCACACATGACAACATGTTGTCATAGCTGAACGTAGACATCGTCATACTCTTGAAACCGCTAAAACCATTCTTCATGAAACATCCTTACGTCATGAACTTTGGTCTTTTGCCTGTCATTATGTTGTCTACCTTACTAACCGACTTCCCACTCCAATCCTGAATAATGCATCGCCCTACCAAAAATTATTTGGTCAATCTCTGGACTATACTATCCTCAAAGTTTTTAGTTGTCTTTGTTACCCATGGCTTAAACCTTATACCAAAAATAAACTTGAGCCCAGGTCTACCCTATGTGTGTATTTAGGTATCTCTCACACTCACCATGCTCATATCTACCTTGATCCAGTTCAATCCAATATTTTCATAAGTCGTGATGTACTATTTTTTGAAAAAGAATATTCTCTTAAAAAAATGTTCATTCATTTACAAAAATATACTTCCCAATTAAGTTGGGAAGTCGTTGACTCCAAAGTGAACAGTCCAACAACAATTCAAACTCCCCTTCTCTCTATTCCATCACTTATTCCAATTCCTGTTGAGTCCAACTCTAACACTACAACCTATTCCCTAAGTGATGCCCACTCCAACAGTAATGGCCAAGTACCACCAGCTACTGAGACATCAAGTAATACACAACTCCCTTCTCCTTCTTCTTTGCAACTTCTCCCCCCCTTCTTCTTCGTATGACATTGCTTCATATAAGCCTCTGCTTACATATCAGAGATGCAAAGCCGCAGCTCGCAACAAGCAATCCCCACTACCAGAGAAGCCACTCCTTCGCCCCTGCCATCTCAACAAAGTTTAAATCCCACAAACCAATCAGTTGATCCCTCTCCTGCTATACTTGCTGTGCCAATTCCCCCACCACTTCCAAACCAAATTGTCACTAGGCCCTAGAATAATATCTTCAAGCCAAAAAGAAGACACTCTTTTCTCATCCAGTTGAATCCCACGCCTGTAACTTTCAAACAGACCGATAAACATGAAGAGTGGAGACAAGCAATGAAAGTAGAGTATGATGCTTTAACAAGAAATCAGACTTCAGAACTCATACCACAAGACCCATCCAAAAATGTTGTGGACTGCAAATGGTTGTATAGGATCAAGAGAAAAGCAAATGGTTCTATGGACTGTTTCAAAGCTTGTTTAGTTGCAAAAGGGTTCATGCAGCGCCCCGACTTAGATTTTCATGAGACATTCAATCCTGTTGTCAAACCGACAACCGTAAGATTGGTGTTTATCTCTAGTCGTGCAACACAATTGGTCAATCCATGAACTTGAAATCAATAATGCTTTCCTACAAGGAAAATAGGATGAAGAAGTTTCTATGTCTCAACGCCGATGATTCATTAATTCCCAGTTTCCGACTAATGTTTTCAAGCTGAAGAAGGCTATTTATGGCCTCTAACAAGCCCCACGGGCTTGGTATAATGCTCTATGTGAACATCTGCTGAAATGGACTTTGTCAGAACACAATCTGACACCTCACTATTTGTATGGAAGCATATGGCTATAACTATTTATGCGCTTGTCTATGTTGACAACATCATATTCACTGGAAATCATCCACAAGTGATTAAATTTGCATCAGTTCCTTTGCAAAAAAAATTTCATTGAAGGATCTTGACTATCTGAACTATTTCTTGGGTGTTGACGTCAAGCAAGTACGGGATGGTCTCATTCTTTCTCAATCCAAATACATTCTGGACATTCTTTCCGAACTTGATATGGACAATTGTAAATGTGTTCTACTCCCATGTGTTCCAATGTCCCACTTCGAGTAGTTGATGGTTCTCCACCTATTGATGCATGAGCTATCGGTGCACCCTTGGCAAATTGCATTATTTGCCCCTTACTCGGCATAACATTTCTTATGCAATCAATAAATTTTCACAATTTATGCATGATCCGATGGATGGACATTGGAAAATAGTTAAATGAATACTAAGGTATTTCAAAGAACCTGCAAGTTCAGGACTTCGCATCCTTCGCAGCTCTGACTCTAATTTGTATATGTATGCTGATGTGGACTGGGTTGGCGATCCAAATGGCAGAATCTATACATCATGTTTTTCTTTGGACCAAATCATGTTAGTTTGGTGTAAAAAAAGCAACATGTTGTGGCTTGCTCATCCATCGAGGCAGAGTACAAATCAGTTGCCAATGCGCTTACAGAGCTCACTTGTGTGCGAAACTTACTTCATGAGTTATATGTCACCATTTCGAAGACGCCAACAATCTAATGTGACAATGTTGGAGTTACTTATTTATCTCACAACCTTGTGTTTCATACCCGTATGAAACCTGTTGCTGTAGATTTTGCATATGTCTATGACCAGGTTCAAGCTCATTGAGTTCATGTTACTCATACTCATGGTTTTGATCACCTTCACCAAGCCACTATCTAAATCAACCTTTACTAGATGTCGTTCCAAGTTAGACATTGTTACACCATGCCTAACTTGAGAGGGTGTATTAACATATCTTATCTTCTGCTTATTTTTACCAAGTCATAGGATATTATTTTAGTATCTCATTTACTGCTATATTATACATTGACTAAGTCTCCTGATGGTGGAGCATACCTTAAGTTAGTTGTAGTTCATGCATTTAATCGTGCTGACAGGTTCAATAAGATTTATCTTTTGACCTCTTTCTCATCTCAATCTTTATAAGAATGCTCTCTCCCAATCATTTCTGACTCCCTTGTATGCCAAGCTTGATTAGTCTATGCTAGCTTGTCAGGCAAACCACTAGCTACTTCGAAAGAATTTTCCGACAAGGGACCCCTCCACTACATTGTTGGCCACCGATTTGTTTACCGCATCAAGAGACCTATAGAATGTTTGGAGGAGCACATCATCAGGCAAGCCGTGGTTTGGACATTGCTTGATCTTCTTCTTGAGTCTTTCGTCGGAAGTTGTTGATTTTGACACGAAGTTGTAACATCCGAGATGGAGGAAAAATCTCTCAAGGAAGGCTTCGGTCAACTCCACTCATATTGTAATAGACTCCTTGGGCAAGTCCCCAGCCAAGTGGTGGCTTTCCTCCGTGAAAGGGAAAAGCCGCAACTAGGAGTGGCAAACTAGCGAGTCGAGTCGATCGAAAACGAGTTATAAAAATGGATGAAGTACTCGACTCGACTCACATTTTAAATGGGTAAAAACGAGTTACCCAATGGATAATATAGGTAAATATGGATACCCATATTATAGTAGAGATCTTGTTAAAAGCGATAAAAACAAAATCTTTTTAAAGTTTTTTTATCACTCTACCCCCCCCCCCCTCCCAAGCCCCCTGCCCCCTTATCCCAAAAAAATGTAAAAAAAAATTAGTTCTCCCCTCCCCTCCCCCCTACTATCCCCCCCTCCCCACACCCCTATCTCAAAAAAAAAATGTAAAAATTTAAGAAAAAAAAATTACCACCCCACCCCCTACCAGACCCCCCCCCCACACTCCCATCTCAAAAAAAAATTTAAAATTTTTTTATTAAAAAAGGTTTTAAAAGTTTTTTTAAAAAAATTTACCACCCCACCCCCTACCCCCCAACCCACCCACGCCCCCCCTATTCCAATAAAAAATGTAATTTTTTTTTTACCACCCCTTATCACTTTTCTTTCTTTTATGAATGAACATCTTTTACCCATTTGATCCATTTAACTACCCACTTTTAAATTGATAATATGGGTATTATTCGTTTTTACCCATTTTTAAATGAGTTGGGTACCCAACCCATTTAAAATGGGTAAATATGAGTGAATACCCATATAAATTACCCATTTTGCCACCTCCAGCCGCAACATAATTGGTTCTCGGGAGACATTGGCTAAATAATAGGCCGAGCAAAATTCTTCAAGTGATATTCGGGTAATATTCCCCAATTTCTGATTCAAATCTTCATAGATTAGGCTTTATAATCAGCGAGTAATCGAAATAATTGATCACATCCAAGTTAAAATTACTTACCCCTAACGTTTTGGTGATGAAATCTCACGTTTAAAACTTCCCAAAAACCGAGACTTCAATACCCAAAATGATGAAATAAACTTAAATCCCAATCTGCCAGCTTCTATATTGCCAGGCGACAGTTTCGTGACTACGACAGGGTACCTCGTGATCAAAGAGCAATTAAGCGGGGACCCTAAGCATCGCCGTGGGGAACAACACCCTAACCCTGTTATCGAGACCTATGCCTCGCGATCGAGAAGAGCTGCCGCTGCACTAGAAAAAAAGAATTTTTGGTGCAGTTCATTGGAGTTTTTTTGGTTTTAAAACTCACCTCATCCCTTGGGGTCAATTTCATCTTTCTTTTTTTTTTTTTTAAAAAAAAGAAAAAATCCCCTCGGGTCCCAACCTGAATCCTTCAAATAAGTTCCGCAGAATATGACTTGAACCAAGGTTCCAAACATAAAATTAAGTATTAAACCTCAAAATTAAGGGTCGGGTTGTTACAAAGACAATATTCATTTGTAGGTCAAAAATGAGAAATAAAGAGGAGTAAGTAAATACACAGTTAAGATAAATAGTCATCGGACCATGTTGTAATGAGTTGTTGGAAAAAAGAAGCCACGATGAGCTGTTTTTCACCTTTTTCTTGCTCCTTGCATCGCATAGGTGTTGACATCACACCACTCTTTATATCACTAGGTACTCAGGGTGGTAATAGGTACTGAAAAAGGAAGTTCAGGGGTTCATACAAACACCCATAGTTTGTGTACGTTGTAAATGGAGCCAATACTAGGGGCTTCTTATGTATTATATCCTTTTAAGTTTTGATTGGAGACTTCATTTGCTTCTTCTTTTCTTGGTTTACAATATCTACAGAACAATTCATTTAACCAAAATGAGCACAACACTTGCACCTCTGTCACCAAAATTTGTTCCTGCTGAAAAGAGTGAAATTACTTCAGTAAGTAAATCAGATGGTAAGTAAATTATTTTAACTTTTCTTTTTCGTTTTTGTATGGTTTTGTTATTCATCTGGAGTTAGTGTTGTACTTTTTGTTTATTCTTTCAGGTTTTAAGTTCAGTTTGGTATCATATAACATTTTGGCTCAGGTAATCCGACCATGTTCAAATTTCTTGAAGCAATTCATTTATTTTATTATTTTTATGAAGTGCATGCAAGTAATACTTCAGTAAGGGAAGTTAAGTGCTGCTTTCTTAAACTATTGAGCATCCTAATACACTGTAAATTGTCTATCTTGACTTTGAAACCAAATAAACAAAGTATTTATTCATCAACCAAAGTACTCTTGTGAACATGTCACATCTTGGACAAACAAACAAATGAAAGTCAGAAGAGAGGGAGAGAGATCTGATCCTAACAAAAAGAATTTGAGGCCTTCCTCTGCTCGCTTGTGGTTGAACCATTGCGTTAAGTAGACATACATATCTGTATGGGAAAACCATTATCGATGCACACATTTGTTGTTACTTAATCAAGTGTACCAACATGCTTGGTATGTCCTTTGATTTGTCTTTTAGGACTATAGTGCACAATTCAAGTGATATTATCTCATACCTTGACACTTGTATTCTGAGATGTTAAGTCAGTTTTAGTTTTTCTTCTTACAGATTCAAGTCATTTAATCTATTAGGTTGTATGGATTCTGTTTGCCGATATTTCGTTGTTCTGAGATTTTTTAATTGTAGGCGTATGTAAAGAGGGATCTGTTTCCACACTCCCCAGGGCCTTGTCTCAAGTACGTCATCTATATCCAAGTTTTCGTTTTTGCATTTCTTATACACAGCCTGTCGGATATTGTTTCTCTTCTCCCTTGGAAGTTCAATATGATTGATTACATGTTTGAGTGGATCCAAATTGACTTGTTTATAATGCCTTCCTTTATGGAATTCCAATATGATTGTTTCATGTTGCGTTACATTATTATTATTATTATTTTATTCCTTGCCTTCAACACTATCCGAGAAATGCTTCAAGACTTGGAGTCAGGAGCATATGACTTTTATTGGATTTTAGTAATTCTCTAAGCTAGTGTCAATTGAAAGATACATAGTTGTGTTTAAGTCAATTTTACTTCTTTTCTCTTCGAGTATTTGAAGAGCATCTAATGTAAAATTTATTTTTTAAAGCATTGTGACTTGAAGCCATGTGGAATGAGCTTTATTGAGTAAATTTTCAACTTCTTTCTTTTACTCGTAATTTCAGAATTAACATTTGTTAAGTGTTGTGTTAGGTGGAAAGCCCGTTCACAGGCAATCCTGACAGTTCTCAAGAGCCTCAGGGCCGATTTCCTTTGCTTACAGGTTTGGATTCTTTGATAATTTAGGATTGAGCAATGTCCATTTATCCATTTTCCTTCTAATAACAACCTGTACCACAAAAGGTTGTGGTGGAGTGGCATCATTAACGGGAGGTCTCAGGTTTGAGCCGTGGGAATGAGGTTGCCTTTGGCAGGGGGCGCTTTACCCCAGAAAGTGGGTCTTCCTGACATGTATCCGTAATAGTTGGGCCCTGGGAGGGAAGCTAAAAAAAAGAAGAAAGACACTTCTAATTTCTTCTAGTTTATATTTTAATCCAGATTGTGTTATGTGCCAGGAATTGGATGAATATGATAGCTTCTATAAAAGAAATATAGAGAATGCTGGCTATTCAAGTATCTACGTCAAAAGAAGTGGGCAGAAGCGTGATGGATGCGGGATCTTTTATAAGCAGGATAGGTGACCATCTATTCTCTCTTCTTTCCTTAACCTCTATATCTATACCTAAAAGAAAGGCTAAGCTAAGCGAAAATTATTTGTATTATTTGAGGAGACTTACAGGTCATCTTATAGATTCATTATGTTTGAGAGTACCATGATGTGATCATGCACGCTATCTAGCTAAAAAATAAGATTAGTTATAAGTTTGCTTAAATAAAGCTTTGGCGTTGTATCCTTGCAACTTCAAGGGATCCAAGAGATGAGTAATACGACACAGAACTACATTTTATTTCACATCATTACCTCTTACTCCCACCTCTTCAATAGATTAAGTTACTGTGAGAAATCTGAAGAAAATATTATTGATTGTGTATTTTTATTAGTACATAGAGAACCCTATTTATAAACACTATAATACAATTCTTTACCAAGTAGGAGACTATAAACAATTCCTATTCCAAGTAGGATTCTATAAACCTTTCCCTATTTTAACACTCCCCCTCAAGCTGGTGTATACAAATTATATGTACCTAGCTTGTTACAAATATAATTAATACGAGAACCGGTTAAGGACTTGGTGAAGATATCTGCAAGTTGATCACTTGTCACAAATTTGGTAACAATATCTCCTGAGAGTATCTTTTCTCTGACGAAGTGACAATCAATTTCAATGTGCCTAATCCTCTCATGAAACACTGGATTTGATGCGATATGAAGGGTCACTTGATTATCACACACAAGTTTCATATGATCGGTTTCTCCAAACTTTAGTTCTCTCAGCATCTGTTTGATCCAAACTAGCTCACAAGTTGCTACCGCCATTGCTCGATATTCTGCTTCTGCACTAGATCGAGCAACCACACTCTGTTTCTTACTCTTCCACGACACCAAATTACCTCATACTAAAACACAATATCCAGATGTAGAATGTCTATCAAAGGGTGATCCTGCCCAATCAGTACCTGTATATCCGGTGACATGCTTATGACCTTGATCCTCGAAGAGTAGTCCTTTACCAGGAGCTGACTTTATATATCGTAGAATACGAACAACTACATCCCAATGACTATCACAAGGAGAAGTCATAAACTGGCTTACAACACTCATAGGAAAAGAGATGTCAGGTCTAGTTACTGTGAGATAATTTAACTTCCCAACCAGCCGTCTATACCATTTAGGATTACCGAGTGGCTCCCCCTGTCCTGGAAGGAGCTTAACATTCGGATCCATATGAGTGTCAATGGTTTACATCCCATCATTCCTGTCTCCTCAAGAATGTCTAAGGCATACTTGCGCTGAGAAATAACAATACTTGATCTAGAATAAGCAACCTCAATGCCTAGAAAATACTTCAATCTGCTGAGGTCTTTAGTCTGGAAATGTTGAAAGAGATGTTGCTTCGAATTAGCGATACCATCTTGATCATTGCCGGTGATAACGATATCATCAACGTAAACAACCAAATAAATACACAAATTTGATGCTGATGTCGATAAAACACAGAGTGATCAGCTCCACTATGAGTCATGCCAAACTCCTGAATTACTGTGCTGAACTTTCCAAACCAAGCTCGAGGAGATTGTTTCAGACCATAGAGTGACCTACGCAATTGACATACAAGGCTACTAGACTCCCCCTCAGAAACAAAACCAAGTGGTTGCTCGAAATAGACTTCTTCCTCAAGATCACCATGTAGAAAAACATTTTTAATGTCCAACTGATGAAGAGGCCAGTGACGAACGACAACCATAGATAGAAAAACACGGACCGATGCTATTTTGGCCACGGGAGCAAAAATATCACTATAATCTAGCTCAAATATTTGAGTATGCCCTTTGGCAACAAGGTGAGCCTTAAGCCGATCAACTTGACCGTCAGGACCAATTTTGACCGCATAAACCCAACGGTAACCAACAGTAGATTTACCTGCAAGAAGGGAAACGAGCTCCCAAGTACCACTCGAATGTAAAGCAGACTTCTCATCAATCATAGCCTGCCTCCATCCAGAATGAGAAAGTGCTTCTCCTGTAGTCTTAGGAATGGAAATAGAGGACAAAGATGATACAAATGCATAATGGGTGGAAGATAGATGATGATAACTCAAGAAAGTATAATGTGGGTTAGCATTTTGAGTAGATCATATACCTTTTTGAAGTGTAGTCAATTGGCTAGGAGGAGGCAAGTCCGCAGTGGGAGCAGGGTGTGGCGCATGACATGAATCAACTGGGACGAGTGCTGGACGCGAACGACGATGATAAGTCAGGAGTGGTGGCACTACAACTGAAGATGGAGAAGTAACCGTAGATTCTTCAAGAGTAGGTATAGGTAAGACTTGAGGTATGGGTAACACCTCAGAGACATCTGGATGGTCAGACGATATATAGTAAGGTTGAGATTCAAAGAATGTTACATTGGCAGACATAAGATATCGATGAAGATCATGTGAATAACAACGATACCCTTTTTGAACTCGAGAGTAACCAAGAAAGACACATTTTAGAGCACGAGGGGCTAGTTTATCTTTCCCTGGGGCTAAGTTATGAACAAAGCATGTGCTCCGCTCCCAAAGACACGAGGGGGGATAGAATAGAGATGTGACTGAGGGAACAATATGGAATGTGGAACCTGATTCTGAATAGAAGATGATGGCATTCTATTAATTAAATAACACGACGAAAGGATTGCATCACCCCAAAAATGCAGCGGAACATGGGATTCAATGAGAAGAGTGCGAGCAGTCTCAATGAGATGCCTATTCTTTCTTTTTGCTACACCGTTTTGCTGAGGAGTGTATGGACAAGATGTTTGGTGAATAATTCCTTGGTGAGACATAAACTCCTGAAACTGGGAGGATAAGTATTTTAAGACATTATCACTACAAAAAGTACGAATAGAAACACCAAATTGATTTTGTATTTCAGCAAAGAAATTTTTAAATATTGAAAATAACTCAGAACGATCTTTCATTAAGAAAACCCAAGTACATCTTGAATAATCATCAATGAAACTAACAAAATAACGAAATCCTAAGGTTGAACTGACTCTACTAGGACCTCAAATATCAGAATGAACTAAGGAAAAAATAGACTCTGAACGACCCTCGGTACCATGTGAAAATGTGGCACGAGTGTGTTTTCCAAGTTGACACGACTCACAATCTAATGTGGATAACTTAGACAAACTAGGCACCATCTGCTGCAATTTGAATACACTCCGATGTCCCAAACGTTTATGAATTAGGTCCGGAGGATCTGTAACTGAGCATGCTGTGAAGGAATTTGAAGAGGTAAGATAGTAAAGGCCTTGTGATTCATGTCCTGTGCCAATCATCTGTCCCGTTCTGCGGTCATGCATGAGAAAAAAATCATCAAAAAAGGTTATGCCACAATTTAGGGCACGAGTCAAGCGACTAACAGATGCCAGATTAAAAGGAGAACCAGGGAAATAGATAACAGAATCTAGAGTGACAGAAGATAGGGGTGTGGCTTTTCCAACCCTTTTTGGTTTTGTTTGGATCCCATTGGCTAAAGTAATAGCAGGAAGAGATTGTGAATAAACAATATCAGACAGAAGTGATTTGTTACCAGAAATATGATCAGAAGCGCCTGAGTCCATGACCCATGATCCGAGAGTACTAGACTGTGAAACACAAGCAAAAGAATTACCCGCAACATGAACATTAGGCTGAGTAACCGAAGCTACTTGTGGAGATGTTTGCTTACTTGCTCGATACTGAAGGGACTCATCATATTCTGCCTGAGCAATATGAGCATTATTGGGTGGTCGATCGAGCAATAGATGCTACTTATGGAGATGTTTGCTTACTTGAGCGATTCCGAATGGACTCATTATATTCCATCATAACTGGGTGGTGGACCATGCAAAATATAACATATGTCACGAGTATGTCCAAGTTTATGACAATGACTACACTTGGATCGAGGTTTCCCAAAACGCCCTCCCCCTCGCCGATTCTCCATAGACTGATATGTATGCTTTTCTATAGTTTGAGATGCGAGAATAGAGGAGTCAACAATGGGAGATGAAACTACTTTGTGATTGGGAGGTGCAGCGAGACGAAATAGACGAGAGAATAATTCATCGATTGTAGGAGCTGTAGGTCTAGCTAAAATCTGATCACGCACTGAAGCATGGTCAGCAGGAAGTCCAACAAGAGTAAGAACTAGAAACAATGTCTGTCTATGTTCTTGTTGTTTTTCCACGTTCGTAGTGACTGGCATCGTGTCAAATTCCTCCATGACTGCCTCTACCTGTCCCAAGTAAGTAGACATATCGGATTCTTGTTTCTTTAAGTTGGTTAGCCGAGATATCACATCATAGAATCGAGATATGTCATTAGTGTATAGAGCACGAGCCTTTTCCCAAACTGTATAACATGTCTGGAATGGGCGAAACAAGGGCATCAACTTGGAATCAATAGAGCGTCATAGGAGACTACATAATTGAGCATCCACTTTCTCCCATTGTGCTTTGGCTTTTGCATCTTCCTCACTCGTCTTTGCCTTTACATCTACCACATAAGTCTTGTTCGTTAAGTGATCTTGGACACCTTGACCCTTGCACCATAATTCAACTGAGGAAGCCCAAGCTAAATAGTTTGAATTTCCCATTAATGGTTCTGAAGTGATTATAGGGCTTGAACTTCCAATCCCCGTATTTTTGGACCCAAAAACATCACAACCAAAAGACATAGTAAGAAATTTGACTTGAAAATAGTAAGAAACTGCCGGAATAGGCCTTCAATACCCGGAAATTGCCTGGAAATTCTGATTTTACCGGAAAACTGCCAGAATCTGCCGGAACCCTAATTACAGTGATCGGAAAGCGAGAAAAATGAATGGGCTGTTGTCGGAAATACCAGACGAACCCAGCAGAAAAAAAAACAATTCGAAAAAGATGACCGAAGCAGCCCTCACGCGCCGGTGCGTGAGACAGATCTCGCCGGAAAACTTCCACTTCAAACGGCGCGTGAGAGCGCGTGAGGGGTTGTTTTCCGGTGGTTCTGGCTAGGGTTTGGTCGCCTGAGCTTCCCGAGCCTCGTGATGGTGTTGGTTTTCGCACAACACCTTCAGAACAAAAGTTGACACAAATCAGCCCTAACCGTCGCCGGAATTTGACACGGTGACTTGAAGTTTCTCATCAATGCTCTGATACCATGTGAGAAATCTGAAGAAAATATTATTGATTGTGTATTTTTATTATTACATAGAGAATCCTATTTATAGACACTATAATACAATTCTTTACCAAGTAGGAAGACTATAAACAATTCCTATTCCAAGTAGGATTCTGTAAACCTTTCCCTATTCTAACAGTTACTTCTATCATGCTAAAGTTATATCGTTGCATAGTTAAGGACTGAGGGAGTTCAGTTCTATATCAGAAGTTCTTATGGTTTGGATGGATATGTTTCTATAACTTCTTCAGGCAGAATAAAATATTTCTACATAACTCATTTTATCTGATATTTATGCTATTTATAGTGCAGAGTTGGTCATTGAAGAGAAGATAGAGTACAATGATCTTGTACCCTCAATTCAAGATGATTCTTCTTCTGAGGATAAAGAGGAGAATTTGCCTGCTGGTGGAAATAAAAAGTTAGCGTCAAAAGGTGGTATACTCTTGCTTTTGCCCACCTCGGGTTTGTCTTTACAAAATTAGAGCATGGTCTGGTTTAAAAGTGTCACATATAGAGTCAGGGAAACATGTCTTTATACAGTAAACTGCTAAAAAAACTCTGTCCAACCTCCAACGTAATTCGAGTGAAATTTCAAATTAAAACAATTCGTCTTCTTCCTATCCTTTTTTTCCCTTTTCTTTTGGGGGTGAATGTGGTTCGTTCAAACAGTTGATGTATGTGTAAATTTCCTATCTAAGGCTTAATAATCATAATGAAATAGGGGAATAGTATTTGAATTGCCATGTCGTGATAAGATCCAAAGATTCTTGTACAATTATAATTGAAGTTTTCAATTTATGGAACTGGTACTCTTGAAAGCTGAATACTGTTGGAGCTTGGAAGTGGACCTGTTGTTGTCAGCCTCTAATTTAATGTAGCAAGTCAATCTGTATCAACTAAATAGAAACTTCCATAGCAAGCTCTACTGTATCATTAAAATGTTATCAGAGCAATATAAGGGAGGCTTTCATATTGTAGCAGAAACCTGGATTGACATTTGCAGTTGAAATAGTTAATAACTCTTGTGCTGGATCATATGTTAAGGTATGTTTTGGTAGCAACAACCAATATGTGAGGAAAGAATCATATTTAAGTTTGACTTGACGGTTCTGCGAGGGAAGATGCCCATGGTAAAAGAAACATTCCATGGCTGGAACCAGCACCAGTAGAGTTGATCTTGCGAGTTGCCGCAGCATATTTCTTGAACTATCAGCAGTATGAAGAACCAATATTGGATCTAACGCAGTAGTGCATTTTTGAATAGGCACTGAAGGAAACTTCATAGTAAAAAATATTTAGCTCTTTCAGAGTTAAATGACTTGAAATTTGAAACTTAAAAGAGGAGATTTTTACACATCTCATTTTCTGGAGGTGAATAAAGTGTTGTGACACGAGGGGTTATGGATTCATCTTTGCTACTCAATGCACAAATTTTGTGGTAATGGGTGCTTTAAGCTTCATAATCCTATCACCCTGGTATTAGGTAACTGTGATCTTTCTCATTCCAATTTCAGATGCCAGTTTGAAAAACAGGCGAGCAGATTGTGGAGACCTAAATGATCCTTGTGTTAGATTTAAACGCGACTGTGTGGGTATTATGGCTGCCTTCAGGCTGAAGGATCCTTCTCATCTTATCATTGTGGCCAACACTCACATTTACTGGTATGCCTGTTGTCCATTCTTTTGTTATTGCAGCATGTCTGGATATTCAATTTGTTAACTCTATACACTGTTGACATATACGAATGATACTACAGGGATCCAGAGTTGGCCGATATCAAACTTGCACAAGCTAGATACTTGCTTTCACGCTTAGCTCAATTCAAGTTACTAGTATCTGACAAATTTGATTGCTCGCCTTCTGTGGTTGTTACTGGTGATTTCAACTCCCTTCCTGGGAGTCAGGTCAGCTAATCTCTTGTTTTAGCTTTTGAAACATTTGGTCCTTTTGCTTTGCTATGGGCCAAGCTCTATTGAACAACATCAACTTACTCTATCTAAGTTGCATTCGATTTATTTGATTTCCTCATATTTCTAGTAGGATTCATTATTCCAATTAAGAAAAATGTACTTTGGGTTTAACTCAACCTCAAAAGCTAATTCATGAAGTGAGGATTATCTGAAGCCAATATGAATCAACAATTTGGGACACTCTTAACACCCATCTTATGCCAGGCATGGACATATTGGAGGGTGGATAGCATACCATAGGAGCCCAACATTAAGAAACACAATAGGAGAAATGAATCGCCTCTTATACCACATTAATAAAAAATAGATCTCGGGCCAAAATCAACTCCAAAACTAGCAAATGAAATGAGGATCCCTTGACCATATAAGGGGACAACAACCCAGTCTCAACCAATGTGCGAACCCATATTTCAATTTTTCGAGCTTCCGGTCTCCATACTAATTCATAGACGATTGAAACATCCTAACTTACCTAAATTTTAGAAGATGGTACCCATTGTCATACTTGTCCACATCAGACTATTAGTCAATTATTATGTCAACTTGGGGTACAAAACCAATCTATATTTTATTGTTGTCTTAGTGGTTGAGCAGAGTCTCATTTTCGGTTTACTCTGATGTTTGGGGTCTTACTGGAGTAAGTTCAATTTTTGGGTTTCAGTATTTTGTTGATGATTATTCAAGGTCTACATCTATTTTCTTGATGAAATGTTGTTATAAGTTGTTTCCATGTTCCATAAGTTTTTCGTGCTAGATGAAACCAATTGGTGTTTTGATTCACATTTTTCATAGGATAATGCACTTGAATATCTGTTCTTACAATTTGAACACTTAATGACTTGTGGAGTTATTCATCAAACACCTTTTACTTGATAAAATTCTTCATAAAAATGATTCTTTTTTTTTATGAAGTCACTCATTAGATATGTTGTCCTTACGCTGCAAAGCAAAATGAGATAGTAGACAAAAAATATTGACAAATACTAAGGACATTCACACCCTTTTTATATAATAACATGTTCAATTGCGTCTTGGGGGATGCAATTGTCACATGTTGCTATCTGATTAATCCTATGTCTTCTTATGCTATCCAGAATCAAGATACACACTCAGTTTTATTTTCTCACACGCCTTTGTATTTTCTTCCTATACGTGTCTTTTGAAGCACATTTTTTGCCCATAACTTAACCTTGACCTGGGAAAGACAAATTAGCCTGTGGTGCCCTTGATCGCGCGTTGTCTTCACTTTATTCTTTACATTTCATTGGTGTGTTTAGTAAGTTGGCTTTGTTTCTTGTTGTTTCAGGTATATCAGTACCTTATGTCAGGTTCCTCAGAAGTGGGAACTTTGCCCGAAATCTCAGATGATGTGTCCATTCCATTGTGCAGTGTTTATGCAAGTACTAGAGGAGAGCCACACTTCACAAACTACACTCCTGGATTTACTGGAACTCTAGATTACATACTGTTTTCTCCTTCTGGGGATATCAAACCAATCAGCTACCTCGAACTTCCGGAGCCCGAAGCGTCGGATGTACAAGGTGGTCTACCAAATTACTATCATCCTAGTGATCATCTCCCAATTGGTGCTGAATTTGAAATAGTTCAGTAGTTATGTTGTTACCATCATCATTGACTTTTTTTTTTTTAATCTCTATCATTATTGTCTCAATTGTTTTGTAATTTTATGCCGTTTCTTTTAACGGACAATGTCAACTATTTTGACTAGTGCATGGAGAATGAAATTTTGGTTTCATTGAAATGAGAATTAAGTGTATTTTAATTATTTATCATTATGAGTTTTGGTAGTGATATATTATTTTCAGATTCACTTAGCTGATTGCGTTGAAATGGCTTCTTCTCTTATAATAATACTTTAAGTATTATAGAAGAAATTAAAACAACTAAGTTAGTGATAGTTTCATCCCCAAGAGAAAAGGGGAAAAGGTAAGGAGGATAAACTATGAACATGAAAGATACACTATCTTTCATGTTATGTTATATTATATGTTCAATTTTAACATATATCTAGATGTCTAAATCAATCTATAAATCTATTAATTATGTCTCAATTCTAAACAAATCTCCAAATTTCGAGAAGAATCTAGACTAGGTACATACTTTACACAACAAACATAGCCAATACTTAAAGAGTACTTTAAACATATGTAAACATGAGTTTATAAGAATTCTTACACTATTAGGTCATAGTAACAACAAAGAACGACAACTTGTTATAACATGTTAAATTACATACTCAATCGAGCTAAGCTAAGCTTAATGTGGAGTGATCGGAGGAAGGACAGGGACGGAGAAGTAAGGATCAGCCAGAGGTACCTCGTCGTCGTTGCCATTGCTGCAAATCCAATCATAAAATGCTTTAGCCTTTCTCAAAATGTAGGAATAAGCTACCACCACCCACAATGATGATGATGAGGTGCTGCTGTTTTGCTCAACACTTTTTTCTCCACATGACTTCTTGTGTTTTGATCCTCTTCTTTGCTTCATATACTTATTTTGAGACCCCATTTACAATAAGGTGACTCACAAGTTTCCTACAACTTTGAATTATTCTTCCAACGCGTTTTTATCTTAAAATCTTAACGTGTGTGGAGTTTAGAGATGATGGAGTAGTGAGGAGTGTTTTTGGTAAAGTATGACCAAAACTGCGTGCCTGATGGTTTAAATAGGAAGGAATGGCGTTTAGTAAGTACAAGTTGTTTTCAGTATGAAGAGTTGAAGAAGTTTATCAATTGAACAAGAATTGTGCTTTTCATTTTCAATGGTTGGCAATAGTTTGGGGAGAACTTTGCAACATTTTGATGTTGATTTTCTATGTGAAAGATATATTCCCTACTTAAGCTTCCAATTTATGTGACATAGGTAATTGAATAGACAGAGAAAAGTAATTTTTTTTAAATTTGTGATCTTAAATGAAGTATTTCATAATATAATATTAGGTGAGTTCTCGTATCATCACTCAACTTATAGTTATTATCTCACAAAGTCGTTTTCTTTGTTGAAGAAAATAAGAATCAAGAAGAAAAATGACTTTATGAGATAATAACTATTAGTTGAGTGACATCAGAAATCAACCCTATTTGTATAGCTATAAAAGTATTCAAACTTATGGAAGTCAACATGACATAACATCTATATAGTTATGAAAATCTCTTATCAAATTGTTTCTAAGTTTAGAAATGTGTCTTTCTTTTTAAATCATTGAAGGAAATAGTAGTAATGACAAGATCTAACTAGTTGGGTTCTTCTTTTCATGGTTGAACATACATATTATGAGTTGTCTATAGAACAATTGGTTGTGAATGGTGTGGGGCTCTCTCATAATGAGCTAGGACTTTCTCAAGTGGAAGGGTCACATTCATATATATGGTGGAGGCATAATGAAATTATGGGAAAGAAGTGAGATTTTGTTACTTTGAGGCTCACCACCCACAATTCAAAAATACACGTGATATATGGAAGTGTTTTAGGTCGGGATGTAGACACAAGAATATTAAATTTCATAAAAAGATTTAAGTTTTTACCATTGTGCATTTAAAATTATGAATTCAAAATTTAATGCTTAACTTATATGTGGGCTCATTGTACGATTGAAAAAAAGATGAGGATTTGCAAAGTTAAATATAACATTCATAGACAAGTTTCAGGTAAAGTACTCAATAAACAGAAAAAGATAAACACCACTACATCTATTGATTTAACAATATAAAAAGTGATTAGACACTAATATGTCTTCATTAATTAGTTTTATAATAATAATACGTAATCGACTAGATGTCACTAGAAAAAAAAATTGATGATATATTAGTAATAATTATCTTCCCCACTTTGAGTCTATTTTTGGTTTCAAGATAGCTACTTCTAACGAAAAAAGTGTCGTACAAGTTAATTTCTACTTTTTAATATAATATATCCAAATAAACTTGCTAATTAGGAGAAAATAAAGTCCTTTAGAGGACATGTGTGATAAATTAATTAATAAAATGAGAAAGAAAGATGATTATATATGGCATTAGGAACATATGATTTTCTTTGATCCTATTTTTGGCCAAACACTTGAGGTTTTCAAGGGTCATATATATTCAATGAAAAAAAGTGGTCCTCAACAACAATAATTTTCCTACAATTAAAATAGTGCATGGATGGTTCTGGATTTTAGATCCAGTGACCATATCCACTAGGGAATTAAGGGTCACTCAAATAGAATAGTGCACGCACTCATTGGACCACCTCAACTATAAATCACAATAACAACGATAATATAGTCGGTGTATTTTCATAAATAGAGTTTGAGAAAGATGCTTTATACACAACTTTACCCCTACTTTGCATATACTTAAATTATTATTTTCTCATTGAAATTTTCCATTGAAGAATTTTTGTGGAGGTTTTCCACAGATATTTTGATTGAATCAGTGAAAGAAAAATGTCCCGTGTCTATTCCCAGTATTTCAATGGAAATTGTTTTTACCATGCTTTTTCCTAGTGAGTTCGGTGAGAATGAGATAGAAAAATCATGTTTTATATAGCACAAATTTTCCATTTATTTATGGTGGGGGAAATTTATATTTTTAATTGTCGCGACCCAAAATCACAAGTCGTGATGGCACCTATGTTCCCAACCGATAGGTAAGCCAACCCAATAAGTATATCAAGCAAATATCTTACATACTAAGTCTTTTAAATAAAAATGCGGAAAACTGAAATACCACCCCAAGATTTAGTGTCATAAGTCAAGAACTTCTACAATATGATACAAGTCCAAACTACATTGACAAGTCTAAATGAAAAAAAATACTCTGCCTGAATACTAAGACAACTGAATAGATTAAGAGATAAATGAAGGTGTGGGCCGTAGAATAACCAAGCAGCTCACCTCAACTTCAAGATGATCCAAACTCAAACTCAAGCTCCATAAGGTGCGCTGATACTAGCAAACTAATCTGCACCACAAAAGAGTGCAGCAAGTGTAGTATGAGTACGAAACCACGTGTACCCAGTATATCTCATAGACCGACAACGAAGAAGTAGTGACAGGAGTATATAAGAAAATAATTCTTTAATTTTACAAGTCAACATGATACTATCAGTCAAGTCTCATCAAATAAGGATAATCAAATATCACGCAATGTCCAATCACCAATAAAACACATAATCAACAAGAATGAGGGATGTAATGAAATGCAATGCAATGTGACACCATTAAATGATATGCCTTAGACTCCAAGTACTCTCTCAACTGTATATACATGATACTCCTCGGAAATTCATCGAGAGTTCATGACCCATGGGGGACTCACGAGGTCCATATACCGACATGGACGATCTCCACGTGTCTGTGCGGACGATCTCAACGCACTATCATAAAATCAAATAATCCCCAGCACGGACGATCTCCACGTGCCCAACTTATAATTATAACATCTCACCATCCCCAACACGGACGATCTCCACGTGCCCAACTTATACTCAATCTCATGGCAATGCATGTGTACTATATGATTTCAATAAAAGGGGATGATGATGCATCTCAATCAATCAAATATCATTATGATATATAATCACCTCAATTATCACAAATACACGGGTTCAATAAAGAAACACAATCACACAAAGAATTCAAGTCAATAATACATCAGCTAATGCCCATATGCTTTGGCATTCTCGGATTATAATCCACATTATATAGTAATAAACTTTCCCTTTATAACACCGGTACTCGTACCAATGCCCATCACACCATTGGTACGAGACCCCATCTTTCGCCCATTGTCTATTCCATTTTTAATTTTTAATTAGGAAAACGTCCTTCAACGAAGTCTGAAAGTCTTAACACACCTTAAATGCCGAACACGTGTCACGAATCCTCAAGATTTTGTCTTTCCCTTTCGTAAAGCTTCAGAATGTTTCCAATCTATCAAATAGGCAATATTCATAAGTAATTGAGTCCATAGACACCCATATTACTATATATCTCGCCTAGACCCAAAACTCACCCTAATATATAATTAAATTCATAATCTTGGTGTCAACTAATATGCCAAGTCTCATGTTTTCCTAAATTTCAAGCCTAGGGTTAAGTCTCAACTCTTCCAAATATCATAAATCTAATGATATTCATATAATACCATGCAACAAAAAAATATTGTTTACCTATATCCATATATTAAAACTTCTATTATAAAGTAATAACTATTAGAAAATCCCAATGCTAAAATCAATATTACATGCCCTGTAACCTTAGCAATAACGGAATATATTACATGACCAAAATTTTTATTATAATTAAAATATTAAGTACTATATTTAATCCAATTTCACCAGAATAAACCAATCAGAATCTAATTATGTTATGCTCAATAATATTCCTCTGCCCAGAATCCAATTTTTGCACTGTCCTTAATTGCCAATGGTTATTTTTCCCTACCAAACAATTCTTTTTTTACCCCAACAGAACCCATTACGTCTTATAGTGTCAAAAAAAGATAAACACCATCAAATCTATTGAATTAACAACATAAAAAGTGATTAGACACTAATATGTCTTCATTAATTAGTTTTATAATAATAATACGAAATCGACTAGATGCCACTTGAAAAAAAATCGATGATATATTAGTAGTAATTATCTTCCCCACTTTGAGTCTATTTTTGGTTTCAAGATAGCTACTTCTAACGAAAAAAGTGTCGTACAAGTTAATTTCTACTTTTTAATATAATATATCCAATAAACTTGCTAATTAGGAGAAAATAAAGTCCTTTAGAGGACATGTGTGATAAATTAATTAATAAAATGAGAAAGAAAGATGATTATATATGGCATTAGGAACATATGATTTTCTTTGATCCTATTTTTGGCCAAACACTTGAGGTTTTCAAGGGTCATATATATTCAATGAAAAAAAGTGGTCCTCAACAACAATAATTTTCCTACAATTAAAATAGTGCATGGATGGTTCTAGATTTTAGATCTAGTGACCATATCCACTAGGGAATTAAGGGTCACTCAAATAGAATAGTGCATGCATTAACAGAAGTATGTACATTGGACCACCTCAACTATAAATCACAATAACAACAATAATATAATCGGTGTATTTTCATAAATAGAGTTTGAGAAAGATGTTGTATACACAACTTTAGCCCTACTTTGCATATACTTAAATTAGTATTTTCACCCATGTCTATTCCCAGTATTTCAATGGAAATTGTTTTTATCATGCGTTTTCCTAGTGAGTTGATTCGGTGAGAATGAGATAGAAAAATCATGTTTTATATAGCACAAATTTTCTATTTATTTATGGTGGGGGAAATTTATATTTTTAATAGTGAGAAGTAGAGAGAATGTTTCCAATATTAGACGGTCGACTCAAGTAAGTAAATCAAATTAGGTATAAAAAGAAAATACAATAGAGGAAAAGTGGCATCGAAAGTAACGAAAAAAGACATTATATTGTAGCAATACAAATAACATAATAATCATAGCAAATAAAATGTCAAATAACAATAAGATTAAGATAATATAGAAGCATAATAATAAATTAAATAATTATATACTCTTTGAGTTGATGCCAAAAAAATGTCATATTTACTAGATCTTTTTTCAGATGATGTTACTGCATATTGTAGCCTAATAGAAAGAAGGACATGCAATATGTGGAAAACAAAGTGAAGATAATTAATGCAAAAATATAATGATTAGCGTAACAATATAACTCTTGGACTTGCTACATTCTTTTGATGTTAGATAGATGTTTGCTATGATATAAATTTTTGCGGTATAGGTATGTGTATTTGCAATGAATTCTCAACAAATAAATGTATAGAATTTGAATCAAAAGTTATTAAGTTCTGTCGAATTTTCTAGCTTCGTCCGTGGATTTCTTGATACTACTCCCAACTATGTGTTTATAACTCAACTCTGCAACCCTCTGGATGGAGCTGTGACTATACGTTGGGTTATATTTTTTCCGTCTCAATTTATGTGTCATTATTTTACTTGACACAAAGTTTTAGTTAGAAAATAAGACTTTTAAAATTTATTGTCTAAACACTTATTGACCATTTGTGTGACTATAAATCAGAAATGTGACATTCTTTTTAGGATGAATTAAAAAGAAAAATATGTAATATGAATTAGGATAATAATATTTTTTTTTATTTCAATAAATTTCAGTTTATCAGCCATGTTATTTTTCAAACCTCAATTCTGTCCTAGTTATTATTTTTTTTGAGATTTAAAATATAGGATTTTGTGTCGGAAATTTTAGGGCAAAGGACATTGCATTAATTCTGTCAGCATTCAAAAGGCCCTTTGTGTACAACCTTTGGTACAATAATATAGATCCAATATAATTTTGGTTAATATTAATTGGTACCTAACTATGCGGAACAAATTCTAGTACTAGTATACTGAAGATAAATTTGAGTGTCGGAGATTTTTTTAATTTTTTTTTTTTACGTTTTAGCCTTTTACAAACTTTTATCTTCAATTTGACAAATTTGATTTGAATACTCGACAAAACATGCTAAAAATAATGCATCTATTGACCCACTACTAACGTAACTAGCTAGCACGTATAATTTCCTAAGGAACATGACATATAAAGATCAGAGGTGGAGATAAAATTTCTAATTTTTTGACACAAAAAAGATTGAATTATCGAGATTGTTTCTTCCTTTTTTGCTTCAATGCTTCCCCAAAACTGTGTTTTGATACTATCTTGAGCCAAATTTCTAAGTTAATTGTCGAGCAAATGTACGTTGCATTTTTTTCCTTTTAGCAAACCATAGAAAAGCTATTAAATGAGGGTATTTTAATTCATATGGTTATATAAGAATCAATAGGGAGTACCAGGTCACCCGATTTATAATAGATCTTAGGTTTGTTACAAAGGCAAATATATATGAGGCCCAAAGAAAAGGTAAACGGAGGGTAATAGTAAACCACATTGACTTGATTGGGGGCATTTTAAACTTTTTTTCGTATATTTTTTTAACTCAATGAAGATTTGGACTTAACTTCAACATCTTGTACAATATATAGAGATTGAGGTCATGTCAAACCCCCCACCAATCCTTGGTGATTTTATTAAAAATAACTCTATATCGAGTAAATACATGATAAAGATGACTAAAATTATAAAGGTATAAATAATATGCCACGACCTAACTAGGGGTGTGATGGGTGATTAAGAACACCACATCTATCTTAGCAAGTTTCTCAAATTTATTAAAATTATAGAAATGTCTCAAATTAGCTAACTAGGCTACTACTGTACAAAACAATCATATCATTAAATTCATGCTAAATAAACTAAGTACTCAATGTCACGATCCAAATTCTCAAGGCCTTCACTAAACTTCTTCTATATACCAAGTGAATCAAAATTCATAATTGTAGAACCAATCAATTATG
Source organism: Solanum appendiculatum (assembly GCA_018342035.1). Classification (NCBI taxonomy): domain Eukaryota; kingdom Viridiplantae; phylum Streptophyta; class Magnoliopsida; order Solanales; family Solanaceae; genus Solanum; species Solanum appendiculatum. The sequence goes on along the minus strand of JAGDQO010000397.1, from coordinate 24,084 downwards.
ACAATAAGATTTTTATTCTAATACCATGAATCAGAAATCTCTAATTTGAAACTCTTATACAACAATTTTTTTTAAAAATGAATCATAAGATATTAGATTATGAGTAATAAATCATAGAGAGATAATTATAATGTTTATTAAAGCTTTCATTGTATTCCATTTATTTAATTTGTATCATAATAAATATTATTATCAATGAAATTACAAAGGTAAAGTTATTTTGATAAACAAATAATTATACATATGTGAAACTATCTTAATTACTAGGGATCACCCACTAATATAACCCCCATCATACTCCCATTTGAGCTCACACTCAAATCCTGGTACTTCTTTTTTACATATTTCTTCCAACTCCGGTTGAGGCATAGGACCAAATTTTTTAAAATTATTATATTTTAAAAAATAAATGCAGTCATGACGACAAACACTTTCTATTCTTGGAGGATATGTTTTACAATTTACTAAAGTCATAGATAATATGAAGAAAATCACGCAAATATGTTCCAATGTCATCATCTTGTTACGAGTCATCCTTGTGTATATTTATAATTCCTGCAGAGATAAATAATTTTTATTTATACATGGTTAAAATGGTCCATAATGTATAGGGATTGAACTATTTTAGTTTCGACATTTTTCTCTTAACACAAAAATAGTCTTTAATATATAAAAAAAAATGAATATTTGTATTCCAAACTATAAAACTAACAGCCTTAGGGTATGAAAACAAAAACAGTAGTGGAACTGAAACATTTCTTATGGTACCAAATCTTGTATAATTTTATTTTTTATGACATGATCCGTTGGAAATATTTTAAATATTTCTGGTGCTACACACAACTTAAATATAAAATACAATATATTTAAGAAAATGTTCTCAAATATTTTTTAAAAATCACATGGATATTCGTTTTTTTCTCTCGAAATATAAGATCTTTTTGTACCCAAACTAGTTCAATTTTGGTTCTTATAAAATTAGGCACACAATAACAAAAAAATGTAAAAAAAAAAAAGAAAGAAAAAGAGTAAGAAATTAAATAATTAATTCATAAAAAGTGAAGGAAAAAAATGTTGCTAACCCTGTATATATCTTGATAGCACGACAATTTTTGGTTAATTAAGCTGATACTTTCTGAAGACAATGCTATATCGGGCATAAATAGAGAAAATAATTAATAGAATTTAGACATGAACGAACGTTATGAGTGAACAAATATTTATTTCATGGATTTCCATATTTCATTTAAGTTAAAGGCTAAAAAAGCTCATATATTCATATGAATTTGATTAATTGCACTCTTTTTACGTAATAATATCGTTTCAAAAGAAATATTAATGAAGTGTCATTAATTAATATGAGAAGATATTTATTGTCAGCTCATTCATGTCACTTTTGAAACCATTGAGTGAAGAGGGACCAAACAAATGATTCATCTATATAAGAGATTTTTCAGTCCTTAATTAAAGTTAATAAAATAATTATTCATCCATTAAGTGTATTAAATATCAAAATATTAGAAGAAAATGTGAGCAATAATTTTTTAAAACTTCTCTATCTTGTGTGTTTGCTTGCTTTTGTGCATTTCACTGCTTTTTAATATTCATGTTTCTATATTTTAAATACAATTTTTCATTCTTTATATTTGAAATTTGTTGGTCACAAATGTCTCTTCTCGATAATGGAGGCACTTATTTAAGATTATACAGATGCAACACCAAAATTATTATGTTAGTTATTTTAATTGTGTATTTAATTTTTGTTAAAAAGGCAAAACAATTGGAAAGATCTTAATTTCGACGAAAGCAAGCACCAATATATTTTAGACGTAATATCTACCTACATTAATTAATCAATTTAAGTATTCAAAATATTATGAATTGAAGTAGTAATATATATAGACGTGAGGACTTTCTATTAATACAATATATCTTGTTTATACAAGTTTTTTTTAAAAAAGAAAGAATTGTGCTTAGGAAACTCTTTATTAATGTTTTATTGGATAATTGTCTATGTTTGTAGAAAATATGAATAAAAGGATAGCATATTTGTGTATTTTGCATTATATTGTCTATGACATTGGTGAATTGTACATGTAAAACATACCCTCCTTCGGTATTGAAGAATGGGTTTATCAACATGATGATATTCCTATGTCGGAAACCGGACAAATATGTAGAGAGTGAGTATTTACAGTTTTGATCATTGTGCCCTTAAGGATGTGTATGATGATGCCATTGATAAAATACCTTTTTTAAAACCTCTAGAGTGCCCTTTCTATAATTTCTAGACTATGGTCACATTTTAACATAATTTTACATCTTTATTATTTCTCACTAAAATAAGCTTACATTTGTAATGTTGCATGCATTACTATGCTAATATTGCTAATATATCTAACGGTAAAAAAAGATATGCAATGCATCTTTATTATTTTCTCATGAATATAACTTAGTACATTTCTTTAATCTTCTAATTGATTTTCTAATTTGTAGCCTTAATATACGTAAAAGAGGATATATATATATACTTGTTTCTAATAAATTCTCAAAGGGTTTTATAATAGTCACAGAATATTATATTCAATATTTTAAGATTTCGAACAAAATATTTAAATTATTGCTCATTATATGTCACGTCCCGATCTTGGGTCTAGGCGTGAACGATAGACCGTTCAAAACTGAATCATAAGTGATAAGTCAACCGCAAAATTGGCTTATTGGTATTGGATTATCAGATTAACGGTTGGTCAATGGATTAAAATTTTATAGTTAACGGTGGGGTGAATTACTCAATTTCCTTATTGGGCAAATAGTTAACCCGTTAAAAATTATCGTAGTAACATTTTTACCGTAAGTATATTTATTAAGTAAATATGAAAATAAGTTCACCAAAGTTTTTATACTAATATCATAATGTACGAGAAATCTCTAATTTGTAAACCTTTATACAACTAATTAAAAAAAGAGGATCTTTCACATATAGCCACTCAAAACATTTTAATTATGCTCCATAGCTATAGTTTGATAATTACGATTCGTAGCTACATGTTATAGGGAGGAGAGTGGCGAGCGAGACTGGGAGAGAGAGGAGAGAGGCGAGCGAGAGAGGGCAGAGAGTGGAGAGAGGCAAATTGTATATGTATATCTGTCAAAATAATGTATAAATGTAACTGATATACATATGTATTTGTATATCTGGCGAGCGAGACTGGGAGAGGGAGGAGAGAGGCGAGCGAGACTAGGAGAGAGTGGAGAGAGGCGAGTGAGAGAGGGCAGAGAGTGGAGAGAGGCAAACTGTATATGTATATATGTCGAATTATACATATGTATATATGTCAAAATAATTGTATATATGTATATGTATCAAGTATTGTATTTGTATATCTACATATAATTTGAATTCGTATACAATTGAATAGAGTTAAAACATTTGTATTGTATATCCAATCTCTCTCGCGTTATACAAACACAAATTATACATTTGTGTTTGTATAAAGCGAGAGAGAAAGATAGACAAAAGAGAACTGGGCAGGGCAAAATCCAATCTCTCTCGCTTTATACAAACACAAATTATACATTTGTGTTTGTATAAAGCGAGAGAGAGAGAGAGAGATAGGCAAAAGAGAACTAGGCAGGGCAAGATCCAATCTCTCTCGCTTTATACAAACACAAATTATACATTTGTGTTTATATAAAGCGAGAGAGAGAGAAAGACAAAAGAGAACTGGGCAAGGGAAGATTTGTATATGTATAATTATAAGTGTATAGGGCGGAGAGATATGTATATGTATTTGTATATCCCGTCTCTCTCGCTTTATACAAACACAAATTATACATATGTGATTGTATAAAGTGAGAGAGAGATTGGCAGAAGAGAAGTGAGAGAGAGAGACTGGGCAGGGAGAGGAGAGTGGCGAGCGAGAATTCCAGAGAGATGGGGGAGAGGCACGAGAGAGAGAGGAAGAGAAGAGAGAGGCGAGAGAGAGAATGAAAGTATACCTTAAAGTTAGTTTCGAATTGTAATTAATGCAAACTATAGCTATGGTAGATAATTAAGTAGTATAAGTTTGCTCAGCTACGTAATTTTCCCTTAAAAAAATGAATCATAAAATATTAGATTATGAGTGATATAAATCAGAGATATAATTCTAATATTTTATAAAGCTTTCATTGTATTCCATTTATTTAATTTGTATCATAATAAATATTATTATCAATGAAATTACAAAGGTAAAGTTATTTTGATAAACAAATAATTATATATATGTGAAACTATCTTAATTACTAGGGATCACCCACTAATATAACCCCCATCATACTCCCATTTGAGCTCACACTCAAATCTTGGTACTGATCCATTTTTACATAGTTTTTCTAACTCTGGTCGAGGCAGATCGCCAAATTCTTTATAATCGTTATATTTTATAAAATAAACGCAGTCATGAAGACAAACACTTTCTATTCTTGGAGGATATGTTTTACAATTTACTAAAGTCATAGATAATATGAAGAAAATCACGCAAATATGTTCCAATGTCATCATCTTGTTACGAGTCATCCTTGTGTATATTTATAATTCCTGCAGAGATAAATAATTTTTATTTATACATGGTTAAAATGGTCCATAATGTATAGGGATTGAACTATTTTAGTTTCGATATTTTTCTCTTAACACAAAAATAGTCTTTAATATATAAAAAAAAATGAATATTTGTATTCCAAACTATAAAACTAACAGCCTTAGGGTATGAAAACAAAAACAGTAGTGGAACTGAAACATTTCTTATGGTACCAAATCTTGTATAATCTTTTTTTTTTATGACATGATCCGTTGGAAATATTTTAAATATTTCTGGTGCTACACACAACTTAAATATAAAATACAAAATATTTAAGAAAATGTTCTCAAATATTTTTTAAAAATCACATGGATATTCGTTTTTTTCTCTCGAAATATAAGATCTTTTTGTACCCAAACTAGTTCGATTTTGGTTCTTATAAAATTAGGCACACAATAAGAAAAAATGTAAAAAAGAAAGAAATTAAATAATTAATTCATAAAAAGTGAAGGAAAAAGATGTTGCTAACCCCGTATATATCTTGATAGCACGACAATTTTTGGTTAATTAAGCTGATACTTTCTGAAGACAATGTTATATAGGGCATAAATAGAGAAAATAATTAATAGAATTTAGACATGAACGAACGTTATGAGTGAACAAATATTTATTTCATGGATTTCCATATTTCATTTAAGTTAAAGGCTGAAAAAGCTCATATATTCATATGAATTTGATTAATTGAACTCTTTTTAAGTAATAATATCGTTTCAAATGAAATATTAATGAAGTTCCATTAATTAATATGAGAAGATATTTATTGTCAGCTCATTCATGTCACTTTTGAAACCATTGAGTGAAGAGGGACCAAACAAATGATTCATCTATATAAGAGATTTTTCAGTCCTTAATTAAAGTTAATAAAATAATTATTCATCCATTAAGTGTATTAAATATCAAAATATTAGAAGAAAATGTGAGCAATAATTTTTTAAAACTTCTCTATCTTGTGTGTTTGCTTGCTTTTGTGCATTTCACTGCTTTTTAATATTCATGTTTCTATATTTTAAATACAATTTTTCATTCTTTATATTTGAAATTTGTTGGTCACAAATGTCTCTTCTCTAGGGCTGGGTATCGGGCGGATTATTTTGCTTAACGATTTGGCCTATCGGATACAGGATTTTAAATTTACTAATCTGCTAACCAACCAATAAGATATCGATTGGTTCAATAACGGATTAGTAATTATCGGACGGTGTATCGACTAACCTTTACCCTTTTTTTTCATGAACGCACCTACAAAAATGACACTTTTCACTATTTTAAATACAGTTAAATTATAAAATTCTTCTATATTACAAAAAATATGAATTAATAGTAATATAATAGTTAATACAACAGAAAAGTAAATAGGCTATGAAACTCTTTAATGTTATTGGATAACTGTCTATGTTTGCAGAAAATATGAATAAAATGATAGCTTGCAATCGGATGATAATATTGGAGCATATTTGTGTATTTTGCTTTATATTATCATGAAATAAGTTTATATTTATTTAATATTCTAATTGATTTTCTAATTTATAGCCTTCATATACTAGTAATAAAGGATATAGTTATTTCTAATAAATTTTCAAAACGTATTATAATAGTCATGAAATATTATATTCATTATTTTAAGATATATTTCAAACGAAATATTAAAATTCTTGCTCATAATATGTCACGTTTCGATCCTCGGCTTAGGCAAGATCGATACACAATGTGTGTTAATTTTCCCAAGCGAACAAGCTACATGATATTAATCATAATATATGCGTAAGAAATGTGACAAATTCATATCATAAGCAAAAATGATAATTAAGAAGAACGAAATTTCAGTCGTAAATCTTCGTTTAAATTTAAAAAAATGTATTATCCAATAAAAAGGAAAGATTTGCCAAGTTAACAAGTTGTATCAGTCTGCAAGTCTGCATAAAATTTAACAAATTAGAGAAAAAAAATATGAAAGGTCTAAGCAACACCATAATTGTCTGAACTCCATGATGAGTGCCAACTTGATTTTTTTATTTGGAGATTTACCTAAACTACGGAAATTAAAATTATATAAACATGATAAAGACATCACAATTAAATTTTATTATTAAATATTTACTTTCAATTTTCAGCTCAAATAAATTATTATACAATAATCTCACGGTAATAAGGTGTGAAAAAAGAAAATGTCTAAAACTACTATTGAAATTTTCATATTTAGTTTATTTATTTATTTATAAAAATGCCGCGCACATTTATCATTTTTTTAAAACTTATATGTAGTTAAAATTTAATCCCATATAAGAATCAATGGCCACATATTTCAAATCATAAAAATTATATATATGGCTAGTTATAATCCAATAGAAAAACCAACTATCTTCAGAGATACATATTCTAAATAAAATAAATCTATTTTTTTTATAACAGATATGGATAAAGATTTCATCAAAAATATTTATCCCTTTTCCTAAAATTTATAAAGAAATAAATACATTAAAAAATTATTTTACAATTTTAATTTGTCAAGTTTAAAATACCTTTTTTTAAAAAAAAAATTGGGGGCAGGGGAAGGGGAAGGATAAAAGGGGGAGATGATTACAAGATGAGGAATCCGATTCTCATCAATAAAGTGAAAGTTCAAATAGTCAACTACCTGAACTACTTAAATTCCTCGATTTAAAATACTTAGTTTTGGTCTTATGAATATATATTATTTCATAGGAATTGTACAAGTTGGATTTTCATAATATTTGAAATGTAAGTGGTTTGGTTTTAAGTACATAGGGTATATTCAAAATTGTGCAATACTATAGAGTACTTATTTTTATTAATTCAAAACAGAATTAGAGAGGTAAATATTTGAACATTCTTTGACTTAGTAGGAAGAAAATTCGGTGTCATTTCATGTGGCCTTACTAGTAAAAATATTCGCAAGAAAATTCCCTTTTCCACCAATTTTTATCAAAAAATTCTTGCAGAGTTTAATTAGTATTTTTTGCAAGAAATTTATCTGTAGAATCAAAATTTCCAGATAATTTATTTGGATATTTTGAAATTGGTAGGTAATAGTAATCCATGAAGATATTTTCTTTGAATCTTTTGATAGAAAGATCCGCATGAAATTAAGTTATCTCCGAACTTTTGTATAAAAACATAAGTCAAACTAAACTGAACAATTAGAAACTTATGTACTAAAATCTAATATGACTCAAGTGTAACACATAAAAAACTTTCTTTACTCCAACGGTTAGGTAGAACATCTACCAGTCTATTTCACTACATATATTCACTAATTAACTTATAATAAGTACTTGCAAACTTTAACACAAGGGTAAGGATCTACACATTGAAACCTTGCTCTCTCAAAGTACCAATCCGCATCAATTGTCTACACAGATTAACATTATTAAAATTTGTTATGAACTTATCAAAACTAAGTATGATAAAATTGAAAAACAAAAATGAGTGTATTCAAATTTATATGGATAAAACAAACAAACAAAGGTTACCTTATTAAGTAACCTAGGAGAGATAGCACTGAACCAGTATGCCGGTGCAAGAATGCCTCCATGAGAATAGCAAGACGTGAGGAAATAACCCCTCGTAAAACAAGGGGGTAGTCCCTCAAATGTCTTCAAGAACTCCACTCCAAAGGCTATATTAAAAAAAACAATTTAAAAGAAAAATCGAAGGAGAAGAAGAAGAGCCATTACATGTGTAACATCGTATACATTAGTTAATCACTAGATATAAATGTTAACCAATAATTATATGTTGGCTAGATGTGCAAGTACTTGTGTTGTTGATGCAATTCTTCCAAGCATGTTGAGGATCAAGGCATGGAGGAACCAAAATGTTTTTAATCTGGAGTTAACAGTGTTGAATAATCAGAATTATATATAGAAGCTAAAGAAGTAACAAATAAAATTCTTAAAATTGAGAGAAATTAGCATTTGTCTCGTTGACCTACTAGGAATCATAAACTGAGTTGATTATGAAAAGTGGAGTCTGAACGTATGAAACCACATTTTGAGGGAAAAAGCACTGCACCATATATCATCAATTAGAAAATGTAATGTTATACTACTATAGCATATAATTAAAGAAATTATTTTTGTTTCCAAAGCTTAAGCTCTTACTAGACTTGACTCTAAATTCTTAGTCGATCCCTGCCAACGGAAGAGGAAAAGATTCAACTTGTATCTACAACTCTTAACCATACCAAAACTACTTAAACAAAAAAAATAGAGAAGAAATGACTCAAATGTAGGTTAACAATTTTCTGATACATCTCTTGAATATATAAAGTATCAAATATTGTCTTTCTGCATAAATCATGAATGTGACAAGAGGATTAGACGCTGATAAAATTAATTAATAGAAGATGTTGTGTATCGTTTTCTTGAGATTAAATATAAGAAGAGCTAACCCATTGATGAAGAAGCCAGCATCTGCAACACATTTAACTCTGACATTCTCTGGAAGAAGGCATTTGAACTTATCGCAATTTAAGATTGCTGTCAACCCTCTTGTGGATGTTCCCGATAGAATTGCCTGACATTGCATTAGTGGAGATTTAGCCAAGTAGATTTTTTTTTTGTAAGGTACTAATAGTGTGTGTGTAATTATGAGTATGAAGCTAGAGAGTAAATTCAATGGGATATTCTCACATTTTCAGCATTTCCATTCCTTTGCTCCATAAATCTTTCATAATTGTCTTAAATATTCTTGCCCCTCTAAAATATAGTTTGTTCTCCTAATAATGATTTATCACCAAATCACAGTGATTAGTTGACTATGAGAGACATATATATATATAAGTATTATGGAGTATTCCGTCAAAAAACCCCCATTGTTTCATATGCTTGGTAGAACCTAAGAACGTAGCTGAACGATTCAAACAATCTGGGTTACTGTTGCACCAACCGCCTCCCTATAAATATGAATTATTTCTCCGGAGTTAGTAATTTGGGTGATCGACAAATTAGTTCTGTTAAATATGAAAATTCACTAAAAGGAAATAGACGAATTAATTAAGCAGTAAGTAACTAAAATCCAAGTAGATAATCCAGTTGTGAAGTCCGGTACCATGTCCTCTGTGCAGATGATATGCTGGTGGACTTCCATCACGGCATACTTTACACAAAACAAATGAATATCTGATTAATTTTCTTTGAAGGAATTAAGAGTATATTTATGTACGATTAGGTAGACATTAAATAATTACCTGCGCCTTGGGCAGTTGCGCTTTGAAGAATTGTTATGTTAACGTATAAATCTTCTTCGGCGCCAAGAACATGACTTGTACAAACTACTGTTAGCAAAACCAACAGAAATGTTTTCGTCCTACAACAAAATAAAAACAAGTGTAAATTTAAAACGAGAAGAAGAGAAACAAAAAAAAATAGCTAGGTTTTTGAAGGTTTAGTACATGTTATCAGCAAGAACTTGTTCTTTTTTAAAGTATTGAGAATGAAAGGAGAGTACTTTAGAGAAAATGCTTATGAGTAGACATAAGAAGTAGTATGAGACTATGAGTTCACCTCTCTTTTTATAAGCAAATATCCTTATAATGCTTATATGCCACTTATATAATAAATAAAAATTGTCGGTGCAGAGTTCGAACGAATTCAGTAGTTTTTCTTATTTGTATTAGAAATTAAAATAAATATACATGTATATTAATTTGTGCACCCCTAACAAAACTGATTGACAACTTAGTGGTAAGAAAGGGGTTGTGGAAATAATTTCTAAGTTCCGGGTTTGAACCCCATTATCAACAAAAGTTTCTTTAAAAAAAAGAAAGAAAGCATAATCTGCAATATTTTTTCTTCTGTCCTAAAATTTAAAACCCCTAAACTCTTAATCCTGGCTCCGCCTTTCACTGGATCTATCACCTAATCTAGCACACTCTTAAAGAGGATTGATTAGAATACATCAACATATAACATGTCTTATGAAAAGAAAAAAATCCTTAAAAGGAACACATAATGCACAACCATAACCAATATATCTACTATATTCTACAAAAAATGGAATTTTTTCATGAGCCTCTCTTCATAATTGACATTCTAAAATTTTACCTAGTCTAGATTAATAATTGGTTTCTTTTTATTGACATATCCATAAATTATATTGACATGACATGTGAACATAATTAAATGTACATTTTAAAGAATATTACATGTGCAATCACTAATAGGGTAATAATGAATTACAGAATTACTGCTACATGACATGTGCTATATATATACTTTAAGAGAAAATAATGCATATTTCAAAGATTTTTTTGTGAAATGATATATTGTGAATTACATTAACTTCCCAAAAAAATAAATTATTGTGAAGTCGTGTATATGTAAAAAGTCTAATGCATGATAATATGTTTAATTTTATAATGGAATCCTTATAAGTCGGGAATGAAATTCTTATCAACAAGGAGAAAATTTAGAGGAAATATATAGGCATAACGTTGATACCATAGATTATTATAACTACCTTGATCTTAAGAAACAATGTAGTAAAATCATAAAGAACTTGTGTTCTTAAATTAAAGATATCTATAACATACAAAAATTGAACTTCAAATTTTTGGATTTTATGGAAGAATTTACTTTCATATTGGTGTTTTTCTCTGTTCCAATTTTAATTTTTTAAAAATAAATTTGAATGATAAATCCATTTATGAAATAGTCCCAAAAATCACGTAACTCCATCTCTTTGGCTCGGGATATGGACGTCACACTGAAATAAGGATCCCCCATAAATTACAAATGATAAAAAAGGACAACACGATGCACTAAACTCTTTATACACTAAACTCAGTTACCTATTAAATCATTGATGTTTTTTCACTACTAGCACGAAAATTCTCTCAAGTCATCAATATATGAAAAAATGTTACTATCAAAATCTTTTTAGTTGATGTGGTTGAGATTCATTGGAAATACATAGAAAAAACTATATACAAAATTGGAGGGATGTTGGAGGTGATTTCGACTAGCTTAGAGTTAAATTTCATATCTAAAATTGAACAAGTCATTATCACCTCGACAATATATATCATTGTATATCTGACACAGTTTCGTGGATATTTAATTCACCGATATACATGATATATAAGGAGATACAAGGTGATATATACACGGATATACAAAGGACAGACATGGACGAAGTATTTTCAATCTTTCTATTAATCCGAAATCTAATCAAATCCGCCTAAAAAGCAACTTCAAAAAGTTTATTCAAGCTCTTTGAGGTGTTTATGATAAAATCCAATCGAGATAAATCAACAATTATGCATATTGAAAAAAATTGAATCGAGATTCAATGGTATTTTCTTGTCCTTCTCAACCTCACACAATTTATTCAATGTTATATTCACATTTTTAAGTTCCAGATTTCACAGCCATGGTTTCAATGCATTTGGTTGATTTGCTTAAGATGAAATTTGAAGACATATTAGGTTGAATATACCAATAAGGAAAAATTGGTCTATTCTATGCCAATCTTTCACTAATTTTGATATATAAATGCCATTTTCTCTTTTAATTGAAATTTTTTTCTAGTATTTTGCAAAAAATTAAAATAAATTAGTTTTATATCTTTCTTAAGGGAAATCTTCATTTGTACACATGTATAAGAGATTTGAAAAGATCATTTTCTTCTATTCAAATTGTAAAAGAGTAAGGGATTTCATTTCCTCGAAATATGCCATGGGATATAAATTTAAGAAAATAATTAAATATTTGTAATGTGTCTTTTAAGTTTGTGAAGTTATGTGATATAATCCTTTTTCTTTATACTAATTAATTGCATTTTCAACAATGGTTGGACCATGAGCCCAATTTGCATTTTGGGTAGTTTACAAAGAATGTGCCTTTTTTTTTCTTTTACAAAGGGGCTTAATGGGCTGCTATTTGTGTATATTATTGCAGTCTACAAATATTGGAAAAATCACACAACATAAATATTTAGGACCCTATATTATAATACATAAATAATATTTTTATTGTATTTTGAGCAAGTAACACTCTATTCAGATGGTTATTATATATTATTTTATAATGTATCGTATCAAATTTTACTAAATTGTATTGTATTATTTTGATGAATATAACATTTGAAAGATTATATCATTATAGAATTATAGTCATATTTTTTTTAGCTTTTGTTTTGTTTAAATCTCTATAGACCCGCAACCTACCCCATTCCCTATTAATTTTTAAAATAATTTATTTTAACCCGCTCTTCTCCATCCCACATAACCTTGAACTTGCATCTGCTTCGCATAGGGCAAAACTTGTCTCGTTCGTTCCATTGCCATCCCTAAGAATAACGAAAGAAAAAAATGCATGGGAAATTTATGTAATGAATATCAAGAGAAACTGTAACGTCTAAGGAAAAAATTATCGTCGTGCATTTTGTTTCTTATTCGTATGTATCTCAGATACATGCGAATCGCACCAAATACACAATAGATACATGTATCTTGAGTAATTCACATGTATCTGGGATACCAAATACATGAGAGAGTGTCGTGCGAGATGGGAGAGAGACGAGCGAGATTTGCTATATATGTATCCCAAATACATGCGAATCCACTTGGATACAATGTATCTAGAACAAATTACACCTAAAATTAACCCCATGTATCCGGATACATGTATTTGGACGTATCTGGAGGTAACAAAATCTTATAAGATAAGTAATATTGCAAACTATAGTGTATCTAAGTAACTATGTAACGACCCGAAAGGTCATTTTTGGAAATTTTCATAAAATTGCCGTTTTACCCCTCCCGATAGTTGCCCCGAGTCATTTTTTTTATCAGTCTGTGAAGTTGGTTTGGAAATTTTAAACTATTCGATAACTACAGTTATTTAATTGATGAGTATTTATTAAATAATTAATTAATCGTTAATGGACTAAATGGTAATTTATTTAATATCCTATATCACTTGGCCCATATATGTATTAAAATAAGTTAGTAGGATTTGTCACTTTTAATACATAATTATTTTTTTTCTAAAAAAAAAAAGAAGAGGTATAACCCTAGAGAGAGACTCACCTTCTGCGACATCGACAAGAAAGTGACAAACTCTGGTAACTCTATCCAAAACTTCACGCTTTGTTTATGTATATTTTGATTGTTGGATGTGAATAACTTATTGTGATTAGTATTAAATGGATTCTTGATAGACATAGATGAAACTGCAATTAACAATTGTAAGTGAAACCTGTTGCACCGTGCTCATCATGATTGGCATAAAGACAATTTATAATGAAGTTTTATTATGGAACTATAGTGATAAGATAATCATTATATGGGTTGTTGAAAATAATTTGAAAGGGAAAATATATGTATACATACCTTCTGCAAGGTTTAGAGTTGACCAATAAAGTGACATCTGCTAATTATGCCACTGACTAGATAGTTAAGTGTTGGAGAGTAAATTAGAGAAATATAATGTGTACCAAATTGAATTTTGGAAATTTGGTTGGTTTCCGTGAAATTATGTCCATAAATTGGGTTTAATTTTCTTTAGAATCCTTATTATTGTTATCATATTCTAATTCAAGTTTTGCTATATTAATATAGGAAATTAAATATTAGGTTCGTTGTATTATATGAACACCATTAGAATTATGTTATTTGGAGGAATTAAGACTTAACTCTAGACTTGAGGTTTAGGAATTTGATTATATATTTGGGTGAGTTTGTGGGTTTAAACTAGACATATAGTAATATGAGTGTTGTTAGTTTCGAAATCTTATTGTGGTCATTTATTTGAATAGATTGCTTTGAGTTGGAAGTTCAGCGAAAAGGGAAGGCTCAAGTCCCGGAGTGAATTCTTGATTGATTGAGGCAAGTGGATTTCTCAACCCTTGTTAAGTGTATAGAATTCGTGTATTTCCTTGTGGTATGTGTTGGGGAGTAATGGGACTTGGTGATGGGTTGACTTGTCCATATTGAATAATTTTAATGATGAAAAAGGGGTAATAAAAGGCAATATGATTAATTATTGGTGTGTGATGTGTTGAGAATGGTTTGAAAGGCTTATTGATTCATTGTTGGTGTTGTATCACGATTGTGTTGTTATGAAGTGTGCATTTTTATGAAAATGGTCATCTCTTCATTATTTATGTGAACATGTTATTTGCATTGGTTCTGAGACATGGTTGTGACAAGTGTTATGTGAATTGAGAAAGAATAAGAAATTAAAGAGGATGTACCATTTCGAGGGACGTGTCGCGCGCCGCGACGGATATTATGATTCGAGGGACGTGTCGCGCGCCGCGACGGATACTATGATTCGAGGGTCGTGTCGCACGCCGCGACGAATTTTATTATCGAGGGACGTGTCGCACGCCGCGACGGAATTCATTATCGAGGGTCGTGTCGCACGCCGCGACGGATGCATGGACAAATATGTCCCCCATGGGTCCCGGACTGAGAGACAGCGAGTGTGTATCACTAGGTCAGACATGCATCACTATACTTGACATTGCATTTCATTGCATTGTGCATCTTTATCATTTGTGAACTTATGAGTACTTGTTTGTGGAAATTGTGACTGGTGAACTTAATCTTGTGTGTTGTTGATCTGTAATTGTTCGGGTGATATGGTTGAACTATGTGCTATGTAAATTGTGAACTATTAGGTTGGGCTGATTTTTATGCAGGTTATAGTCGTGGAGGTTCGGTTGGGGTGTAAGGAGTACCCGTATTCCATACCCTTAGCTTGTGTTTAGAGGTTTGCTTGCTGAGTACCGTGTGGTTTGGTATTCACCCCTTGCTCCTACAATTTTTTGTAGGTTATGAGCCCGGATCTTCATGATACCCTCTCTTATCTTCTTGTCCGAGGCTTCCTATGGAGATTTGTGGGGTAGCTGATTGTCATCTCAGCAGACCTTCTTACTCCTTATTTATGATCTTGTTCTATTCTAGAAACAACATCATTTGAGACTTGTTTATTTCTTTCATGTCTATTGTAATAAATTAGAGGCTTGTGCACGTGACAACCTGTCACGACCCAAAACGAGTCATGAGTGGCACCCACACTTAACCTCCTAGGTGGGAGAACCAACGAATCCAAACCCCAACTTATATTAATTGTTTAGCAACAAAATACAACCATAATGCGGAAGCTCACAACTTAAAATAAACAGTAAAAGAAACCTTTAGAGTTTATTACATATTATCCCCAAAACCTGAAAGTCATCACATCAAGGACATGTATTCTCAAAATATCAAGTCTAAGAGTATTAAGATATCAAATAAATGAATAGGATAATGTATGTCCGAAAGCTAAGGACATCATGCCATGATCGAGAGAGAATCCAACACGAGCTAGACGGAATAGCTCACCCTGAATTCTGATGTGCTGGAGACGGACTAGAGCTGAGGGCGAGTCGAAGTCAATGGTACACTCGCTGCACTCCACAATAGGAAAACGAAGGAAACACAAGTAGGGATCAGTACAAGGCAATATGTACTGAGTAGATATCATCGGCCGACTCAAAATAGAAATTGATATGCATAAAGTAATAGTATAAAATCAACTATGGCACGTAGCAGGTGGCAAGCAACAAATCACATGAACAAGTGACAACAACACTAAATTAAGTACACAATCAGTCAACAATATCAAGAACACACATGAGGACTCAGGCCTCCACACCACGCTCTTTTGGGAAATGAGTTCTTTGAGATTTAGTAAATTAAGTTAATTCAATATGTTTTTCTTTAATATTACTGTGTCGGAACGTGACACCCGATCCAATAACACCGTGTCGGAACGTGACACCCGATCCAATAATACTGTGTCGGAACGTGACACCCGATCCAATAATACTGTTAATTCATTTGTCATTATTTATCATCTCTTTCCACTTCCTTATCAATATTTCATTAAGCCTTCTTTATTCAAGGCATCACTTTAATAAACAAGTTTAAGATTATAGATTTCGCGGTCTTGGGATTTCAGACCATTCACAACAACACATGAATCATCCAAACCACAACAACCAAGTACATAGAAAATTTCACAATATCACTCAATGACTATCAATCACTATTAAGAGTTTATCTATCACATAGAATAAACCATAACCTACCTCAACCGAAGAACCGAAGTCAAGCAAGCTAATTCCCCAATGCTTTTCCTTTCCTCAATGCCTCTGATTTTTTCAAATCTATCAAGTATACAATATTTATAAGCAAACGAGTACGTAGACACCCATATTACTATATAATCTATCCTAGACTCACTATCTCATCCCAATCTATAGCCAATTTCCTAACGTTCAAGCCTAATGGTAAGTCTCTATTCCTCAAATTATCATAACTTTAATGGTATTCAACTAATACAATACACATAATATTTAATTACCTATCTCGATATATCAAAACTTAATTTATAACATGATAATGAAATAATAATATTAACACTTAATGCCACTGGTTACGAAACCATTGACAAGTTATCAGCGCCAGGAACCACTTCAATTTTAACATGTCGACATCAAACCAATCAACCCTTAATTACGTTAGTAACTGGTCATCAAAGTTAGTCCTCCTTTTTTTTTTTCCAATAAAGCTTTTCATGTGGCAGCAAATCCCACCACTAAAATCATTGGTTCTTCCTCCCAAAACACCACCAAATTTCGTTATACCCTTCCAATTCCTTATCTAACTAATATATTATAATAATATATATATTAGTAGGATGTATGCTTATCAATTTGATAGTATAATATCAATTTTTATTTAAATAAGCAGTAATTCACTGTAAACATGCTTAGAATTGAAGCTGCACTTGAAATTTACCTGAGGCGGTGGTACTTCTTTGTTCGAAGCCGCTTCTGTTATTCTTCTTTTTCCGTCTTCTCTTTTCTTCTACGGATTATTTCCTACCCTAATTATTATACAAGACTAGTTATACAAGTGGTGAAAGTGGTCAACTCCTAATTTTAATGTTATTTTCTTTAACCAGCAACTTAATTTATTATTGAATTTACCCCATTAATTATAAAATGGGTTACGAATAGTCCAAAATACCCATTTAGAATCTATCGAAAGAGACTTTTATGAAATAAAAAGCTCTAGAACTCGAATGACCTAATGGGTCGTTACATTAGATACCAATTTACCCATCGTTCGTCCTCGAACGATCAGAAGAAGGCGAGGGTAAGAAAGGGTACCTGAATTGACAAAAAGGTGTGGATATCTTATGTGCATATCATCCTCGGTCTCCCAAGTGGACTCCTCAACTGGACGATTTTTCCACTGGACCTTCACAGAAGCAATCTCCTTTGACCTCAACTTGCGGACCTCCCTATCTAGAATTGCTACAGGCTCCTCCTCATAAGACATATTCTCATCAAGTAGGACTGAGTCCCAACGAATAATGTAGTTTCCATCACCATGATATTTCTTCAACATAGACACATGAAATACTGGGTGTACTCCGGACAACCCTGGAGGCAAAGCCAATTCATAGGCCACCTCTCCCACACGCTTAAGGACTTCAAATGGCCCAATATACCTCGGACTAAGCTTACCTCGCTTACCAAACCTCATTACACCCTTCATGGGGGAAACTTTCAGCAACACTTGTTCTCCCTCTATGAACTCTAAGTCCCTGACCTTCCGATCTGCATACTCTTTCTGCCTGCTCTGAGCTGCTAAAAGCTTCTCCTGAATGAATTTCACCTTCTCTAACGATTCCCTCAAAAGATCAGTACCCCAAGGTCTCACCTCAAATGCATCAAACCAACTAACGGGAGACCTACATCTCCTCCCATACAATGCCTCAAATGGGGCCATATCAATACTCGAGTGATAGCTATTATTGTATGAAAATTCTGCCAAGGGTAAGAATTGATCCCAATGACCACCGAAGTCTATCACGCATGCGCGAAGCATATCCTCCAGCACTTGAATTGTTCGCTCAGATTGCCCATCGGTCTGAGGGTGAAATGCGGTACTTAGATCCAATCTAGTACCTAACTCAGCCTGCAAGGTCTTCCAAAAATTAGAAGTAAATTGCGTACCTCTATCTGATATGATGGAAATTGGAACTCCATGCAATCGAACAATC
Source organism: Solanum appendiculatum (assembly GCA_018342035.1). Taxonomy (NCBI): domain Eukaryota; kingdom Viridiplantae; phylum Streptophyta; class Magnoliopsida; order Solanales; family Solanaceae; genus Solanum; species Solanum appendiculatum. The sequence continues at coordinate 5,375 of JAGDQO010000397.1, read as the reverse complement.
TCACGGATATAGAGCTTGGCTAACTTCTCTGCATTATAAGTCACCTTGACCGGAATGAAGTGCGCAGACTTAGTTAACCTATCAACAATTACCCATATAGAATCAAACTTACCAAATGTCTTTGGAAGACCAACCACAAAGTCCATTGCAATTCTTTCCCATTTCCATTTAGGAATGGGCATTCTCTGAAGTGTCCCTCCAGGCCTCTGGTGTTCATACTTTACCTGCTGACAATTCGGACATTGGGCAACAAAATCAACAATGTCCCGCTTCATTCTACTCCACCAATAATGTTGTCTCAGGTCACGGTACATCTTGGTTGCACCAGGATGTATAGAATACCTCGAACTATGAGCCTCTGCAAGAATAATTTGAATCAAATCATCAACATGGGGCACACATATTCGCCCCTTAATCCTTAATACACCTTCCTCATCAATCACAGCCTCCTTGGCCTCTCCTCGCATTACCATATCACGAATTCGGCTCAACTTCCCATCATCAAACTGTTTTTCCTTAATCTTGTCAAGAAAAGAAGATCGTGCCTCCACACAGGCCAAGAATCCTCCGTTCTCAGTTACTTCCAGCCTCATAAAGTCATTGGCCAGAGTTTGAACCTCTCTAGCCAATGGGCGCCTAGAAATTTGTAAGTGGGCTAAACTCCCCATGCTCCCTCCTTTTCTACTCAAGGCATCAGCCACAACATTAGCTTTTCCTGAGTGATAAAGAATAGTAACATCATAATCTTTCAGCAACTCCATCCACCTCCTTTGCCTCAAATTCAAGTCCTTCTGGGTGAACACATATTGTAAACTGCGATGATCTGTATACACTTCACACTTGACCCCATATAGGTAATGCCTCCACTGCTTCAATGCAAATACAACCGCAGCCAACTCCAAATCATGGGTCGGATAGTTACGTTCATGTACTTTCAACTGCCTTGAAGCATAGGCAATTACATTCTTCTCCTGCATTAGCACTGCACCTAAACCAGAATAAGATGCATCACAATAAACAGTGAAATTCTTACCTTCCACGGGCAAGGCAAGAATCGGTGCAGTAGTCAACAAGGTTTTGAGTTTCAGAAAACTCTCTTCACACTCATCCGTCCATACAAATGGAACATTCTGCTTGGTCAAATTGGTCAGCTGGGAAGCAATGGAAGAGAATCCCTTGACGAACCGACGGTAGTAGCTAGCTAGACCAACAAAGCTCCTTACCTCAGAAACATTAGTGGGCCTTGCCCAACTCTTCACTGCTGCAATCTTCTGGGGATCCACCATCACTCCATCCTTAGAAACCACGTGCCCCAAAAAGGACACTGAATCGAGCCAGAATTCACATTTGGAGAATTTGGCATACAACCTCTTCTTCCTTAACAATCCCAATACAATTCTCAGATGCTCTTCATGTTCCTTCATACTTTTTGAGTAAATTAAAATATCATCAATAAATACAATAACAAAGAGATCCAGATATGGCTTAAAAATTCCATTCATTAGGCTCATGAAAGCAGCAGGGGCATTCGTAAGCCCAAAAGACATTACTAAGAATTCATAATGCCCATACCTGGTTCGAAAAGCAGTTTTTGGCACATCCACTACTCGTATTTTCAGTTGATGATAACCAGACCTCAAATCAATTTTAGAGAACACACAAGCACCCTGTAGCTGATCAAACAAGTCATCAATGCGAGGAATTGGGTACTTATTCTTAATAGTCACCTTATTCAACTGCATGTAGTCTATACACATCCTAAAACTACCATCCTTCTTTTTCACAAATAAAACTGGAGCACCCCAAGGAGAAGCACTCGGTCTAATAAAACCTTTACCTAACAACTCCTGAAGTTGGACCTTCAACTCTCTCAACTCAGCCGGGGCCATTCTGTAAGGTGGAATGGAAATGGGGCGAGTCCCTGGCTCCAGATCAATACAAAAATCAATATCCCTGTCTGGTGGCATACCAGGCAGGTCTGCAGGAAAAACATCCACAAACTCACGAACTATGAAAACAGACTCGATTGAAAGCAATTGGGAAGCATCATCCCTGAGATGTGCCAAGAAAGCTGAACAACCCTTACTCACCAACCTATTAGCACGAAGAGAAGAGATAATCCGGACTGGAGCGGGAATATAATCACCCTCCCACACTAGTGGATCTACCCCAGGCTTGGCCAAGGTTACTCTCTTAGCATTGCAATCTAAGATAGCAAAATTTGGAGCAAGCCAAGTCATACCCAGAATTACATCAAAGTCAACCATTTCTAGAATAATCAGATCTACATAAGTTTTGCTGCCCACAAAGGTCACAAGACAAGACCTATACACCTTCTCAACTAACACAGACTCACCAACATGAGTAGAAACACGAATAGGCATGTCAAGTAAGTCACAACGTAATTCAAGTCCATTAGCTAGTGAGGAAGATATATAAGAAAAAGTGGATCCAGGATCAAACAATACGGAAGCCATGCGATTGCAGACCAGAAGAGTACCTGTAATAACAGCATCGGATGCCTCTGCCTCTGGCCTCCCAGGGAAAGCATAACAATGGGCTCTGTCGCCTGTTTGACCATGGCCCCTGCCGGGCTGTGCTCTAGTAGTTCCAACCTGCCCGCCACCTCGGCTGGACTGATGACCACCATTACCTTGGCCACCACGTCCGCCAGAATGACGGCCTCTACCATAACCACCCCTACCTTTAACTGCTGGGGCTCTGTAACCCTGATCATACTGAGCCTGGCTCTGTATTGGGCAATATTTTCTGATATGCCCAACTTCACCGCATCCATAACAAGTCCTTGAGTTGAGAGTGGGTCTCTGTGAAGACAAAGAAGACTGAAGATAACCACCAAACTCAGAAAAAGACGGGCCGGTCTGTGACGGACCCTCAGTTGAAACCTGCAATGAAGACTGAATAGGGCGGGATGGATAACCCCTAGAACCCTGTCCCCTGGAGTAAGAACCACTAAACTCACCTCCCGTACGAAACTTCTTAAACATTGGCACTTTGGAGAAGTCATCTGGCTTCACCCCCTCTACCTCTATCACAAAGTCCACCACTTCCTGAAAAGATTTTGCAGAAGTAGCCACCTGTAAAGCTGGAATCTGTAAATCTGACCTCAATCCCTTCACAAAGCGGCGAATCCGCTCTTGCGGACTGAAGCAAAGCTGAGTGGCATACCTGGATAAAGCACAAAATTTGGCCTCATAAGCAGCAACAGACATCTTCCCCTGCTCTATATTCAAGAACTCATCTCTCCTCCTGTCCCTCAAAGTTTTGGGTATATACTTTTCCATGAAGACACTAGAAAATGTTGCCCAGGTCATAGGTAGTGCATTTGCCGGTCGACACTCAACATTAGACCGCCACCACATTTTAGCGTCTCCCTGGAACTGGTATGTCACAAATTCAACACCAAATCGCTCCACTATATCCATCTTATGAAGCAGCTCATGACAATCAACAAGGAAATCATAAGCGTCTTCAGATTCAGTACCCTTAAAGACGGGAGGTTTCAACTTTAGGAACTTAATAAAGAGGTCATGCTGGTCACTAGTCATTATAGGCCCTGTAGTCAATCGGGGAAACGTGTCTGTTTCCAAGGACGCATCCATGCGGGGAGCCACAACAGCTGCATGTTGTACTCCCTGAACCTGAGGGGCTAGTGCAGAAAATGCTGGGGGTGCTTGGCCCTGATCCGATAACCCGCTGATATAAGTGAGAACCTGATTGATCATTTCTGGAGTAGGCCGGGGTGGTGCTTCCTTCTCATGAACCTGCTCATCTTCTACTTCATCACCCTCTCTCGCTACCTCATCGACCGGTGGAGGGGTCACTGTTCTATTCCTAGTTGGAACAGTTGTCTGTCCTCTGCCCCTGGTGGTCTTTCTCCCGCGACCTCTACCACGGCCTCTCGCTACTACTCTCCCTCGGGCTACAACCCCTACGGTTGGCTCAGGCGCATCCTCTCTTGCTGGGGTTGGCGCTGCCCGATTTGTTGCTCTAGTTCTGACCATCTGTGAAATAGAGTGAAGAAGGTCAGATACCAATTTGTATCACCTAGATACCAATTGGATTCAAGTAATAGCACGAAAGAAAGAGAAAAAGGAACTGAGTTTTCCTAAAGTCCTATAGCCTCTCGAAGAAAAGTAAAGGCGTCCCCGTACCGTTCCGCAAGACTCTACTAGACCTATCCTTGTGTGATGAGATCATCAAACCTAAAGCTCTGATACCAAGTTGTCACGACCCAAAACGAGTCATGAGTGGCACCCACACTTAACCTCCTAGGTGGGAGAACCAATGAATCCAAACCCCAACTTATATTAATTATTCAACAACAAAATACAACCATAATGCGGAAGCTCACAACTTAAAATAAACAATAAAAGAAACCTTTAGAGTTTATTACATATTATCCCCAAAACCTGAAAGTCATCACATCAAGGACATCTATTCTCAAAATATCAAGTCTAAAAGTATTAAAGATATCAAAATAAATAAATAGGACAATGTATGTCCGAAAGCTAAGGACACCATGCCATGACCGAGAGAGAATCCAACATGAGCTAGATGAAATAGCTCACCCTGAATTCTGATGTGCTGGAGATGGACTAGAGCTGAGGGTGAGTCGAAGTCGGTGGTACACTCGCTGCACTCCACAAAAGGAAAACGAAAGAAACACAAGTAGGGATCAGTACAAGGCAATATGTACTGAGTAGATATCATCGACCGACTCAAAATAGAAACTGATATGCATAAAGTAATAGTATAAAATCAACTATAGCACGTAGCAGGTGGCAAGCAACAAATCACATGAACAAGTGACAACAACACTAAATTAAGTACACAATCAGTCAACAATATCAAGAACACACATGAGGACTCAGGCCTCCACACCACGCTCTTTTGGGAAATGAGTTCTTTGAGATTTAGTATATTAAGTTAATTCAATATGTTTTTCTTTAATGTTACTGTGTCGGAACGTGACACCCGATCCAATAACACCATGTCGGAACGTGACACCCGATCCAATAATACTGTGTCGGAACGTGACACTCGATCCATTAATACCGTGTCGAAACGTGACACCCAATCCAATTATATCGTTAATTCATTTGTCATTATTTATCATCTCTTTCCACTTCCTTATCAATATTTCATTAAGCCTTCTTTATTCAAGGCATCACTTTAATAAAACAAGTTTAAGATTATAGATTTTGCGGTCTTGGGATTACAGACCATTCACAACAACACATGAATCATCCAAACCACAACAACCAAGTACATAGAAAATTTCACAATATCACTCAATGACTATCAATCACTATCAAGAGTCTATCTATCACATAGAATAAACCATAACCTAC